>CM077159.1:46378691-47036248 GCA_039583875.1 Platanthera guangdongensis | reverse complement strand
AGGTAAAAAAAAATCAAAATATACAAGAAACTAACACCAAAATATAAGAAAAATAAAGTACTTTATGAAAGGAAATGAAAAAAAATATAAAGGATAAAAAAAGCATTATAAACAAAAGAAAAAAAATTTATTAAAAAATAGTATAAAAAAGTAAAATAAAAAATCATTGAAATTGTGTGGCCCAAGGGAAGGTGTAAGGTTTTTTTCCATTGATTTATTCTAGATTTCTTCTTATTAATTTAATACATACTTTTAAAAATAAAAAAAAACTACAAAGTTTCATTGCTCTCATTTTAAAAAATCTTGTCTTGAAACTGTTTTTCTAATCTGCGGTTTGATCTTTGGCAATTCTCTGCTCTATCTGCGGCCTTCTGGTTCTCCTGCTTCTAAATTCCTTTCCCTATTCTATTGTTTCTTTTCTCTCTCTCTCTCTCTCTCTCTCGGTGGCCCCCCCCCCCCCCCCTTTATAAACCTCTCGTCTAGTGACCCTTCCCCCCTAACCGACCGGTTTCTTCTTTCTTTCAGCCCGGCTTCTCACCCTCTCGCTGCGGTCTCTTCTTCTACCCGCAGTCTCTCCTCTTATCTTATTGCGCAACTTCGTTCCTTGTCGCTGCGACTTCTTTTTTCTCACTACGGTTTTTCGAACCGCTGCGAGTACCGCGTCTGGTCGCGGCACCGTTCTGTGTCGTTGGTGTTCTCACCGAGACCGTGCGGTTTTCCTTGCTTAAGTCGTTGCGGCTTCTCTTCCCGCTGCTGCTCTCCTACCCGCTGCGGTCTCCCTTCTTCACTCTCTGCGGGCGTCCCGCTTGGCCCTCTCTTAGCCGCGGCGGCTTCTCTACTCGTTGCGGGCTCCGCATCTTGGTTGCGACCTCTTGCCGCTGGTGTGTTGATACCGAGACCGTGCGGCTTCTGTTCTTCTCCTCCGCCCACCTTCATAAGGTTACGGGTTGACTCTCTTAGATGCTGCGGCCTCTCAACCCGCTGCGGGCTCCGCATCTTGGTCGCGGTCTCTTGTCGCTGGTGTAGTGACACCGAGACTGTGCGGTTTCTCCTGTTTTTGCTCTACTCTCTTCCGGTTGCGGGATTGCTTCTTTTTCGCTCGGCTTCCTCTTCGTGCGCGGCTTGTTCTGTCCGCTGCGGCCTCTTATCCGCTGCGGCCTCCTGTCCGCTGCGGCCTCCTGTCTGTTGTTGCATGCTGCTGCCTTCTGTCCGCTGGTGCTGCTGCCTTTTGTCCGTTGTTGCTGCCTTCTCCCTGCGGCTTCATGGATTCTACTACTGCCTCTGGCGAGTCCGCTGGTGCTTCATCTCTACCACCTCGGGATGCTTCCTCTGCTACTGATATTCGGGATGAACTCAAGATTACCACTATATCTCTCACTGGAAAAAGAAACTTTGTGGAATTGGTTCATTCAGTTCGTCGGGTCCTCCAGACGGAAGGACTGCTTCATCACTTGACTCGGGCTACTCCTACCCTTCCTACTGACAAGTGGCTTCGTGATGACGATCGTGTGCAATCCTGGCTTCTCAACTCCATGGATACCGAGGCATACAGGATGGCCATGTATCATGAGACGGCTAAGTCCATGTGGGAGGAACTCCACTCCTATTCTGGCCAAAACAGCCTCCAGCATCTGCTTGACATCATCACTGATCTTCAATCCCTTGATCCAGGGATACCTGACGATATGACTCTCTTCGTTGTCAGGGCCAAGACACTTGTTGAGGCATGGATACAACACCAACCTGCTACTACTGATCTGGTTGCCCAACGGGCACAAAAAGAAGTTTTCGGGATTGCCATGATGATGGCACGGGTTTCTCCGCATCTGCATAGTGTTCAAGCTCAAGTACTCTCCTCTGCCACTACTCCCTCTCTATGATGTCTGCTCCATGCTTCTGAAGGTCACTCCGCCATCCAAGGCTCCTTTGCCTCTCTCTCCAGCTACCTTCACCAAATACCTCCACTCGTGATACCTCGACCTGTGGGGGTCGCCATTCGTCACGGGGATGAGGACGTACTGGACCCCCCCTCCCCCCCTTAAATGCACTTTCTGCGGTCGGGATAATCATCTGCAGGCTACCTGCTTATCGTAAGCATGGTCTGCCACCCCACCTTCTGCTTCTACAAAGGCCGAATCTCCGCCCGTAGCTTCTACTTCAACTTCCTCAAATGCTCAGTCTGACATTAATGTTATCAGCACCCAGCTTCAGCAACTCCAAGGGGTGATTGCTCGCTCCTCGGGCTTCGTGGCTTCCATCGTTAATGAAGGTATAACCTATATATCTTGGAGTTCTCACTGAATTGTGGACTCTGGTGCCACCCACCACATTACTTGCCAGAAGTCGACGCAATACCTGGCCTCTCCTCATCCCAAGTTCATTACTGTCGCTAATGGTGACTTCACCCCTTGTCTCTGGAGTTGTTGATATCCAGCTTACACCCAACCTCTCATTAACCTCGATTCATCATGTTCTGGGCTCCCCGTTCAACTTACTTTCTATTAGCCGACTTACTCAGGATCTTGATTTTCATGTTACATTCTCATCATCTTCTTTTGTTGTGCATGATCGGCAAACACGGAATATTATTGGCAGCGGACGGCTGTCTCATGGGCTATATCTTCTTGATGTCCTTCCGTCTACCCTTTCTGTTGTCTCCTCCGTTGAGTGGCACCCGACGATGTCTCCTATTTTCAGTTATCCTTACTCTCAAGTTGTTAAAAGACAAAAGAAAACCACTTGGAAAAGTGTCAGTAGGAGGCCTTTCATCAATAACAATTTTTGAAAATTACAAAAGACTGAAAAATAGAGGAGATGGTTCTCAAGAATAAAACCGTTTTAGAATCTCCGCTCCATGTATGTGACACATCATCTCCTTCATAAGTTTGTAACTGATAGGCTCCATTTTTAGCACCTCCTTGACGATGAAGAAGAGAGGAGATGGTCCTCAAGAATAAAACCGTTTTAGATCATCTTCGCTCCATGTTATATGGCACATCATCTCCTTCATAAGTTTGTAACTGATAGGCTCCATTTTTAGCACCTCCTTGACGATGTCTAGTGAGGGTTCAAGCTGGACCCGACGATGTCACCTGATTTCAGTTATCCTTACTCTCAAATTGTTTAAAGACAAAAGAAAACCACTTAGAAAAGTGTCAGTAGGAGGTCATTCATCAATAACAATTTTTGAAAAGTTACAAAAGAATGAAGAAGAGAGGAGATGATTCTCAAGAATAAAACCGTTTTAGATCATCTCTGCTCCATGTCTCCTTCAGATTCTAAAGCAAGCTCTTCTGGATGTCTTTTTGAATGAGTTTACTTGTGAGTCATGTATCTTTGGTAAACAACATCGAGTTTCTTTTAGTCATATTTGTAATCGGAGTAGCACTCATTTATCCATTGTCCATTTTGATATTTGGGGCCCTTATAAAGTCCCTAGTATACTTGGGTACCGCTATTTTGTTACCTTTATTGACGATTACTCTCGCGTGACATGGTTATATTTACTACGAGATCATACCGAACTCACTTCTATATTTTGTACAATCGTTACTGAACTTCGTACTCAGTTCTCTTCTCCGCTTAAAATTATCTACACTGACAATGCGCGGGAATATACGAGTCGAACGTTGACCTCACTTTGTGTTGAATTTGGCATTATACATCAAGCATCTTATGCTTACACTTCTCGGCAAAATGGTGTGGTTGAAGGCAAAAATCGGAATCTTCTTGACGTGGCCCACTCCTTAATGTTTCAGATGCAGGTACCCATCGAATACTGGAACTTTGCAGTTTTGCTTGTGTGTCATCTCATCAATCGTCTGTCTTCCTCTGTCCTCAATTTTGTCACTCTGTTTAGCCTCCTCTTTCCTTTTCAGTCTCTGTTTCTGATGTAGCACAAGAAAAGAACGACGACAATCTATAAGGGGCAACGAGAAAATAAAACCACCCAACAATACGAAGGTTCGCTAGGGCTCTTTAGATCTCCCAAGGGATATAAAGACAATGTTCGATCAAGCGAAAAGGACATACACGGTCCAGACGATTAAAGAAATACGACGGAATAAATCCGAGAATGGCGCAATTAAGCTAAATAACTCCTAGGTTCGTACATGATTCCAACGCACGTACAAGAAAGTTTGGGAACAACACTTAGCATGCACTCAATTGAATCGCCTACGAAAACTCACCCTCATAAGCAAATACCAATGCTTTTGCGGCGAACTCGCGGGCACAACGTTCGAGCGAGGAGATTTTTTCGGGTAAGGAAAAGTCCCCACGAAAAAAAAATCTCAATCACGCGTGTTTCCTCTCCGATCAATTGAACGGGGACGCGGCGCCGAGCGGAACTTGCTCCGATTTGTTTTACGTTGTCTGATCGCACACAATACCAATTACCACCACAAGAACACACAAAAAACTAGATGAATCACACAAGGGGGGGTGGAGGAACGTCGTTACCCAACCAAGATGTTCTCGGTGTTGCGAGGCGAAACCTTGGGTTGGTCACTGGCTTGCTCTGGTAGGGATCCCGCCTGTCGCCGGCACCAAACGGAGGAAGACCGACTAGGTCGACGGAGGCGCTGGAGCTGGAGGTGTGATCGTGCGGGAGTGGTGGTGTCGTCGGTGTCTCACCGGAGGGAGAGGTAGGGGGCCGGTGTCGCGCCGGCAGAAGAGCGGTCGATCGTTATCGCGCCGATGGGGTCGTCGCGGCTTAGGGCCGGCGATTGGCTCCTGTCACGGGAGAAAAAGAGGGGATTTCCCTTTTTTGCCAAATCTGTTCATTAGGGCTTTAGGCCAAAATTAGGAGTATTTATACTCCACAATAGGAGCACTCCCCATCACACAAAATACATGATCTAATCCTAACCATCCAATGTTTGTCTAAAAATAAAATGCCAGAAATAGAAAGGCAGCCCGTGACCGCCTAACATTTTGGTCGACGGGCGCCAACGAGTAAAGTAAAATACGCATAAAATGTTCAAACAAATTAACATGCAAACTAAGTAATTTTTTTGTGGCTCAAGTCGCGGTAAGATTTCCTCGTGTTGGGGAGAAGGTCATAGCCGCGCGGCGCGTCGTTGAGTGGAACCGGGTCGGCGCCATCAATCCTCCCACACTCAAAACCACTCATCACCGATGAGTGGTCTAAACGGTAGCGGTGGAGCATGTCGTCATCAAGGCGCTCCATCTCCTTGGTGGTCACCCACGTGGCGTCACAAGCGGGGCGGTCCTTCCAACGAACCAAGTAGCGATGCATGCCGCCATCGGTGGAAGCAATGATGTCGTCATCCAAAATCTGATCTGAAAGCAAAATAATCTTCGGAAATTTGGAAAAAGCATTAGCAGGGGGCAAAGCATCACCCGGAGCCCCACTCGTAGGTGAGGGGGGTATCTTCAAGGTAGAAATATAAGGCGATATGGTGGCACTCCCAAACCCAAGAGAATGGTCGTGAGGAGATGAAGAGGAAGTGGCAAAAAGTTCTTGTGGTGCTTCATGAAAATGAGTAAGATCGGAAACATTAAACACGGGGTGTATACCTCAATCGTGAGGCAAGTCAAGCACGTACGCGTTATCACCCAATTTCTTTAAAATCTTGAAAGGTCTAGCACGGCGGTTGGCCAATTTCTTGACGGCACCCGTGGGAAGCCGCTCGGGAATTAACTTGACCAAGACAATCTCCTACGTCAAAGAGTTGTGTCTGTTTATGGACGTTCGCGTCCGATTGATAAACCTTGTAAGTAGTGGTTAGTCGTTGATAGATCTCTTTGTGCAAAGGATGAAGGTGATGAGCAAAATCATGTGCAAATTGACTTGTTTTATATGTCGGAGGTAACGGAATCAAGTCAAGCGGCACACGTGCATTATAACCATGCATGATTTCATTTGGGGAGAGGCCCGTGGAGCGATTCTTGGAATTATTATACGCAAGTTGCGCAAGGGGGAGGGTGAGATCCCAAGTCCCCATGTGGTCGCCCACGAGGCATCGGAGCAAGTTACCCAAACTCTGATTGACCACTTCGGTTTGACCATCCGTTTGCAGGTGGTAAGCCGCGGAAAATAGGAGTTTAGTGCCCACCAAAATCCACAACGTTTTCCAAAAAAAAACGTAAATTTGACATTCATATCGGAAACAATTGTTTTAGGGAGTCCGAGATGACTATTTCTTTAAAATAAAGTTTTGCAATATGCGACGCGTCGTTGGTGCGGTTGTGATGAGTTGTAAATATACGTATTTTTATGTACATTATTTAAGTCATTTTAGTTTAATTTTGTCATATTTAGTTATTTTTATTTAATAAATTGCTTCTTTTTTGTAAATATTTTCTAACTTAGTTGTAAATTTGTTCTCTGAAATTTTTCAGAAAAAGTCAAAAAGTACATAGTACACGCCCGTGTACTTTAGGTCATGCCCGTAACCTGGGAGTGTACCTTCAATTCCAAGTGAAATCAGCCGCCCGCAAAGAAATTGTTGAACACGCCCAAGTACACGCCCGTGTCCAATATGACACGGCCGTGACCAAGCCCAGTGTCACTCCAGCTCGAAGTTTTGCGCTCGAAGATCGTCGAACCCCTACACGCCTGTGTCAAGATGCGACACGGGCGTGACTTCTCCACCTGGCCCGACAAGACGTCGTCGGCGACGAAATGACGTGGCGCCTTCCCCCAGATGTACCAGCTGGACACGCCCGTGTCAGCAGGGTCACGGGCGTGACTTCCACGTGGACCGCCCCAAAGTGAACATGCATTGAATGCTCGGCTTCACTTCACCAACAGTGCTGACACGCCCCCCTACACGCTCGTGACCTAGGGCGTGTAATCTGTTTTTTTTTTTGCTATAAATAGGATCTTGCTGTAAGGAGTGTGGGTTCCAAATTTTGAACCATTTTGATGATAGGGGCTGCTGCTAGGAGCTTGTCTTAGTGCTATGTAAGGATATTACCCCCCCCCCTCCTTTTGTGTTTGTTTTTGCTTTTGTAATCAACTCCTTTCTTAATAAAATTGGTAGTTTTTTCATCCTTATATTGTTCTAGAATGTCTCTGAATGCCTCCCTTTTATCAATCTTATCTATCTTTATTTTTTTATTTTTGTATGAGTGTGTTCGTGTATGAGCTAGATTTGTGGAATTTATGCTTTAAAATGAAAAATTGATTTGTTTTACTTTAAATTTTCTCAAAATTACTAGTCGTTGTTATAGCCATTTTTCTTATCATACTCCTTAAAATGGTTTAGATTTAAGATTTTTATGCTTTTATATTCGTTCTTATGAACTTGTAAAATGATTTCAAAAGTGGTTTGCATTACTCTTTAACTTAGATTTTACTTTTTTAGGTTGTAAAACTTGTTTGTTTTTAACTTTCTTCCACTTTTTAAACTCTTTTACAAAGTCATAAGAATGGATTATGTGTTATTTCAATTTTCAACACCTTTGATTTTCGCATTTACTTAAAAAGATTTTTGCTCAAATAATTTTTATTTCAACTTTTTATGCATTTCCATCAAATTATAACGGTAAAAATGTAAACGTTTTAATTTTCCAAGCACTTGCTTTTTTCGTATTTATTTGAAAAATCTTTTGCTCAAATAATTTTTATTTCTCATTACTTTGATTTCTCCTTTATTTGCAAAACTTTTTGCTTCTTTAATTTTTGTTTTGTCTTTTTATGCATTTCTACCACATTCTAGCGGTAAAAATGTAGTTATTTTAATGTTTACATAACTTTGTTTTTCGCATTTTTCGTATGTGCGTGCGTGTATGAGATAATTTTTATAGCTTTTATTCATTCCTGTAGAGTGTGTGTGTGTATGAGTTAGAGTTTATCGCTTTCTTTTATTCAAGTAGAGTGCGTGTATGTGTTTTTATTTCATTAGAGTGTGTGTGTATGAGTATTTATTTATGTAGAGTGTGTGTGTGCAATGTTTTAAATATCGGATGTCGAACACATATCGGATTGTGTTTTTAAATGTCGGATGTCGGAAGTCGGAGACATGTCGGGGATATTTTAAAATATCGAATTTTCATATATTATAAATAAAATTCGTATTTAATGTATACTAACTATAATTATATGTTATAAAATAGAAAAATAACATAACAAATAAATTAAAAATGAGTCATTTATATTATGAAATAAATTTAAATAGTATCTAAGAAAAACTATTATTAACAAATACAAAATGATATATTGTAAAATATATTTAATACTATACACTAATTTTATTTTGATAACAATAAGTTTATTGCAAATTAAAAAGATTTAAAAGTTAAAATATTTGATTTATTATAAGTTTTTTCAAACTTATAAATTTATATTAAAAATATGAAACAATCAACTAATAAATGTATTAAATATTTTCCTATTTTTTATAATATGAAATTAAAAATTTGTGAAACAATTATACAAAATTGATTTTAATAATAAAACATTAAAAAAATTGAAATAATAAGTTTAATCGATTTAAACATACATAATATAGTATCCATAGGTGATTTAAATATATGATGTTTGTCTGCAAATATAACATAAAATAAAATAGTGGGTGATATATTTAAAAGTTGTGTCGGCTGATATATCGGAAAAAATCAGAAAAAATCGGAAATGTCGGCGTATATTTTACAAAAAGACATAATCTATTATTTTGAGAAAAACATATCGTTTTCCTCTAAAGAACGACATGTCGGGAGACATGTCGGACATGTCGGAGGACATTTAAAACAATATGTGTGTGTGTGTGTTTTATTTATGTAGAGTGTGTGTGTGTGTGTTTTCATTTATGTAGAGTGAGGGTGTGAGTATTTATTTATGTAGAGTGTGGGTGTGTGTATTTATTATTTAGAGTGTGTGTGTGTGTTTTTTATTTCAGCAAAGTGTGTGTTTTCATTTATGTAGAGCGTGTGTGTGAGTATTTATTTATGTAGAGTGTGTGAGTATTTATTTATGTAGAGTGTGTGAGTATTTATTTATGTAGAGTGTGTGTGTGTGTGTTTTCATTTATTTATGTAGAGTCTGTGAGTATTTATTCCTGTAGAGTGTGTGCGTGTATGAGTTAGAGTTTATTGCTTTCTTTTATTCAAATTGTGTGTGTGTGTGTTTTTATTTCAGTAGAATGTGTGTTTTTATTTCAGCAAAGTGAGTGTGTGTGTTTTTATTTATGTAGAGTTAGGGTGTGAGTATTTATTTATGTAGAGTGTATGTGTGTGTGTGTGTGTGTTTTCATTTATGTAGAGTGAGGGTGTGAGTATTTATTTATGTAGAGTGCGTGTGTGTGTTTTTATTTCAGTAGCGTGCGTGTGTGTTTTTATTTCAGCAAAGTGTGTGTGTGTTTTCATTTATGTAGAGCGTGTGTGTGAGTATTTATTTATGTAGAGTGTGTGTGTGAGTATTTATTTATGTAGAGTGTGTGTAAGTGTGTTTTCATTTATGTAGAGTGTGTGCGTGTGTGCATCTGTTTTCTCCTACTCATTTGAGTAGAACTCGCTTTAATTTCTCGCCTACTCGTTTAAGTAGGACTTGCAATTTTCAGCTTTCATTTCTCGTCTATTCGTTTGAGTAGTACTTGTCATTTCAATTATGCAATTTTCCTTTTTTGTAACTTACCTTTTTTCTTTTTCTTTATTATGCGTTTGGTTGAGTGCGTGTGTTTTTAATTATTTTTTAGTAGCTTTTCTATTTCTAATATTAGGTTATCTTATTTTTTTGTAACCCTTCATCGCATAGTTTAGAACTCACGCCTAACAAAACTCATAAGCCATCCTCATTCCGATGAGTGCTTAATCGCTTTTAGCACTCGGTACCGAAGAGCATTGGAATATAAAATGTTTTAAATAACTAAAATTCTTGTTTTTCTATTTAATTAAAAAAACATAAGCTTTACCCAGGGTAAACGACGCGTAGAATCACATATCGATGTGTGGCTCTATTTTCGTTATACAAACGCTAGCTAGCCGAGAGGCCGTGCGTATGTACTGATCATCCCCGGGTAAAGAGAGTTTCGCACTAACCCTGAAGAGAGGAGGCGTGTAATTCTACCGGATTGGGTCCCCCCCCCCCAATAGCGGGGTTCTTAGCGTAGTGCTGACATTAAGAGTAATCCTTCATCGGACGAGAGCTCGGTCGAATAGACTTAATGCTCAGGTGAGCGATATTCCTAGAGATAAGTGAGCTCATTCTTTTGAAACCTCCACGGCCAAGTTTCCGCTTTAATTGAATTGAAACCTAAGATCTCTAATTATTCAAATTTATTTTAGTCCTAACGTAATTCGATACCGAGTGTAATTTCTTCATCGACCTTGTTCTTAATCTATTTCCAGCTTTTTATTAGTTAAAATCGACAACTTAAATATTTCGATAAAATAATAGTTCTTTTGGAGCAGTAGCGATAATCAACCCGTTCCCGAGAAATTTACGATCTCGATATTCTCCCCAAATATCCTGTATTACTTGCGATATGTGCACTTGCCTATAATTCGCCGCGCGAAATCCGGACCCGCCGCGCTCCCTAGATAATTTAGAGTCGGACTTCGCGTGCATCAAGTTTTTTGCGCCGTTGCCGGGAACTCCGAGTTGTTATTTCGAAATCCGAAGTCTATTACTTTTACCTATTTTCGATAATCTAAAAAAAACTTAAAAACCCTTCTTAAAAAACCAAAAAAAAAGTTAATTATTTCGTTTTATTTTAGGGTACATGACCCGTGGACAACCTTCGAAGTCTGAACATTTGGATTTCAATCATGAGATCGAACGCTCACTTGCGCGTATTCGATCTCAACGCCGAAATCCCTCTTTGGATCCCGAAGAATCCGTCGGAAAACCCTCTGCCGTTGTTATGGCCGACCGTAATCCGAACGCAGTCGTCGAGCGTACAATGTCTTATTACGCCCGGCCGAATTTGAACGATACTGGGTCCAGTATTGTTCGTCTGACGGTGGCGAACAATAATTTTGAAATAAAATCGAGCGCTATCCAAATGATCCAAAATGTCGTGCAGTTCGATGGACTACTGGATGAGGACCCGAACGTTCATTTATCTAGTTTTTTGGAAATATGCGACACCTTTAAGATTAACGGCGTCACTGATGACGCCATTCGTTTGCGTCTTTTTTCATTTTCCTTAAGATCCAAAGCTAAGATGTGGTTGAATTCCCTCCCACGAGGATGTATCACCACCTGGGCCGAGCTTGCGAAACGGTTCTTAACGAAGTATTTTTCGCCTGCCAAAACTGCAAAGTTGCGGGCGGACATTTCTTCGTTTGTGCAGAACGATTCTGAGTCTCTATTTGAGCTTTGAGAGCGGTTTAAAGAATTCCTCCGCAGGTGTCCGCACCACGCGCTGCCTGCGTGGTTGCAGGTCCAAATCTTCTACAATGGGCTTAACTATCAGACGCGTCGAATGATTGACGCGGCTGCCGGGGGTACCTTGAATAATAAGACCTCCGAGGCTGCCCAAGCTCTTATTGAAGAGATGGTTATGAACGGTTGCCAATGGAACGTCCCGCGGGGACGTCCCAAGCAGGCGGTCGGCCTCTTCGAAGTGGATGCCACTGCCCACTTAGCCCTTCTGATGGCGTGCCACCTCCTCCACCATTTGAAGACGATGCTGACGATGTTGATGATGATCCGGTTGATAAGGCAATACAACTCAAGGACGTGAGGCGGCACGATGACGCTAACGGAAGGCTACGCTACAACTTCCGCCCGCGGCGTGCTGCAGCCACTGCAAAGAATTAGTCTTATTTATTTCATTTTCTTGAACTCTATTTTATATTTGGAATATAAAATTATCATATGTTTAAGTGATAATTTTATATTCATTGCATGTTTTGTTATTTTTAATTTTGAACAATTTTAATGTGGGTGTGCATTTAGCCATTCGGATGGATGAGATTACATCTCCATCATGAATGGTTAAGGCTTGTTTGTAACTCCTATATAAGGAGGCTTTCTTATGAGATAATTAGACAAAGATTTAACCCTAATCTCTCCTTGAGAAATTTGGCCAAGAGGAGTTCTCTCCAAGCCGCCCCCCCCACCCCCCCTTGCTTGTGGTGTGAAGCCGCCGCCCCCTTGCTCCCTCCATCCCGTTCGGTGCGACTCCGGTGCGACTCCTTGGAAGAAGGTTGCAAACCCTTCGGTGTGAAGCCAATGGATCCGTGGAGAGAGTGATTCTCCCACAGTTATCTTGTGTGAAAGCTTTCCGGTTGGGTAATCTCTCTACTCTCCCTTGTGTGATTCTCTTCTTTAGTTGTGGCGGTTTCGCACTCGCTTTCTTTTATTCAAATAGTGTGTGTGTGTGTGTGTGTTGTTGTAGTGGTGGTTGGTGTTGTTGTTTTATTGCAGAAGAATTGGTGTGTTTTTTTCAGCCTATGTGAGTTTTATTTTATGTAGAAGTTAGGGTGGTGTGCGAGTATTATTTATGTATAGTGCTATGTTGTCGTCGTTGTGTGTTTTCAGTGTTTGTAGTGTGAGGGTGTGAGTAGTTTATTTTTATTTATGTGTGCGTGTGTTTTTATTTCTGTTAGTTAGATGGGCTGTGTTTATTTGTGTTTCGTGTGTGTTTTTTATTTCTGCAAGTCGTCTGTGTGGTGTGTCATTTAATGATATTTTGTGAGCGTTGTGTGTGTGTGTGTGTATTTATTTATGTAGAGTGTGTGTTTCCATGTGAGTTTTTATTTTATGTATGTGTGTGAGTATTTATTTATGTAGAGTGTGTGAGTATTTATTTATGTAGAGTGTGTGTAAATGTGTAAATGTGTTTCATTATGTAGAGTGATGTAATGTGCGTGCGTGTGTGCTGCATCTGTTTTCTCCTACTCATTTGAGTAGGACTCGCTTTAATTTCTCGCCTACTCGTTTGAGTAGGACTTGCAATTTTCAGCTTTCATTCTCGTCTATTCGTTTGAGTAGTACTTGTCATTTCAATTATGCAATTTTCCTTTTTGTAAACTTACCTTTTTTTCTTTTCTTTATTATGTTTGTTTGGTTGAGTGCGTGTGTTTTAATTATTTTTTAGTAGCTTTTCTATTTCTATATTAGGTTATCTTATTTTTTTTGTAACCCTTCAGCACATAGTTTAGAACTCACGCCTAACAAAACTTATAAGCCATCCTCATTCCGATGAGTGCTTAATCGCTTTTAGCACTCGGTACCGAAGAGCATTGGAATATAAAATGTTTTAAATAACTAAAATTCTTGTTTTTCTATTTAATTAAAAAAACATAAGCTTTACCCAGGGTAAACGACGCGTAGAACCACATATCGATGTGTGGCTCTATTTTCGTTATACAAACGCTAGCTAGCCGAGAGGCCGTGCGTATGTACTGATCACCCCCGGGTAAAGAGAGTTTCGCACTAACCCTGAAGAGAGGAGGCGTGTAATTCTACCGGATTGGGTCCCCCCCCAATAGCGGGGTTCTTAGCGTAGTGCTGGCATTAAGAGTAATCCTTCATCGGACGAGAGCTCGGTCGAATAGACTTAATGCTCAGGTGAGCGATATTCCTAGAGATAAGTGAGCTCATTCTTTTGAAACCTCCACGGCCAAGTTTCCGCTTTAATTGAATTGAAACCTAAGATCTCTAATTATTCAAATTTATTTTAGTCCTAACGTAATTCGATACCGAGTGTAATTTCTTCATCGACCTTGTTCTTAATCTATTTCCAACTTTTTATTAGTTAAAATCGACAACTTAAATATTTCGATAAAATAATAGTTCTTTTGGAGCAGTAGGGATAATCAACCCGTTCCCGAGAAATTTACGATCTCGATATTCTCCCCGAATATCCTGTATTACTTGCGATATGTGCACTTGCCTATAATTCGCCGCGCGAAATCCGGACCCGCCGCGCTCCCTAGATAATTTAGAGTCGGATTTCGCGTGCATCAAGTTTTTGGCGCCGTTGCCGGGAACTCCGAGTTGTTATTTTGAAATCCGAAGTCTATTACTTTTACCTATTTTCGATAATCTAAAAAAAAACTTAAAAACCCTTCTAAAAAAACCAAAAAAAAAGTTAATTATTTCGTTTTATTTTAGGGTACATGACCCGTGGACAACCTTCGGAGTCTGAACATTTGGATTTCAATCATGAGATCGAACGCTCACTTGCGCGTATTCGATCTCAACGCCGAAATCCCTCTTTGGATCCCGAAGAATCCGTCGGAAAACCCTCTGCCGTTGTTATGGCCGACCGTAATCCGAACGCAGCCGTCGAGCGTACAATGTCTTATTACGCCCGGCCGAATTTGAACGATACTGGGTCCAGTATTGTTCGTCTGACGGTGGCGAACAATAATTTTGAAATAAAATCGAGCGCTATCCAAATGATCCAAAATGTCGTGCAGTTCGATGGACTACTGGATGAGGACCCGAACGTTCATTTATCTAGTTTTTTGGAAATATGCGACACCTTTAAGATTAATGGCGTCACTGATGACGTCATTCGTTTGCGCCTTTTTTCATTTTCCTTAAGATCCAAAGCTAAGACGTGGTTGAATTCCCTCCCACGATGATGTATCACCACCTGGGCCGAGCTTGCGAAACGGTTCTTAACGAAGTATTTTTCGCCCGCCAAAACTGCAAAGTTGCGGGCGGACATTTCTTCGTTTGTGCAGAACGATTCTGAGTCTCTATTTGAGCTTTGAGAGCGGTTTAAAGAATTCCTCCGCAGGTGTCCGCACCACGCGCTGCCTGCGTGGTTGCAGGTTCAAATCTTCTACAATGGGCTTAACTATCAGACGCGTCAAATGATTGACGCGGCTGCCGGGGGTACCTTGAATAATAAGACCCCCGAGGCTGTCCAAGCTCTTATTGAAGAGAAGGTTATGAACGGCTGCCAATGGAACGTTCCGCGGGGACGTCCCAAGCAGGCGGTCGGCCTCTTCGAAGTGGATGACACTGCCCACTTAGCCCTTCTGATGGCGTGCCACCTCCTCCACCATTTGAAGACGATGCTGACGATGTTGATGATGATCCGGTTGATAAGGCAATACAACTCAAGGACGTGAGGCGGCACGATGACGCTAACGGAAGGCTACGCTACAACTTCCGCCAGCGGCGTGCTGCAGCCACTGCAAAGAATTAGTCTTATTTATTTCATTTTCTTGAACTCTATTTTATATTTGGAATATAAAATTATCTTATGTTTAAGTGATAATTTTATATTCATTGCATGTTTTGTTATTTTTAATTTTGAACAATTTTAATGTGGGTGTGCATTTAGCCATTCGGATGGATGAGATTACATCTCCATCATGAATGGTTAAGGTTTGTTTGTAACTCCTATATAAGGAGGCTTTCTTATGAGATAATTAGACAAAAATTTAACCCTAATCTCTCCTTGAGAAATTCGGCCAAGAGGAGTTCTCTCCAAGCCGCCCCCCCCCCCTGCTTGTGGTGTGAAGCCGCCGCCCCCTTGCTCCCTCCATCCGTTCGGTGCGACTCCGGTGCGGCTTCCTTCGGTGCGACTCCTTGGAAGAAGGTTGCAAACTCTTCGGTGTGAAGCTGGTGGATCCGTGGAGAGAGTGATTCTCCCACAGTTATCTTGTGTGAAAGCTTTCCGGTTGGGTAATCTCTCTCCTCTCCCTTGTGTGATTCTCTTCTTTAGTTGTGGCGGTTTCGCACTCGTTTTCTCCGGAAAGTTAATTTAATCGCTGCAAGTTTTGGATCGAAATCGCCGTTGCTGGGCTTTTTAATTCCGGATCGGGTGGATCCTATTTGCCTGAGTGGATCTTGGCCTATAGTCTTGGTCTTGCTCTCAAAAAGGAGTGGCAACCTTTGTGTTTTCTTGGGGAATATTCCGACTCAAATTTCCGATCGTTGTTTTCGAGTCGACTATTCCTCCTTTGTTATTTGTGTTGCGTTCTTGCGACGAGAAACTATTGTGGCCGA
This sequence comes from Platanthera guangdongensis, assembly GCA_039583875.1. Lineage (NCBI taxonomy): Eukaryota > Viridiplantae > Streptophyta > Magnoliopsida > Asparagales > Orchidaceae > Platanthera > Platanthera guangdongensis. The sequence goes on along the minus strand of CM077159.1, from coordinate 47,020,362 downwards.
TAGGTGTTGTGTAGGTGCGGTAGATCTACGACGTGTAGTGCGTAGAAAGAGCGTTAGCTCCGTGGAGATCTCCGATTCCGGACACCCCTACATCAATTTGGTATCAGAGGCGGTCGTATCAATTTCCTAATTGAAACGTCCTCGCTTGAGTCTTGTCGGCACGCACAATACAAACACAAAAAAACAAAAAACAAATTTTTACTGGTCTGCCAATAGCGCTCTAAAATCTGTATTTTTCAGCGAAAATTTCAAAAAAAAAAAAAATTAACGATCTACGTGTTATTCACGTTGGGAATCTATAAAAATATCTTATTTCCAGTATAGCTACAGCCCTAGGAAAAATCATCTTTTCAAGATTTTTCTAAACCTGAATGCGCACTAGGCTCGGATCGGAATATTCGACTCCATCTACGTCTAGGATGGCTGCGAATGAGCGTGGGGATCCCAACACCGAGGCCATAGCAGGGCTGCGTAACGAAATAACGGAGCTTAGGGACATGTTAACACAGATCCTGCAAAATCAAGCTAGGCCACCCTCGCCACCCGTTAATGTTGACCGGCCCAACCGGCACCAACATAATTCTGATTCGGATTCTGATGGGGACTCCCCACGGGTGCCCCCTAGAGGACACCGCCCCGAGCGAGACTTTGATATTACTAGGGTCATTAAGATAAATGCCCCCACTTATGATGGCATGGGAGATCCCCAAATCTTCCTTAACTGGACTGTGGACATGGAGTGTTACTTCGAGTGGCACAACCTGACGGATCCCCAAAAGGTCCAAGTTGCCCGGATGAAGTTAACAGGTCGTGCAAAGACGTTTTGGCTGAATGAGGAGCGAAGGTTAGGAACCGGACACGGAGCCCCCCTTATAGGTTGGCCAGTAATGAAAAATCTGTTGACCGATCAGTACGTTCCCGCGTACCATCGGACATAGATGTTCGATGAGCTTGCCACTCTGCGGCAGGGCTCAAACTCGGTAGCTGAATATATGGGTGAACTTAAGAACCGTATGGTGCGATGTGACCTTAGGGAGATCCCCGAAGTCACTTTATCTAGATTTCGAAAAGGGCTTCACCCCGATATTCAAAGGAAGCTCTTGCGATATGGGCATACGGACTTGAACACGACTTTCAATGCCGCCTTGGACATTGAAAAACACCTAGCCTCTAAGGCTCACTCTCGTTACGCTCATGCGAAGAACAAGTCCACCACTGGGGCATCTTCTTCCACATACCCTGATAAGGGAAAGTTCAAATCCACCGAGTCGAAGTAAATCGTGATCACCGCTAGGAACACCAAGAACCCTGCGAGTGAGCGTGTCCCTATAGGGAAGGTTAGCAAGGCTAACACCACTTGTTACTCTTGCGGCATTCAAGGTCACTATGCCTACGAATGCCCAACAAAGACGAAAACCCTAGCCTTATTAGAGCCAACTACCGACCCTGACGATTATGTATACGAGGCCGCAGAGGAGAGTGACCCCGAAGGAGTCCCTAGTGACTTAGAGGACGATCACCCCCTTATGGTGATGCGTTGTATCTTGACCACTCCACGTACATTAGATGATTGGAAGAGGACGAGCATATTTTCTCTGATTTTTAAGAATGGCGAGAAGCTTTGCAAGCTGATTGTTGATAGTGGTAGTTGCGTGAATGTCGTATCTGAGAACGTCGTTGCACGTATGTCCTTGATCACGGAACCACACCCGACCCCATATCAGGTCGCTTGGATCAACAAGATCTCTGTACCCGTTACCAAGCGCTGTCTGGTCCCACTCTCAATCAAATCCTACATTGATGAGGTGTGGTGTGATGTCCTTCCGATGGACGCTTGTCATGTGTTGTTAGGCCGCCCTTGGCTATACGACCGTGATGTTACACATTTTGGTAGAGCCAACACTTATGAATTCAAATTCAATGGCAAAACCATCACTTTGAAGCCGACCATACCAAAGGAGCCCGTAGTCTTGGCAAGGGACACCGCTATTCCGGTAGAACGGAAAACGTTGAATCTAGTTGGTAGGAAAGAGTTTGAGAGAGATCCGTTCGTTGATGGAATTATGTATGCGCTAGTCCTCCTAAGTGCGAAGCCCGATTTTAGCATTTTGGATGAGTTACCTAGTGAGTTACGGGTACTGTTGGAGGAGTATAGGGACGTGTACCCGGATGAGTTGCCGCCCACGTTACCCCCGCTTAGGAATATCCAGCATGTGATAGATCTCATCCCGGGGTCTTCCTTGCCAAATCAGCCCCATTATCGACTCCACCCCGCAGCTCACCTGGAGTTGCAGTCCCAGATAGAGGGCTTGCTTGAGAAAGGTTTTATTAGGACTAGTATGAGTCCATGTGTCGTACCAGCCCTACTTGCCCCCAAGAAGGATGGTACATGGAGGATGTGCGTTGATAGTCGGGCTATCAACAAAATCACCATCAAGTATAGGTTCTCCATTCCCCGCCTAGATGATTTGTTGGATGTCTTGTCTGGAGCCACCGTATTCTCCAAATTAGATCTTCGGAGTGGCTATCACCAGATTAGGATACGAGAGGGCGACGAGTGGAAGACGGCGTTTAAGTCGAAGGATGGTCTGTACGAATGGCTTGTGATGCCCTTTGGGTTATCCAATGCCCCTAGTACCTTCTCCCGGATGATGACACATGTCTTTTAGCCATTCATGGGGAAGTTCGTTGTCGTCTACTTTGACGATATTCTGATTTATAGCACCTCTACTACCGAGCACATCTCCCACATGAGAGTGATCCTTTCCACCCTGCGGAAGGAGACTTTATTTCTCAATCTTAAGAAATGCACTTTCTCTGTCTCGGAGGTAGAGTTCTTAGGCTATATAGTCGGCTCTAAGGGTATACGAGTTGATCCGGGCAAGGTTCAGGTCATTAAGGACTGGCCCGTGCCAACCACCCTACGTGAGGTGCGTAGTTTTCATGGGTTAGCCACATTTTATCGTCGTTTCATACGAGACTTCAGTAGTATTATGGCGCCTATCACAGACTGTATGAAAAAGGGAGAGTTTACGTGGACGTAGTCCGTCACCTAGGCTTTTGAACGAATAAAGGAGCTTATGACTGAGCCACCTGTCTTACGTCTACCTGACTTTGCTAAAGTCTTTGAGCTCACATGTGATACGTCTGGGGTAGGGATTGGAGGTGTCTTGAGCCAGGAGGGCCATCCCGTTAGTTATTTTATCGAGAAGTTGTCCGGTGCTAAGCTGAACTATTCAAATTACGATAGGGAATTTTATGTTGTAGTCCGATGTCTACACCATTGGAGGCACTATCTCCCCTCCAAGTAGTTTGTGATCCTCTCCGATCATGAGGCTTTACGTTTCATCAACGGCCAGCATAAGATCAGCCCACGACACGCTAAGTGGGTAGCTTTCTTACAAGGTTACACGTTTAATCTCAAGCACCTTAAGGGAGCTGATAACCGAGTCGCGGACGCCCTTAGTCGTCTTACTATTTTACTCACCTCTATGGAAGTACATGTTGTAGGATTTGAGCAGGTTAAGGATGAGTACGCCACGTGTCTTGACTTCCAGGACTTCTATTTATCTGCACAGGATAGCTCCCCCACGACGATATCTGCCTACGTCATCAAGGACGGTTACATGTTTAGGAACGGGAAGTTATGTATTCCGCAGTCATCGTTACGACTACATATCATATGGGAGTTGCATAGCGGAGGGTTGAGTGGCCACTTCGGTAGAGATAAGACCATTACGTTAGTCGAGGACAAATTCTATTGGCCAAAACTTAAGGTTATGGTGGGACAGGTAGTGAGTAGCAGCCGCACGTGTCAGGTGTCTAAGGGTAGTAAAACCAACGTATGATTATATACACCCTTGCCTATTCCCTTCATGCCTTGGGTAGACGTTACTATGGATTTTGTATTAGGCCTCCCCATTACCCTACGCCGTCACGACTCAGTTTTTGTCGTTGTGGATAGGTTTTCAAAGATGGCTTATTTCATCTCGTGCAGTAGGACAAACGATGCGTCTCACGCCGCTAAACTATATTTTAAAGAAGTCGTTAGTCACCGTGGAGTGCCTAAGACAATAGTATCGGATAGCAACGTAAAATTCACTGGTTATTTTTGGAAAACTCTTTGGATATTAATGGGAACAAAATTATTATTTTCCTCTGCCTATCATCCCCAAACTGATGGGCAGACGGAAGTGGTTAATCGGAGCTTAGAAATTTGTTACGATGTCATGTGAGTGATCACAAGAGCACTTGGGATCTTCTCCTTCCCCATGCCCAATTAGCCTACAATAATTCCAAGAATAGGTCTACGGGTCTGTCTCCAAATGAGATTGTCCACGGGTATAAGGCTCCCGTGCCGTTTGACTTGGTGTCGTTGCCCCCAACGTACAAGGCAAGTCAGTTTGCACAATCCTTCGCCCAGCACATCCATGATTTACACGCACATATACGGGTCACCTTGACTACGCAATACGACTCTTATCAAGCGCACTCTAATTTACATAGGAGAGTATCAGACTTCAAAATTGGCAATCTAGTTTTAGTCTGTTTGGTTCCTGAACGCTTGTCAACTGGCACCGTTAAAAAGTTAGCACCAAAGCGAGCCGGCCCTTTTCGGATTGTTAAAAAGTAGGTGACAACGCTTTCGTTTTGGACTTGCCTGCTGATTGGGGTATCTCCCCCATTTTTAACGTTTCGGATTTAACGATGTTTGTGTCACCACCACAAGAGTTGATCTCTTTGTCGTCTTCTTCTCCCATTCTAAATTCTCATGGGTTGGGCAGTGGTAGTACGAATGATCTCTCTCTTTCGGTCCCCACAGGTATATCATCGGATGGTAAGTTGCCTTCTTTCCTGCCTACTGCTAATATGTTCCCCAGGTTTCCACGGCCGTTTTCCACTCCAGAGATGATACTTGATGCTGAGCCTGTTACCACTGCTGATGGCGACACCCACCGCTTTCTCATCCGTTGGCGTGATCGGCCCCCTTCGGATGACTCTTGGGTACTCGAGATGGAGCTGCAAAGTTTGGATGTCGCTCTCCTTCACTGATATCGCTTGGACCACGCAACGGAGATGCGTGCATTTGAGCGGGGGAGGATTGATGGCGTGCCCCCTCCTCCACCAATTGAAGACGATGTTGATGATGATCCGGATGATAAGGCAATACAACTCAAGGACGTGAGTCGGCACGATGACGCTAACGGAAGGCTACGCTACAACTTCCGCCCGCGGCGTGCTATAGCCACTGCAAAGAATGTCTTATTTATTTCATTTTCTTGAACTCTATTTTATATTTGGAATATAAAATTATCCTATGTTTAAGTGATAATTTTATATTCATTGCATGTTTTGTTATTTTTAATTTTGAACAATTTTAATGTGGGTGTGCATTTAGCCATTCGGATGGATGAGATTACATCTCCATCATGAATGGTTAAGGCTTGTTTGTAACTCCTATATAAGGAGGCTTTCTTATGAGATAATTAGACAAAGATTTAACCCTAGTCTCTCCTTGAGAAATACGGCCAAGAGGAGTTCTCTCCAAGCCGCCGCCCCCCTTGCTTGTGGTGTGAAGCCGCCGCCCCCTTGCTCCCTCCATCCGTTCGGTGCGACTCCGGTGCGGCTTCCTTCGGTGCGACTCCTTGGAAGAAGGTTGCAAACCCTTCGGTGTGACGCCGGTGGATCCGTGGAGAGAGTGATTCTCTCACAGTTATCTTGTGTGAAAGATTTCCGATTGGGTAATCTCTCTCATCTCCCTTGTGTGATTCTCTTCTTTAGTTGTGGTGGTTTCGCACTCATTTTCTCCAGAAAGTTAATTTAATCGCTGCAAGTTTTGGATCGAAATCGCCGTTGCTAGGCTTTTTAATTCCCGATCGGGTGGATCCCATTTGCCTGAGTGGATCTTGGCTTATAGCCTTGGTCTTGCTCTCAAAAATTAGTGGCAACCTTTGTGTTTTCTTGGGGAATATTCCGACTCAAATTTCCGATCGTTGTTTTCGAGTCGACTATTGCTCCTTTGTTATTTGTGTTGCGTTCTTGCGACGAGAAACTATTGTGGGCGATAGGTGTTGTGTAGGTGCGGTAGATCTACGACGTGTAGTGCGTAGAAAGAGCGTTAGCTCCGTGGAGATCTCCGATTCCGGACACCCCTACATCACCTTCAAGTTGAAAGGCTGACGAAGCGGGTGGTGGAGATGTCTGCTGCCTCCTCCACTCCGCCTTGGGTGATTCCCCCTAATGTCAGCGTAGTCAATGAGTTTGTAGACTACGTGGGAAATCCTGGGTGACCTTCCTTCAACCCCAACAACAACCATTATAGTAATAACTATAATCCGGGTTGGAGGAACCACCTCAACTTCTCATGGAGCAACGCGAACAATGCGCAACGCCCGCCCAATTCTTTTGCGCCCGGATTTCTGCCGCCTCCCCCTCTTCCAAAACCCTCCCCAATGGAGGAAAATTTTTCTAAATACATAGCTTCCAACGAATCAAATATCCGAAACATCACTGGATCGCTAAAAAACTTACAACTCCAGGTTGGACAGCTGGCGCGAATGATGTCCAACCGCGCGCTCGGGGCACGGCCGGGAAATACGGAGCCCAATCCGCGGGAGAATATCAACGCTATAACCCTACGTAGCGGAAAGGAGGTGATCGATCCAAAACGGATCGATCCGCAGGTACATATTTCACCTCTGATCCCTCTTTCCCCTTCGATTACGCCACCTTTACAAATTTTAAACGAAAAAATTATTAAAACGCCCTTTCCGTATCCACATAAGCTCGATAGTGAGCGTAAGGACGCATAGTACGAAAAATATATTTAATTATTAAAACAAATTTATATTAATGTTCCTTTTTGCGAGGCGATCTCGCAGATGCCTAAGTATGTGAAATATTTAAAACAACTCCTTTCTAATAAACAAAAATTATAAAATATTTTGCATATATCCCTGAACGCTGACTGCTCAGCGGCTCTTACTAATAAATTGTCCTTTAAAAGAAATGACCCGGGACGGTTCTCCATCCCGCGTCTTTTTGGCAATATATTAGTAAAATACGCTCTTCCAGATTTAGGCGCGAGCATTAATTTGATGTCGTTCTCGCTCTTTCAAAAATTAGGTTTAGGCACTCCGACACTTACTAAAATGCGAATTCAACAAGCGGATCGCACGGTTAAGTTTCTCGTCAGGGTAGTGGAGGATGTACTTGTCCAAGTTGATAAATTTATCTTTCCGGTAGACTTCATCATCTTAGACATCGAGGAGGGCATCGATGTACCAATTATACTCGGTCGCCCTTTTCTCGCCACCTCCCGCGCATTAATTGATGTAAGTAACGGTCGTCTCCTCCTTCGAGTAGGAGATGATGAAGTTACTTTCTCTATTAATCACTCCATAGAAGACTCGTCATCGAGCGATGAATTTTGTTATAATTAAGATACCTATCTAGGAGATTGTTTTTCCCCTATTTTCGAGTCTACTTTTTTAAACAACGACACTTTTGCGCTCGAAAATTTTAATTGCGAAGAGGATAACTCTACAAATTTGTCCTTTGAACCTTTTGGATCGAAAGACATTAAAATTAAAACCTCGTTAGAAGAACCGCCCTGCCTTGAACTCAAACCCCTACCCGAATCACTCAAATACGCCTTTTTGGGAAAAGATGATACCCTTCCCGTTATCATTTCTTCGCATTTCAGCGATTCGGAGACTTCCGATTTATTGGAAGTTTTACTTAAACCTCGTCACGCAATTGCGTGGCAAATTTCTGACCTAAAAGGGATTAACTTTTCTTTTTGCACCCACAAGATTTTCCTTCACGATAATTGTCGCAAAACTATTCAGTCGCAGCGACGTCTTAACCCAAAAATGAAAGACGTCGTTAAAGCCGAAATTATTAAATTATTAGATGCGGGGATTATTTATCCTATATCGGATAGTACGTGGGTTAGTCTCGTTCATGTCGTGCCCAAAAAGGGTGGTCTTACCGTAGTGGAAAATGAGCATAATGAACTCGTCCCAACTCGTACTGTTACGGGTTGGCGGGTGTGCATCGATTATAGAAAACTAAATGATGTCACCCGTAAGGATCATTTCCTACAATCGTTCTTAGACCAAATTCTGGAGCGTTTATCCGGTCATCCATATTTTTTTTTTTGATGGCTTATCGGGGTTTTTCCAAATCCTCATTTCCCCCGATGACCAAGAGGAAACAACTTTTACCTGCCCGTTTGGTACCTTCGCATACCGAAGAATGTCATTTGGCCTCGGCAATGTGTCAGCTACATTCCAAAGATGTATGTTGGCAATCTTTGGCGAGCTGGTAGGAGATATTATGCAAGTCTTTATGGATGACTTCTCTGTTTTCGGATGTTCTTTCCCGTCTTGTCTTCGCAATTTAGATCGTGTCTTTCAGCGATGCGAGGACACGCATCTTGTTTTAAATTGGGAAAAATGTAAATTTATAGTTCGAGAAGGTTTGGTTCTCGGTCATAAGATTTTGTCTAAGGGAATGGAGGTCGATAAGGCCAAAGTTGAAATTATCGAAAAACTTCCCCCGCCTTCTAACGTTAAATCTATTAGGAGTTTCTTAGGCCACGCGGGCTTTTATAGACGTTTCATTCAAGATTTTTCAAAAATAATAAAGCCTCTTGGAAAAGAAATCAAATTTTGTCTTTAGTAGCGAATGCGAGTCTGCATTTAATTTTATAAAACAAAAACTTATCAATTCACCCATTTTAGTGGCACCCGATGGGACCCTTCCATTCGAGATTATGTGCGGCGCTAGTGATATTGCCGTTGGTGTTGTTCTTGGCCAACGTATAAACAAATATTTTCATCATATTTATTACGCTACCAAGACGCTCACTTCCACACAAGGAAAAGACACGACAACGAAAAAAACTTTTAGTCGTCGTTTTTGCATTTGATAAGTTTCGCTCGTATATAACGTTATCTAAAGTTATCGTATTTACCGAGCACTCCGCCTTAAAATATTTGTTAGCAAAAACGGACGACAAGCCCCGTATTATTCGATGGATCCTCCTCCAAGAATTTGATTTGGAGATCCCGGATAAGAAGGGCGCAGAAAATTTAGCCACCAATCACCTCGCCCGCTTAGAAAATCCCTGTGCGAAAGCGCTCGTCGAATCTGACATAAATGACAGATTCCTCGAGGAACGCCTCCTAGCCATAAATATTAGTTCATCTTCCCCGCCTTGGTTCGCAGATTTTGCGAACTATTTAGTTGTGCGTGTGCTCCCAAAAGACTTTTCGAGCCAGCAAAATAAGAAATTCTTTTCTGACTTGAAATATTTCTTTTGGGAGAACCCTTTTCTTTTTCGTATCTGCGCGGACCAAGCGGTCTGAAGATGCGTCGCGGGTGTGGAGTGCACGCAAATACTTAGGCAATGCCACGAGGGTCCGGCTGGTGGGCATTATCAAGCTAACCGGACCGCGCGGAAGGCGCTGGAGGTAGACTTCTTTTGGCCCACTCTATTCAAAGACGCTCACAATTTTGTACGCTCCTGCGATAGCTGCCAGCGGTCTGGTAACATCTCTCGTCGCGACGAGATGCCCCAAAATTTGTTTTTAGAATGCGAATTCTTTGATTTACGAGGCATCGATTTCGTTGGCCCCCTACCTCCGTCTTTTAAAAATAATTATATTTTAATGGCGGTCGACTATGTATCGAGGTGGGCGGAAGCGCAAACACTCCCCATCAACGATGCGCGAGTTGTCATTACTTTTCTTTAAAAATTATTTTTTTGCTTCGGCACACCGCGCGCTATTGTAAGCGATAGGGGGACGCATTTCTGCAACACCCAGATGGCTAAGACGTTAGCTAAATACGGCGTCACGCACAAACTTGCCACCCCCTACCACCCGCAAACTAGTGGCCAAGTTGAGGTAGTAAATCGAGAGATTAAGCGTATATTAGAGCAAACCGTTTCACTTAATAGGAAAGATTGGTCCATCAAACTCGACGATGCGCTGTGGGTATATCATACCGCATATAAAACCGCAATTGGTTGTACGTCGTATCGATTAGTCTACGGCAAAGCGTGTCATTTCCCCGTAAAACTAAAACATCGCGCTCTTTGAGCTTTAAAACTCTTAAATCTAGACGCTAACTTAGCAGCTCAAAATAAAAAATTGCAAGTAAACGAGCTCGATGAATGGCGTGCAAACGCTTACGAGAGCAATAAGTTTTATAAGGAGCGTTCTAAGTTTTACCACGACCAAAAAATCAAGACCCAAAAAACTTTTTCTCCGGGCGATCTTGTCCTTCTATATAATTACGACTTAGACTTTTTTCAGGTAAACTAAAATCACGATGGTCCGGCCCCTTCAAAGTTGAAGAGGTTTGGCCATATGAGAACGTACTCGTCTCCCACCCGGAAAAAAGCTCGTTTAAAGTGAACGGTCATCGCTTAAAATTATATATAGCAGGCGATCCTGTGGGCGGTAATATCGAATCCATAACCCTCCTCGACATATAAACCGACAAAATAGTCAAGCTACACGACTATAAACAAAACGCTCCTGTGAGGCACCTCATGTTTATCTTTTTTGATATTTCTTTACTTTTTCTTTGTTATTTTTTTCTTAATAATGCAAGGTTTCTAAACTGGGCCTCCCCGACCTCGTTTCAGGGAAGCTTCTACCCCCCCCCCCTCTTTATTTTCATTGTAAATATTGCATTTTTTTTGTTCCGCATACTTACGTTGCAACATTGGGGACAATGTTGGACTTAAGTATGGGGGTGTTTTCTTGCTTTATTTTCTGCACTTCTACTTTTTGCACTCCAAAAATTAAAAATATACAAAAAAATATAAAAACAAAACAAAGAAAATTTAAAATGAAAATTCCAAAAAAAAATTTCCTTTCTTTTTATCATAAAAAAAACTAAACCAAAAATTCCAAAAAAATTAAAAAACAAAAATTCAAAAAAAATTAAAAAACAACAATTCCAAAAAATTATAAAAAAAAATTCCAAAAACATTAAAAAACAAAAATTCCAAAAAAATTATAAAACAAAAATTCTAAAAAAATTATAAAACAAAAATTCCAAAAAATATTTAGTTTATTTTGTAAATACTTTATGCACATACCTTTTTTGTAAATATTTTTTTAAATATTCTTCTCTTTTTCCCCTCTTCCTTTTTTTCTCTTTTTTGTAAATAACTTTTCTCTCTTTTCTTATTTTGTAAATATTTGCTTATAAAAAAATACAAAAAAAAAAACTTGTCAAAAAAAAGTTATATATATATATATATATTATTGCTTTTTAGTATGTATCTAATAACAAAATTTAACACAAAACACAAAAAGAGATAATAAGTCAAAAATTCAAAAAAAGAGTAAAACAAAACAAAAATTCATAAAAAAAGATAATTAAAACACAAAAAAATGATGAAAAATCTCAAAATCCCAAAAAAAAATTTATAAAACAAATAACTCGAATATTTCCTTCTTAACATTTTTAGCTCTCCAAAAATTTTGTTGCGAGTTTATTTATAAGTGAATTTCATTAATTCTTTTTTTACTATCCGTTTATTAATTAAAGATTGATAAATTTAAATATCCGGGATTACGTTTAAATAATTTTTTATGCTTTGTTCTTATGATATGGGACTTGTTTTAGACACTACTTCTAATTTATTTAAAATAGAGGCATGGGTATTATGTTAAAAAAACAACTATAGACTTCAATTATTTCTATTTCAAGCTTTTTAGAAACACAGAAACGTTCAATTTATAAAGGTTGCTCTCAAATTTATTTTTATTAAAATCTAGTTTTATTTTTGAAAAAAATCATCTCCTCATATTTTATTCTTAAAAGAACCTATGTCAATGGGAATAAGATTTCGTTCCGCAAACATAAGCATCCAATATTTGAAAAAATTATATGTTACGGAGTAAGAAGATAAAATTCATTACTCTTATACATATACATTGGGTTATATGAAGTTGTACAAAAAATTACTATTGCAAGTTATGGAAAATAAGATTTCGTTTTCCTAAACATCTGTATTCAAAAAATTGTATTCGAGGTTTGATTAAAAAAATATACCTCACCTCATCCAAAGCCCTCTTCATAAACCAGAACAATCCCCTTAGTCATATTCAATGATTTTAGACTTAATATAAAATCTTTTTGAGAGCATAATTTTTAAATTGCATTATTTCTTTTAAACTCTTAAGCTAAAGTTCCTATAATTTCAATCTATTTTTGTTAGCTAACAATTACAATTTTTGTTTGTTATTTGCCTACTTTAAGAAGTTTTTTTTGCCAAAACTTTTTTTTTATTTAAATCAATTTCATGATTTAAAACTTAACTCTTATACCCCTGATAATTACTTTGATCTCTTTTTTAATTAATTCAAGCGGTAACTAAATTTAGGATTTATTTTAATTTCTTATAAGTATATCTCCAACTTTTGTTCTGAAATAGCAAAAGTTTAAGTATCGGGTATTTGATGAGTTGTAAATATACGTATTTTTACGTACATTATTTAAGTCATTTTAGTTTAATTTTGTCATTTTTAGTTATTTTTATTTAATAAATTGCTTTTTTTGTAAATATTTTTTAACTTATTTGTAAATTTTTTTCTGAAATTTTTCAGAAAAAGTCAAAAAGTGTATAGCACACGCCCATGTACTTTAGGTCACGCTCGTGACCTGGGCGTGTACCTTCAAATCCAAGTGAAATCAGCCGCCCGCAAAGAAATTGTTGAACATGCCCAAGTACACGCTTGTGTCCAATATGACACGGCCGTGACCAAGCCCTGTGTCACTCCAACTCGACGTTTTGCGCTCGAAGATCGCCGAACCCCTACACGTCCGTGTCAAGATGCGACAAGGGCGTGACTTCTCCACCTGGCCTAACAAGACGTCGTTGGAGACGAAATGATACGGCGTCTTCCCCCAGATGTACCTGCTGGACACGCCCATGCTACACGCCCGTGTCAGCAGGGTCACGGGCGTGACTTCCACGTGGACCGCCGCAAAGTCAACATGCATTGAATGATCGGCTTCACTTCACCAATAGTGCTGACACGCCCCCTACACGCCCGTGACCTAGGGCGTGTAATCTGATTTTTTTCGCTATAAATAGGACTTTGCTGTAAGGAGTGTGGGTTCCAAATTTTGAACCATTTTGGTGTTAGGGGCTGTTGCTAGGAGGTTGTCTTATTGCTATGTAAGGATATTCTCCCCCCTTCTTTTTGTCTTTGTTTTTGCTTTTGTAATCAACTCCTTTCTTAATAAAATTGGTAGTTTTTTCATCCTTACATTGTTCTGGAATATCTCTGAAAGCCTCCCTTTCATCAATCTTATCTATCTTTATTTATTCATTTTTGTATAGGTGTGCGTGTATGAGTTAGATTTGCGGAATTTATGCTTTAAAATGAAAAATTGTTTGTTTTACTTTAAATTTTCTCAAAATTACTAGTCGTTGTTATAGTCATTTTTCTTATCATACTTCTTAAAATGGTTTAGATTTAGGATTTTTATGCTTTTATATTCGTTCTTATGAACCTGTAAAATGATTTCAAAAGTGATTTTCATTACTCTTTAACTTAGATTTTCATTTTTTATGTTGTAAAACGTTTGCCTCTTTTTAACTTCCTTCCACTTTTTAAACCTTTTTACAAAATTATAAGAATGGATTATGCGTTATTTCAATTTTTCAACACCTTTAATTTTCGCATTTACTAAAAAAGACTTTTGCTCAAACAATTTTTATTTCGACTTTTTATGCATTTCCATCAAAATATAACGATAAAAATGTAAACGTTTTAATTTTTCAAGCATTTGTTTTTTTCGTATTTATTTGAAAACTCTTTTGCTCAAACAATTTTTATTTCTCATTTTTATGCATTTCCATCAAATTATAGCGGTAGAAATGTATTTGTTTTAATTTTTCGAGCACTTTGATTTCCCCTTTATTTGCAAAACTTTTTGCTCCTTTAATTTTTATTGTCTTTTTATGCATTTCTACCATATTCTAGCGGTAGAAATGTAGTTATTTTAATTTTTAGATAACTTCATTTTTCGCATTTTTTGTATGTGTACGTGCGTTTATGAGATAATTTTTATAGCTTTTATTCATTCCTGTAGAGTGTGCGTGTATAAGTTAAGAGTTTATCGCTTTCTTTTATTTAAGTAGAGTGTGGGTGTGTGTGTTTTTATTTCAGTAGAGTGTGTGCGCGTGTTTTTATTTCAGCAAAGTGTGTGTGTGTGTGTGTTTTCATTTATGTAGAGTGAGGGTGTGAGTATTTATTTATGTAGAGTGTGTGTGTGTGTTTTTATTTATGTAGTGTGTTGTGTGTTTTCATTTATGTAGAGTGAGGGTGTGAATATTTATTTATGTAGAGTGCGTGTGTGTTTTTATTTCAGTACAGTGCGTGTGTGTTTTTATTTCAGCAAAGTGTGTGTGTGTGTGTTTTCATTTATGTAGAGCGTGTGAGTGAGTATTTATTTATGTAGAGTGTGTGTGTGAGTATTTATTTATGTGGAGTGTGTGAGTATTTATTTATGTAGAGTGTGTGTGCCTTTTTATTTATGTTGAGTGTGTGTCTGTGTGTATCTATTTTCTCCTACTCATTTGAGTATGACTCGCTTTAATTTCCCGCCTACTCGTTTGAGTAGTACTTGCAATTTTCAGCTTTCATTTCTCGCCTACTCGTTTGAGTAGTACTTGTCATTTCAATTATGCAATTTTCTTTTTTTGTAACTTAGCTTTTTTCTTTTCTTTATTATGCGGTTAGTTGAGTGCGTATGTTTTAAATTAATTTTTAGTAGCTTTTTTATTTCTAATATTAGGTTATCTTATTTTTTTCTTATTTTTTTCTTATTTTTTTGTAACCCTTCAGCGCATAGTTTAGAACTCACGCTTAACCAAACTCATAAGTCATTCTCATTCCGATGAGTGGCTAATCGCTTTTAGCCCTCGATATCAAAGAGCATTGGGATATAAAATGTTCTAAATAACTAAAGGTCTTGTTTTTCTATTTAATTAAAAAAACTTAAGGTTTACCCCGGGTTAACGACGCGTAGAACCACATATTGATGTGTGTGCTCTATTTCTGTTATCCATACGCTAGCTAGCCGAGAGGTCGTGCGTATGGACTGATCACCCCCGGGTAAAGAGAGTTTCGCACTAACCCTCGAGAGAGGAGGAGCGTAATTCTACCGGATTGGATCCCCCCCATTAGCGTGATTCTTAGCGTAGTGCGGGCATTAAGAAGAATCTTTCGTCGGACGAGAGCCCGGTCGAATAGTCTTAATGTTCAAGTGAGCGATATTCCTAAAGATAGGTGAGCTCATTCTTTTAGAACCTCCACGGCCAAGTTTCCGCTTTAATTGAATTGAAACCTAAGATCTCTAATTATTCAAATCTATTTTAGTTCTAACGTAATTCGATACCGAGTGTTATTTCTTCATCGACCTTGTTCTTAATATATTTTCAGCTTTTTATTAGTTAAAATCGACAACTTAAATATTTCGGTAAAATAATAGTTCTTTCGGAGCAGTAGGGATAATCAACCCGTTCCCGGGAAATTTACGATCTCGATATTCCCCCTGAATATCATGTATTACTTGTGATAGGTGCACTTGCATATAATTCGCCGCGTGAAATCCGGACCTGTCGCGCTCCCTAAATAATTTAGAGTCGGGCTTCGAGCGCATCAGACTGTATGGAATAAAATACCTCATTTTAGAAAAACGATCGACAACTACCAAAATAGAATCGTGGCGGCGTTGTGTCGGCGGGAGACCCAAGATAAAATCGAGGCTAACGTCGTCCTAAGGGACGGAAGCAATGGAGAGCGGTGTGTATAAGCCCGTGTTTTGCTTGGTGTCTTTCGCAAGTTGGCATGTGTTGCAACTACTCACGACGCGATTAACCATGTGTTTCAAACCGGGCCAAAAGAACTTGTCCTCGACCAAAGATATGGTTTTGTCGCGGCCAAAGTGACCACCCAAACCGCCACTATGCAACTCTCAAATAATAAAGAGGCGGAGGGAGGAATCCGGAATGCACAACCGGGCACCCTTGAATAAATACCCATCATGAAGTATTCAGAAATAGTATGAGGGTTGGGTGCTTGAAGGAATTGAAAGATGTTCTTAAAGTCCTTGCACTCGGCATACTCGCAAAGTATATGTTCAAAGCCTAGGACTCTCACGTCAAGGGTAGTCAACAGTAAGCTAATGCGGCTAAGCGCATCGGCAACATGGTTATGTTTTCCTTTGCAATTTTTAATCATAAATGTGTATTCTTGCAAGAAAGAGACTCATTTGGCTTGCCACGGGCTAAGCTTATGTTGAGAGTTAATGTAGCGTAAGGCGTCATGATCTGAAAGGAGGATGATTTCTTTAAGCAAAAGATAGTGACGCCAATGATGTAGGCTTTGGAGTAATTTAATTTCGGGTCACTCAATTTTTCACTAAAAAACCAATGGGATGGTCTTCTTGACTTAAAACTCCACCTATGCCCGCACCCGAGGCGTCATAAGAGACCTCAAAAAATTTAGTAAAATCGAGTAACCGGAGAACCTGTGCCTCGGTCATCAAAGTTTTAATCTTATTGAAGGCACAAGACGCGGATTTAGGCCAAGTAAAATCACCAAGTTTCATACATTCGGTAATTGGAGCCATAATGGCGCTAAAGTTGCGAATGAAGCGGCGATAAAAGGTAGCTAAGCCATGAAAACTACGAACGTCACAGATAGATTTAGGTTCCGGCCAATCTACAATCGCTTGAATTTTCGTGGGATCAACCTTAATAACGTTCGCACTAACAATATAGCCCAAAAAGAAGACGGAAGAATCCAGAAAGACACATTTGTTCAAATTTATATATAATTTTTCCGTCCGCAAAACCTCAAAGATTTGTCTTAAATGAGATAGATGTGTGTGTACGGACGTGCTATAAAATAGTAAATCATCGAAATAGATCACCAAAAATTTCCTATAAAACAATTGAAGATTTGTGTCATCTTGCGGGAAAATGTGCTTGGGGCGTTGGATAGCCTGAAGGGCATCACTAACCATTCATATAAACCTTCTTTGGATTTGAACGTCGTTTTCCACTCATCCCTTTCTCTATTTCGGATTTGGCGGTAGCCACTTCGAAGATCAAGCTTGAAAAAGATTGTGGCGCCACTAAGCATGTCTAGTAAATCGTCCAATCGGGGGATAGGGAAGCGGTATTTAATCGTGAGTTTATTTATTGTCGGGCTATCGACACACATCCGCCAAGAGCCATCCTTTTTTGGGGCAAGAAGTGTCGGCACGGCACATGGGCTTAAGCTATGCCGAATGAGGCCTTTGGAGAGCAAGTCCGAGATTTGGGCTTGGAGCTCCTCATGGGCACTAGGATTAAGACGATAGTGCGGTAAGTTGGGAAGGGAGGAGCCCGGAATAAAATCAATGGCATGTTGGATACTCCGAAGGGGTGGTAATTCGGAGGGGAGTTCCTCGGGGTGTACATCCTTAAACTCCTCAAGTAAAGTCAAAATATCGGAGGGCAAGGATGATGTGGAGAGGGGAATGTCGTTGGCTTGAAGTAACACTAACGCATAGAGCATACCACATAAAAAGCTAGTCTTTTCAAATTCTTTAGGATGCATTAAAGTGAGTGGTTGCTTGACGGCGGGAACGGTCGTGTCATTGGCTTTAAGGTCCTTAGGTGCAATGGGGCGCAAAGTAATGTGTTTGTTTTTGAATTTGAATTCATGTGTTAGCACAACCGAAATGAGTGACATTGTAGTCGTAGAGCCAAGGGCGGTCTAGGAGGACATGACATGCGTCAATGGAAATGACGTCGCACCAAACTTGGTCGACATAGTCCTTAATGCCAAGGGGCACTAGGCAATGTTTGGTAACGGGAATAGAGGTCTTATTGACCCAAGCGACTTGGTAAGGAGTGGGGTGTGGTTCGGGGGTGAGCTTCATGCGGAGAACCGCGGCTTCGGAAACCACGTTCATGCAACTCCGACTATCGATGATGAGTTTGCAAGACTTCTCTCCGCTCCGAAAATACACGAAAAAGATACCAGAGCGCTTCCACTCATGGCTAGTACGTGGGGTAGTCAAGATGCAACGCATGACCGGGAGGTTGTGGGAGGCATAATCATCGTCCATATCACTAGGAATGTCGGGCTCCTCTACGTCACTATGTTCCTCGTAGACGAGATCGTTGTCATCCGCCATGGGTTCAATTAACGTCACCAACTTTTTGCGTGTAGGACATTCAACCGCATAGTGACCGGGTTGGTTACAAGCGTAACACGTGACGTTGTACTTGTTAGTTTTGCCTATAGGGATGCGGTCGCCGGTTGGGTCATTTGCTTTCCGAGCGGTGATTATAACGGATTTGGAGGTGTCACCTACAACAGTTTTCCCGCGTGAGTTAGGAGGGTGTGTGGAAGACGTTTTGGAGTGGAAGAAGGTTTTGGAGGAAGAGGTGCGTGAAGTTGTGTCCACCGAAAGATGTTTTTTGATGTCAAGGGCCGCATTCATCGCAGAGCTTAGATCATGGTGATCATAACGCCGGATTTGACTTTGAATTTCTGGGCGAAGACCCTTACGGAACCGTGACACGGTAAGCTCGTGCATCTCTTGAATATCACAACGGATCATTAACTCATTTAGCTCGCACATGTGCTCACTCACCGATTTAGTGCCCTGACGTAAAGAGGTGAATTCGTCGAATGGATTTGTTCGGTGGTAGGCGGGGACAAAGTGATTAGTGAGGATGTTGCGCATTTGCGGCCATGTGTGTGGAATACCACCGACACGACGCTATTCATTTACCCAAAACACCTGGGCACACCCTTCTAATTTCATACGAGCGACGACTACCTTTTGGTGGTCATCTAGGTTATGCCACTCAAAATAGCATTCAATTTTCATGAGCCAATCGTTAAATTTGGTAGGGTCGTCGTAACCGTCAAACGTTGGGGCATCGATTTTTTTTTGCAGGTGAGGTCATTGTGTCAAGAACCATTGTGATCGTCGTCGCCAAGGTCATTGTGCGGACGTTAGCATGGTGGAGGATTACGTGGAGGGTTATGAGTTTGGTGTTGCGGTGGAAAACCATTTTGGATCGTTTGAGTTAAGGTGGTGAAGGCCGCGATGAGTTGAGCGATTTGATCAGTGAGATCACGTTGAACGGACGCTAGTTGCGCTTGCGTAACCTCACGACTATCCGGATTGTCGCCCATATTATTGGACGCGGATGAAAGTGGGAGATACTCGTTCCCAGAGCGTGTGTGCATAAACGTGTACACGGGAGGACCGCCAAGGATTAAGAAATCTCTTGCGCTGAATGTTGATACCAAATTGATGTAGCACACGAAAAGAACATCGACAATCTATAAGAGACAATGAGAAAATAAAACCACCCAGCAATACAAAGGTTCGCTAGGCCTCTTTAGATCTCCCAAGAGCTATAAAGTCAATGTTCGATCAAGCGAAAAGGATCTACCCGGTCCGGACGATTAAAGAAATACGGCGGAATAAATTCGAGAATGGCGCAATTAAGCTAAATAACCCCTAGGTTCGTACACGATTCCAACGCACGTACAAGAAAGTTTGGGAACACTTAGCATGCACTCAATTGAACCGCCTACGAAAACTCACCCTCATAAGCAAATACCAATGTTTTCGCGGCGAACTCGCGGGCACAACGTTTGAGCGAGGAGATTCTTCCGGGTGAGGAAACGTCCCAATGAAAAAAATCTCAATCACGCGCGTTTGCTCTCCGATCAATTGAACGGGGACGCGGCGCCGAGCGGAACTTGCTCCGATTTGTTTTACGTTGTCCGATCGCACACAATACCAATTACCACCACAAGAACAACACAAAAAAACAAGATGAATCACACAAGGGGGAGTGGAGGAACGTCGTTACCCAACCGAGATGTTCTCGGTGTTGTCAGGCGAAACCTTGGGTTGGTCACTGGCTTGCTCTGGTGGGGATCCCGCCCGTCGCCGGCGCCAAACGGCGGAAGAACGACTAGGACGACGGAGGAGCTGGAGCTGGAGGTGCGGCCGTGCGGGAGTGGTGGTGTCATCGGTGTCTCGCCGGAGGGAGAGGTGGGGAGGCAGTGTCGCGCCGGCGGAAGAGCGGTCAATCGGTGTCGCGTCGATGGGGTCGTCGCGGCTTAGGGCCGGCGGTGGGCTCCTGTCACAGGAGAAGAAGAGGGGGTTTCCCTTTTTTGCCAAATCTGTTCATTAGGGCTTTAGGCCAAAATTAGGAGTATTTATACTCCACAATAGGAGCACTCCTCATCACACAAAATACATGATCTAATCCTAACTATCCAATGTTTGTCTAAAAATAAAATGCAAGAAATAGAAAGGCAACCCGTGACCGCCTAACATTTTGGTCGATCGGGTGCCAACGAGTAAAGTAAAATACGCATAAAATGTTCAAACAAATTAACATGCAAACTAAGTAATTTTTCCGCGGCTCAAGTCGCGGTAAGATTTCCTCGTGTTGGGGCGAAGGTCATAGCCGCGGGGCGCGTCGTCGACTGGAACCGGGTCGGCGCCATCAGTTTCCTCTCCCACCTCGGGTGTTTGGGTGTGCTTGCTATGTCCATAACAATGGTCCACCTACGGATAAATTTGCACTCCGAGAAACCAAATGTATGTTCGTAGGGTACTCTCGCACTCAAAAAGGGTATGTGTGTTACTCTACTGTCGACCGGAAAGTGGTTGTGTCCGCTGATGTTACTTTTATGGAAGCCCAACCCTTTCTATCGTCCACTTCTACTCCTTGTGAGCACCCAATGCCTCGTCCTGCTATCCCAGTTACGACTTCTCTACCTCCTCTACTTCCAACACCCCACGTGAGACCTTCAACACCCAAACCACCTCTCATCCGTGTTTACACTCGCCTTAGTCTGAACTCTGGAGCCCAGCCACTGCTCCCGTCTATCGGTACCATCTCGCGGTCAGCTGATCCTGCCCCTGTCACTACGGCTCATCCTTTGGCCAACTATATTTCCCTACATCGGTTCTCTCCTCTGCTCAAATTTGCTCTTACTCTTTACTCTATTTCTCTGCCAAACACTGTAAAGGAGGCTATCCAACACCATGGGTCGCGTGCGGCAATGGAAGCTAAGATGTCAGCCCTTTGGGCTAACCATACTTGGGATCTGGTACCCCTTCCGTCTGCCCAGTCCTACGTTAGCTGTAAATGGATCTTTGTCATTAAACATGCTCCGGATGAGACTATCGATCGCCTCAAAACTCGTCTTGTGGCTCTTGGGTTCACTCAGCAACAGGGCTTGGATTATGAGGAGACTTTCTCCCCTGTCGCCAAAGTAAATTTTGTACGAGTTCTTATCTCTCTTGCTGTTCACCGACACTGGTCATTACATAAGTTAGAGATAAAAAATGTCTTTCTTAATGGTGATCTTCAAGAGAGAGATTTCATGACCCAACCTCCCGGGTTTGAGACCACGGGGGAGTCTAGGGTATGCCGACTGCGTAAAGCAATTTATGGTCTCAAACAGTCCCCTCGAGCTTGGTTTGAAAAATTTATCAAGGCTGTTCGTGATATTGGTTTTCAGCGAAACTTGGCTAACTTCTCACTTTTTACCCGTTATCGATCAACATGGACTGTAATTCTCTTAGTTTATGTGGATGATATTCTGATAACTGACGATGACACTACCGGGATTCAACGGATCAAACAACACTTAAACTCTGTCTTCCAAAATAAAGATATGGGAAACCTTGGGTACCTCTTTGGACTTGAGGTTGCTCGAAAACCTGATGGTTTGCTCTTGTCTCAACGAAAATATTGTTTTGACCTTCTTCAGAATGCGGGTTACTCTGGATGTAAACCCGCGAAAACACTTATGGATGTCAACCACAAAATAAGTGCTCATGAAACTGAATCAGATTCTCTACTTACACATCATGAATATTATTGGCGCCTTGTAGGAAAACTGATATATCTAACAGTTAAAAGGCTCGATGTCTCATTTGTTGGAATGGTCAGTCGCTTCATGCATTCTCCAAGAATATCACATCTACAGGTTGTTGAACGCATCCTCGGGTACTTAAAAGCTGTCCTGGGACGAGGGTTGGTATACAAGCCATCCCCCACTTTATCTGTCGTTGCGTACACTGATGTTGATTATGCGGGCTCACTTGATGATCGACGATCCACCACTGGTTTTTGTACCTACTTTGGAGGAAATCTCATCACATGGCGCAGCAAGAAGCAATCGGTTGTTGCTCGCTCCTCTGCTGAAGCTGAGTATCGTGTTATGGTTGTTGTCGTGTCTGAACTTACCTGGTTAGAGAGCTTTTTTTGTGATTTGGGTGTCAAACTATCCTCACCTGCTATTCTATTCGACGATAGTCAGACCGCTATACATATTGTGAAGAACCCTGTATTCCATGAGCGAACAAAACACATTGAGGTTGATTGTCACTTTGTCCGGGAGAAGGTCCAGCTGAAGAAACTTGAATTGGAACATGTTCCAGCCTCCGAGCAAGTTGCAGATATCTTTACCAAGGCTCTACCTCGGCCATTGTATCAACAGTTTCTATCCAAGCTTGGTGTTTACGATTTGTATGCTCCAGCTTGCGGGGGAGTGTTAGAAAATAGTAGAAAAGTATGCAAAAGCTCATTGTAATTGTGGCTCATTTATGGGCCCAAGTTTGTCTTAGATTTTGTCCCACATTGTATTTTTGAGATTTCTCTCTTCCTCTCTTCCTATATATTTGTATGCATACTTATTGTTTATACAAGAAATACAACCTACATGGTTTATTGCTCGCATTTTGTACACTTACAATAAGATATAATGCAAATTAGAAAATAGTCAGCATTTCAGCAAAAAATAAAAGACAACCAACTTAGAGACTTACACAACTAGGTAGTAAACAGTTTGTTGGATGTTAGGCAATCATCAAGGGGCTGGATAAAAGGCCAAAGCCTGAATAAAGCCCCCTAAAGGCGTTTAAAGTACTGGAGCTGAACTATTTTATTAGCAGCCCTGAAGGTGTGGGGGAAGTAATTTAGTAATTTCAGGTTACTGGAATAAATTTTCAGTAAACAGTTTATTAGCAACCCGATCCTGTTTTCACGCAGCCGGCTCCGGTT
The DNA here is from genome assembly GCA_039583875.1 of Platanthera guangdongensis. Lineage (NCBI taxonomy): Eukaryota > Viridiplantae > Streptophyta > Magnoliopsida > Asparagales > Orchidaceae > Platanthera > Platanthera guangdongensis. The sequence continues at coordinate 46,997,213 of CM077159.1, read as the reverse complement.
TTCATGTGAAAGGATAAAGGATCCCGATATCCTGCTTCACCGGCTACTCGAACTTCTCCGACACCGGGTGACACCGGGTTTCACACGATCTCATGCTTGGGTTCTCATGCAAGGGGGGACCGGTAATGAAATTTAATTTTCTAGGAGGGGCCTTCTGGAGGGGCTGCTCGGAAACGGTCTTCCAACAGCTATCAGGGCCCTTGGAGGGCTGGGACTGAAAATGACAATACTTGGTGGGTGGGAGGAAGTTCCAGGGGTTGAAACCGACCGAACCGCATCGATTTTGAAACTGAGCCGCCCAGTCCGGTGTCGGTTCGATAGAGTTTTTGAAAACCGAAGTCATACTGGTTCAGGTCGGTTTTCAAGTTATAAAAACCGACCAAACCGACGTTAATATTTGACTTAGGATTTTGGTTTATTTTATCTGATTAAATTGTTACTTGCAGGATAGTTTCCCATGGATATCCCAGGTTGAGATATTTCTCATTTACATATCAAAATTTTAATAACAAGTTTTGAATTATACTCACTATTTGATCTCAAGTCTTGAGATCTTAATGTGGGCCATCACATTAAGTTCTCTAAACCAACACATTAATACATTTTTGTTGTGAAATAAGAAGACCTTGACATTTCATAATCTCGGACCCCATCATTCTCCCTTATTTTTAAATATCAATCTGTAACTTGGCACTGAATTATTTTTGAAATTTATTTGGGGAATGTGTAACTTCGCAATGAACGCATTCTCCTTGCATTACAGTGTTATGATGGATTGAATAGTATGCCAATATTATATTGAATGCGTCATCGGTAAGCTCGTAAAAAAACCAACACCGAACCACCCCAAACCGAACCGCTCACACCCCTAGGAATTGAGTGTGGCTCAGTTTTGGGGTTGAGGAAGGATGTGGCCGACTGTAAGGATGAGAATAGGGACTCGGTTGTGGGCCGTAAGGTGATTCCTTGTGAGAGGTAGTGGGGTAGTGAGGAGAATAGGTGATTAAGAATAATTTTAAGATAATGGGGGAATTATGGAGGTAGTGGAGGAGGTGGTTAAGGTAGTTACTGTGTACTGCGATGGTGGCTGGCCGGAGGTAGTCGCTCGAGGAGTTGCCGGTGGTGGTAACCAGAGATGTTTTTTGGCGATCACCGAAAAAGTGAAAATGAAGGTAGTTCTGGTGGAGGTTTACCGGAGGTGGTTGGGGAATATTTTTTGATGATTGCCGGAGACTGAAAATGAAGGGGATTTGGAGGGGGAAGGCGGTTGTTTTAGCAGTATGTGGAGAAGGGAATGTTAGGTGGCTGACCGGTGGTTAGAGGGCTGATTTTGGGGTAGGCGACTGAAGGTGGAGAAAGGGGAGACGAGTTGTTGGAGGTTGTGGTTGGGTAGTAATGCTCAGTCGTGGTTCGAGGAAGGTGGACTTCGAGGGGCCGGTTGTATGGAGGTGGGAGGAAATGGGGAGAGGGTTGGTCGGCCAAGTAGACAGGGGCGGGGAGGGATAATTCCAAGAATCACACCTAGATTTTCGGCTTCGACACTGGGTGATAGAAAGGAGTATTTTTTCTTTACTCCGACTTTCAATGCCTTCAAAATGAACCATCTATCCCTATTTATAGACTACGACGCCACAATTGGCGGTAATGATTCTCTGATCATGATGACCCTCAAAATAGATGTAAAAAAATAACAAAAAATCTTGATTCGTCGATTCGCATAAAGTAAACAGCTCTGATCGTCATGTAGGTCGATGTATGTTATGATCCCCATCAAATCATAGTTGAAATTCAACAAAAAGCCTATTCGGAGACACTAATCGCTGATAACGAGCAATGCACACACTCAAACAATAGGGCTTTTGGCCCCGGCTGGCACCCTCATAAATAATTGGATTTCGTAATAGCGAAAAGTAGTCAGTAGAAATACCTATGCTATTAAAGGCTCGCCTCACGCGACAGGGTGAAGCAAAACATTAGGTTAAAAATCTTGCAGGAAGTCACTGGAAAGTAGCTATTGTTGGAAACCGAGCCGCCCGGTCCGGTGTCGGTTCGGTTTTGAGTTTTTGAAAATCGAAGTCATACTGGTTCGGGTCGGCTTTCAAGTTATAAAAACTGACCAAAACGAGCCGAACCAACGTTAATATTTGACTTAGGATTTTGGTTTATTTTATCTGATTAAATTGTTACTTGCAGGATAGTTTCCCATGGCTATCCCAGGTTGAGATATTTCTCATTTTCATATCAAAATTTTAATAACAGGTTTTGAATTATACTCACTATGTGATCTTAAGTCTTGAAATCTTAATGTGGTCCATCACATTAAGTTTTGTAAGCCAAGGCATTAATATATATTTGTTCTGAAATAAGAAGACCATGACATTTCATAATCTCAGACCCCATCATTCTTCCTTATTTTTTAAATATCAATCTGTAACAAGCACTGAATTATTTTTGAAATTTATTTGGGGATGTGTAACTTGGCAATGAACGCATTCACCTTGCATTACAGCTTTATGATGTATTGAATAGTATGCCAATATTACATTGAATGTGTCGTCAGTAAGCTCGTAAAAAACCGACACCGAACCACCCCAAACCGACCCAAACCGAACCAAACCCGCTCACACCCCTAGGAATTGAGTGTGGCTCAGTTTTGGGGTTGAGGTAAGGATGTGGTAGACTGTAAGGATGAGAAGAGGGACTCGGTTGTGGGCTGCAAGGTGATTCCTCGTGAGAGGCAGTGGGGTAGTGAGGAGAATAGGTGATTAAGAATAATTTTAAGATAATGGGGGAATTATGGAGGTTGTGGAGGAGGTGGTTAAGGTAGTTACGGGCTAGTGGGGTGGGGGCTGGCCGGATGTGGTCGCCAAAGGGGTTGCCAGTGGTGGTAACCAGATATGTTTTTTGGCGATCACCGAAAAATTGAAAACGAAGGTAGTTCTGGTGGAGGTTTACCGGAGGTGGTTGGGGTATATTTTTCGGTGATTGCCAGAGACTGAAAATGAAGGGGATTTGGAGGGGGGAAGGGGGTTGTTTTAGAAGTATTTGGGGAAGGGAATGTTAGGTGGCTGACCGGTGGTTAGAGGGCTGATTTTGGGGTTGCTGACTGAAGGTGGAGAAAGGGGAGACGAGTTGTTGGAGGTTGTGGTTGGGTAGTAATGGTTGGTAGTGGTTCGAGGAAGGTGGACTTGGAGGGGGGCGGTTGTATGGAGGTGGGAGGAGATGGGGAGAGGGTTGGCCGGCCAAGTAGAAAGGGGGGAGGGATAATTCCAAAATTTGCACCTAGATTTTTGGCTTCGACACTAGGTGATCGAAAGGAGAATTTTTTCTTTACTCCGACTTTCAATGCCTTCAAAATGAACCATCTATCCATACTTATTGATTACAACGTCACCATTGGCGGTCATGATTCTCCGATCATGATGACCCTAAATATAGATAAATATAGATGTAAAAAAAAATAAAAAATAAAAAATCTTGATTCGTCAATTCGCATAAAATAAACGGCTCTGATCGTCGTGTAGGCTAATGTATGTTGCGATCCACATCAAATCATAGTTGAAATTCAACTAAAAGACTATTCGGAGACGCTGATCGCTGATAACGAACAATGCGCACACTCAAACAATAGGGCTTTTGGCCCCGGCTGCCACCCTAATAAATATTTGGATTTCGTAATAGCGAAAAGTGATCAGTAGAAATACCTATGCTATTAAAGGCTCGCCTCACGCACCAGGGTGAAGCAGAACATTAGGTTAAAAAACTTGGAGGAAGTCACTGGAAAGTGGCTATTGTTGGAAGGAAAGAAAGCAAATTAGTATAATCATTCATTATAGCTATATTCAAATCACTGCAAATGGAAAATTAATCAAAGATGACATAGATTTCAGCATTAATACTAGAGGAAATAGTCCAAGCGCACAAACAAATAACTAAAAACATCTCAGTATCATCATGATGTTGGAAAATTTCCAAAAATATGATCTAAATTTGGATCACTTTATGCTAGTAAAGGAAGAGAAGAAAATAAAAAAATCATATACCAAACAAAAGTGTAGTATATAAAACAACATGACAATGCCTTAACCTCCTGCATTGCATAGCATCTGTTTTGCATTATAAAGCTTAGAATTAGGTGCATTGTCTAGCAAATTAAGTAAACTAGGTGCCCAGTTCACTGAAATTCAGTGAATTTGTTGTCTATTTCATTGAATTTTTATTTGAAATCTTTTTTATAATGGTAGTTACTTTTTGTGGTTGTGATATATGCAATGCCAGTGTATTGATATGATGGTAGATTTATTTTGTGTTTTTTATATTTAATAAACAATATAATGTCTTTTTACCACTTTTGCGCCACACGTGCCTCAGGCGCGCACACGCCTTGCGCCCATACTCCAGGACCTCTTTGCTCCTTGGTGCGTCTTGCGCCTTTAATAGTTTAAAGAAATACTTAGCAATAGGATCTTGATAGGAGTACTTAACAAAATGAGCTCAACTTTTGTGATCTAATCATACATGTAGTCGCCAAACAAGCTCGCGTGATGTGTCAGCTTCACTATAAAAAATCATTTGGGAATATTTAGGATTCAGACATTAGTCTGAAACTTAGAGTATACATATCATTTTGAACTATTTTTATTAATGTTATCCCAGATCTACTCCATACCCCAATTCTTTAACACTAATTGTATTTACTTTTCTAAATGGTGCATTCTTTAACCTCGATTATATATGCCAAAACAGCCTAAATGTATTTTCTATTAACTATCTTCAGTAGATGTCACTCCCCGCTCCTCTAATATAATAAGTCATTAATTTCCATTTCCAACCTTTGTCCCGTATCTATTTTAACATTCTCAAAAATATTATCGGCCTATTTCAAGTCTTCATTATATCCTCTAATTGCACAATAGTTCTAAAAACTTCTTTATTTTAAAACGCAGACTTAATTCGAGAAAAAATATCATCTATATCAACGTTCTCTTTTCTAAATAATAAATCCAAGGTACATAAACTTATCACATATTTACATCGTTTTAGTTTCAAATAAAATAAATTAATAATTATTAATATCACCCCCACTAAAATTGAATTTCGCACATTTGAATCTCACACATTTGATCTTTGCGATGGTTTGATGAGGAGGTGGGATTTGAAATTGAGTATGCGAGTTTCTTTTGAAAACCCTTATACTTACCAATGGTGACGTGGAGCTTTTACCAAGGTTGCCTTTAAGTCACAAATGCTGGAATGGTAGATGATTGACAGGTCCTTGCACAGGAGTAAGAGACAATATTCTTGCCACGTTCCGTGATTGTGTGGAAGGGAAGGCGAGCCATCGTGAGATATCCATGGGCTACCTGCAAACATCTTCGAGGCAGCTAGGCAGGGGCGACTCAACTTCAAAACCTTCTAAGATTTCCGAAAAGGCCTTTGAGGGATTCAATGGTTCGACAGCACAAGCAATCGTTGGGCAAGAGCGGAATGGGGAAGGAGGCGGCAAATGAAGGAAATAACTACCAATTAGTTTAAGGTATAAATAGTCCCAACAATAAACAAAACACTTACACTTAAACAAGCCTAATTAAAACCAAAATTAAGAAAATAAACCACAAGTAAGAAAATAAAAAAACAAACAAAAAAAGAAATAAAACAAGCGTCTTGTTGTATGTAAGAATGTCGTCGAAGAAGACTAACACAAACTCGCATAGTAGCGCTTGAAAAACCTCATTCATCAAAGCTTGAAAGGTGGATATAGCATTGGTTTAGCTCGAAGAGTTTACTAAAACTCAATAGGTTTGGGATGGGAGTCAAATGTCATTTTCTCTGTATCTTCGGGACGCATTCAAATTTGGTGAAGAAATGTGCTCCATGCAACACATCTAGAAGCCCGTCCACCACCGGGATATGAAATTTAGCATTTATGATCTCCACATTAAGCTCTCGGTAATTCACACAAAAATGCCACGACGTATCATACTTATTTACTAATAGTATGTAAGATAAGAAAGGTAATTGGCTCTTTTGAATAATCGCCTTCTTAAGCATCTCTCGCATTCTTCCTCAATTTCATCCTTTTGAATAAATGGATATAGATATGGTCAAACAATTATGAAGGTCACTTCTAGGTGGCGTAGTATGTGATGATCATGAAAGCGGGCCGATGATAGTCCTTATGGCTCAAAATACATTTGTATACTTAATGAAGGGATTGTCTAATTGTTTTGATGGCAATCCTTCATGTATTAAATGAAAGCTCGAGTTGATGATGCTCACAGCACCTTTCCATGGACCACCCCCCCCCCATCTGAATTTTCAACTGAAATTTCATGGTCAAAGCCGCAAAAGTCCCAAATAATCAGTCCAAGAGAGTGAAGCCAATTAACTCCAGAACTATGTTAAAGCAATCTAAAGAGATAACATATAAATAGGCAAAGAATGAGTCCCCATTGATTTAAGTATTTATCTTCTCGCAAATACTTGGAGTCGAGACCTTTTGTCATTTCCACTAAACTTGAATTCCCATTTTTTAATCCTCAACCCCAATCTGTCCGCCCCGCCACACTGATAAGTTGTGCATATTCCCAAATCCACTAAAATGTGAACTTCCATTTCAATTCAAACTTTCAATTGCATGGTCTAAGAAATTAGAATTCCTGTAATTGGATGAAGAAAAAATTCTGGTTCGTGGGTTCAAATACCTCCTTGTCATCTTCTATTTCTTTCTCTTCAAATCAAAATAATTTTTGCAACTATGCTTCGAAACAAATGCGTCATTGCAATTGAAAAATAGCCTCCTTTTCCTTCAATCCATCATCTCTACCCACAATAATCTCTTAATGTGTTGGTTGTGTGGACGTATGACAGGCGTAGCAAACCCACTCATTGGGTCGAGGTCCCTGAGGAGTGTTTGGATCAACTCTAGGTGGCTTCCATGTTCTTTACAGCGTAGTTGGATCCATCAGTCACAGATCCAAGTAACAGGGACAGCAGGCCGCGAAAGGAGGGGGCGGAAGTGAAGAATTAGTTGGTTGAGAATGATAGGGATGGTCTTCAAGAAAGATGACATCAACAGAAGTAACAACCTTGCGATCCTTAGTGGAGAAGCTGACATTGCCCTTCTGAGTACGGGAGTAACCAACAAACATATATTTTGTTCCACGTGGAGCAAGCTTGTCAGTGGACGGGCTAAGATTATGAACATAACACACGCAGCCAAATACGAGAGGGATGACTGAAAAAGGAGGTGTGGACGGAAAAAAATGTTGAAGTGAATCGCAAAGTTGAGAATAGAGGAAGAAGGCATGCAGTTAATGAGAGAACATGTGGTAGGGACAGCGAAAATCCAATATTATTTGGGAACATTCATTTGAAACATCAGAGAGCGGGTGACCTCAAGGAGGTGACGATTCTTACGTTCCGCAATGTCATTTGTTGGGGGGGGGGGGGGGTATAGGCACACGAGATTTGATGGATGATCCCAAACTCAGCACACGGGTTAATTAACGGGCATTGTCTGTACGGAGTTTTAATTGTAGTAGAGAACTGGTTACGAGTTTTAATGATAAAGGCATGAAATACACCAAGCAATGCAGAGCAATCATGAAGTAGATACAATCATGTTACTCGAGAGTAATCATCTACAAAAATAACAAAGTAACGATATCCAAAAATATTGGTGACTTGTAGGGTCCCCAAATATCAAAGTGAACAAGATCAAAGGGAGCAAGACTCTGAGTAGGATGGGGTGAGAACGTACACGGATGATGTTTTTCATAAATACAAGACTCACAAGTGAAATCATGGAAGAAAACATCAGGAAGAGCTTTTTGGAGGATGTTTAGAGGAGCGTGCCCAAAACGTCGGTGTCACACAACAGAGCTAATAGAGGAGAGAATTGTTGGGAGGGAGGGGTCCGGGATGTAGAGAACATTCGACAGATGCCCCTTGCTAATGATATTATGCGTCTTGAGATCTTGCACAACACAAGAGGTTGAAGAGAAAGTTATATAGCAATCAAGGCCTTGAGTGAGACAACCAATGGAGAGAAGGTTGAAAGGAGAGCCCGGAACATGAAAAACTGAGCAAAGAGTGATGGAGGGAGTAAGGTTGACGTTGGTGGAGCCAGAGACAGGAATGATGTCCCCACTAGCAACAGTAATGAACATGGGATGCACAATGGTCAAGTAGTGAGATGGCTTCCGTGAGTTAATGTGGTGGGAGGCCCCTGAATCCAAACCAGGATGAGCTATGAGCAAGACAGGAAAAACCACAATCTGAAATCGACACAACAGAGCCCGGGGAATGGTCGATCATCCCTTGAAGTTACTGGATTGGAATGCACAGGGCATCAATGTCAGTGTGAGTGTTGTTCGGTGGAGAATGTGCGGCCATGGGAAGAGGGGCAACTTAGAGCAAGACAACAACTGTAAGGAAGCAGCATCAAGAGATAAGCAGATGCACTGGCAATCGGCAATTTGCGGCAATCTTCAAAAGCAGCGACAAGAGAAGAAGGCCTTGCGGCAAGGAGACCGGCTTCTGTGGGAGGAGCAAGTTGTGGCTAAAGAAGCGGCTAGGCACGCGGCAAAGAACAGAGCAAACGGAACACGGCCAACGGCAAGCAGCGGCGGGTAGTGAACAGCGAAAAGCAGGCAGCCACGGCGGCAAGAGGCAATCGGCGCAAGCAGAACCAGCAACCAGCAAACAGCGGTGACGCGTACTGAAGATGCAGCCTGAGCAGAGGAGGCAGCGGTCAGAAGATTATAGCGGCGGCCTGGAAGAGGGGGCGGCCAGAACAGAAGAAAGCGAGGACTAGAAGGTAGTGGGCTGAGCACGGGCAAACAGGGGTCGGGAGAGTAGCGGACGCGACAAAGCACGGGAAAAGGCCAACGATCAAACCACCCCAGCGGATCTGGAGCAACGTCGGCGGCCTGGACAAATTTCAAAGTAAAATTCACTAGCAACGGTCTGAGAGCAACAATATCACTAGTAGTTGTGTGAGAGCAACAGCGGCAGAGAAGTCAAAGGCAGAGACCAGCGCAGATAGGTTAGCGATTAGGGATTTAGGGACGCAATAACAGTTGCAAAGGTGCGGCGACCAGCTGTGGTGGGAGAGAACAGCGGTCAAGAAAGAAGTCGTACAAAGAAGAGCGGCCAGAAAACAAACCCACGGTGACAAGAAAAAAGCAATGGTCCCCACTAAGTGAAAGTATAAAAGAGGGAAGAAAGGAGGGGTGGAGCCACGGGAGGAAAGGTATGTTGCGGATATTTTTTTTTTACACGCCGCGGAGATGAATAGTGATATCTACCAAGAGTAGACAGGTCGCAAGAAGGCTTGCAGGTAGAGATAGATAGAACACAAGCAGAATTAGAAGCACTAGTGGGTACGGCTAAAAATTGTTGACAGGAAATAAACGGACCAGATGGCTCTAATACCACGTAGAAAAACGCAGTACATTGTGAAACTCAGGAATTCTATTAATTTCTGAAATTTAATAGTACATTTTTCCATCCATATACTTGTATATTTGTACATATATTATAAGAGAGGAAAGGGAGGAGGAATTCTATCCTAAGATGCGGGACTAAACAAGCAACCATGATGGGCCTCAAGATGGGCCAATCTATGGGCTTTTACATATCTTCTCTAACAATTGTAATTGAGTTTTGGGCAATTTGGAATTTCACATCAAGTCAGAGCTCCTCAGTGTACCCCCCCCCCCCCAATATGATCATAAGATTGTTGAGTGTTGATGGCTATTCTCCCTCTGTCCCTATATTAGCGTTTGACAATATTCCTCATGATGCCTCGCCCTGATAAAAAATTGTTATGCCTTTTGTCTGAAATCTAGTCATGAGGCAATGGTTGGAATAGGAGTTGGGCATTGAAAATTAGTACGTACTTATCCTTCGAAAATTGTGATGCTTACTCATGGCAACGTGGAGCCTTTATCCTCGGCTGCCTAGAGGTGATCGATGATGGATGATAGGTGAATGACAATTACCTGTGTAAGCGCAAGAGAATATATTCTTGATATCATTATAAGTCTGTGAGGCAACACGGACAGTCATAGAGGCTCCACAAGCTACTTGCGACCATCCAGGAGAATGATGTAAAGGTGCTGCTCGACATCAAACCCTTTTGAGACTTCCAAAGGGGTTGTCGAGAGATTTGATGGTTTGGCAACAAAAACAACTGCTTGATAGTAGCAGAACATGGATGTGTTGGCAGGTTAAGTAAATAACTTCAAATTCAATAATAGTTGCCCTGGATAATTTGTTCTAAGGTATGAATACTTTGAATAGTCTCTAGAATATCCATAAATCACTCAAACCAACCTAATTAAAACACAATTAAGAAAATAAACAAGAAACTAAAATTGAATTAAAAATGGAAGTAAATGCCTGAAAAACAAAAAACAAAATTCATTCTTTTTGACTACAATTGGCCCACTTGCTCCGATACTTCCCACCAGAGCACATTCTCAATAGTTTCCTCATTACAAAACTATATCACCTGCAAAAAGTACACACCAAGACACAACATTGAATATCTTGTGTAAGCATCTCCAGAGGTGGCTTATGTCCGTATTAAATCTTTGGGAAAGCCAAAAACTACAAAGTAATTGCAAATGACTGGTTCTTCAATGAAAACTTAGTGGCAATAATATATTTGCATTTAGTAATCTAGGATGCATCTAAGCTTCTAATTTACTGTTCATGAGAGCTATAACTAGGTACACAGGTCTCTTACAAATTACCGGCCTTTATTAAGCTTGGGATGCCACTAATCCAAAAAGATAAGGCCTCAATCTTGATATGAGGTGTAAATCTACTATGATTGAAAATTCATTGATCTCTCCACAAATACTTTTATTGCTCAACATATATATCATTAAGAACTTCAACATAACTATTACACGTGTTTATTTCATATTGGACATCAAATAAAATATAATGGTACTCTCCTTACCCATTAATTGGATGAACACAAAAATTGCATTCATGATAGACTTTTCGGACATGAAACTAAATTAGTTCGTTGAAATTGAGTTACAAGCATATGCCATATAACATCATTATCATAGTCATAAGTTTATCTCTCCATAATTAGCAAAAGCTTAAACATTTCATTTTTCATATATGGGTACCAAAATGTTTCTTTTCCAATTATATCCTTTTTAATGACATCTATCATCTTAGTCTTTAAAATTTATTGAAAGGTTTGAACTGAATTACTATTGCGACCCTCTTAATTCTCCAAATCTAGGTTTATCTGTAACAACAGCCTTAAATTCATGCATCAACTTTAAATACAGCTTCATTTCACATTTTAATTCAATATATAGTTTATCTTATTATCATTATGCTCTTCCAAAATACAGTTTTTTTAAAAAAATCATTCAATAACATTTTAAAGTAACATTTTCATCTCACTAAGATGTCTTCATCATTAATTAAGATCTTATCTTCTATTTTAATGCATCTCATTTGGTCGAAGTCTCTACATCTCTTCTACCTTGCATCAACTATTTAATATATCATTTTCTCTTTCCTTAAAACCAAGTTTATTATATAAATACCTTCGATAAAATTTTAAAGTAGCACTTCATCTCTCTTCAATGTCTTCATCTTTAATTAAGATCTTATCAACTTCTCTTTTAATCCATTTAACTTTGTCAAAGTCACTACATCTCTTCTATCCTACATCGGCTTGTTAATATATCATTTTCTTCTTCCACAAAACCAAATTTATTAAATAAATAATCAAAAGATATAGATTTTGTTTAGCTCAATGCATTATAAGCAAGATTTCTAATTTTTTTATAATCAATATATAAGCCACAATGATAGTTTTTGCAGCAATTTAAAGGCATATTCTATTTCCTAAAAAACCTTTTTGCGCTGCCTCACTCTACAATTGGGACCAGTTAATAACAAATAATCCATTTGTACAATTCCGAAATATTTTGAGTAATCTACTTAATAGAATTAGTGATCATATCCGACATCAGATTTGCATATACTAAAATAACTTAAGTTTGCCTTCAATACAAGACACTCTTCAAAGGTTCACAACTTCTCACATTTCAAATTCAACCAAGTGAAACCAGAGACAATTATTTATTTTTATTAAAATTTTCATACCATTGATTTCATAGCTCCATGCTGAACTAACCTGATACAAGTAATTAATTTATAACCATTACAAGAATATCTTTTTCTCATTCTAAGCCCATAAAAAATATATTTGTGACCAAATGTTGTACTAATTTATTAAATAAGTGCTCTCTATTGCAGGATAATTTAATTAACACTCATTTAAACTAGCTTGAAATAGTTATTGATGAGAATCACAAGTGAACTTACAGTTAAAACATGTCGCAATCCAAGGCTTGGATTCCAATCCTTCTTCAGCGTATTGACACAAATTTCCCCGTTTGTTGCAATGTTTGGATGAAATATCTTTGTTACGAAGTAGCCTGCCAATAGAAAGATTAAATAATAAGGCATGCATGCTCAGATGAAAATACAAACAACAATTCATATGGAAGAGAGTCAAACTAACCTTTTGGAGGGGATTGCGGGAAGTCACTGGATAGTATTAGTTTCATTCGAAATATTCCATTCTCATATGGAGTTCCGACTGAATCATTAAAATTATAAAGATAAGATTTTCATCCTGGAACTTTCAACAGTAAATTTTTTAAAAAAATTTTAACTACCAGGTCCTTTTATATCAGCAAATATGGAGGAGAAATCATCGTCATTCACAACTACATTTATTCCTTCAGCTGGAGAATCATTGAGATTCTTCAATTCCTTGGAAAGTTGTTTGATAACACTAGGTAGAAGGTTCTTGTTGGTTGCCTGTCAAAATTAACAAATCATGAGATAAATGTAGACATATTTTTACATTGAAAAACAATTGAAAGAACAACTTCAAGAATTTTAGCAGCAAATCATATAAATTCTTTTGTTCATAAAGAATGGAAGCAATGCAATAATCTAGGCACTATTTAGCGCCTCAGGAGACAAAAAACGGAGTTAAGTGTATAGTATAGGGCTTGAAAACTTCTATCAACACTTGCCCAAAAAAATATGAAGTCAAATCAAACCTATGTATGCAAGGACGGTAACATTTATCACGATTGTAACTTAATTACCATGGAGCCCAAGAAGAGTTCTAGGATGAAAAATTTAGACTTTGCTTTCAATATAAATTGGCTTTCTAAATTAGTCGCAACTTGCAGAGTCAATCTTTAAGGAATAATCTCCACTAAAGATTACAATCACCTGCACGACATAAAATAAACAATGGTTAGAAAAATAGAAATATCTAAGCAAAGATTAAAGAGCTCGTACTTCATAGTGAATTCTTAAGCAATATCATAATTTAATAGATAAATAATGAAAGAAAAAACATTGAAAAACCTAACCAGCTAAAGGAAATGAGTCTATACTCATTACAATATCAGGTCATTCACTCATTCATTTTGTGTGAAATAAGGTTCACGGCGTACCATAGGAAACCCCCAAAACATGAGGCAAACAAAAACCTTTCAATTATTTATTCAAATGTTAACCCACTCTTGAAAGTATGAAAATGACTAAGCTCACAAAAATCATTTCATGAGAATTAAAGAGCAAAAGATTTTTGAATTTACCCGGTCCTGACTCCTGATAATTTTGCATTAGCAATATAGTATCTGATACAGTGGCAGGCCGACTCGAGATGAACACACAACTTGAGATGAACACACAAGATGCAATTCTATACGTAATTGATATGAATAAACACAAGAAAAGGTCCGCATAAAATTATAAACAATAAATAATTAATATAAGACTAACAGAGGTGCAAATATTTTTATGTGCTTGCTGAATTAAGCCCTACAAATCATTCGTAGTCCAGTCCTAAAACAAATAACAACGAACATCCACTGCAAAAATATTGTCAATCATAAAAGGATAGAAAATAATAACTCAGTGGTAAATAATGCCCGGTTGCAGGCATCCAAGGCTGGTGCAATGTAGGGTGGTGTCGGAAGAAGCGATCTGGACGAGTATGGGCTGCGGGTAGGGTTGTGGGGAGGTCCTGGGTAAGAGGGGGTGGCTGGTTGGCGGTGGAGTCCACGACAGAGGGTAGAGGTGTTTGCGGTGGGAGGGATGCAGGGATTGCGCGGCTATAGGATTAGGGGAAGGAGATGCGGGGAACCGCTGTGCAGGGAGGTGGTTGGGAAGGTTTGATGAAGAGGAGTCGGGGTGGGACCAACCGACCGGGAGGCTAACGGGAAGGAAGAGGCGGACTGCTATGGGCCGGCTGGAGGAGGTTCTGCGTCGGGAAAGAGCGGAGTGGAATATTCGGCTCTTGATCGAAGGGGGGAAACAGGAAACTAGCGGGAGAAGTGTGAGGGGTTCACGATGGTTGGCTGTAGAGAAGAAGGACGAGGAAGAGGAGGAGGAGGAGGAAGAGGTTACCTTGGAGTTCACCAAGAAGCCCGGTATTGCAGGAGGACCGTCGGACAATTCAACCTTGGATGCCCTGGATGCCCTATAACCAGCCCTCCTTTGATAGCCGCACCCAAAATATTCTAATTTTTCGCGTCTTTTCGAAATACATTTTGTACATGCAATATTAGGAAAAATGTTCAACACGAAAGTTGTAGATATCGACGAGATCTACAACTTTTGTGGAGATCACTTTTCCTAAAAATACATGTACAAGATGTACTTTTGAAATATGCTCAGGTTTTGCGACTTTTCGAAATACGCCTTGTACATGCAATTTCAGGAAAAGTGTTCAACACGAAAGTTGTAGATCTCGTCGATATCTACAACTTTCGTGTTAAACACTTTTCCTGAAATTGCATGTACAAGGCGTATTTCAAAAAGACGTGAAAAATTGGGAGATTTTGGGGTGCGATTAGCCAATTACGGTCTGCGGTTAACAGTCACCTTTATTTAAACTCAAAAATAATTGGGTATTGTTACCACTAAATTTAATTTGAAATTATTATTATTATTATTATTTTTCAAAATAAATATTTGAAAATTATTTTATTACTAACAAATCAACAAAAAAAAATTTAAAAAAAATTAAATTTTATTTAAAACATTCATTTTTTCAAAATAATCTAATACAAATAATGACATTACAAATGATTTCAAATTTTATTCATTCAATCATTTATGTTATCATTAGAAATGAGTCAAAATGACGCAAAGTTTTGTTTAGTATGTTCAAAACTCTTTTTTCAATAAAATATCATCATCTGCGTGAAAATTTTTAAACAAAATATCGTCTGCTTTACAAATATATTTGATTTCTAATTTCAATAACAGTGTGTTGTATATACAAGTTAAGCGTATATAAGAGTATACGTGTCTTTTTGAACTCCGTCTTATACATGCATTTTTTATGAGAAATGTTCAACATGAAAGTTGTAGATCTCGACGAGATATACAACTTTCATGTTAAACACATTTTGATTTGAAGCAATTTAGACCCCCAATTTGACCACAGAAAAAAGTCACGCCGAATATATGTACGAACCACAGGGATCAGCGTGACTTTTTTCAGGAGCCAAATCGGGAGATTAAACAGATTCATATTAAAAAGTGTTTAACATGAAAGTTGTATATCTCGTTGAGATCTACTTTCATGTTGAACACTTTTTGAATGGAAGCAATTTAGACCAACGATTGGGATACCAAAGTTTGTGTCATCAGAGAAGTGGCCAGACTTGCGGATACTCCTCCATCAACTTTGTTTGGAAAATTGCTGTCCTATGAGATGCAGTTGATTGATAGAAAAGAAGAGGAAAAGTCCATCATGTTTTATGGCAAAGATAAGTTTGTGGCCTTCAAAGTTGAAGCTCCAAAGAAAGGCTGGAGAAAGACTTCTTCTCCTCCCAGAAAAGTTGCTGATATTGGGTCAGAAAGTTCAGACACTAGCATAACAGATGGTCATAATTCTGATGAGGAGCGTGCTGCCTTTTCTAGGCAATTCCAGATGTTTCTGAAGAAAAAGAACTGGAGGTGAAGGCCTTCCACTTCCTCTTACTCCAAGGATGACAGCTATAAGGGAAAGAAGAAAATCTCTAAGAAGGAAAGGTATGTCTCTAAACCTGGTAAACAAACTTCTACTAAAATTGTTTGTTATTGTTGAAGCAAGACATGACATGTTATAACAGACTGTCCTGTCAAAAGAAAGGAGTCTGGTGAGAAAAAAACTCCAGCATAAAGGCAAAAAGGAGAAATCTTTTGTGGCTAAGAAGGAGAAAAGCTGGACTGACGCCTCTTCATCAAAGTCAAAAAATGAAGATGATGTTGAGGCCTACATTGAGTTGTTCTCTGCTGAGGAAGATTCTGTAGAAACAGAATTCTTGCAGATGCTGGATGATATCAATAAAGTAGAAGACAGCCAATGTATAGGGCTGATAGCTATAGCTGAGGATGGACACAGCCAGGAGCTGTCTAGTCCTAGTAAGGTACAGTCTTCACTTCAGTGTCAGATTATGTTACAAGCCCAGAGTCAGAAGCATCTTCCTCAAGAGATAAAGATGGCTCTGAATTTATGGGAGACATCAATCAACTGATTGATGACTATGGAGAGCTCCTACAAGCCTTTGAGGAAAGCAGGCTCCTAGCCAAACAGCTGGCAAAGGAAAATGCCAGTCTGAAGTTGGCTGCCTCAGACTCAGCAAAAGTGCTGGATCTGAAGCTTAAAGAAATTAGTAAATTAAAGAACATAACTGTTATTCAGATGGATACCATTACTTTTAAGAATAATCATATTAGGAATCTTGAAAGTAGACTCCAAAAGAAGAGGGTGCTAGTGGCCAAGTTTTCTAAACCTAGTTCTGTTTTACCTTTGATAGATTTCTTCTCTTCCCAAAAGGGTAAGGATGGTTTAGGTTTCAAAGGAAGAACAAGAGCTGCCAATTCCAAAAGGAAAGGCAAAGCTCCAACTCAGCCACTTGCTTCTAAACCTCAAATTTCTTTTAAAAAGGTAGTACAACCTTCTAACAGGTATGACCATGATAGCATTTATGGTCACTGTGAGCAAGGCAGAAGAAATGACAAGAGTGCTAGTTCCTATTGGGCAGCCCATGAGAAAACCCAAATGGCTCAAAGTGGACCATTTGTGTTTGGTGTACCAGCCCCAACACTCAAGAACAAGGTGTCAGCTGACTTACAAGGTCTGTCAACTCAATTGCAAGCTAAGGGAAAGTCTGTTAGCAAAACCGACTTAGGTATATCTAAAGCTATCAAGAGTATGCTTTCTGAAAAGAAGACAGCTGCATATAGGGTTCAAGATATCTCAAGTACTTCTGCTGCCAGACATATCCCGAAGCAAGTTGTGGCTGAAATACCTAAGAAAAGAGCTGATGTACCAGCAGGGTTGAGAGCTGCAAACAACATTGTAGTGAAGCCAGTTCTTAAAAGAAGGTACAATGTGCATGAGTGCTGGTGTTGTGGCAAGGTAGTCCACTTTACCATTGATTGTTAGCACAATGATAATGTCCATAGAAGTATAGGTGGCTTACCTGTCAGAAGAACTGTAGGTAAGCATGTTCAATTTAAATCTAACTTGCACCTAGGACCCAATCAGATTTGGGGTCCTAAGGTTAGATAATATATTTGTTGCAGGTAAGTCTAAGTGGCCATACCCCTACATGGTATTTGGACAGTAGATGTTCCAGGCATATGACTGAAACATGAAGCATGCTAAAGGAATACACTCCTATTAAGAATAGTACTAGAGTTACCTTTGGGGGCTCAAAAAAAGGGGTAACTAAAGGTTTGGGTAAGATACCTAATGACATAGTAACTATCACACAAGTAGTGTAACACCCCCTATCCGTCACATAGCATATAGCAGTAGGTCCGGCCGGGGCCCGACGTCATATACTACAGACAGACCGGGTGGTTACTTATGGAAACCATCCAACCAATCCAACGTCCTACACAAAGAATTCTAGCGGAAGCAGTTTATATAAGTTGCAATTAAGAACCCAGCACAAAGAGCACGAATGTCCACTAATACACCAAATAGGAATGTTGTACATACATGAGTACAAGCCTTAAGTCCTTACAAAACGGTTTACTTCAATATTACATGTTTTACAAACCACGGCACGCAGACCGATCATACATGAGTAAAAGCAGTAAACACTCCAATTAGGCCTTCGAGGGCCGGCTTCGCAATTTGGGCTTTAGCCCGCTATTGACCGCTTGATCCAGCAGCACCTGCAAGCAACAAAACCACCGCACGGTGACAAACAAGACAACGGTCAGCAATGCTGACCAAATTATAACGATCCCGCCCCAATTCGGGGCGGCGATGCTCCTTCCCTGCACTTATTAGCACAACCAAGCAGTATATCAATATACATTTCATCACAGGCGTTAGCTCGCACGGCCACACGCCACGTGCTCTTAGGGCACATTCTCGGTGAACCGGCCAATGTCACGTCAATTATAGCCATAGACATTCCGGACTCACCACCGCCACTTTGACGGCCAAACCTATGAGCATTTTGTCTTCTTGGTATGGGTCACGACAATTTAAGTCATAGACCGCCGAAGATCCTAATCTATGCCAACGGCAAGTGCCACGTACCCTTAGGTCTCCTTAACCGAACGACATAGAACGGGTACGGTTCCATCTAACCCGTGCTCACATCGCAACGACAGTTTAAGTCATATGCGCGGGTCAAACTTCTCCCGAGTCCCATTTTCGTCCCACATTTCACATAACTCGGTTATGTTCAAGTTGGCTCTCAGGCCTCCAAGTTGGCAAGATCATGCATCCGCCCAGTTTTCCGGGTGCACCTTAGGGTTAATCCCCAAGGCTCCCTGTTGCAATCTACCGTGTAGAAAACCCGAAAAACAACCAATCGCACGGAGTCTTCTCCGGCATTTATGCAACGCAACATCACTGATCCAGACCAACATGTCCGGGTAGGCTTCACACATCATGCTTATGTCCGTTCTCGCTTACGGACTCTACACAACGGGGACTTTACATATCTACCCAAAGGAATGCCTCCAACTCACCGCAAACTCGCTAGAGCGGGCTTCCTATGCAAAGAAGGAGAGCTTCACATGCTCAAGAAGAGAATCATTACCCTAGCATTCCTCTTTGGCGCCATGGAAAAGTAAGCGGATGAAAAGCATCGCACTCTCTTTGCCTCCGTAGATCCGGAGTCGGCTCGCGATTTGGAGCTTCGAAGCTCCTCCAATGGCCGGATCTAGCTTCTTATTCCTCCCTTGGCTCTCCTCTCTCTCTACTTTAGAAAGATAACCACTCAAGTAAAAGTGAGGGTTTCAAAGGTCCAATCCCGGGTATATCCCATCAGGAACAACCCCCAGCCGTTCGATCCCAAATTAAAGAAACGAACGACTTTGATTCGGGCCTGAAATGTACAATCTGGACCGAACACGGCCTGGAACACGCCCGTGTCCAGGGCCGTGTCCCTTATTCGCAGTCAAAATCGACGCGCCTGGAACAACACATAGGCATCTGACACGCCCGTGTTCGACCTGACACGCCCGTGTTCCAACTGACACGGCCGTGTGGTCGGTCGTTTGCCCCCATCGATTTAGCCCGAAAACAACCCGAGAACTACACGGGTACTGGACACGCCCGTGTCCTTTCCCGTGTCTACCTCAACACGCCTGGGCTCCAGGCCGTGTCCACGGTCTCGACACTTCGTCGAGTGAAGTTCGTCGAGCACCCGACACGGCCTTGGACACGCCCGTGTCCTAGGCCGTGTGCCTTGTCTCAACACATCGTCGAGAGAAAATCATCGACTTCGCTGGCCGATCGTCGACACGGGCTCGACACGCCCTGAGACACACCCGTGTCTCAGGCCGTGTGCCCTGTCTCGACACTTCGTCGAGCGAAATTCGTCGACACCCCAGGCCGATCGTCGACACGGGCTTGACACGCCCTGAGACATGCCCGTGTCTCAGGCCGTGTTCTCTGCTCGACGATCGTCGACTCCAAAATCGTCGACCTCTCGACCAAATCGTCGACTCCAGCCTGACACGCCCTGGGACACGCCCGTGTCCCAGGCCGTGTGCCTACTGCCAGATTCCAAATCTGGCCCAAAACTTCCCTCGTCGCTCTTTTGAGTTTCGGGGCGTTACAACTCTCCCCCTCTTAAAAGAATTTCGTCCACGAAATTATATATATAAAGGAAAGACACGTACAAAATTAAATTATACCTGAGCGAAACAACTCTGGATACTCGTCAAGCATAGTCTGCTCTCGTTCCCAAGAGAGCTCATCTCGACCGCAATTGTCCCATCGGACCTTGACCATCCTGATCTCTTTATTGCGTAGCCGCTTGACCTCCGAGTCCTCAATCCGCACGGGCTTGAATTTTGTCGTCAGCCCACTATCCACCGGCACTGGATACCGCGATCACTTGCGTAGGCTCTTGCACCGCCTTCCGAAGCACCGAAATATGGAATACATCATGTAATCCCCCAAGCTCCACTGAAAGCTTCAACCGATAGGCTGCTTCACCAACTCGCTCCAGAACCTCAAACGTCCCAAGGTACCTCGGGCTTAGCTTTTTCAATCGCCGCACCCGCGAGACACCCTTGAACGACTTGATCTTTAAGTACACATAGTCGCCCACAACGAACTCCATGTTCCTGTGCTTGTCATTATAGTACTTCGCTTGCCGGTCCTGAGCGATAAGCAAACTCTCCCGAATGGTACGCACCAACGAAGTAGCATCCTCCACTTCTAATCGCTTATACAACTTTGACTCACCCGTTTCTAGTCAAGACAACGTCGTGCGACACTTTCTACCATATAGGGCCTCGAAGGGCGCCATTTGAATACTCTCTTGGTAGCTATTGTTGTATGCGAACTCCACCAAATAAAGATGGTCTTCCCATTGCTTCCCAAAATCCAAGACACACATGCGAAGCATATCTTCCATAGTTCTATTGACCCTCTCGGTCTGCTCATCTGTTTGCGGATGGAAGGCTGCGCTGAATTTTAGTTTTGTTCCCAACATTTGCTACACAAGCCTCCAATCATTGGACGTGAACCGCCCATCTCGGTCACTCACGATGCTGCGGGGCACACCGTGAAGCCGTACAATGGTATCCACATACAGTTTTACCAACTTCTCCATCGGATCATCCTTCCTATGCGGAATGAAATGCGACACCTTCGTTAACCGATCCACAACCACCCAAATGGCGTCGTTCCCCTTTGGCGACCTTGGCAAACCATGCATAAAGTCCATAGAGATGTCGTCGAATTTCAACTCCGGAATATGCAAGGACTTAAGAAATCCTCCCGGCTTTTGGCACTCCGCCTTCACCAAGGCGCAAGTTTGGCACTTCGCTACGTAGATCTCCACATCCTTCTTCAAACCCGGCCACCAAAACAGTTTCTTTACATCGCAGTACATCTTCGTGCTCCCCGGGTGAATTGAGTACTTGGTATGGTGTGCCTCGTACAACAATTCCACCCTCAAATTGCCCACACATGGGACGCACAGACGACCGTCTTTCCAAAGCAATCCGTCCTCCACCACGAATTGGGAATTTGACCCATCCAGAGCCTTCACCATGAACTGCTTCATATGGACATCCATATCCAAAGCCTGCCGAATCCGATCAGCCAGGTTATATTGGACTTCAGTCCAATTCAATACTGTTTCAGCACTTGATTGCTTATCTACACAAACAATCTTCAATGCCTCCAACTCCCGCACCAACCGCTCATCATGCATCGATAGCCAATTGGCTTGAGCTGGGGCTCGGCGACTCAACGCGTCCGTAACTGCATTCCCTTTACCAGGCACGTAGTGGATCTTGAATGTATAGTCCCCTAGGAACTCCATCCATCTACGCTGCCGCATATTTAGATCCTTCTGATCAATCAGATACTTCAGGCTCTTATGATCGGTGTAGATATCAATCTTCACACCGTACAAATAGTGTCTCCACAGCTTCAAGGCAAAAATCACGGCCGCTAACTCCAAGTCATGGACCAGATAATTCCTCTCGTGTACTTTTAGCTGTCTCGAGCCATAAGCTATAACACTTCCGTGTTGCAGTAGCACGCAACCCAAACCGCTGCCTGAAGCATCGCTGTAAATCTCATAACCTTCGGTCCCACATGGCGAACTCAGCAAAGGCGCCGTGGTCAACCGACATTTCAACTCCTCAAAAGCTCGTGCGCACTCCGGCGTCCAAACGAACTTCTGCTCCTTCCTCGTCAAAGTAGTGAGAGGTAACACTATCCGCGATAAGTTCTCTACGAAGAGCCTATAATAGCCGGTAAGCCCAGAAAGCTCCGGACTTCCGCTACCGTAGCAAGCTCAGGCCACTCCCGTATCGCAACAATCTTCGCCGGATCCACTGCAGTACCCTCTCCACTCACGATATGACCGAGGAACGCCACTGAGGATAACCAAAACTCACACTTCGAGAACTTGGCATACAACTGATTCCTCCTTAGCATCTGCAGAACCAAATGAAGATGCTTGAAGTGATCTTCCTCACTCTGCGAGTACACCAAAATATCGTCGATGAAGACGACCACAAAATGATCTAAGTACTCCCTGAAGGTCCTGTTCATCAAATCCATGAACACTGACGGCGCATTAGTCAGCCCAAATGGCATGACCGTAAACTCATAATGCCCGTATCTCGTACTGAATGCTGTCTTCAGGATATCACTCTCCCTTATTCGCAGCTAATAGTACCCAGACTTGAGATCCAACTTCGAGTACACCGTCGACCCGACCATCTGATCAAAAAGATCATCGATCCGGGGGATCAGGTACTTGTTCCTCTCCGTCAACTTGTTGAGCTCCCGATAATCAATACATAGCCTTAAGCTTCCGTCCTTCTTCTTAACAAAGAGGACCGGCGCGCTCCAAGGCGAAGAACTTGGGCACACATACCCTTGCTCCAACAACTCTTGCAGCTGAACCTTCAGCTCCTCCATTTCCTTAGGCGCTAGCCGATATGGAGATCGTGACACAGGCTTTGCACCTGGCACTAGCTCAATCGTGAAATCTATCTCCCGCTGAGGCGTGGCTCCAGGAAGATTTGCAGGGAACACATCAGGGTACTCCGATACCACTGAAATATAATCCAATGCGGGCTTCGGCTTTGCAACCTCCACTAGTGTAAAGAACAGTTCTGCACCGGCACGAACCGCCTTCACCACCTAAAGTGCAGACATCAATGTCTTGCTCGACCCCTTTAAGCTTGTAAAAGTCGTCTCATGACTTGCTCCCAGCTTGACTTCCTTGCGGCCGCAATCAATATAGGCCTGCTGCTCCGAGAGCCAGTCCATGTCAAATATAACGTCGAACTCCACCAACGGAAGTAACGACGCTTGTAGATCAAACTCCTGATTCCCAATACGAATCTTAACATCGCAGATCCTATCCGCGCGCATCGAACACCCATTGGGCAACAACACATCCAACGTATCCTTCGCCATCGAAGAAGGGACTCCGATGCGTGATATAAATCCTTCGGACAAGAAGGAGTGTGAAGCTCCCGTATCGAAGAGTGCTCTTGTCGGATTTTCACAAATCAAAACAAATCCTAAACAAGCTGTGGTAAGGTAACATGTGCATAACAAGTATTTAAAGAAATTAACTTGCTATAAATTAAACCGTACCTGCCACCACATCCGCCTGTTTGATGGCCTCATGTTGGCCAAGATTGTATGCCCTTGGTTGGGTCGGAGCATAATGGGACGCGGTTGACTCCACCGCCTTGCCATTCTCTTCATAAGTCGCTCCCGGCTTCCTTTCGGACTTGGGACGTCCGCTCCAACAATCGCGGGCAAAGTGCCCCGACTTTCCACAAGTGAAACATGCGCCCGGGGTCCGACCCGTAGTCGCCCCAGAAGCACCAGAAGAGGGAGCTGGACCCGAAGTCCTATGCTTCTTGAAGAACCTTCGATAGCCAGACTTTGAAGTAGTCGGCAGTTTCAATTCAGATTTCTTCTCACCCAAGCTTTTCTTTGCTTATACATTCTTCATGTCCTTCTCCAAGGACCGGGCCGTGTTGACCCAAGTTAAGAAACCCTGCGTCATCGGCCCCGAGAGTAGTAGCCTCAACTCATCTCTCAACCCTTCGTAGAATCGATTCGTCTTGCGCTCCTCATCCGCGATGGTGGAGCTAGCATATCGACTCAAACGAGTAAACTCATGGAGATATTCATCCACGCTCTTCTCACCATGCACCAAATTCAGGAACTCGTTCTCCATCGAAATCCTCTGAGTAGAAGGGAGATACCTTGCTAAGAACAATCCCGAGAACTCTTCCATCGGGACGTCTGTAAGTTGTCTACCTCTCAAATGATGCAGCTCCAAACCTTCCCACCATAATCTCGCTTCACCGTGCAAAAGGAACGTAACAATGGTGGTCATTTGCCACTCCTCCGTCTCTGTTGCTGTCATGACTCTCTTCACCCGGGAGAGCCAGTCTTCAGCTTGAGATGGGGTCCCCAACCCCGAGAATACCAGAGGATTAAAGCTCATGACATGCTTGAGCTGTCTCTCGGTTGCCCTCCTTGGCACCACCGGTTCCTCTACCACCTGCTCCACTCTTCGCTGCTCAGCCGCTTGATGCGGTACCTGCTCCATCGCAGACGCGGGCTGCTGCGTTTGCCTTGCAGGCTGCGCATTAATCATGGCCAACACTGCTTCGGCCACCAATCGTATGGTCTCAGCCGATAGAGGTGTTGCAGGAGCTTCATTAGGTGCACTACTAGCCTTAGAAACTCGACGTTCCGACGGCCCATCACCACTTCTGGTCACCTATAGTGGTACAAAACACCGTTAAGTGACCAAATAAAATTGCAAACAGCAATTATAGAAACACGCAGGTTCCTCAAACACATGTATTTTCATTCCTAAGTGGACATTCATGAGTTCTTTTACTGTTATAACGATGACGCACACACATGTGCTCACCACTCCTTAAAAAGAATTCGCCCACGAATTCATCTTAAGCCCGACCAAATCCAGTAGTCTGATACCAAATTATAAGTTGCAATTAAGAACCCAGCACAAAGAGCATGAATGTCCACTAATACACCAAATAGGAATGTCGTACATACACGAGTACAAGCCTTAAGGCCTTACAAAATGGTTTACTTTAATATTACATGTTTTACAAACCACGGCACGCAGGCTGTTCATACATGAGTAAAAGCAGTAAACACTCCAATTAGGCCTTCGAGGGCCGGCTTCGCAATTTGGGCTTTAGCCCGCTATTGACCTCTTGGTCCAGCAGCACCTGCAAGCAACAAAACCACCGCACAGTGGCAAACAAGGCAACGATCAGCAATGCTGACCAAATTATAACGATCCCGCCCCAATTCGGGGCGGCGATGCTCCTTCCCTGCACTTATTAGCACAACCAAGCAGTATATCGATATACATTTCATCACAGGCGTTGGCTCGCACGGCCACACGCCCCGTGCTCTCAGGGCACATTCTCGGTGAACCGGCCAATGTCACGTCAATTAAAGCCATAGACATTTCAGACTCACCACCGCCACTTTGACGGCCAAACCTATGAGCATTTTGTCTTTTTGGTATGAGTCACGACAATTTAAGGCATAGACCGCCGAAGACCCTAATCTATGCCAACGACAAGTGCCACGTACCCTTAGGTCTCTTTAACCGAATGACATAGAACGGGTACGGTTCCATCTAACCCATGCTCACATCGCAACGACAGTTTAAGCCATATGTGCGGGTCAAACTTCTCCCGAGTCCCATTTCCGTCACACATTTCACATAACTCGGTTATGTTCAAGTTGGCTCTCAGACTTTCAAGTTGGCAAGATCACGCATCTGCCCAGTTTTCCGGGTGCACCTTAGGGTTAATCCCCAATGCTCCCTGTTGCAATCTACCGTGTAGAAAACCCGAAAAACAACCAATCGCACGGAGTCTTCTTTGACATTTATGCAATGCAACATCACCGATCCAGACCAACATGTCCGGGTAGGCTTCGCACATCATGCCTATGTCCGTTCTCGCTTACGGACTCTACACAATGGAGACTTTACATATCTACCTGAAGGAACTCCTCCAACTCACCGCAAACTCGCGAGAGCGTGCTTCCTATGCAAAGAAGGAGAGCTTCACATGCTCAAGAAGAGAATCGTTACCCTAGCGTTCCTCTTTAGTGCAATGGAAAAGTAAGCGGATGAAAAACACCGCACTTTCTTTGCCTCCGTAGATCCGGAGTCGGCTCGCGATTTGGAGCTTCGAAGCTCCTCCAATGGCCGGATCTAGCTTCTTCTTCCTTCCTTGGCTCTCCTCTCTCTCTCTATACTTTAGAAAGATAACCACTCAAGTAAAAGTGAGGGTTTCAAAGGTCTAATCCCGGGTATATCCCATCAAGAACAACCCCCAGCCATTGGATCCCAAATTAAAGAAACGAACGGCTTTGATTCGGGCCTGAAATGTACAATCTGGACCGAACACGACCTGAAACACGCCCGTATCCAGGGTCGTGTCCCTCATTCGCCGTCAAAATTGACGCGCCTGGAACAATACACGGGCATCCGACACGCCCGTGTTCGACCTGACATGCCCGTGTTCCAACTGACACGGCCGTGTGGTCGGTCGTGTGCCCCCATCGATTTAGCCCGAATACAACCCGAGAACTACACGGGTACTGGACATGCCCGTGTCCTTTCCCGTGTCTACCTCAACACGCCTGAGCTCCAGGCCGTGTCCACGGTCTCGACACTTCATCGAGTGAAGTTCGTCGAGCACCCGACACGGTCGTGGACACGCCCGTGTCCTAGGACGTGTGTCTTGTCTCGACACATCGTCGAGCGAAAATCGTCGACTTCGCTGGCCGATCGTCGACACGGGCTCGACACGACCTGAGACACGCCCGCGTCTCAGGCCGTGTGCCCTGTCTCGACACTTTGTCGAGCGAAATTCGTCGACACCCCGAGCCGATCGTCGACACGGCCTCGACACGCCCTGAGACACGCCCGTGCCTCAGGCCGTGTTCTTTGCTCGACGATCGTCGACTCCAAAATCGTCGACCTCTCGACCAAATCATCGACTCCAGCCTGACATGCCCTGGGACACGCCCGTGTCCCAGGCCGTGTGCCTACTGCCAGATTCCAAATCTGGCCCAAAACTTCCCCCGTCGCTCTTTTGAGTTTCGGGGCGTTACAAGTAGCTTATGTGAAAGGTTTGAAACATAACTTTATAAGCATAAGTCAGCTATGTGATTTGGGCTATGACATTTCTTTCCTCAAGGATGAGTGTCAAATTAGAAGGTCAAGTGATCAAAGAGTTATCTTGACTGGCACTAGAAGAGGAAATATTTACTGTCTAGACTTTGAGTGTGAGAGTAAGGACACTCCTATATGCTTAGTTGTAGATGAGAAAGTTTCTCATTGTGTCAAATGACACGAGAGGCTAGCTCACATAAACTACAAGATAATAGGTAGACTCTTTAGTGAAGAATGGGTAAGGAATGGTCCTGAAGTTAAGTGCATTAAGGAGGGAATTTGCTCAGCTTGTCAAAAGGGTAAGCAGACCAGGTCTTCCTTCCAAAGTCTTGATACCAAGGACTCAGTGAGGTATTTATATCTCCTACATATGAATCTATTTGGTCCTATGCCAGTTCATAGTCTAGGTAGGAAAGTCTATACTCTTGTGGTGGTTGATGACTTTTATAGGTTTGCTTGAGTATTCTTCTTAAGGAGAAAATCTGAAATCTCAGATATCTTCCAGATTTTTGTCAAGCAAATTCAGAATGAATTTAATAGTTCTGTGGTCAAGATCAGAAGTGATCATGGGACTGAGTTTTAGTCTGAATGCATGACAAAGTTCTGTGAAGGGCTTGGGATTCATCAAGAATTCTCCTCACCTAGAACTCCCCAGCAAAACGGAATTGCTGAAAGGAAGAACAGAACTCTAATTGAGACAGGTAGGACTTTGTTAAATGACACCTCTCTCCCAGAATATTTCTGTGCTGAGGCAGTAAATATTGCTTGTCATGTTCTCAATAGAGCTTCCATCACTACAAGCCACAAAAAGACTCCATATGAGATTCTGAAAGACAAAAAACCAAATTTATCCTATTTTAAAATTTTTGGTAGCAAGTATTATGTACTAAACAATGGTAATACTCATTTGACTAAGTTTGTTGCCAAGTCCCAAGAAGGGATATTTGTTGGGTACAACAACAATAGTAAAGCATATATGATCTATAACTTGACTACACAAGTTGTAGAAGAATCTGTCCATGTTGTCTTTGATGAGTCTAAGTTAATTAACTGTGAGCTTCTAAACACTTCTTCTAGTCTTTCAGGCTTAAAAGATAAGATGAACAATCTGACCATCAGGGAAGACAAACCAGCAAGCCAAGAGATTGAAGATGATGGATACTGTCTAGGGGGAGCTCAAGACTTACAAGCTGAAAATGAAGAATAGTCAGCTGAAGACATAGAGGATCAACAAGCTAAAGAAAGATTACCTCTAGCTTTGAGACATTTAAGAGATCATCCAGCTCATCAAATTATTGGTCATGCAAGTCATGGTGTAATGACCAGAAGCAAGAGCTTGAACTCATCAATATGTTCAAGTTTTCTGTCTCAAATGGAACCAAAGAAGTTTGAAGAGGCTATCTAAGATTCATTCTGGATTGGTGCTACGCAGGAAGAGCTGAACCAATTAAAGAGATGCAAAGTTTGGAAACTGGTTCCCAAACCTAAAGAACATAATGTAATAGGGTCCAAATGGATCTACATGAATAAGTTAGATGAAAATGGAATTATTGTCAAAAATAAGGCCATATTGGTTGCAAAAGGCCATGACAAGAAGAAGGAATAGACTTTGACTAGATCTTTGCCCCAGTAGTAAGGCTGGAAGCAATAAGACTATTCCTTGCCTATGCAGCCTATAAAGAATTCAAGGTCTTTCAAATGGATGTCAAGTCAGCAGTCCTGAATAAAGATCTAAAAGAGAAAGTGTATGTGGACCAGCCATCAGGTTTTGTAGATCCTCACTTTCTTGACCATGTTTATAGACTTAAGAAAGCTCTATATGGGTTGAAACAAGCCCCTAGAGTACGGTATGAGACATTGTCTACTTTCCT
Source organism: Platanthera guangdongensis (assembly GCA_039583875.1). Taxonomy (NCBI): domain Eukaryota; kingdom Viridiplantae; phylum Streptophyta; class Magnoliopsida; order Asparagales; family Orchidaceae; genus Platanthera; species Platanthera guangdongensis. The sequence goes on along the minus strand of CM077159.1, from coordinate 46,968,061 downwards.
CATTGAGAACAAATTCTCAAGGGGGAAATAGATAGGACCCTATTCCTGAGGGAATCAAATGGCAAGATCATCCTAGTCAAGATATATGTTGATGACATAATCTTTGGATCTACTGATAACCTTTGTAGAAAGTTTGCCAAACTTATGCAAGAGAAGTTTGAGATGAGCAACATGGGTGAGCTTAAGTTCTTTCTGGGACTACAAGTAAAACAGACTGATGATGGATTGTCCATATCCCAGTCTAAGTTCACCAGGGAGTTGATTAAAAAATATGGCATGGAGACTGCTTCCACTATGAGAACTTCAATGGGGTCAAGTATGCCTTTAGGCAAAGATGAGGCAAGGAAACCTGTTGATGAGTCTTTGTATAGAGGGATAATTGGCCCCTTACTATACTTGACTACAAGTAGGCCTGACATCATGTATATAATATATGTCTGTGCTAGATACCAGGCATGTCCTAAAGAGTCTTATTACTCTACTGTCAAGAGAATTTTAAGATATCTTAAGGGCATACCAGATCTTGGTCTATGGTACCCTAGGAATAGAAATTTTTTGCTAACAGGTTTTTTAGATGCAGTCTTTGCAGGCTGCAAAGAAGACATGAAAAGTACAACAGGTACATGCCAATTCCTAGGAGGAAGACTGGTGTCATGGAACAGCAAAAAACAGACAAGTATTGCTATATCCATAGCTGAATCAGAATATATTGCAGCTGGAAGTTGCTGTGCTCAGTTGCTATAGATACAACATCAACTGGAAGACTATGACATCAAGATAAGTAAAACTCCACTATATTGTGATTCTACTAGTGTTATATCAATTGCTAGAAATCCTGTTTCACATAGTAGAACAAAACACATTGAAATTAGGTACCATTTTATTAGAGAACATGTTGATAAAGATGACATAACTTTAGAATTTATTTCTCCTGATACTCAAGTAGCTGATATTTTCACTAAACCTCTAGATGAAAGTAAATTCAATTACTTTAAAATTTAATTAAGCATGTTGAACCTAGAATAGAATGGTAAATTAAGAAAAAATTCTACTCAATAGATGACTAAGTAAATTTGTGTCGACACATAAAATAGTCTGTGTTGACACTCAGTAGTTGGTGTTGACACATAAAGAAGATTTTATCGACACTCAGAAATTTGTGTCGACACATAGAGTTGTTGTAACTCAAATGTTGGTGTCGACACATAAGGTCATCTGTGTCGATACTCAGAGATTATTGTCTCCACATAGAGTTGTCGAGACCCTAAACTCTCTGTCGAGACTTTGGCTGTCAGCGTTGACACAATATAAATTGTGTCGACATACGAAACTCTAATTTCAACCCGCCTTTTGGCCTTCCCTGTTTAGAAAAGTATAAATAGGTGGAAACGAGACCTTGTCGATTAAGCTCTCAGAAATCCCGAGACTAAACCGTCTGTGTCGACAAGAAATTCATCTTCCTTCTCTTCAACTTCACTTCTCTCATCTCCAATGACACCCAAGTTGGACAATAACGCTAACAAAGGTTATGAGCTCATTCGAGGAGCATTCATTGATGCTGAGCAAGAAATCAAGACAGTTGTGGACCTAATCTAGGAAGCCGGTCTGGATTATTTGGTTTCTGAATCGACAAGAATTTGGAAGAAGGAAGTTCTTGAGTTCTATTCCAACGCTACGTTGAACTCAAAGGGGAACAAGATCAAGTCTGCTGTACATGGCGAAACAATTAAAATAACACTCAAAAGTCTGAGTAAATCCCTTCATCTTCCAAGGACAAAAGAAGAGACTGAGGTTGATTCAAATTTGACTGTTGAAGCCCTTAAATGGTGTGGGCTGCCCGCAACAACACACATTGGATCGTCCATGACAAGGAAAGGGATGAACTCCAAAGGGAAATTTCTCTCTGAAATACTTGGCAAGGTAGTTCTCTGCAAGACTGGGGGGCATGATAGGATCTCTTCCCACATGTTCAGCCTCATGACAAGAGTCATCTTCCAGGTGAAGACCGACTGGAGTAGTGTAATCTTTAATAATATTAAGGACAGTATTAAGAAGCCAAATCTGGGTAGAATCTTAAGTCTGTATCTGGCAGCCAGCATACCTGAGGTGCTAAACCAGATTGTTGGTTCCAAAATAAATCACATGAGAAGAATGAATATAAGAATCCTCTCTAAATGGGATAGAGTATTGTCCAAGGAAGTTCCTGCACCAACACAGAAGTCCAAACAGGTCACTACATCAAAGAGAGATATAGTGCAAGCTGAGGAGTCCTCTAGTGACTCAGAAGAGAGAATTGAATTCAGTTCTGATGAAGAGACCACTAACACACCCAGGCTGTCTCCAACACATACACTTGGAATTGAAGCTCAGATCCAGGGGGAGGCTGCCCATCAGATAGATAATCCAGATATATCAGTCCCTGAAGACACTATCATTGAAACCTCACTATAATGGAAGTGGTTCATGACATCAACACAGCTACTGATCCTTCTGAAAGAGAGGCACATGATGTGCATATTCCTGATGAGCCAGAAAAACCTCAGGCTCCAGTGACTGAAGTAATTCAAGACTTAGTAACTAACTTCCAGGAGGAGCAAGAAGCAGTACACAAGGAAGCAATGTCTGTAGATGTACCAGCTGCTGCAAGGATTGAGGGGGAGGCACCAGACCTAGACCCAAGACTAGATGTAGATGTTCCAGGTACAACAATGGAACTTGAATATCATTTGATTCTGAAGATGAGGCAGCAACATCAGTTCTTAAGAAAAGAAAGTTTAAGGAGTTAAAGAAAAGTGCTGGATATAAGAGAGCCTTCAAGGCTGGCACCTCATCTACTGCTTCTTCAATAGATTTTAGTTCACTCTTGGTACAGCTACAAGTCAAACTTAATGAGCAAAGACATGCCTTAAAAAAGTATGTGGATGAAAGCCTCAAGGAGCTGTAGTTTAATCTGGCCCAAGATATCAAATCTATAAGATTTGAGGTAAACATGATTAAGAAAGACATGACAGATTGCTTCCATAAAGGAGGCAATGCTGTGGTGTATCTTGCCAAACAACAACAAACTATTAAAACTGAAGTTGATGATCTGGTTCTCAAGCAAGGGATTGTTCTTGAAAATCAGAACAGACTTAATGAAAATTTGATGGAACTGCATACCATCTCTCTGACTAAATTGGATGAACAAACCACTGCCATAGCAACAAATATGACTACCCAAGTATCTGCTATTGAAAAACAGATTCAACTGGATTTGGCCACAGTTACAACTGTTATAAAAACTTCTGAGTCTGCAATTTCTGCTCTAGTAAAGAAGTTCAAAGATTACTACACAACTGGAAATTATCATATTACAGATCAAATAAGATTTCAAAATAATGATCTCAGAGATCATATCCATAGAGAAGTCATAAAGGGGGAGAGGGTATTAGTTCAAGCTAGCTCTGAACATGCCTAATGGGTAACTAGCAGTATCAGATCTACCTTGGGATATCCACCCTTATGTGGTGATAATAACACTACAGAATCTGGTTGCCAACCTGAATTCTGGGAGGGGATGCAACATGAAGTAGCTCAAGTTATATATCCCCCTTTTGAGTTTGAAGAAATCCAACAGGTTGTCCAGACTATGTACAACCCTCTATTGGATAAAATGCCAGTAATTTGTGAGGAAGTGGACATGACTTACTCAGTTTTACTGAAGGAACAAGAGGCTCAAATATCTAAGAAGAGATTCAGAGAACATGCTGATACTAGGCCTGATTTTGAGAAATGGAGTCCAACCTCAAGGAGTATCATCTTAACTGCATGGAATGCAGTTGCTGACAATCAGTTTGACAGGGGTAAGTGGTACTCCAAACAAGAATGAGATAAATATCTTGCGCAATAGGAGAAGATCTACAAATTCAGGAAGGACTTGAAGGCTGGAAGGATCCCTGCAAACTCCATAGAGCCCTGCAAGTACTTTCCTAAACCATTCCATTATTTTGAAAGGCAAAAGCTGAAGCTGCACTACTTAAGGCCAAAGACATTAAGGGAAAGAAGCATGCTACTGATAATGGAGCTAAAGTCAAACCTACTATTCAGACAGGCAAAGGAATTGTCATCAAGGAACCTGACCAAGTTTAACTTTAGATCGAGAGAAGAAAATATGCATTTTTTATTGTTCTTACAAAAGAAAACATTCACCTTGTAATCTCACCTTGATTGTGTGAAAATGTAATTCCGGGTTGACAACAATTTATATACTTATGTCTCTGAGTTGCATTGTTTTCCTTATGTTATTTCTTTTTGAATATTTGTGTGTAACATGTTATCTCTGCTCTTGAATAATTTTGTTTGAAATGTCTGAATATATCATGCTTATCATTTTTTATATATTGGTATATATCATTGACTATGGGTTATGACTTCTCCAAATAGGGTGAGATTGTTGCGTACATTGGAAATTGTGTATCTGATTTGGAGAAGCCTCACATGACTCGATGATATACATCAGGGTGTATTTGATGGTGTATTGAGTCTATTTGTGCAGGAAGAAGAATGCAGAAAATATTCTAAGTACAAAAGTGTCGAGACAATTATTTTGTGTCGACACCTTTGAAGGAGCTGTGTAGAGACAAGAAGCAAGTCTGTGTCGACACATGACTTGTGTCGACATCTAGAGTTTAAGTCGACATCAACTGTGTCGACACTAAATAACTAACACTAACAAGGGAAAGTTGCCCGATCAATTGTCAAGCAACCTCCCTCTGATACCAACTGTCATGACCCACATTTTCTCAACAATGAAATCATATCAGAGCAAGAGAAAATACGTGTCATGATACCACGTCGTGCAGGGGATAACTGCACACGCTCAGACAAAACCCCAAACTCTAATTCTTTAGATAAAATCATTATTTAATATAAAAGAAAACCAGTTAAGTTAGATGGTTGTGTCCCTCGGCACAGTGGATCAGCTAGTTCACAATTAAAAATATATTTATACGCAACAGAAAATACTTTGGTTAAGTTGATTTGACATCCTACATGAGTGTAAACGTCCCCGAAGAACAACTCATGGAATGCAGGACTCTAGATTTATCATAGTATAAGAAAAATAGCTCTTTTTTGTTACTTGAGAAAGTAGTGCTTTAATTTTATAAACATGACGTGCATGAGGTACATATAGTAATGCTTTTAGGGTTTAAAAGTACCTAACATGCAACCTAGCATAAAACATTCCCAGAAGCAAGTATACAACCTCCAAAAAGGCAAAAATAGCAGTTCTCAGTTCATATCCAGCATCACAAGCAAGCCACCAGTGGACGTCAACAACCTGACATGAACCCACTGGTGAGTATGTATGTCTATACAAAAAGAAAAACACTACCTCACCAAATCAAGGAATAACAAACTCAGCTACCCCGGAGCCCACAAGCAAGCTCCACTAGAACACTAGCCGCTCAATCGGTCACAACCTGAACCTGAGACATTCAAAGAAAGAATACCTCAGCAAGAATAGAATGAAAAGAAGTGGAGCATTAGATTCATAAGTAATAAAAGAGAGGCTTACCAACCCCACAACAAGTGTTATCAAAAGAGCGAAGGTAAAATGAACAATACAGCAAGGGTAAAACACTGTCCAAGGCAAGATCAAAATGCACCAAGTGCGAGAAATAAACAACATGCCCTGCTAAAAACCTGCAGCAGCAACAAGACAAGCATATGCCAAAATAACAACTTTACAGAAAGGAACTAACAGTTCTAACTTGTGCATCATTAACAGTGGTAAAGCCATGGGTCTGGGTTTGTGACCAAAAACAGTCCTCATCCAAACAACAAGACCCATAAATACTCAAGGGTTCAACGGTGGCAGCCCTAAGGTCCAACACACCAACACAACCAGCCCAAACCGAGGCCAAAATGGTGACAACACACCAAAACAACCAGCCCATCCTGGGGCCAAAATGGTGGCAACACACCAAAACAAACAGCCCATCCCAAGGCCAAAATGGTGGTGACCAAGGCTCTACACCACTCCACCCCTCACAGAGCCATCAAATAAAACCACCTGCCATAATTCACGACTCGACCTTCAAAACCAGCCGAGAAACATCAACAACCCGAAATAAACCCATCCTAACCAACTCAGGAGAAAACACCAGCCTAAGGAGACAGGCGTCGAGTCCCTCTCGACACTAAGCCAGAAGGTGTTGAGTCCCTCTCGACACTCAACACAAGGTGTCGAGTCCCTCTCGACACCAAAGCCAGAAGGTGTCGACACTAAGCCAAAAGGTATCGACACTAAGCCAAAAGCTGTCTACACTAAGCTAGAAGGTGTCGACACTAAGCTAGAAGGTGTCGACACTAAGCCAGAAGGTGTCAACACTAAGCCAGAAGGTGTCGACACTAAGCCAGAAGGTGTCGACACTAAGCCAGAAGGTGTCGACACTAAGCCAGAAGGTGTCGACACTAAGCCAGAAGGTGTCGACACTAAGCCAGAAGGTGTCGACACTAAGCCAGAAGGTGTCGACACTAAGCCAGAAGGTGTCGACACTAAGCCATAAGGTGTCGACACTAAGCCAGAAGATATCGGCACTAAGGCAGAAGGTGTCGACACTAAGCTAGAAGGTGTCGACACGAAGGCAGAAGGTGTCGACACTAAGCTAGAAGTTGTCGGCACGAAGCCAGAAGGTGTCGACACTAAGCTAGAAGGTGTCGAGTCCCTCTCGATGCCAAAGTCTAAGCAGGGAAGGCGTCGAGTCTACTCGACGCCGCGTTGAGTGAGCTCCACTCACTCAACGCCAAAAGACTTAGAGAAAATAAAATTCTAATTCCTCTTTCTACCCCTTCTACCCGGCTACAGCTAACCCCCAAGCTAGGCTAATTAGCAAACTAGAACTCTACCTCCAGCCACTAACTAGACACAAGACCAACAACCAGGAGAGAGAGAGAAAAAAATATTGAAATCTGGCAGACCTAGCTCGGGATAGAGGCTACAACAGCCTAGCTTCTACTTCCAGGAAAAATTGAAAACAAACATAAATGAAAGAAGCTTGGCAAGGGCAAAGAGCACCACTTGCCTCAACCTTCAGGACACAGTAGCAGTCCTTCCAAACTCCAGCATCAGCGGCAAGATCGGCCACAAAAACAGCAAACCTAAGGAGGAAGATCTAGGCGAGAGCAGCTCAGATCTGCCTTTACCCGAGAAATTCGGACTCTAAACCTCCAGAAATTGCCGACCGGAGCTCCAGCACCTCCACCGCCCGATTCCTTCCTTGATTCCTTCCGCTGGAAGCTTCCCATCGGGTTTGGGGAAGAGGAATAAGGATAAGCTAAAATAATACTCACCCACTATAGTATTATAATATTATTATCATACCAGCACTATCTAAACTATGATAAAATAACCGGTCACTAGCAACAAAGCATATAATAAAATATAAGCCACTAATATTATATAAGTATAGTCAGCCACTTAGCTAAAACTTATCATATATAATCAGCCACTTGAGCTCCAGCACTCAAGCTTAAACATATATATATATATATATATATATATATATATATATATATATATATATATATATATATATATATACATACATACATACATACATACATATGAAGCCAAGCAAAACTGGCCACTGACGCGAAAAACAAACGATCTCAAAATTCGACGAAACTCGCACCATAACTAAACACCCATGCTACGAAAATAACGGCGAAGTTGAGAATAACATCTGACGATCAAAACTCAGGCTAACATCTCCCGAAGCCAAAACACAAGCATTCCCTGAGAGGCATTGCCGAGTCAACAAAAACAGACTCCGGCTAGCTGGGGAACCTTACAAACATGCTACAAAATAAGCCACTAAGAACTTCTTAAGAGCTAAGACGACGCTCTAACAATGGCAAAGGCCGGAAATGCATCAACGTAACGCCAAACAATGATTAAACAATCACAGGAAAACCGGGGGCGTTACAGTCACTCCCCCTTAAAAGAAAGTTTCACCCCGAAACTTTACGCACAACGTTCCTATCAAGAAGGAGAAAGAAATAGCCAAGCAAGAGCTATATTAGAAAATGCAAGACATATCAGGCACAAGTCAGGGAAATAGATGAGGGTGAGCCTTCCTCATAGCTGACTCCAATTCCCAAGTCACGCTTTCCACATCCTGGTTTCTCCATAAAACTTTAACCATTGGAATGGTCTTCTTCCGCAACACACGATCTTGCGTATCTAAAATGCGGGCAGGCATCTCCACATAAGAAAGATTTGGCTCTAACTGAGGCACAAAATCCAAAACTTGTCTGTCGCTTAGCACACACTTCCGTAGCTGGCTAATGTGAAAAACATCGTGCACACCAGGAAAATTTGCGGGCAAATCCAGCCTATAAGCTGCCACACCAATCCGCTCAACAATCTTAAACGGTCCCACAAACCTTGGATCCAACTTCCGATTCTTACCAAACCTCTTGATTCCAACCATCGGGGAGACTTTAAGAAAAACCAAGTCCCCCACAACAAACTTCAAATCAGATCTATGCCGATTGGCGTTCTTCTCATATCGTTCTTGAGCTATCCGAAGCTTCTCCCGAATAAGCTTCACAGCAACTTCCATTTATTCAAGTGCATCTGGACCCAACAAAGATTTCTCGCCAACCTCAGTCCAAAATAGGGGAGTTCTGCAGCGTCTCCCATACAGAGCTTCAAAAGGAGCCATTTGCATGCTTTCCTGATAACTGTTATTATAAGCAAAATCCATAAGCTGCAAACGCTCATCCCACGCTCCTCCGTGGTCTAAAATGTAGCATCTGATCATATCCTCCACTATCTGATTAACTCGCTCTATCTGACCATTGGTCTGCGGGTGGTAAGCGTTAGAATATCTCAAATCTGTACCCAAACCTTCTTGCAAATTCTTCCATAAGCGAGATGTAAACCGTGAGTCTCGGTCTGAAATAATGCTGACTGGAACACCATGAAATCAGATAACTTCATTCAAATACAGCTCAACTATTTTCTTCATCGGATAGTCGATCTTAAAAGGTACGAAGTGAGCACACTTCGTTAATCTGTCCACGATCACCCAAACTGAATCATATCCCCTAGGAGATCTCGGTAAACCTGTGATGAAATCCATCAAAATGCTTTCCCACTTCCAAGTCGGAATCTCCAACGGAGTCAACTTGCCACCAGGCCTACCATGATCGGCCTTAACACGCTTGCAAGTATAGCACTCAGAGACAAAACTAGCTACGTCTCTCTTCATCCCATTCCACCAGGCAATTTGCTTTAAGTCATGATACATCTTGGTAGCTCCTGAATGGTAGGCAACACTCGAACCATGCGCTTCTCTGCATAATATAACTCGGATATCCATAACGACAGGGATACAAAATCTGCCGCGGTACTTCAAAGTACCCGCATCATCAATCGAGAAATCTGGTAACTCCCCTTTCTCAGCTCTAAGATATAAATGCAGCAGATCTGGATCATCTTTTTGATGTAACCTCGTAAGCGCAATCCAAGAAGGCTCTGCTACTACCAAACTACTCTGCAAGTCGCATCGCCCCACAGAAATATCCATCAAGAGAAATTCTTCCACTAATAGCTCGGCGGAGAGATTAAAAATCTTCCCCGTCTTCCGACTTAGGGCATTGACCACCACATTAGCCTTGCCCGGATGGTACTGGATCTCAACATCGTAATCGACAATATACTCTAACCATCGCCGCTGGCGCAGATTCAATTCCTTCTGGGTGAAGACGTACTTTAAGCTCTTATGATCGGTAAAAATCTTGCACTGCGCGCCATAAAGCAGATGTCTCCACAACTTCAACGCAAAAATCACAGCTGCAAATTCTAAATCATGCGTAGGATAGTTCTTCTCATGAGTCTTCAGTTGCCTGGACCCATACGCAATCACTTTACCGCCTTGCATCAACACGCAACCAAGCCCAACATGCGATGCATCCACAAAAACATCAAAATCTATGCCCTCCGTAGGCAGGGTCAAAACGGGAGCAGTGCACAAACTATTCTTGACGTTCCAAACAAAAGCCATATTCTTCCGAGTCAACCTCGTCAAAGGTGCAACTAGGGTAGAAAAACCCTCCACAAATCTCCTGTAATAGCCGGCCAACCCCAAGAAGCTTCTAATCTCCTTGGGTGTGCCAGGTCTACTCCATTCCATCACTGCAGCTATTTTCTCTGGGTCGACTGAAATCCCATACTTATTAACCACATGGCCCAGAAACGAAACCTGAGGCAACCAAAACTCGCACTTACTCAACTTGGCGAATAACTTATGTCCCTCAAAGCAGATAAAACTAATCGCAGATGCTGGCCATGCTCCTCAGCATTGTGGGAATATACTAAAACGTCGTCGATAAACACGACTATGAACTTGTCAAGGAAATCTTTGAACACACGATTCATCATATCCATAAAGGCTGAGGGCGCGTTGGTCAAACCAAACGACATTACCAGAAATTCAAAATGTCCATGTCATGATCGAAAAGAGTCCGTGGAATATCCGACTCACGGATCCTGAGTTGATGGTAACCAGAACAAAGATCAATCTTAGAAAATACCGCGCTACCGTGCAACTGATCAAACAAATCGTCGATCCTCGACAGAGGATACTGTTCTTAATAATGACTTTATTTAGCTCTCTATAATCGATGCAAAGCCTCATCGATCCATCTTTCTTCCTTACGAATAGAACAGGAGCACCCCAAGACGACGAACTTGGCCTTATAAAACCCTTCTCTAACAACTCATCCAGCTGGATACACAATTCCTCCATCTCTCGAGAGGCCATCCGGTACGGCGCCTTCGCAATAGGATGCGTACCCGGCTCCAAATCTATCACAAACTCAACATCTCTGTCAGGTGGAAGACCAGGAAGATCCTCAGGAAAAACATCAGAAAACTCGCGCACAACAAGAATCTCTTCTAAATGCGGCAAACTACCAACGGTCCCCAAAACTGAGACCAAACAAGCAAAACAGCCGGAAACTAGCAGCGCCCGAGCACATACCATAGAAATTACTTGATAATCCTGGCGCGAATCACCATAAACACTCCCAGGCTGACCGTTGTCCTTTACGAAGTCCAAGTGCTTACCCTTGCACTGGATAACAACATCATACATGGACAACCAATCCATGCCTAATATAACATCAAAGTCTTCCAAGTCGATCACCTTCAGATCTGCCTTAGCTAGAAAATACCCTAAAACAATCAGACAATCCTGAATGCCCTGATCTGAAACCACAAAATCACTGGAAGGGAACTTGACGCAAAAGGCATCCCCAACTCGATCTAGAACCAAACGGTACCGATCCACGAAAGCTCTAGCCACAAATGAGTGGGTAACGCCAGAGTCGAAGAGAACATGCACCCAGCGGTTCTTTACCTTAAATCTTCCTATAAAGTTGCGCACGCATCCAAGGACACAATTGGTAAAGCTATAATTACTAACTAAAAAATTAGAACTAGGGAGAAAGTATAACCTGAAACAACCTGAGTCGAAGTCCGAGCTTCCTCTGAGGAAATCACATTCAGCTTTCCTTTACCTTTATCCAATTGTTGAGGCAGTGGCAATGCCTGAAGTGGGACTGGTTGAAGCACGGGCTGGAACTGCGGGCACTGAGCCTTAACATGCCCCTTTTGTCCACGCTGATAGCAAACCTTATCATTTAACCAGCAACGGGCAACATCATGGCCCTTCTTCTTGCACAAGGTACATTCCAAGTCCCTCTTAGGAGCACCCTGAATTGTAAGAACCTGCTCCTTCTTCTGAGCTCTTTTCCTCTTGAAACATCTCTCAAAGGGGTGGCTTGACCGGCCACAAAAGCTACAAACCTCTTTGCTCTTCTTCCTTGAAGCAGCATCAGGCACCCGAGGGCTATTTCCTTCAACCAATTTCCTCTTATCCTTTCCCATTTGTTGGCCTCTGTTCTTAGCATTGTCGATTGCCTCGACCTTCAAGGTAGCTTCTACCACACTGGTATAACTCACTGCTCCATAAGCACCAGCTAGCTGCTGGATGTCACTTCTTAGACCACCCAGAAATCTTTTAACTCGATCTGCCTCAGAGCTTAGCAAGCCGGGGGCAAACCGACTCAGCTTGCTGAACTCGATCTCATACTCACTAACTATGAGCTACCTCTGCTTCAAATGCAAGAAATCTTTCGTCAGGCGGTCCCGCTCGATCGAGGGTAGAAACTTTCCTAGCAGCATCTCCTTAAAAGACTCCCAAGAGCATTCTTCTTTCAAGCTCTCCTTCTCTCTCAGCCACCAATGTTTTGCTAACCCATTGAGCTGGTAGGTGGCGATCATCACTCTCTGATCGTGAGTAACTCCAAAGTAGGAAAACAAATCTTCGATCGATATAAGCCAATCATCCAAGACCATAAAGTCCGCCTTTCCATCATAAGTAGGAGGCCTGAGTCGCTGAAACTGAGAGATAAACGTCATCTCTGGTGGAACCACTACCAGAGGCACCAGAGGAGCAGGAGGGGCAGGGACAGCTAGACCCACACCAGGGTCCTGCACTCTCGGAGCTAGCCCAGACACAACTGACAACATAGACTGGATCTGGGACTGCACATCCACCATCTGCCTTGACAAGGCCTCATAGCTCTATCGCAGACTATCCATCATTGCATTGCTCTGCGCACACGAAGACTCGCCCTCAGACAGGGGAGTTAGCCTCATCGAAGGACGCTTCGACATCCTATAATCGAATTGGCACCAATCAAGACCTAGCCCAACTGCTAGCACAAAACTACCCGGTACAGACAAAACATAATTAAATATGAGCTTCAACTGCTAACTTGCTCTGGGATTTCAATAATGATGTTATGCCTAACCTAAGATGATTTACCATCATCACACTAACTCATGTGCTTAGACCATGAATGCATGAATTTATATTCCTTTTGACTCAAAACAATGTGTGTACATATGTCATCATGTAAATCTTTAGCTTGACACGTTATGCTTATGCTATGTTATGCTATACATGTTGTGTTATGCGTTCTAAAAAGGCCTTAATGCATGTTATGGGCGGCGTACACATGCAATGTTATGCATGCCATACTACATAACATTGCATGCAATGAAAAAAAGAAAACGTGCTAAAGGGCATTCATTTGGTGAGGTTATGCATCCCATACTACATAACCCTCACATGTTGCCACCTATGGTGGATCCATATACAAACACATATTATGCATCCCATACTACATAATATGCCCCGTATACTTCTTGTCATGCTTATGAGTGTAGTGCTCATGCTACAGCCAAGACGTACTGATGACACATAAGTGTGTGTATGATATAACACTAAATAACTAACACTAACAAGGGAAAGTTGCCCGACCAATTGTCAAGCAACCTCCCTCTGATACCAACTGTCACGACCCGCATTTTCTCAATAATGAAATCATATCAGAGCAAGAGAAAATACATGTTATGATGCCACGTCGTGCAGGGGATAACTGCACACGCTCAGACAAAACCCCAGACTCTAATTCTTTGGATAAAATCATAATTTACTATGAAAGAAAACCAGCTAAGTTAGATGGCTGTGTCCCTCAGCACAGTGGATCAGCTAGTCCACAATTAAAAATATATTTATACGCAGCGGAAAATACTTTGGTTAAGTTGATTTGACATCCTACATGAGTGTAAACGTCCCCGAAGAACAACTCATGCAATGTAGGACTCTAGATTTATCATAGTATAAGAAAAATAGCTCTTTTTTGTTACTTGGGAAAGTAGTGCTTTAGTTTTATAAACATGACGTGCATGAGCTACAGATAGTAATGTTTTTAGGGTTTAAAAATACCTAACATGCAACCTAGCATAAAACATTCCCAGAATCAAGTAAACAACCTCCAAAAAGGCAAAAATAGCAGTTCTCAGTTCATATCCAACATCACAAGCAAGCCACCAATGGGCGTCAACAACCTGACACGAACCCACTGGTGAGTATGTATGTCTATATAGAAAGAAGAAAAATACCTCACCAAATCGAGGAATAGCAAACTCAGCTACCCCGGAGGCCACAAGAAAGCACCACCAGAACACTAGTCGCTCAATCTGCCACAACCTGAACCTGAGGCATTCAAAGAAAGAATACCTCAGCAAGAATAGAATGAAAAGAAGGGAAGCATTAGATTCATAAGTAATAAAAGAGAGGCTTACCAACCCCACAACAAGTGCTATCAAAAGACGAAGGTAAAATGAACAATACAACAAGGGTAAAACACTGCCCAAGGCAAGATCAAAACGCACCAAGTGCGAGAAATAAACAACATGCCATGCTAAAAACCTGCAGCAGCAACAAGACAAGCATATGCCAAAATAAAAACTTTACAGAAAGGAACTAACAGTTCTAACTTGGGCATCATTAGCAGTGGTAAAGCCATGGGCCTGGGTTTGTGACAAAAAAACAGTCCTCATCCAAACAACAAGACCCATAAATACTCAAGGGTTCAACGGTGGCAGTCCTAAGGTCCAACACACCAACACAACCAGCCCAAACCGGGGCCAAAATGGTGACAACACACCAAAACAACCAGCCCATCCCGGGGCCAAAATGGTGGCAACACACCATAACAAACAGCCTATCCCGAGGCCAAAATGGTGGTGACCAAGGCTCTACACCACTCCACCCCTCACAGAGCCATCAAACAAAACCACCTGCTATAATTCACGACTCGACCTTCAAAACCAGCCGAGAAACATCAACAACCCGAAGTAAACCCATCCTAACCAACCCAGGAGAAAACACCAGCCTGAGGAGAAAGGCATCGAGTCCCTCTCGACACTAAGCCAGAAGGGTCGAGTCCCGCTCGACACTCAACACAAGGTGTCAAGTCTCTCTCGACATCAAAGCCAGAAGGTGTCTACACTAAGCCAGAAGGTATCGACACTAAGCCAGAAGGTGTCGACACTAAGCCAGAAGGTGTCGACACGAAGCCAGAAGATGTCGACACTAAGCAGAAGGTGTCGACACTAAGCCAGAAGGTGTCGACACTAAGCCAGAAGGCGTTGACACTAAGCCAGAAGGTGTCGACAATAAGCCAGAAGGTGTCGACACTAAGCCAGATGGTGTCGACACTAAGCTAGAAGGTGTTGACACTAAGCTAGAAGGTGTCGAGTCCCTCTCGACGCCAAAGTCTAAGCAGGGAAGGCGTTGAGTCTACTCGACGCCGCGTTGAGTGAGCTCCACTCACTCAACGCCAAAAGACAGAGAAAATAAAATTCTAATTCATCTTTCTACCCCTTCTACCCGGCTACAGCTATCCCCCAAGCTAGGCTAATTAGCAAACTAGAACTCTACCTCCAACCACTACCTAGACACAAGACCAGCAACCAGGAGAGAGAGAAAAAAATTGAAATCTGGCAGACCTAGCTCGGGACAGAGGCTGCAGTAGCCTAGCTTCTACTTCCAGGAAAAATTGAAAATAAACATAAATGAAAGAAGCTTGGCAAGGGCAAAGAGCACCACTTTCCTCAACCTTCAGGACACAGTAGCAGTCCTTCCAAACTCTAGCATCAGCGGCAAGATCAGCCGCAAAAATAGCAAACCTAAGGAGGAAGATCTCGGCGAGAGCAGCTCAGATCTGCCTTTACCCGAGAAATCCGGACTATAAACCTCCAGAAATCGCCGGCCGGAGCTCCAGCACCTACGCCGCCCGATTCCTTCCTTGATTCCTTCTGCTGGAAGCTTCCCGTCTGGTTTGGGGAAGAGGAATAGGGATAAGCTAAAATAATACTCACCGACTATAGTATTATAATTTATTATCATACCAGCACTATCTAAACTATGATAAAATAACCGGTCACTAGCAACAAAGCATATAATATAATATAAGCCACTAATATTATATAAGTATAGTCAGTCACTTAGCTAAAACTTATCATATATAATCAGCCACTTGAGCTCCAACACTCAAGCTTAAACACACACACACACACACATATATATATATATATAAGCTAAAAATCAAGCTCAAGCTAATATATATATATATATATATATATATATATATATATATATATATATATATATATATATATATATATATATATATATATATATATATATATATATATATATATATATATATATATATATCTCGGAATTCGACGAAACTTGCACCGTAACTAAACACCCATGCTACGAAAACAATGATGAAGTTGAGAATAACATCTGACGATCAAAACTCGGGCTAACATCTCCCAAAGCCAAAACACAAGCATTCCCTGAGAGGCACTGCCGAGTCACCAAAAACAGACTCCAGCTAGTTGGGGAACCTTGCAAACAGGCTACAAAACAAGCCACTAAGAACTCCTCAAGAGCTAAGACGACACTCTAACAACAGCAAAGGCCGGAAACGCATCAACGTAACACCAAACAATGATTAAACAATCACAGGAAAACCGGGGGCGTTACAGATGAAAACCACCGTAACGGACTCGCCTCTGCGGATCTTGGCTTGGCTCGCGATTCGAAGCTCCGAAGCTCCAACAATGGCCGGAACTCCTCCTTCTTCTTCACCCAATGCTCTCCCCTATCTCTACCTCTTAGAAAGAGAAAGGGCCAAAGTAAATGAGGTTTAAACCCTCATTTCCCGACTCTATACCACCAACGAGAATCCCGGGCCGTCAGATCCCTCTTAAATGAAACGAAAGGCCCTTATTCGCCTTTAAAATCATCTTCCTGGGACCGTACAGGGCTTGTGACATGCCCGTGTCATAGGCCATGTCTCACATTCATACAAGAATTCGTCAATCTCCGAATTAGGACACGGTCTCTAACACGCCTGTGTTAACCCTGGACATGCCCATGTCAACCCTAGACACACCAGTGTTACAAGTCGTGTTCCTCAATTGACGCTGAAACTATCATGCCCGAACAAGACAAGGCTTTGGACATGCCCATGTCCCAGGGCGTGTTGCTCACTCGACACAGCCTGGCAAACACAGAGCAGGACACGGCTTTGGACATGCCCGTGTCCTCTCTGGACACGCCCTTGTCCGACCTGGATACGTCCGGGTCCTAGGCCATGTTCAACACTCGATAAAACTCAGCCAATTCCATAAAAGGACACGGCTCTGGATACACCCGTATCACAGGCCGTGTGAAACCATAATGGCTCCAAAGCTCTCAAAAACACTACCCATTCATATTCGAGTTTTGGGGCGTTACAATTCTCCCCCCTTAAAAGAATTTCGTCCCAAAATTACAGAATGGAAAATTATACAAAGTTAAATGGTACCTGAGTAGAAAAGCTCGGGATACTCCTCAAACATGGTCTGCTCTCGCTCCCACAAAAGCTCCTCACGACCACAATTGTCCCATCAGACCTTGACCATCCTGAAAGCTTTGTTCCGCAATTGTTTGACCTTCCTACCCTCGATCCTAATGGGTCTAACTTTTGTTGTTAGCCCACTATCGACCGATACTTGATCCGCAACAACCACCTACGCTGGTTCTTTTACGGCTTTGCGTAGGACCGAAATGTAAAATACATCAGGCAATCCACTGAGTTCTACTTAAAGAGCCAATCGATAAGCGGCTTCACCAACTCACTTTAAGATCTCAAAAGGCCCAACATACCTCAAACTAAGCTTCTTTAAGCATCGAATCCTTGATATGCCTTTAAACGACTTTATCTTGAGGTATACCCAGTTGCCCCCCGCAAACTCCACGTGCGATGCTTGGTGTTGTAGTACTTGACCCGTCTATCTTGAGCAATCAGTAGCCGTTCCCGAATCAACCGAATTGTTGACATAGCATCTTCAACCTCTCTTCGCTTATAAAGCTTCGATTCTCCTGTTTCTACCCAAGCCAAAGGTGTATGACACCTCCTTCCGTATAGAGCCTCAAAAGGCGCCATCTGAATACTAGCTTGGTAGCTGTTATTATATGCAAACTCAATCATGTAAAGATGGTCCTTGCACCATTTACCAAAATCCAATGCACACATACGAAGCATGTCTTCCATCGTCCTGTTCACCCTTCTGCGATCTCAGCAAACCGTGCGCGAAATTCATAGAGATGTCATCAAACTTCCACTCCGGTATAGGTAAGGACTTTAGAAATCCACCTGCTTCTGGCATACGGCCTTCACCAAGGCACAAGTCTGACACTTCGCCACGTATAACGCTATGTCTTTCTTCATGCCTTGCCACTAGAACAACCTCTTCATGTCTTTGAACATCTTTGTGCTCCCAGGGTGAATTGAGTACTTGGTAAAATGCACCTCGTACATCAATTCTTCTTGTAATTTCCTAACATTAGGGATGCAAAACCGACCACCTTTCCATATAAGGCCGTCGTCAACATAAAACTGATCATTTGACCCATCCACGGACTCTGCCAAGCGACGTTTCATGCTTACATCCAACTCCAAGGCCTGTCGAATCCTGTCCGCGAGGTCGTATTGAACCTCTGTCCAACCCAAACATGCATTAGCACTAGATCCCTTGTCAACACACGAAATCTCCAAAGCCTCCAAATCACTAATGAGCCGCGCGTCATGCATCTGCAACCACTTGGCCTGCATAGGAACTCTACGACTCAGAGCATCTGTATAACACCACAAATACCAAATTTGGATTCAGGTTGGGTGACACGGCCTGGGACACAGGTGTGTTGTAACACCCCCATCCGTCGCACGACATGTAACAGAAGGTCCAGCTGGAACCCGACGTCATATACCACAGAAAGTCGGAAGGGTTACATAAGAATATTCAAACTATCCAATTAAGACTACTCGTCCTACACAGAACATTCTAGCGGAAGTTTTTAAAAGTAAAAAGAACCCAAACTTGTATCCAAATAACATGAATGTCCACAAAAACTACCACTGGAATGAAATAACAATACACTGAAAGATACTTGGCCTTATGGCCTTACAAATGTTCACTTAACAAAATAGTGTCTTACATACATCGGCTCGCAGGCCGGCCTCACATGACAAAATAAAAACAACTATTCTTTACGGCCTTCGAGGGCCAGCACAGCAACATGGGCTCCAGCCCGCTATCTAGCACTCAGCTCTGCAGCACCTGCAGGCAACATTCCACCGCACGGTGGCAAACAAAGCAACGGTCAGCCAAAGCCGACCAAATTATAACGACCCCGCCCCTTACTCGGGATGACAGTGCTCTTTCCCTGCATATCATTAGCCCAATAAAACAATAATATAAAAACATACTTCGCCACAGGTGTAGGCTCGCACGGCCAAACACCCCGTGCACTCAGGGCACATTAACGGTGAATCCTGACACTTCAGCGTCTTCACCACCACCCCCAGGATGACAACAACATGAGCATTTTAGCCTTCTTCACCCTGTCTAGTCTAAGGCTCCGGACTATGCCAACGGCCAGTCCCCTTTTCGGGTCTCTCACACCGAACCATATAGCCCAGGTGCAATTCCACTTGCCCGTTGCTCAACCGCGTAGTTCACATTAAGACGCACGCACGAGCCAAGCTTCTCTCGGATCCTAACATTTTTCCAAACAATCACATAACCTAGTTATGTTCAAGGCCGGTTCCCAGACCGCCAAGTTAGCAGAACAACGATTCCGCTCAGTTTTCCGGGTGCGCCTTGGAGCTAACCTCCAAGGATCCCTGCTGCAATCTACCGCGTAGAAACTCGAAAACCCAAAGCACGGAGTCTTCTCCGACAAATCATAACAAATACAGCATCACCGATCCAGACCAACATGTCCGGGTAGGCTTCACACACAATGCCTATGCCCGTACATCGATTCCGGACTCTACATGCAACACAAGTGGGACTATTCACATCAACCCCAAGGAACACCACGCACTCACCGCACACTCACGGGAGCGGGATTCCCTATGCAGAAAGGAAGAGCTTCACATGCTCAAGTGGAGAATCGTTACCCTTGTAGTCCGCTTTGGCGTCATGGAAAAACTACACGGATGGAAATCTTCGCAACGAACTTTCCTCCACGGATCCACTCTCAGATCTCAAAATGGTGCTCCGACGCTCCGCCGTCGGCCGAAATCCTCCTTCTTCTTCCTCCTCTCTCTAACTCCTTGGAAAGAGAAAGCTTGGAGAGAAATGAAGGATTAACTCCCCTATTCCCGGCCTTAACAGAGCAGGAAACCATCTGGGCCGTTGGATCTTATTTAAAGAAAATGAACGGCTCAGATCCGCTCAAAAATCCCCAAACCTGGGCCGAACACGGCTTGGCACACGGCCGTGTCCCAGGCTGTGTGCCTCGATCCAAGCACGATTGTCGAACATAGAGACTCACATGGGCTACGACACGCCCGTGTCTCACTCGACACGCCCGTGTCGGATCCTCGACACGCCCGTGACTAGGGGGCGTGTCACATATAACCGCCACGACAACGGACACGACCCAACTGAACACTTGTAGGGACACGGGTGTGAACACGCCCGTGTCACTCGACAATCGTCGAGCAAAAATCGTCGATCGTCGAAAGCAGAGGGCCACCCGACAATCGTCGAGTGCCGTTCGTCGATCGTCGAATGCAGGGGGACACGCCCTCCGGACACGCCCGTGTCACCTGGTGTGTTCCTCCCGAAAACTTTTCGTCGAACTCAATCGGCTTTCGGGAACACGGGTACAGACACGGTTAGGCACACACCGGTGTCAAATGACATGCCCGTGTCATTCAGCCATGTTTCTAGCTGTGTCTTTCTCGGGATGAAAACGGCCAAAACACCAGCCAGACATGGCCGTGGACACGCCCGTGTCCTAGGTCGTGTACCCATATACCGGCACCAAAAATCCCTTTTTACGCGACCAACTCAAATACAATTTTCGGGGCGTTACAAATCTCCCCCACTTAAGGAATTTCGTCCCGAAATTAAGTAAAGGTACACAAAACTACAAGTTACCTGAATGGAACAACTCGGGGTATTCCTCCAACATAGCTTGCTCTCTCTCCTAAGAAATCTCCTCACGTCCGCAATTATCCCAACGGACTTTAACCATTCAGACAACCTTGTTGCGGAGTCGCTTGACTTCAATGTCTTCTATACGTACATGCTTGACCTTTGTCGTCAACTCGTAATGAACTGGCACTTGATCAACCACAACTATCTGCGAAGGCTCTTGCACCGCCTCACGCAACAGCGATACGTGGAACACAATGTGTAGCCCACTCAATTCCACCGACAGCTTCAATCTATACGGTGCTTCGCCAACACGCTCCAGGATTTCAAATGGTCCAAGGTATCTCAGACTCAACTTCTTCAAGCGTCGAACCCGCGAGATACCCTTGAACGGCTTAATTTTTAAGTATACCTAGTCGCCAACATTGAACTCCACATTCCTATGTTTGGCGTTATAGTACTTTGATTGTCTGTCCTGAGCGATCTTCAACCATTCCTGAATTGTCCGTATCACTGAAGTGGTATCTTCCACCGCCTGACGTTTGTAAAGCTTCGACTCTCCCGTCTCCAACCAAGACAACGACGTGCGACACTTTCTCCCGTACAAGGCCTCGAAAGGCGCCATTCCAATACTTGCCTGAAAGCTTCTATTGTACGCAAACTCCACCATGTACATGTGATCTTCCCACTGCTTTCCAAAATCTAGGACGCACATGCAAAGCATGTCCTCCAACGTCCGGTTGACCCTCTCGGTCTGGCCATCCGTCTGCGGGTGAAAGGCTGTGCTGAACTTTAGCTTAGTACCCAACAGACTATGCACCAACCTCCAATCATTCGACGTGAAGCATCCATCTCGATCACTAACAATACTGCGGGGCACACCATGCAACCATACAATATTATCCACATAGAGTTTGGCCAACCTTTACACCGGATCTTCCTTCCTGATCGGGATGAAGTGCAACACCTTTATCAACCTATCTACGACCACCCCGATGGTGTCATTTCCCCTCTGCGACTTCGGCAAACCATGCACAAAATCCATAGATATGTCGTCAAATTTCCATTCCGGGATAGGCAAGGACTTTAGGAAACCTCCGGCCTTCTGGCACTCCGCCTTAACCAAGGCACAAGTTTGGCACTTGGCCACATAGAGTGCTACAACTTTCTTCAATCCTAGCCACCAAAACAATTTCTTCATGTCTCTATACATCTTCGTGCTTCCCGGGTGGATCAAGTACTTGGTATGATGAGCCTTGTACATCAACTCCTCCCGAAGATTATCCGCACTAGGAACGCATAGGCGACCGTCCTTTCTTAGCAATCCATCCTCAATAGCAAACTGAGAATTTGACCCATCCAATGATTCATCCAAGATCTGCTTCATGCTGTTATCCTGAATCAAAGCCCGCCGAACTCTATCAGCTAGGTCACACTGCAGCTCGGTCCAAAACAGTTTCACCTCAGTACTAGACTGCTTGTCGACGCAAGATATCTCCAGAGCCTCCAACTCTCGGACCAATCTCTCATCATGCACCGATAGCCAGTTGGCCTGTGCGGGAATCTTACGACTCAACGCATCCGCCACTACATTACCTTTCCCTGACACATAATGTATCTTAAAGGTGTGGTCCCCTAGGAACTCCATCCACCTCCGCTGCCTTATGTTCAGATCCTATTTATCTAACAGGTACTTCAAGCTTTTATGATCGGTGTATATATCGACTTTTACACCGTACAGATAGTGCCTCCACAGCTTTAAAGCAAATATTACGGCCGCTAACTCCAAGTCATGGACCAGATAATTTCTCTCGTGAGCCTTCAATTGTCGTGAACCATAGGCTATCACTCTCCCATGCTGTAGCAGAACACAACCCAAACAACTACCCGAAGCATCACTATAGATTTCGAACCCCTCAGTTCCACTTGGGGAACATAAAATAGGCGATGTGGTCAACCACCTCTTCAACTCTTCAAAAGCCTATTCGCACTCCGAAGACCACACAAACTTCTGATTCTTGCTAGTCAAAGTCGTGAGTGGTAGCGCTATCCGCGAGAAGTTCTCTACGAAGCGCCTGTAGTAGCCAGCAAGCCCCAGAAAGCTCCGGACCTCCGCCACTATAGTCAAAGCAGGCCACTCCCATATCGCCACTATCTTCGCCAGATCCACAGCTATCCATTCTCCACTAACAACATGACCAAGAAATGCTATCGAGGATAACCAGAATTCACACTTGGAGAACTTAACATACAATTGGTTTCTCCTCAACGTCTCCAACACCAAGTGCAGGTGATTGTAGTGATCCTCTTCACACTGCGAGTACACCAGGATATCGTCGATAAATACTATCACAAAATAGTCCAGGTACTCTCTGAACGTCCTGTTCATCAGATCCATAAACACGGATGGCGCATTGGTCAAACCAAACAGCATGACCGTGAACTCGTAATGCCCAAACCGCGTACTGAATACTGTCTTTGGGATGTCGCTCTCCCTTATCCTCAACTGGTAGTAACCGAACTTCAGATCTAACTTCGAATATACCGTTGACCCAACCAACTGATCAAATAGATCGTCTATTCTCGGGATCAGATACTTATTCTTTTCCGTAAGCTTGTTCAATTCCCGGTAGTCGATACAAAGCCGCAAGCTCCCGCACATAACCTTGCTCTAACAACTCTTGTAGTTGCACCTTCAACTCCGCCATCTCTTTTGGCGCTATCCGATAGGGGGAGAGTGAAACCGATTTGGCACCCGGTACCAGCTCTATGGTAAAATCAATCTCCCGCTGAGGAGGGGCTCCTGGGAGATCATCTGGGAACACATCGGGATACTCAGACACAACTGGGATACTGTCCAGATTTGGCTTAGGCGTCGAAGTCTGTACTAGAGTGACAAACAGCTCTGCCCCAGACCGAACTGCCTTGATCACATGAAGGGCTGACATCAAAATCTTACCCGACCCCTTCATGCCCGCAAAAGTAGTCTCCCGATCAGTGTTCAGACCCAACGTAACTTCCTTACGGTTGCAATCAATGCATGCACCCTGCTCCGAGAGCCAATCCATGCTGAAGATTACGTCGAACTCCACTAACGGTAGAACCAACGCCCACAAATCAAACTCCTGGTCTCCAATCCGAATCTTGACTACACAGACCTTATCCGTGCACATTGAGCACCCATTGGGCAACAACACATCCAACTTGACTTTTGCCATCGAGGGAGGGACCTCGATGCACGTCACAAATCATTCGGACAAGAAGGAATACAAAGGTCCCGTATCAAACAAGGCTCTCGCCGGACAATCGAGAATCAATACAAATCCTAACAACAACAGAAGTAAGCTAGCACATAAAAGAGGTAACAACTACAAAAGTTAATCTGCTATAAATTAACTCATACCTGTCACCACGTCAGCTTGCTACATGGCCTCTTGCAGACCAAGATTATGAACTCTAGGCTGGACTGGAGCATGATGGGACGTGGTTGACTCCACCATCTTCCCTTTCTCCTCATAAGTCGCTCCAGACTTCCTCTCGGACTTTGAATGTCCGCTCCAACACTCACGAGAAAAATGCCCCGTCTTCCCATAATTGTAGCAAGCTCCTGGGACTCGACTTGTGGTTGCCCCCAACGCACCAGCCGAAGGGGCTGAGTTTGAAGTCCTCTGCTTCTTGTTCCATCTGCATAATCCTGACTTTGTGCTAGGCACTTTGAACTCTGCCTTCTTTTCTCCTGAGTCCTTCTTCTCTTGTACCCTCTTCGCAACCTTTATCAAAGACCAGACCGAGTTGACCAAGGTTAGGAAGCCCTGCGCCTTAGGCCCAGCAAGGAGTAACTGTAGGTCACCACGAAGACCCTCATAAAATCGGTTGGTCTTCCTCTCCTCTTCCGTAAACATAGCCCCAGCATACCGACCCAACCGTGTGAACTCATGGAGATACTCGTCCACGCTTCTGGCTCCCTGAGTCAACCCAAGATACTGATTCTCCATCTCCAACTTCTGAGCAGAGGGTAGGTATCTGGCCAAGAATAGTCTAGAGAATTCTTCCATCGGCACATCAACAAGTTGCCTTCCCACTAGAAGATGAAACTCCAACTCATCCCACCATAGCCTCGCTTCACCCGCCAAAAGAAAGGTCGCTATGGTGGTCTTCTGCCACTCCTCAGTTAATGTGGCTGTCATAACCCTCTTTATCGAAGAGAGCCAGTCCTCAGCTTGAGTTGGCATTCAAGTCCCGTCAAAAACTGGGGGATGAAAGGCCATTACATGCTTAAGCTGCTTCTCCGTAGCTCTCCTCAGCTCTACCAGATCAACTGCTGTGCGCTCCACCACTCTTGGCTCTGTTATCCTAACCGGTTCTTGCTCATTCGCAGGAGGTGCGTGATGCATTTGCCCTGCAGGTTGGGCATTAATCATCGCAAATACGGCTTCAGCCACCATCCTGATGGTTTCCGCTGAAGGAGGTATAGTAGGCATGTCTCTCGGTGCACTACTTTCCGCCGATTGCGGACGCTCTGATTAACCAGCACTGCTCCTAGCTGCCTATATAAGCAAAGACACACGATTAGGCGACAACCAAATTGCTAAAAACAATCATTGGAACACTCAGATTCCACAAAACAAGTGTATTTTTCATTCCTAAGTGGACATTCATGGGTTCTTTTTGATGTTATAACGATGACACACACATGTGCTCACCACCCCTTAAAAGAATTCGCCCACGAATTCAGTTAAGCCTCACCGTAACCAGAAGTCTGATACCAAATTGTAACACCCCCATCCGTTGCATGACATATAACAGAAGGTCCAGTTGGAACCCGACGCATATACCACAGACAGTCGGAAGGGTTACATAAAAATATTCAAACTATCCAATTATGACTACTCGTCCTACATATTGCATTCTTGCGGAAGTTTTTAAAAGTAGAAAGAACCCAAACTTGTATCCAAATAATATGAATGTCCACAATCACTACCACTGGAATGAAATAACAATACACTGAAAGATACTTGGCCTTATGACCTTACAAATGTTCACTTAACAAAATAGTGTCTTACATACATCGGCTCGCAGGCCGCCACACACGACAAAATAAAAAAAAACTATTCTTTACGGCCTTCGAGGGCCAGCACAGCAACATGGGCTCCAGCCCGCTATCTAGCACTAGGCTCGCAGCACCTGCAAGCAACATTCCACCGCACGGTGGCAAACAAAGCAACGGTCAGCCAAAGCCGACCAAATTATAACGACCCCGCCCCTTACTCGGGACGGCGGTGCTCTTTCCCTGCATATCATTAGCCCAGTAAAATAATAATATAAAAACATACTTCGCCACAGGTGTAGGCTCGCTCGGCCAAACACCCCGTGCACTCAGGGCACATTAACGGTGAATCCTGACACTTCAGCGTCTTCACCACCACCCCCAGGATGGCAACAACATGAGCATTTTAGCCTTCCTGACCCTGTCTAGTCTAAGGCTCCCGACTATGCCAACGACCAGTCCCCTTTTCGGGTCTCTCGAACCGAACCATATAGCCCAGGTCCAATTCCACTTGCCCGTTGCTCAACCGCGTAGTTTACATTAAGACGTACGCACGAGCCAAGCTTCTCTCGGATCCTAACATTTTTCCAAACAATCACATAACCTAGTTATGTTTAAGGCCGGTTCCCAGACCGCCAAGTTAGCAGAACAACGATTCTGCTCAGTTTTCTGGGTGCGCCTTGGAGCTGACCTCCAAGCATCCCTGCTGCAATCTACCGCGTAGAAACCCGAAAACCCAAAGCACGGAGTCTTCTCCGGCAAATCATAACAAATGTCGCATCACCGATCCAGACCAACATGTCCGGGTAGGCTTCACACACAATGCCTATGCCCGTACTTCGATTTCGGACTCTAGATGCAACACAAGGGGGACTATTCACATCAACCCCAAGGAACACCACGCACAAACCGCACACTCGCGGGAGCAGGATTCCCTATGCAGAAAGGAAGAGCTTCACATGCTCAAGTGGAGAATCATTATCCTTGTAGTCCGCTTTGGCGCCATGGAAAAACTACACGGATGGAAATCTTCGCAACGAACTTTCCTCCACGGATCCGCTCTCAGATCTCAAAACGGTGCTCCGACGGTCCGCCGGCGGCCGAAATCCTCCTTCGTCTTCCTCCTCTCTCTAACTCCTTGGAGAGAGAAAGCTTGGAGAGAAATGAAGGATTAATTCCCCTATCCCCGGCCTTAACAGAGCAGGAAACCATCTGGGCCGTTGGATCTTATTTAAAGAAAATGAACGGCTCAGATCCGCTCAAAAATCCCCAAACCTGCGCCCAACACGGCTTGGCACACGACCGTGTCCCAGGCAGTGTGCCTCGGTCCAGGCACGATTGTCGAACACAGAGACTCACACGGGCTACGAAATGCCTGTGTCTCACTCAACACGCCCGTGTCGGATCCTCGACACGCCCGTGACTAGGGGGCATGTCACATATAACCGCCACGACAACGGACACGACCCAACTGAACACGGGTAGGGACACGAGTGTGAACACGCCCGTGTCATGCGATAATCGTCGAGCAAAAATCGTCGATCGTCGAACGCAGAGGGTCACCCGACAATCTTCGAGTGTCGTTCGTCGATCGTCGAACGCAGGGGGACACACCCTCCGGACACGCCCGTATCGCCTGGCGTGTTCCTCCCGAACACTTTTCGTCGAACTCGATCGACTTTCGGGAACACGGGTACAGACACGGTTAGGCACACGCCCGTGTCAAATGACACGCTCGTGTCATTCAGCCGTGTTTCTAACCGTGTCCTTCTCGGGATGAAAACGGCCAAAACACCAGCCAGACACGTCCGTGTCCTAGGCCGTGTACCCCTATACCGGCACCAAAAACCCCTTTTTACGTGACCAACTCAAATACAATTTTCGGGGCGTTACAAATCTCCCCCACTTAAGGAATTTCATCCCGAAATTAAGTAAAGGTACACAAAACTACAAGTTACCTGAATGGAACAACTCGGGGTATTCCTCCAACATAGCTTGCTCTCGCTCCCAAGAAAGCTCCTCACGTCCGCAATTATCCCAACAGACTTTAACCATTCAGACATCCTTGTTGCGGATTCGCTTAACTTCAATGTCTTCTATACGTACGTGCTTGACCTTTATCGTCAACTCGTAACCAACTGGCACTTGATCAACCGCAAATATCTGCGAAGGCTCTTGCATCGCCTTACGCAACACCGATACATGGAACACATAGTGTAGCCCACTCAATTCCACCGACAGCTTCAATCTATACGCTGCTTCGCCAACACGCTCCAGGATTTCAAATGGTCCAAGGTATCTCAGACTCAACTTCTTCAAGCGTCGAACCCGCGAGACACCCTTGAACGACTTAATTTTTAAGTATACCCAGTCGCCAACATTAAACTCCACATTCCTATGTTTGGCGTTATAGTACTTTGACTGTCTGTCCTGAGCGATCTTCAACCATTCATGAATTATTTGTATCACTGAAGTGACATCTTCCACCGCCTGACGTTTGTAAAGCTTCGACTCGCCCGTCTCCAACCAAGACAACGACGTGCGACACTTTCTCCCGTACAAGGCCTAGAAAGGCGCCATTCCAATACTTGCCTGAAAGCTGTTATTGTACGCAAACTCCACCATGTACAGGTGTTCTTCCCACTGCTTTCCAAAATATAGGACGCACATGCGAAGCATGTCCTCCAACGTCTGGTTGACCCTCTCAGTCTGGCCATCCTTCTGCGGGTGAAAGGTTGTGCTGAACTTTAGCTTAGTACCCAACATACTATGCACCAACCTCCAATCATTCGATGTGAAGCATCCATCTCGATCACTAACAATACTGCGGGGCACACCATCCAACCGTACAATATTCTCCACATAGAGTTTGACCAACCTTTCCATCGGATCTTCCTTCCTGATTTGGATGAAGTGCGACACCTTTATCAACCTATCTACGACCACCAAGATGGCATCGTTTCCCCTCTGCGACTTCGGCAAACCATGCACAAAATCCATAGATATGTCGTCAAATTTCCATTTCGGAATAGACAAGGACTTTAGGAAACCACCGGGCTTCTGGCACTCCGCCTTAACCAAGGCACAAGTTTGGCACTTGACCACATAGAGTGCTACATCTTTCTTCAATCCTGGCCACCAAAATAATTTCTTCATGTCTCTATACATCTTCGTGCTTCCCGGGTGGATCGAGTACTTGGTATGATGAGCCCCGTACATCAACTCCTCCCGAAGATTATCCGCACTAGGAACGCATAGGCGACTGTCCTTCCTTCGCAACCCATCCTCAATAGCAAACTGGGAATTTGACCCATCCAATGATTCATCCAAGATCTGCTTCATGCTGTTATCCTGAATCAAAGCCCGCCGAACTCTATCAGCTAGGTCACACTGCACCTCGGTCCAAAACAGTTTCACCTCAGTACTAGACTGCTTGTCGACGCAAGATATCTCCAGAGCCTCCAACTCTCGGACCAATCTCTCATCATGCACCGATAACCAGTTGGCCTGTGCGGGAATCTTACGACTCAACGCATCCGCCACTACATTACCTTTCCATGACACATAATGTATCTTAAAGGTGTGGTCCCATAGGAACTCCATCCACCTCCGCTGCCTCATGTTCAGATCCTATTGATCTAACAGGTACTTCAAGCTCTTATGATCGGTGTATATATCGACTTTTACACCGTACAGATTGTGCCTCCACAGGTTTAAAGCAAATATCACGGCCGCTAAATCCAAGTCATGCACCAGATAATTTCTCTCGTGAGCCTTCAATTGTCGTGAAGCATAGGCTATCACTCTCCCATACTGTAGTAGAACACAGCCCAAACCACTGCCCGAAGCATCACTATAGATTTCGAACCCCTCGGTTCCACTTGGGGAACATAAAATAGGCGCTGTGGTCAACCGCCTCTTCAACTCTTCAAAAGCCTGTTCGCACTCCGAAGACCACACAAACTTCTGATTCTTCCTAGTCAAAGTCGTGAGTGGTAGCGCTATCCACGAGAAGTTCTCTATGAAGCGCCTGTAGTAGCCAGCAAGCCCCAAAAAGCTCCGGACCTCCGCCATTATAGTCAAAGCAGGCCACTCCCGTATCACCACTATCTTCGTAGGATCCACAACTATCCCTTCTCCACTAACAACATGACCAAGGAATGCTATCGAGGATAACCAGAATTCACACTTGGAGAACTTAACATACAACTGGTTTCTCCTTAACGTCTCCAACACCAAGTGTAGGTGATTGTAGTGATCCTCTTCACACTACGAGTACACCAGGATATCGTCGATAAATACTATCACAAGACGGTCCAGGTACACTCTGAACGTCCTGTTCATCAGATCCATAAACACGGATGGAGCATTGGTCAAACCAAACGGCATGACCGTGAAATCGTAATGCCCAAACCGCGTACTGAATGCTGTCTTTGGGATGTCGCTCTCCCTTATACTCAACTGGTAGTAACCGGACTTCAGATCAAACTTCGAATATACCGTTGACCAAACTAACTGATCAAATAGATTGTCTATTCTCGGGATCAGATACTTATTCTTTTCCGTAAGCTTGTTCAATTCCCGGTAGTCGATACAAAGCCGCAAGCTCCCATCTTTCTTCTTAACGAAGAGAACCGGTGCGCTCCAAGGCGACGAACTTGGACGCACATAACCTTGCTCTAACAACTCTTGCAGTTGCACCTTCAACTCCGCCATCTCTTTTGGCTCTATCCGATAGGGGGAGCGTGACACCAGTTTGGCACCCGGTACCAGCTCTATGGTAAAATCAATCTCCCGCTGAGGAGGGGCTACTGGGAGATCATCTGGGAACACATCGGGATACTCAGACACAACTGGGATATAGTCCAGACTTGGCTTAGGCGTCGAAGTCTGTACTAGAGTGACAAACAGCTCTTCCCCAGACCGAACTGCCTTGATCACCTGAAGGGCTGACATCAAAATCTTACCCGACCCCTTCATGCCCGCAAAAGTAGTCTCCCGATCAGTGTTCAGACCCAACTTAACTTCCTTACGGTTGCAATCAATGCATGCACCCTGCTCCGAGAGCCAATCCATACCGAAGATTACGTCGAACTCCACTAACGGTAGAACCAACGCCCGCAAATCAAACTCCTGGTCTCCAATCCGAATCTTGACTACACAGACCTTATCCGCGCGCATTGAGTGCCCGTTGGGCAACAACACATCCAACTTGTCTTTTGCCATCGAGGGAGGGACCCCGATGCGCGTCACAAATCGTTCGGACAAGAAGGAATGTGAAGCTCCCATATCAAACAAGGCTCTCGCCGGACAATCGAGACTCAATACAAATCGTAGCAACAACAAAAGTAAGCTAACACATAAAAGAGGTAACAACTGCCAAAGTTAATCCGCTATAAATTAACTCATACCTTTCACCACGTCAGCTTGCTTCATGGCCTCTTGCAGACCAAGATTATAAACTCTAGGCTGGACTGGAGCATGATGGGACGCGGTTGACTCCACCGCCTTCCCTTTCTCCTCATAAGTCGCTCCAGACTTCCTCTCAGACTTTGAACGTCCGCTCCAACACTTAGGAGCAAGATGCCCCATCTTCCCATAGTTGTAACAAGCTCCTGGGACTCGACTTGTGGTTGCCCCCGACGCACCAGCCGAAGGGGCTGAGTTCGAAGTCCTCTGCTTCTTGTTCCATCTGCGGAATCCTGATTTTGTACTAGCTACTTTGAACTTTGCCTTCTTTTCTCCTGAGTCCTTCATCTCTTGCACCCTCTTCGCAACCTTTTCCAAAGACCGGGCCGAGTTGACCAAGGCTAGGAAGCCCTGCGCCTTAGGCCCAGCAAGGAGTAACTGTAGGTCACCACAAAGACCCTCATAAAATCGGTGGTCTTCCTCCCCTCTTCCGTAAACATAGCCCCAGCATACCGACCCAACCGTGTGAACTCATGGAGATACTCGTCCACGCTTCTGGCTCCCTGAGTCAACCCAAGATACTGATTTTACATCTCCAACTTCTGAGCAGAGGGTAGGTATCTGACCAAGAATAGTATAAAGAATTCCTCCATCGGCACATGAGCAAGTTGCCTTCCCACTAGAAGATGAAACTCCAACTCATCCCACCACAACCTCGCTTCACCTGCCAAAAGAAAGGTCGCTATGGTGGTATTCTGCCACTCCTCAGTTAATGTGGCTGTCAAAACCCTCTTTATCGAAGAGTGCCAGTCCTCAGCTTGAGTTGGCGTTCAAGTCCCGTCAAATACTGGGGGATGAAAGGCCATTACATGCTTAAGCTGCTTCTCCGTAGCTCTCCCCGGCTCTACCAGATCAACTGCTGCGTGCTCCACCACTCTCGGCTCTGCCGCCCTAACCGGTTCTTGCTCATTCGCAGGAGGTGCGTGATGTATTTGCCCTGCAGGTTGGGCATTAATCATCACAAATACGGCTTCAGCCACCATCCTGATGGTTTCCGCTGAAGGAGGTATAGTAGGCATGTCTCTCGGTGCACTACTTTCCGCCGATTGCGGACGCTCTGATTGACCAGCACCGCTCCTAACTGCCTATAAAAGCAAAGAGACACGATTAGACAACAACCAAATTGCTAAAAGCAATCATTGGAACACTCAGATTCCACAAAACGTGTATTTTTCATTCCTAAGTGGACATTCATGGGTTCTTTTTGATGTTATAACGATGACGCACACATGTGCTCACCACCCCTTAAAAGAATTCGCCCACGAATTCAGTTAAGCCTGACCGTAACCAGAAGTCTGATACCAAATTGTAAGACCCTCAT
Source organism: Platanthera guangdongensis (assembly GCA_039583875.1). Classification (NCBI taxonomy): domain Eukaryota; kingdom Viridiplantae; phylum Streptophyta; class Magnoliopsida; order Asparagales; family Orchidaceae; genus Platanthera; species Platanthera guangdongensis. The sequence goes on along the minus strand of CM077159.1, from coordinate 46,935,307 downwards.
CCGTCGCATGACATATAATAGAAGGTCCAGCTGGAACACAACGCCATATACCACAGACAGTCGGAAGGGTTACATAAGAATATTCAAACTATCCAATTAAGACTACTCCTCCTACACAGAGCATTCTAGCGGAAGTTTTTAAAAGTAGAAAGAACCCAAACTTGTATCCAAATAACATGAATGTCCACAATCACTACCACTGGAATGAAATAATAATACACTGAAAGATACTTGGCCTTATGGCCTTACAAATGTTCACTTAACAAAATATTATCTTACATACATTGGCTCGCAGGCCGGCCACACATGACAAAATAAAAACAACTATTCTTTACGCCCTTCGAGGGCCAGCACAGCAACATGGGCTCCAGCCCGCTATCTAGCACTCGGCTCTGCAGCACCTGCAAGCAATATTCCATCGCACGGTGGCAAACAAAGCAACAGTCAACCAAAACCGACCAAATTATAACGACCCCGCCCCTTACTCGGGATTGCGATGCTCTTTCCCTGAATATCATTAGCCCAGTAAAACAATAATATAAAAATATACTTCGCCACAGGTGTAGGCTCGCACGGCCAAACACCCCGTGCACTCAGGGTACATTAACGGTGAATCCTGACACTTCAGCGTCTTCACCACCACCCCTAGGATGGCAACAACATGAGCATTTTAGCCTTCCTGACCCTGTCTAGTCTAAGGCTCCCGACTATGCCAACTACCAGTCCCATTTTCGGGTCTCTCGCACCGAACCACATAGCCCAGGCCCAATTCCACTTGCCCGTTGCTCAACTGCGTAGTTCACATTAAGAAGTACGCACGAGCCAAGCTTCTCTCAGATCCTAACATTTTTCCAAACAATCACATAACCCAGTTATGTTCAAGGCCAGTTCCCAGACCACCAAGTTAGCAGAACAACGATTTCGCTCAGTTTTCCGGGCGCGCCTTGGAGCTAACCTCCAAGGATCCCTGCTGCAATCTACCGTATAGAAACCCAAAAACCCAAAGCACAGAGTCTTCTCCGGCAAATCATAACAAATACAACATCACCGATCCAGACCAACATGTCTGGGTAGGCTTCACACACAATGCCTATGCCCGTACTTCGATTCCGGACTCTACATGCAACACAAGGGGGACTATTCACATCAACCCCAAGGAACACCACGCACTCACCGCACACTCGCGGGAGTGGGATTCCCTATGCAGAAAGGAAGAGCTTCACATGCTCAAGTGGAGAATCATTACCCTTGTAGTCTGCTTTGGCGCCATGAAAAAATTACACTGATGGAAATCTTCGCAACGAACTTTCCTCCACAGATCCGCTCTCAGATCTCAAAACGGTGTTCCGACGCTCCGCCGGCGGCCGAAATCCTCCTTCTTCTTCCTCCTCTCTCTAACTCCTTGGAAAGAGAAAGCTTGGAGAGAAATGATGGATTAACTCCCCTATTCCCAGCCTTAACAGAGCAGGAAACCATCTGGGCCGTTGGATCTTATTTAAAGAAAACGAACTGCTCAGATCCGCTCAAAAATCCCCAAACCTGGGCCGAACATAGCTTGGCACACGACCGTGTCCCAGGCCGTGTGCCTCGATCCAGACACGATTGTCAAACACGGGCTATGAGACGCCCGTGTCTCACTCAACAAGCCCGTGTCGGATCCTCGACACGCCCGTGACTAGAGGGCGTGTCACATATAACCGCCACGGCAACTGACACTACCCAACTGAACACGGGTAGGGACACAGGTTTAAACACGCCCGTGTCACTCGACAATCGTCGAGCAAAAAATGTCGATCATCGAATGCAGAGGGTCACCCTACAATCGTCGAGTGTCGTTCGTCAATCGTCGAACGCAGGGGGACACACCCTCTGGACACGCCCGTGTCACCTGCCGTGTTCCTCCCGAACACTTTTTGTCGAACTATATCAGCTTTCGGGAACACGGGTACAGACACGGTTAGGCACACGCCCGTGTCAAATGACACGCCCGTGTCATTCAGCTGTGTTTCTAGCCGTGTCCTTCTCGGGATGAAAACGGCCAAAACACCAGCCAGACACGGCCGTGGACACGCCCGTGTCCTAGGCTGTGTACCCCTATACCGACACCAAAAATCCCTTTTTACGCGACCAACTCAAATACAATTTTCGGGGCGTTACAAATCTCCCCCACTTAAGGAATTTCGTCCCGAAATTAAGTAAAGGTACACAAAACTACAAGTTACCTGAATGGAACAACTCGGGGTATTCCTCCAACATAGCTTGCTCTCGCTCCCAAGAAAGCTCCTCACGTCCGCAATTATCCCAACGGACTTTAACCATTCAGACATCCTTGTTGCGGAGTCGCTTGACTTCAATGTCTTCTATACGTACAGGTTTGACCTTTGTCGTCAACTCGTAATCAACTGACACTTAATCAACCACAACTATCTACGAAGGCTCTTGCACCGCCTTACGTAACACCGATACGTGGAACACATCGTGTAACCCACTCAATTCCACCGACAGCTTCAATCTATACGCTACTTCGCCAACACTCTCCAGGATTTCAAATGGTCCAAGGTATCTCGGACTCAACTTCTTCAAGCGTTGAACCCGCGAGACACCCTTGAATGGCTTAATTTTTAAGTATACCCAGTCGTCAACATTGAACTCCACATTCCTATGTTTGGCGTTATAGTACTTTGACTATCTGTCCTGAGCAATCTTCAACCGTTCCTGAATTGTCCGTATCACTGAAGTGGCATCTTCCACCGCCTGACATTTGTAAAGCTTCGACTCGCCCGTATCCAACCAAGACAATGGCGTGTGACACTTTCTCCCGTACAAGGCCTCGAAAGGCGCCATTCCAATACTTGCCTGAAAGCTGTTATTGTACGCAAACTCCACCATGTACAGGTGATCTTCCCACTGCTTTCCAAAATCTAGGACGCACATGCGAAGCATGTCCTCCAACGTCAGGTTGACCCTCTCGGTCTGGCCATCTATCTGTGAGTGAAAGGCTGTGCTGAACTTTAGCTTAGTACCCAACAGACTATGCACCAACCTCCAATCATTCGACGTGAAGCATCCATCTCGATCACTAACAATACTGCGGGGCACACCATGCAACTGTACAATATTCTCCACATAGAGTTTGGCCAACCTTTCCACCGGATCTTCCTTCCTGATCGGGATGAAGTGCGACACCTTTGTCAACCTATCGACGACCACCCAGATGGCGTCGTTTCTCCTCCGTGACTTCGGCAAACCATTCACAAAATCCATAGATATGTCGTCAAATTTCCATTCCGGGATAGACAAGGACTTTAGGAAACCTCCGGGCATCTGTCACTCCGCCTTAACCAAGGCACAAGTTTGGCACTTGGCCACATAAAGTGCTACATCTTTCTTCAATCATGGCCACCAAAACAATTTCTTCATGTCTCTATACATCTTCGAGTGCTACATCTTTCTTCAATCATGGCTATCACTCTCCCATGCTGTTGCAGAACACATCCCAAACCACTGCCCGAAGCATCACTATAGATTTCGAACCCCTCAGATCCACTTGGGGAACAAAAAATAGGTGCTGTGGTCAACCGCCTCTTTAACTCTTCAAAAGCTTGTTCGCACTCCGAAGACCACACAAACTTCTGATTCTTCCTAGTCAAAGTTGTGAGTGGTAGCGCTATCCGCGAGAAATTCTCTACGAAGCGCCTGTAGTAGCTAGCAAGCCCCAGAAAGCTCCGGACCTCCGCCATTGTAGTCAAAGCTGGCCACTCCCGTATCACCACTATCTTTGCCGGATCCACAACTATCCCTTCTTCACTAACAACATGACCAAGGAATGCTATCGAGGATAACCAGAATTCACACTTGGAGAACTTAGCATACAACTGGTTTCTCCTCAACGTCTCCAACACCAAGTGCAGGTGATTGTAGTGATCCTCTTCACACTGCGAGTACACCAGGATATCGTCGATAAATAATATCACAAAACGGCCTAGGTACTCTCTGAATGTCTTGTTCATCAGATCCATAAACACGGATGACGCATTGGTCAAACCAAACAGCATGACCGTGAACTCGTAATGCCCAAACCGCCTACTGAATGCTGTCTTTGAGATGTCGCTTTCCCTTATCCTCAACTGGTAGTAACCGGACTTCAGATCTAACTTCGAAAATACCGTTGACCCAACCAACTGATCAAATAGATCGTCTATTCTCGGGATCAGATACTTATTCTTTTCCGTAAGCTTGTTCAATTCCCGGTAGTCGATACAAAGCCGCAAGCTCCCATCTTTCTTCTTAACGAAGAGAACCGGTGCACTCCAAGGCAACGAACTTGGACGCACATAACCTTACTAATAACTCTTGCAGTTGCACCTTCAACTTCGCCATCTCTTTTGGCGCTATCCGATAAGGGGAGCGTGACACCGGTTTGGCACTCGGTACCAGCTCTATGGTAAAATCAATCTCCCGCTGAGGAGGGGCTCCTGGGAGATCATCTGGGAATACATCGGGATACTCAGACACAACTGGGATACTGTCCAGACTTGGCTTAGGCGTCAAAGTCTTCACTAGAGTGACAAACAGCTCTGCCCCATACCAAACTGCCTTGATCACCTGAAGGGATGACATCAAAATCTTACCCGACCCCTTCATGCCCGCAAAAGTAGTCTCCCGATCAGTGTTCAGACCCAACTTAACTGCCTTACGGTTGCAATCAATGCATGCACCCTGCTCCGAGAGCCAATCCATACCGAAGATTATGTCGAACTCCACTAACGGTAGAACCAACGCCCGCAAATCAAACTCCTGGTCTCCAATCCGAATCTTGACTACACAGACCTTATCCGCGCGCATTGAGCACCCATTGGGCAACAACACATCCAACTTGTCTTTTGCCATCGAGGGAGGGACCCCGATGCGCGTCACAAATCGTTCGGACAAGAAGGAATGCGAAGCTCCCGTATCAAACAAGGCTCTCGCCGGACAATCGAGAATCAATACAAATCCTAGCAACAACAGAAGTAAGCTAACATATAAAAGAGGTAACAACTACAAAAGTTAATTTGCTATAAATTAACTCATACGTGTCACCATGTCAGTTTGCTTCATGGCCTCTTGCAGACAAAGATTATAAACTCTAGGCTGGACTGGAGCATGATGGGACGCGGTTGACTCCACCGCCTTCCCTTTCTCCTCATAAGTCGCTCCAGACTTCCTCTCGGACTTTGAACGTCCGCTCCAACACTCACGAGCAAAATGCCCCGTCTTCCCATAATTGTAGCAAGCTCCTGGGACTCGACTTGTGTTTGCCCCCGACGCACCAGCCGAAGGGGCTTAGTTCGAATTCCTCTGTTTCTTGTTCCATCTGCAGAATCCTGACTTTGTACTAGGCACTTTGAACTCTTCCTTCTTTTCTCCCGAGTCCTTCTTCTCTTGTACCCTCTTCGCAACCTTTTCCAAAGACCGGACCGAGTTGACCAAGGCTAGGAAGCCCTGCGACTTAGGCCCAACAAGGAGTAACTGTAGGTCACCACGAAGACCCTCATAAAATCGGTTGGTCTTCCTCTCCTCTTCCGTAAACATAGCCCCAGCATACCGACCCAACCGTGTGAACTCATGGAGATACTCGTCCACGCTTTTGTCTTCCTGAGTCAACCCAAGATACTGATTCTCCATCTCCAACTTCTGAGTAGAGGGTAGGTATCTGGCCAAGAATAGTCTAGAGAATTCCTCCATCGGCACATCAGCAAGTTGCCTTCCCACTAGAAGATGAAACTCCAACTCATCCCACCATAACCTCGCTTCACCTGCCAAAATAAAGGTCGCTATGGTGGTCTTCTGCCACTCCTCAGTTAATGTGGCTGTCAAAACCCTCTTTATCGAAGAGAGCCAGTACTCAGCTTGAGCTGACATTCCAGTCCCGTCAAATACTGGGGGATGAAAGGCCATTACATGCTTAAGCTGCTTCTCCGTAGCTCTCCTCGGCTCTACCAGATCAACTACTGTGTGCTCCACCACTCTCGGCTCTGCCGCCCTAACCGGTTCTTGCTCATTCACAGGAGGTACGTGATGCATTTGCCCTGCAGGTTGGGCATTAATCATCGCAAATACAACTTCAGCCACCATTCTGATGGTTTCTGCTGAAGGAGGTGTAGTAGGCATGTCTCTCGGTGCACTACTTTCCGCCGATTGCGGATGCTCTGATTGACCAGCACCGCTCCTAGCTACCTATAGAAGCAAAGACACACGATTAGACGACAGCCAAATTGCTAAAAGCAATCATTGGAACATTCAGATTCCACAAAACAAGTGTATTTTTCATTTCTAAGTGGACATTCATGGGTTCTTTTTGATGTTATAACGATGACGCACACATGTGCTCACCACCCCTTAAAAGAATTCGCCCACGAATTCAGTTAAGCCTGACCGTAACCAGAAGTCTGATACCAAATTGTAACACCCCTATCCGTCGCATGACATATAACAGAAGGTCCAGCTGGAACCCGACGTCATATACCACAGACAGTCGGAAGGGTTACATAAGAATATTCAAACTATCCAATTAAGACTACTCGTCCTATACAGAGCATTCTAGCAGAAGTTTTTAAAAGTAGAAAGAACCCAAACTTGCATCCAAATAACATGAATGTCCACAATCACTACCACTGGAATGAAATAACAATACACTGAAAGATACTTGGCCTTATGGCCTTACAAATGTTCACTTAACAAAATAGTGTCTTACATACATCGGCTCGCAGGCCGGCCACACATGACAAAATAAAAATAACTATTCTTTACGGCCTTCGAGGGCCAGTACAGCAACATGGGCTCCAGCCCCCTATCTAGCACTCGGCTCCGCAGCACCTGCAAGCAACATTCCACCGCACAGTGGCAAATAAAGCAATGGTCAGCCAAAGCCGACCAAATTATAACGACCCCGCCCCTTACTCGGGATGGCGGTGCTCTTTCCCTGCATATCATTAGCCCAGCAAAATAATAGTATAAAAACATACTTCGCCACAGGTGTAGGCTCGCACGGCCAAACACCCAGTGCACTCAGGGCACATTAACGGTGAATCCTGACACTTCAGCGTCTTCACCACCACCCCCAGGATGGCAACAACATGAGAATTTTAGCCTTCCTGACCCTGTCTTGTCTAAGGCTCCCGACTATGCCAACGGCCAGTCCCCTTTTCGGGTCTCTCACACCGAACCACATAGCCCAGATCCAATTCCACTTGCCCGTTGCTCAACCGCGTAGTTCACATTAAGACGTACGCACGAGCCAAGCTTCTCTCGGATCCTAACTTTTTTCCAAACAATCACATAACCCAGTTATGTTCAAGGACGGTTCCCAGACCGCCAAGTTAGCAGAACAACGATTCCGCTCAGTTTTCCGGGTGCGCCTTGGAGCTAACCTCCAAGGATCCCTGCTGCAATCTACCGCGTAGAAACCCGAAAACCCAAAGCACGGAGTCTTCTCCGGCAAATCATAACAAATGCAGCATCACCGATCCAGACCAACATGTCCGGGTAGGCTTCACACACAATGCCTATGCCCGTACTTCGATTCCAGACTCTACATGCAACACAAGGGGGACTATTCACATCAACCTCAAGGAACACCACGCACTCACCGCACACTCGCGGGAGAGGGATTCCCTATGCAGAAAGGAAGAGCTTCACATGCTCAAGTGGAGAATCGTTACCCTTGTAGTCCGCTTTGGCGCAATGGAAAAACTACACAGATGGAAATCTTCGCAACGAACTTTCCTCCACGGATCCGCTCTCAGATCTCAAAACGGTGCTCCGACGCTTCACCGGCGGCCGAAATCCTCCTTCTTCTTCCTCCTCTCTCTAACTCCTTGGAAAGCGAAAGCTTGGAGAGAAATGATGGATTAACTCCACTATTCCTAGCCTTAACAGAGCAGTAAACCATCTGGGCTGTTGGATCTTATTTAAAGAAAACGAACGACTCAGATCCTCTCAAAAATCACCAAACCTGGGCCGAACACGGCCTGGCACACGGCCGTGTCCCAGGCCGTGTGCCTCGATCCAGGCACGATTGTCGAACACAAAGACTCACACGGGCTACGACACGCCCATGTCTCACTCAACACGCCCATGTCAGATCCTCGACACTCCCGTGACTAGGGGGCATGTCATATATAACCGCCACGACAATAGACACGACCCAACTGAACACGGGTAGGCACACGGGTGTGAACACGCCCGTGTCACTCGACAATCGTCGAGCAAAAATCGTCGATCGTCGAACGCAGAGGGTCACCCGACAATCGTCGAGTGCCGTTCGTCGATCGTCGAACGCACTGGGACACGCCCTCCGGATACACCCGTGTCGCCGGGCGTGTTCCTCCCGAACACTTTTCGTCGAACTCAATCGGCTTTCGGGAACACGGGTACAGACACGGTTAGGCACATGCCCGTGTAAAATGACACGCCCATGTCATTCATCCGTGTTTCTAGCCTTGTCCTTCTCGGGATGAAAATGGCCAAAACACCAGCCAGACACGGCCGTGGATACGCCCGTGTCCTAGGCAGTGTACCCCTATACCGGCACCAAAAATCCCTTTTTACGCGACTAACTCAAATACAATTTTCGGGGCGTTACAATGCAACTCAATTGGTGATGAGCGTTGAAAGAACTCCATAGTTAAGCGTGCTCGGGCTGGAGTATTACTGAGATGGGTGACCTCCTGGGAAGTCCCCGTAGTGCGGGCTTGACTATCGAGTTTACCTCATCAAAGGGAGGCTATGGCCACCAACAACCCGATTTTGGAGGGAGAGGGGCTGGGGTGCTTGGGCTGCAGCCCGGTAGCGTCGCCTAGAGCGGAGCCGTGACACTGTCACGTTGGATCGGCTAGGGGTGTTACGCGTGTCCCAGGGCATGTCCTGCTCGGGTTGAGCAGCTTGTCGAGTGCTCCACGAAATGCACTCGACGAAGTTTTCGGGAGGGAACACGCCCCGCGACACGGGCATGTCAGGGGGCGTGTACTCCTTTGGTCGACGAACTTCACTCGAGTAGATGCGCTCGATGAATCCTCGAGAGAGAGGGTATATGGCCTGTGACACGGGCATGTCACATAGCCGTGTCCCGCTCTGTATCTACTCGAGTGGGTCTCGAGAGGGTGTCTCGAGTAGGTCGAAATTATCTCGAGTACGGGTGACACACGGGCGTGTCAGACATGTGACACGGGCATGTCAGACATGTGACACGGGCGTGTCTTGACCAACTACTCGAGTAGTTATCTCGAGTAGGTTTCAAATGTCTCGAGTAAGGCGCTCGAGAGCTGGATACGGGCGTTTCAGCCATGTGACACGGGCGTGTCCCGTCCAATTACTCGAGTGGTTCTCTGGAGTAGGTCTCAAGTGGGTCTCAAGAGCTAGACATGGGCGTGTCTGATAAGACACGACCTGTGACACGGGCATGTCACATGGCCGCGTCCCGTTCTGGATAAGTCAGTCGTATGCCGCTTAAGGTACACGCCCTGTGACACGGGCGTGTCATAGGGCGTGTCAGACCCGAAATGGCTGATTTCAGGAAATATTGTGGCCGTCCCTTTCGTTTATCTGGGATCTGATGGCCCAGACTTCTCCCTGCTTCTTTAAGGCAGAAAAAGAGGAGATAGCTCTCATTATTCATTTTGGCCATTCACTTTCTAAAAGAGTTAGAGAGAAGGGAGAGCAAGGAGGAGGAGAAGGAAGAGGAGGAAGGATCCAGCTACCGGTTGAGCTTGGGAGTTCCGAGCTAAGGTCCAAGAGCAGATTTGTGGAGGCAAAGTTGCTGCGGTGCTTTCCAACCGACTAGAATTCCATGGCTCCAAAGAGGTCGTCAAGGGTAATGATCTTCCTTCTTGGACATGTGAAGTCCTTCCTTTTTGGCATGTGCATGGATTTCCCCCACCAAAGGGTGGCTTGTGAAGGGAATTCCTTGGGTTGATTCTTGAAATCCCCATTAGTGTTGCATATAGATCCGGAAATAAAGTACGAAATAGGCCTGCTGTGTGAAGCCCGTCTCGACAGGTTGGTCTGGATATGGTGATGTTGCATTTACACACTAGAGAAGACTCCATGGTTAAACATGTAGTTTATAGACTCAATGGGTTGGACCTGTGAAGGGCAGTAGCAGGAAGTACTGGAGTGGTAGTCCAGGAAAAGACCCTTGTGATGCTTGTGATGCTTGTGATGCTTGATGGGTTGTGCCTGTGAAGGGTAGTAGCAGGAAGTACTGGAGTGAATGTCCAGGACAATACACGCAAGTGTTTGTGATGTATACTTGAAAGACCAGAGTTTCTGGCACTGCAGATGGCTGCAAGGATTGCTGGTCGAGTGAACCAGCTAAGGTTTGGGCTAGGGACGAAAAGTGAGTTCTGTCGCTACTGGGAGTGGCTCCTAGCTAACCTATTATTGTGAAGCCAGTCCGTGGTGGACATTGTGGCTATTGTGAAGCCAGTCCTTGGTGGACAGTGTGGATATTATGAGCGTGATGAGCTCTTGGAAAAGGCCTCATGCCGAACAGGAAAGGTGAAACCGACCCGCGCCTTTTACTTAGCCGCGAGTACGTTGGTATTCGGTGATGGCAAGGTGACTTGAGCAACGAGGGGTGGTTGATTCGACCTACATTATGTCCGTCCGACTTGAAGACCCGAAAGTACGGTCTATTGGAGCACATAGCGAGAGTCTTAGGCCGGCGTGCCACTAAGACTAAAGTCTCCAGCTGAACGCCATCGAGCAAATACTCAATTTTACCATTGGGTTTCGGCCCTGATACGGTGGTGGGACCCTAGTTTGCCAGTGCACCAAGAATGTGCCCTGAGTGCATGGGTCATCGGCCCGCATGGCTGACGGTTGTGATGGAATGTTTGTGCGTGAGAGCACAATGTATGATATATTTATATCTGCCTATGCATTGCTATGTCTACAGGGAAGGAATACCACTGCCCTGGGAAAGGGGTAGGGTCGTTATAAATTGGTTAGCTGAATGCTGACCGTTGCCTTGTTTGCCACCGTTGGGTGGTCTGTCCTTGTACATGTGCTAGAGAACCGAGTAGGACATATAAAGGCTGAAGTCCCTGATGATGATGTTGCTGCTGCTAGCCCTTGAAGGCTAAGTTGAAAAATATTGTGTTTTGTTCATGTGTGGCCGGCCTGCGCGCCGATGTTTGGAAGTCACTCTTGTAAAGAGCAACTGTAAGGCCATAAGGCCAAGCGATATTGTATTTGATGTACATTCCTATATAAATATAGGTGTTTATATTAGTGGACATTCATGGTTGGAGTTCAGTTTTTCTTTTAAAAGCTTCCGCTAGAATGTTATGAGTTAGGATGCGCAACTCTGATATCAACCCGTGACTTCGCCGCTTGTTTTGTGGCATATGGTGTGGGGCCCCAGCCGGACCTTCTATTATATGTTATATGAACGGACGAAGATGTTTCATTTTTGGTATCAGCTGTCTCGGTCTTTCAATTTCGAATTCGTGGTCGAATTCTTTTGTGGGGTGGCCAGCACGTGTACGTGTGAATCGCGTTAACACTAATGAACTCTTGAATGTCCACTTAGGAATACAAATACACTTGTTTGAGGAACCTGCGCGTTCCTATTTTGTTGTTATTGCTTGTGTGTGTGGTCGCTAATGTGTATCTTATTCACCTATAGGTGACTCGTAGTGGAGCTGGCAGTCGGAGCCCCAGCGTTTTGATGAGAGTACGACACCAACTGAGGTGCCTACACCTCCCCCTTCCGCGGAAACTGTCCGCTTAGTTGCTGAGGCACTGTTTGCTATAATTCAAGCACAACCTACTGGACAGGCGCCAAGGCAGGCACATTCGGCATTGAGGCCAGAACAGGTTGCGGTAGGGCCAGAACCTGTTGCGCTGTTGACCCTGGAGCAGCTGAAAGGCAGTTGAAGTAGTTCATGAGCTTCAATCCGCCAACGTTTACGGGTGTGGGATCCCTTATGCAGGCGGAGGACTGGTTGTCGCGCGTCAAGAATATCTTGACGGTGATCAGGACGGAGGAAGATCAGAAGGTCACCTTGGCCACCTTCTTATTGGAAGGAGAGGCTCGGTTATGGTGCGACGAGATCGAGTTGTACCACTTAGCGGGCATGCAGTTAACACAAGTGTCGATTGAGGAGTTCTCGCGACTCTTCCTGGCAAAACACATACGAGCGGCACAACACATTGTCATGGAAAATGAGCTCCAACGGCTAACGCAAGGAGAAGGTAGTATGGAGACATACCTGCATGAGTTCACACGATTGGGACGATATGCGGGCTCCATCTTTGCCGATGAGCAACGAAAAACCAAAGGTTTTATGAAGGATTGCGAGATGAGTTGCGATTCCTGCTTTCAAGTTCAGTGAACCAAGGGTTCCAGGCGTTGGTTGATAATGCGTGCACGCTAGAGAAGGACATGAAGAGGGTGAAAGGAAAAAGGGCTTTGACTGTGACAAAGCCGGTGTTCAAAGCACCCGACCTGGGAAATCGTATTATAAAAAGAAATGGGGCAAGATGTCCAAGTCGTCTGGACAAGCTCCTTCTACGGTTGCATCGGGTACAATGTCGGGGGCCACTTCGAGGCTAGAGACTCGTACTTGCTTTACTTGTGGAAGAGTGAGGCATATTGCCCGTGATTGTCGGGTTGGTCCGCCAAAGGGTGAAAAGAAGGCGGGAGCGTCTTATGTTGAGAAGGGAAAGGCAGTGATGGAGTCTTCTGCATCCCAGGTGCAGCCCCAAGTCTACAACCTTGGCCTACAGGAGGCCATAAAGCAGAGTGACGTCGTCATAGGTGCGAGTTAAGTTATTGATTGCCTTGCTTCTTGCACGTTTTGTGTGTGGCTTGTGTGTGATGTGATTGCCACAGGCTTTGTTATGATACAGAATACGCTGGCGAGAGCACTGTTTGATACGGGTGCTTCACATTCATTTCTATCTAAGGACTTCATAGCTCGAATTGGAGTACCTAGACATGTGAAGGCAGACAGCGTAAAGGTATTATTACTGAATGGTTGTTTGATGCTTGCGGATAGGTCTTGCAATGTGTCGGTTCAAATTGGAAGTCGGGATTTCTGTTTGACTGCATCTGTACAGCCGATATCAGAATTTGATGTGATCTTTGGTATGGACTGGCTCACAGAGCAGCATGCCTTTATTGATTGTAATGCCAAAGAGGTCACACTGGGCCAGAATACCGAGCATGAGACTAAGTTTGCTGGTAAGCGAGGAGTCGGCGGGACCTTGATGTCTTCACTCCAAGTTGTCAATGCTGTTCGGAAGGGCGCGAAGTTATACTTCACGCTGATTCAGGCTGTTGAGCCAAAGGCCAGTATGTGTGATGTTCCGGTTGTATCAGAGTTTGCGGATGTGTTTCCTAAGGATCTTCTTGGGCTAGCACCCCAGCAGGAGATCGACTTCACAATTGAGTTGGTGTCAGGTACGAAACCTGTGGCCCGCTCGCCATATCGCGTCGCGCCAAAGGAAATGGCTGAGTTGAAAATCCAATTGCAAGAGTTGCTGGAGCAGGGATATATACGCCCAAGTATGTCACCTTGGAGCGCACCTGTTCTATTGGTGAAAAAGATGGACGGTGGTTTGCGGTTATGTATTGACACCGTGAATTGAATAAGCTGGTCGAGAAGAACAAATATCTGATTCCACTAATAGATGAATTATTCAATCAGCTGGTGGGATCAATTTTCTACTCTAAATTGGATTTGAAATCTGGTTATTATCAGTTGAGGATTAGGGAAGGTGATTTTCCCAAGACCGCATTTGGAACACGTTACAGTCATTATGAGTTCCCAGTAATGCCGTTTGGGCTATGCAATGCACCATCAGTGTTTATGGACCTGATGCACCGAACGTTCCGAGAGTATTTGGACTTATTCGTGATTGTGTTCATTGATGATATTTTGGTGTACTCTCAATCTGAAGCTGATCACGCAAACCAATTGCGGTTGGTGTTGCATACCTTGCGAAGGAATAAGCTCTATGCCAAGTTCTCTAAGTGCGCGTTTTGGCTGTCGTCAGTGTCTTTTCTTGGCCATGTGGTAAGTGGAGAGGGCATAACAGTGGATCTGTTAAAGATAAGAGCCATTCAGGAATGGCCGGTGTTGTATTCGGTGGCCGAAGTCAGGAGTTTCCTTGGACTGGCAGGCTACTATAGACGTTTTGTTGAAAACTTCTCGTGGATCGCTTTACCTCTGACCACACTGACACTAAAGGACCAGTAGTTCGTTTGGATGCAGGAGTGCGCACGAGCTTTTAAAGAGCTAAAGAGTCGGTTGACCACGACGCCTGTGTTGACATCGCCATGTGGTACCGACAGATATGAGATCTATAGTGATGCTTCAGAAAGCGGCTTAGGCTGCGTTCTTCTGCAATTTGATAAAGTGATTGCTTATGGCTCACGCTAGTTGAAAGTGCATGAGCGAAATTATCCCATCCACGACTTGGAGTTGGCGGCGATGATCTTTGCACTTAAGTTATGACGACATTATCTTTATGGCGTAAAGGTGGATATCTTTACGGACCATAAGAGCCTAAAGTACTTGTTGTATTAGAAGGATTTGAATATGCGACAACGAAGGTGGATCGAGTTCCTTGGAGACTACACCTTTGATATTCATTATAATCCAGGAAATGGAAATGTGGTCGCTGATGCCTTGAGTCGGAGGGCTCCGTCACAAGCAAATTGGTTGTAGACGCATGATGAGCGTCTGACCCAGGAGTTGGAAGCGTTAGAGATTTCTTATGTTTATAAGAATTACACAGCCGATGCATGTTTGAACTGGACGGAGGTGCAATATGACCTTGCGGACAGGATTCGACGAGCAACGAAGTTGGATGAAAGTCTCCAACATTATACAAAGGATGGGCTAAATGGCCAATTCTCCTGGGATGATGGCCTTTTGCGGAAAGTGGGTCGTTTGTGCATCCTGAGTACAGGTAAGTTGAGAGAAGAGTTGATGTATAAAGCTCACTTTACTAAATACTCAATTCACACTGGGAGCACAAAGATGTTCAAATATATGAAAAAGTTGTTCTGGTGGCCAGGACTAAAGAAAGATATCGCTCATTATGTGGCCACATGCCAAACTTGTGCTTTAGTGAAAGCAGAATGCCAGAAGCCTGGCGGTTTCTTGAAGTCGTTGCCGATTCTAGAATGGAAGTTCGATGATATTTCTATGGATTTCGTGCATGGGTTGTTGAGATCTCAACTTGGGAATGATTCAATCTGGGTGATTGTAGACCAGTTGATGAAAGTGGCGCACTTCCTTCCGAACAAGAGGGACGATTCAGTGAAAAGTTTGGCAAAGCTCTATGTGGAGCAAATCGTACGGCTACACAGTGTTTCTCGTAGCATTGTAAGTGATCGTGATGGGCGATTTACATCGAATGATTGGAGGCTAATCCATCAATTGTTGGGAACGAAATTGACTTTCAGTACGACCTTTCATCCCCAAACAGATGGCCAAACTGAGAGTACCAACAGAACAATGGAGGATATGCTCCAAATGTGCGCCCTAGATTTTGGTAAGAGATGGGAAGATCATCTCTATATGGTGGAGTTTGCCTACAACAACAACTACCAAGCGAGCATCGGTATGACACCGTTTGAAGCTCTGTATGGTCGGAAGTGTTGTACACCGTTAGCTTGGGCAAAAGTAGGCGAATCCAAACTCTATATACGTGAAGAGGTCGATGAAGTTAACTCGACGATACGCACTATTCAGGAGAGGCTACTGCTAGCCCAGGATCGTCAAGCAAAATACTATAATGCCACGCACCGGAACGTGGAGTTCGCGGTGGGCGATTGGGTATATTTGAAGATCAAACCCTTCAAAGGCGTGTCCAGGAGTCGGAGTCTGAAAAAGTTAAGTCCGAGATATATTGGTCCGTTTGAAGTGGAGGAGCGAATTGGGGAAGCCGCATATCAGCTAGCTCTTTCTGCAGAATTGAGTGGATTACATAATGTGTTTCACATATCTGTGCTTCGGAAAGCCGTCAAAGATCCAGCTCAAGTAATCGAGGATGATCGTGTGTCGATTGAGTATGAGCTAACGACGAAGGTTAGGCCCATTTGGATCGAGGATCGAGCCGATAAACAGTTGCGGAACAATACAATCGTGATGGTCAAGATCCGATGGGACAACTGTGGCCGTGGAGAGCTAACATGGGAGTGAGAGCAGACCATGCGAGTTGATTTTCCCGAGCTGTTTGTGTAAACTGTTATTTAGTGTAACATCCCCCAAACAGCCACACCCATAGAGTGATTTTGTCATGACTAAGTCATGACAAAATCCAGGGAGCTTAGAAACCCTTGTAGACCTAGGCAAAAAGGTGATAAAGCACCTTGGTCTGCAAATAGTAAACTTTAAATACCCAACTTAGGGCTTAACTTTAGGGCTCCAACTCGACTCCTTAACCCCACCCTAACACCCCTAGGCCATCAAGGAGTCTAGAGTGACACCTAAGACCCATTGGGGCCAACCAAAGAGGTCAAGTTGACCAAAGTCAACCGTAAGCCCTAATTAGGTCAAAATGGTCAATTCTTCGCCTATTAACCAATTGCCCATCACAACATGGAATTGACCCCATAATTAGGTTAAAGGCATCATGAGAGACCTACGAGACCAAAAAGCCCCATCAGGGGGCCTCCAATTTGGCCAATTGACCAAAATGCCCTCTTAGGTCAAAAGGGGCAATCCTTCACTAACTACCTCAATCGACCACCATAACTTGAAACTGACCCCACCCCTAGTGACATAATGTCATAAGGAACCCAATGACACAAAAAGCCCCATCATGGGGTCACCCATTTGGTCAATTTGCCCAAAAGTCCAATTTGCCATAATTAGGTCAAATCACTTAAATTGACCCAACCAAGCCCAACCCACTCGGGCTAGCCTCAATTTAGGTTGGCTCATCAGTCCAAAGGAGCTGAAATTAGCATTTATGTCACCCAATTTTGTGTAGGGTGACTAGGAGAGAGAGCTCAATTTTCCCCAAAAATGAAGGAGAGAGAAAGTGAGAAAGAGGGACATTCATGGTGGGGAAGGTGAATCACCCCTCCATTCTTCACCAATTAATTAGCATTCATCTCCCCTATCAGTTTTGATGAGTTTCCAAACAAATTGGGGTCAAGGGGAGGTGAATTTCAAGGGGATTTCACTAAGGCCGAAAATCACCATTAATGGTGATAATGGCAATTCATGCCTTGACCCCTCCTCTCCCCAATGGGTTCTTTAAACGTATTTAGGGAGTGGAGAGGAATAAAACCCCCTATTTCTCGAAGATTTAGAGCCCTCTGTGCAAGGATCACCATGGCACCGAAAGCTTTGAGGAGGAGCAATGGCGGCCGACGAATGGAGCAGGGAAACGCTCCAAATAAGGTCCGATCCTCTTCCCCTCTCCTATTACTAGATCTAGATCGGTTTAGGTATAGAAATCAGGCTCAATTGAGCCCGATTGGGAGCTTGCATTTTCGGTTTTTTCATGGAAAATGGTGGTGTTGAGTTCTCCGGAAACCGACGCCTCCGGCGGCATGGTCGCCCCCAAACGCTAGCCACCACCTCAACGGAGGTGGTGGTGGTGGCCGGCCAGGGAGGTGGTCGGGGTGGCCGGAAAGTGTAATGGAAGAAGCTCTAGGTCGGGCCAATCTCGGCCCTTGGCTGGAGGTTGAGGATGAGCGGATGTCGTCCGTTTTGATCAAGATATTTTAAATGATATTAATGTTATTCTATTTTCTGGGAATTATTAGCCGTAGATGGTTTTAATTATTAAAAATACATCGAGACCTCTACTATAAAAGTGGCCAACATGAAAATTGTAGTGCTTGAAGTCTAGTTTATTTTACAATTTATTTGAACCAATTTGGAAACATGGTGTGACCACACCACTCGTTTTGGTGCAACCTATACATAGGCATGACCAGACATTAGAATGGATGCCCACTCCAACCCAGACCTCCAAAAGACTTGAAATTTGGAGTATGAGCTACTATTATCTATATCTAGGACTTATCCAAAAATCAGAATTTTTGGAGAAAATTGTTCTATATTTTTTAGAAAAATTTAATAATCCATGAATAAATTAATTCGGTGCCCTAAACATCTCAAAACTCCCCCAAATTTGGGTGGGTGGTCTTAGAGGGTATGCTAAGGCTCTGTTAAAAATATCCCCTCATTTGGAGATGTTTTGGTTAGGTATTGATCCAACCCTAGGTATACCCTAATAGGGTTATTTAGGTCAAGAGCTATTTCTGATGTTTGGTTGGTCAAAACACCTCAACGGAGGCTGATATTTTGGCCACTGATTTTATATGGCATGTAACACCCTTCAATGAGATTTGGGGTGGTTTGGGCTAGGGTTGCCACATAAACCTAGGGTAGGCCCCTTTTATGGTGATTTTTAGGGTTTGAAGGTCATGGGGTCGAATGACCTTGGAATGACTTGGGACTTGGTGAAAGGGATCATAGGGTGGATATGGTCCTTTGGTTGAAGATTTATTGAATTTGGAAGCCTTTAACCCCCCTCAAATCCCTACCCAAGTTTAGGGCACAAAGCCCAATATTTGGGTTTAGGCAATCAAAACACCTCACAATAACTTGAAACTTGGGCATGGTATTTCTATGATAAAAAGAGCCCTAAAATAATTTTGGTGGAAGTTTTGGACTAATAAAATCAGTACTTCCTTTATAACCCTAGCTGTGTCCTTAAGTTTATTTTTCTTGTTATGATATTTCTAACCACTGAAAAGTTGTGAAATTTGTTATTTGGAAGTTTTACATCATGTTAGTCCCCTCGATAGTTTTATTGAAATTTTTAGATATTTATTTTAAGTACTTGTCTTATAATTTATGAATTGTGGATTTCTGATAAAAAATAGATGTGGAGCCCAATATTGTTATAGAAAATTATGAAACTTGGTCACTGAGTGTTCTATGTGAATGTGTAGTCCCTGAAATTTTCTCATTATTTTTAAGTGATTAGAAACAATACTTGCTTCACAAAGTTATAAATTTGAAAGATTACTTTTAATCAGATTCAGAGCACCTCGTTTATTGGATAAATTGTAAAACTTGGTTAGGGTTAGATTTAGATCATTATCTATCTCCTGGAATTTTGTTATAATTATTAGATGAATTTTTACAATAATTGCTTCAATAACCAATGGTTAAGGAATTATTGAATTAAAATTAAATTAAGCGTTACTGTTCACTGGAAAAATTGGGAGAGTACCTCTAGGGTGTTTTTAGGCCATGATGGTCTTACTAAATTTTTATCATAATTTTTAGAATAATATTGCTGGCCTTTGCTTCTTAAAATGATAATATCGATTTTATGTTCTAAATTGTGGATTTGGGGCCTAAACAATTCTTAAAATTCTTAGATCTTGGATTTGTTGTAGAAATGTTACCTAGTATTTATCATAATTTTGTGGTGGTATGTTACTTATTTAAAAGTGTATTTCATGTTCAAAGTAGGGCATCCAGAGTCTTAGGGTAATTAGAATGAATGCACAATTAATTAGGAAGATTATGAAACTCTGGAGTTAGTCTAAATAGGTCATGGTAGACTCACAGTAATTGTTTTGGTTCTATTGGATGAGTAAATGGAGTACCCCTTAGTGGGAGCATCATGTAACTTAACACGGTCTACATATAGTACATAAAATTAAAATAGGCTAGCTCGGAGAACTTGAACACACTTAGGGGAGCCACATTGAAATAAAAGAGAGGATTGGTCAAGAGTAGGAATCAATAATATTAAGTGCCTTGCAAAAGGGAACTTTGGGCGTAATCTCATCGTAGTTCCTAGTGCCTTCGAGAGCCCTTCATGGGGAATACCTTGGGCACTCCTGGGCTAACGTAAACTTTAGAGATAATATGGACAAGAGTAACCTCAATAATACCTCCACCTTGCACTCACACTTGTACACATTGTGAGACAAATTGGTAATGAATGGATAGCATAGACCCATGGTCGATGGGCTTACTGGTAGAGTTAAAGGGACTTGGAACTGTTTTGGTAGTCCGGGGAGCTGTATGCTCGAGGGCTAGTTTTTAGACTTGATGGTTTGGTGAGCTGGGGGCTCGGAGATTTAGGTAAGGTATAATATACAAGCTTGTATGTGCATAACAGTGGTGGGTCCTCGGTATTGGACGAATGATCACACCGTCGTTGGTACGTTGAATCAGGGAGACTAGCTGGTTTGTTAGGAAGAGTACGAAAACGTACGAGAGGGGCTAGGATGGGTAGTGTGATTACCAGTCTAGGAGTGGAGAGGCCCAACCCACTGTCTCCGTTGGCCACGACGAGAGGCTCCTGAGAGTTTAGCTAACTCCAAACTGGGGAACTAAAGGTCTGTGCGCATAGAGTCGTGTGCGTGTGTTGCACTTGCATGTTCATACCCTAGCATACTTGCATGTCATAGCATAGTCATTGCATTTAACCCATGACACCAAACGTATAAATTGGTATGGGACATTTTATACGATAGGACCTGCAGAACGACCCCTCGGTCTATAAGGGTAATCCCTATAAATCAATGGTTACTGATTTACTATTTGTACAATTCTTACTTTGAGTTCTTCATGCTTATCTTACTACTCTGCATTACCATTTATTGATTAACTCATGCTGCACTTTTAATGTTATAACACTCTTGTTAGGATAGTTGTCATCTGCTCGATTACGCCCTGCTATTTGGTCCTCCTTTTCACTTCCTTCCGCCCAGTGCCTAGGAGCCACAGGTAGAGGGGTGGGGGATTGTTAACTGAGTCTAGCTTGACTGACGGTCGTTTGACCACCATTTTTAGGCACTCCAGATGGGAGACAGGGAGCAGCCGCAGGAGACGCAGCACCAGCGGAGTACGGTGCAGATGGAGACAAGCCAGTGTAGTTCGGGTGGACAGGCATCCAGATCCGTGAGTGGAGCTGAGTAGTAGTAGTTTTACTTTTATGAGTGGCTTGTAGTGAGGTCTTTATGTACCGGGCATAAGTCCGTATATCATGGTGTGGACTCTATATTTGTCATGCATTTCCTCTTTCTATGTTGTGGACTCGATTGTTTTTTTACTTTTCCAATTATTAAACATTCTCTCTTGTTGATCGAAAAGGCTGGCAGAATCGGTGTTTTGTAGTGGCGGCCTTCCCGAGAGTCGGGGCCACCGCAAAATGGCGGTTCTGGGCATAAGACCCCGGCGGTTGTTGCAAAAAAGGGGGGTATTACAAGTGGTATCAGGGGAAACCTCGATTCAAGAGAATGTAGTCCACAAAACATGGGACACCCCGCGCGTGCTTAGTTTGAGGACAAACTAGCAGCAGAAGCAGTGGTGTGCCCATGGGAGGAATCATGTGCAATGATTCTAATAACAAAGAGTTTTAGGTCAATTTACTAAACTTAAGACCGTCTTTTTGTAGGGTGCGACGAATCCTCCCCTGCCGCAGGGGACACCTCCGACCCCGAATGTGGTTCCACCCCCGCCGGCTCCGACCCTGTTGCAGCAGATGGAGCTAGGACAAACCTTGACGACTATCTTAGAGGCCTTTAGGGCACAGCAGGCTCCGGCTCCTCAGCCAAACCCCGGAGCGAACTGGTTGAGTGCATTCCGGGGCCTTGCCCCACCATCATACTTGGGGACGGAGACGGCAGTGCGCACGGAGGAGTGGCTAGACATTATGCACGAGATGTTGGTGGGAATACAGTGCCCGATGGACCTGGCAGTATCTTTGGTGGTTTATTGTCTGGAGTCGCATGCGAAGAGGTGGTGGAAGTCGGTGATGGACACCACTTATGCGGGAGTGGAGATCGCGAACATTACTTGGGAGGAGTTTAGGGTGGCACTACTGGAGCATTTTGTGCCGCAGTCTGCAAGGGACGAATTGGAGGATAGATTCTTGCAGTTGAAGTAAGGGAATAGGATAGTTCTGGAATATGACCGGGAGTTTACTTATTTGGCCCGGTTTGCGGATTCTTACAAGCTGGATGACGTGGGTTACGCCAAGAGGTTCTACAAGGGCCTCCGTGATGACCTGAGGCAGGACCTCTTATTCGTGTCTGATGGTACCATGACCAGGATCTTGGAGATGGCCAAGAAGCTGGAGGAGGACCAGCTTACAGTCCGGGGCAGGAAGAGACATAGGGATGATGCAGTGCTAGGAGGGAGAAGGGACCCGCAGAGAGGCCGGGTCATGGGAGAAAGAAGGAACGAGGATCAACCCCATTAGGAGGAAAGGCAGGAGCCAAGGGAGCAGGCAGTGCTGGCTCCGCAGCCGCTACAGATGAGGGAGGTGCCCAGGATAGGGTAGGGACCACCTACACCACAACTATGTTATCACTGCCATCAGCCAGGGCATATTAGGATTAATTGCCCTACGAGAAATGGGGACACTCCTGCTGCACGGGGTGGCCCACCGGCTCAGCAGATAGGAGGTCGTGGACAAGGTCGCGGACGTAGATTTCAGGGCGGTGAACACAGCAGGATGGGGAGCAGATCTACGCTCTGGACTTAGCGCAGCCTCGGAACCCGAACAGGGTTATTGCAACTATGAGAGTAATTTTAAGTATTGGTAGAACAACTACACAACCTAGGTTAGAAAACTTTAGATCTAAGCTGTTTTTCCTTTAACTAATTTAGGAATCGTGATGGTGTGCGGCAAACCTGCCCATACCCTGTTCGACACGGGGGCATCACACAACTTTGTGTCGGAGGATTTCATCAAGGATCTGGGCCAGATTCGATATTATACGGGAGATGCCAGGAGGGTGCGTCTCCCCAATGGGATGGAGATCCAGTCCACAGAGAAGTGCCTCCTAAAGGTTACCATAGACGGGTTGACACTCGAGGCCCCGACGACGATCCTGAGAATGCCGGATTTCGACCTTGTCTTGGGCATGACAAGGCTGGTCTGGAACCATGCCCAGATTGACTGCCTGGCGAGGAGGGTCGTGTTGAGACACGATAATACTTATGCGATATTCGAAGGTACTACTCCGGTTTCCTGCCGCCTCCTTTCATCTATTCAGGCCATCAAGGCCCACCTGAAGGGAGACGAGGTATATCAGGTGCTGTTTCAGAAGACTGAGGAGAAGGACCTGATTGTTAGTATTCCGGTGGTCTTTGACTATGCCGATGTATTTCCAGAGAAGCTGCCAGGACTGCCTCCACATAGGGAGAAGGACTTTCAGATTCAGTTGGTGCTAGG
Organism: Platanthera guangdongensis; assembly: GCA_039583875.1. Taxonomy (NCBI): domain Eukaryota; kingdom Viridiplantae; phylum Streptophyta; class Magnoliopsida; order Asparagales; family Orchidaceae; genus Platanthera; species Platanthera guangdongensis. The sequence continues at coordinate 46,912,078 of CM077159.1, read as the reverse complement.
GGCTAAGCCGGTATCCAAGGCCCCTTATCAGATGGCCCCAAGGGAGCTGGCAGAATTTTGGACACAGTTGCAGGAGCTAGTGGAAGCAGGATTCATCAGACCGAGTTCCTCGCCATGGGGAGCTCCAGTCCTATTCGTGAAGAAGAAGGATGGGACACTTCGGCTGTGCATTGACTATCAAGCACTGAACAGGCTGACCGTCCAGAATACCTACCCGCTCCCAAGGATAGAAGAGTTGTTCGATCAGCTGGAGGGAGCCCATTTTTTCTCGAAGCTGGACTTGAGGTCAGGCTACTACAAGCTGCAGATCCAGGAGGAAGATATCCCGAAGACGGCCTTCAGTAGCAGATATGGCCTATATGAGTTCACCGTGATGCCCTTCGGGCTCACGAATGCTCCATCGGCATTTATGAGCCTCATGAACTGGGTCTTCAAAACTTATTTGGATATGTTTGTCATAGTATTCATAAACGACATCCTTATCTACTATAGGACGGAGGAGGACCATACACGATATCTATCACTGACTTTGGAGAGATTGCTGGAGCATCGCCTCTATGCGAAGTTCAGCAAGTTTCAGTTCTTGTTGAAGGAGGTGGCTTTCCTGGGCCACATTATCAGCGAACCTGGGTTAGCGGTGGACCCTGCAAAGGTTCAGGAAGTCAGGGATTGGCCACCACTGAAGACGGCCACGGACGTGCGCAGTTTCCTGGGGCTTCCTGGTTATTACCGGAAATTCGTGGAGGGGTTTTCTCGGATCTCCCTTCCACTCACTTCGTTGACGAAGAAGGACGTGCCCTTTATATGGACGCCACAGTGTGAGGCAGCCTTCCAGGAGCTGAAGAACCGACTTATCTCAGTCCTGGCCCTTCCATCTGGGAAAGAAGGATTCCAGGTGTACACCGACACATCATATCAGGGGATGGGTGCGGTGCTGATGCAGAACGGTCATGTCATAGCGTATGCCTCCCTCCAACTGAAGAACCATGATAAGAACTATCCAGTACACGACTTGGAGATAGGAGCAGTCGTGTTCGCACTGAAGATATGGCGACACTACCTCTACGGAGTCCACTGTGATATATACTCAGATCATAAGAACCTTAAGTATGTGGACACGCAGAAGGAACTGAATATTAGGCAGAGGAGGTGGGTGGAGTTTTTATCGGACTATCAGTACGAGATGCACTACCACCCAAGGAAGGCGAACGTGGTAGCAGATGCACTGAGCAGGAGAGCCGCCACAGCGGGAGTAGAGTCTCAGTTGATGTCTATGGAGTTGCTGCAGAGTCTGGAGGACATGCATATTACTCTGGTGTCGTCTGACGACCCCAAGCTCTATGAGGAGCACTTGACCGCGATGGGCGTCACCAATGACATTAGAGATCGAGTCAGAAAAGGGCAGAGGCAGGATGCCAAACTAGAGCCCATCTTCTAGGCCTTAGAGGCAGGCAATGCAGGAGACTACACACTGAGGGATGGCCTGCTGTGTTTCAGAGGATGGGTTTATATACCGAAGGGAGGACAGATCCAGGAGGAGATTATGACGGAGGCACACTGCAGCCGGTATTCGGTGCACCCGAGAATCACGAAGATGGCGGCGGATTTAAAGAAGACGATGTATTGGCCGGGCATGAAGAAGGATATCACCTACTTCATGACTCATTATGAGACATGTCAGCTAGTGAAGGCGGAGTGCAGGAACCCCGTAGGATTGTTGCAGCCACTCCCAGTACCAGAGTGGAAATTCGATGACATAGCCATAGATTTCATAAATGGGCTTCTGTTGGGTATTGTATCCACAATGTACCTGATTTGAAGAAGCCCCTGGACAAGCTAAGGTCAATAGACTATGTATTTGATAAAATCCTTCTAGTTGTGCTTGCAGTTTTTCCACGCTAAGTGCACACCAATGTCAGGGTGCAGTAGGTCAATATACACGGGTCTGCACGACGTAATCCCTCGTTGAGCAGATCAGTGTGTTGGCCTACGTGTACTCTCTCTATTGGAGTGCACTTATTTTCAAGCACAGGGCTGTAAATATGCAGGAGCAGACAAGGAGCAAGGATGGGTCAAGGAGCATCTCACAGGTGGAAAGACGAAAATTCGTCTAAGTTAGAATCGACGAGAATCACCAAGTGATTCTCGCTGATTCGGCGAGAATCACTTGGGATTCTCGCCGATTCGTCGAGAATCAGAAGTTGACTCTCGCCGAACTCGATCCAGCAACTTCTAAGCAAGCACCTCTGCGTCTAAGTAAGAATCGACGAGAATCACTTAGTGATTCTCGCCGATTCGGCGAGAATCACTAGTGATTCTCGTCGATTCGGCGAGAATCACTAGTGATTCTCGTCGAATCGACGAGAATCACTGGTTGATTCTCGCCGTCTCGACCTGGCTTAAAGCAGTGCGTGCAACCAAGGGAAATTCGACGAGAATCATCTTTGATTCTCTCCGAATCGTCGAGAATCACCTTTGATTCTCGGCGACTCGGCGAGAATCACTTTCGATTCTCACCGATTTTGACTTGGCATTTTTCTGGAAATTCCTGAACCGGATTCTGCCGCTGTTAAATTCCTGGACCGGGATTTGGGGACTTCTATTGTGGGTCCCACAAACGGTCATATTGGGAAACTTCTACAGTATTTATATACAGGTATTTTGAACGGAATACCTACACAGAAAGAAGCCGAGCGAGCGGAAACCCTAATATCGCGAAATCTCTCCGCCGCCTCCGTCGCAGCTCGCGCAAGTCCGTCGCCGCCGCTGATCGTTCTTCTTCCCGATCTCCGGCGACAGAAGCTTAGCAAAGCTTGCGTCTCACGTGTCTATCCAGAGATCTCTTGTCTCTCGATTTGTTGACCGGGAAAAACCCCCCCGTCTGAATCGATCGAGACGACCGATCCTAGAGTGACCGTTGGTAGACCTAGTTTGCTTCGCAAAGAAGTTTGGATCTCAAAGCACTGCAGCAGCGCACCTTCGTTGCCGCCGACTCCGAACCAAGCCGCCGCTCGGATTGCCGCCGCCGGTTCCGGGAGATCCTCTCCAAGAGAGACCAAGGTTGTAGACTCTTCATCGACTTCAAGAACACGTCGTCGGACAAAGAGGAACACCGTAGTCTCCATAAGAAGTTTGTATCACGTGTACACTCTATATTTAATTTCGTTATAAAGGAACTTTTGTTCCGTGTTGTAAGGGTTGGGTGCAACCCGTTTTGTGGGAGTGTTGACTCTCACGTGTGGAAGGGCTCCTTCCGTTAGTGCAGGGATTGGATTTCAATCCCGTTGGAGAAGTGACCGAGTCGTCCCTTGTTGGGGAGATAGGTCGAAGGGGGAAAGTGGATGTACCCAAGTCGGGGAACCACTATAAATTTGCTGTGTTTTCTGTGTGCTGTGCTCTTTATTTTTATTGTGCAGGTACTCTCGTAAATTCCGCAAAAGCACTACTCGTCACCTATTCCCCCCCCATAGGTGCACATAGCTGACACTAGGTGGACTTTCAGCTTCTCCGGTCTCGGACGGGGAATGACTCGATCTGGGTGATCGTTGATCAGCTAACAAAGGTGGATCGATTCATACCGATCAGGAAGGACGACTCAGTCAGAGTGCTGGTGTAGAAGTTTGGGGAGCAGTTCATTCGCTACCATGGCGTGCCCAGGTCAATAGTATCAGATCGTGATGGGCGGTTTAAGTCCAGGGAGTGGCGGTTAGTGCAGGCATATTTGGGCACCTGCCTGACTTTTAGCACAGCCTTCCACCCTTAGACGGACGGGCAGACACAGCGCACCAATCGGATATTGGAATATCTGCTACAACTGTGCATTCTGGACCGAGGAGAGCCATGGGAGAAGCTGTTGCCACTAGTCGAGTTCTCTTATAACAACAACTACCAGTCCAGCATAGGGATGACCCCTTATGAGGCTCCATACGGACGAAGATGTAGGACTCCGCTGTCATGGTTACAGGACGAGGACCCGAAGGTGCTGGGCTCGGAGTTTGTTGAGGATACCGAGGCTCAGGTAAGGCTGATACGAGACCAGATGTTGGAGGCGCAGAGCTGGCAGGCCAAATATTACGACACGCGACATCGTCAGGTGGAGTTTCAGGTAGGATACAGAGTGTTTTTGAAGATACGACCGATGCATGGAGTCTCTCGAGTTCACGGACGGAGGAAGAAGCTCAACCCGAGATACAAGGGGCCCTATAGGATCCTGGAGCGGATTGGCCCCTTGGCATATAGGCTGGAGCTACCGCCAGAGTTGGAAGGCCTGCACGATGTTTTCCATGTATCCTCCCTCAGGAGGGCCCTATTACGTCCAGAGCAGCAGATAGACACCACATATGGGCCAATAGCATCTGATCGGTCAGTGCACATGGAGCCGATCCGGATTGGCGACGCGGGTATGCGGGTCTTGTGCCGCAAGAAGGTCCCACTGGTCAAGATTCTTTGGAGAAATCACGGCCAAGAGGAGCACACTTGGGAGCCACAGGACTTGATGCAGCAGAGGTACCCAGAGCTCTTCACCTCAGGTATAATTTAATTTTTGGGATGTTTCTTTTATTACCTTTTGTAGAAACCCCGCAGACCTATCCTGAATTTCAGGGACAAAATTTTTATTTTTTATGTGTTGGGATTTGTAACATCCCCCAAACAGCCAGACCCTCAGAGTGATTTTGTCATGACTAAGTCATGACAAAATCCATGGAGCTTAGAAACCCTTGTAGACCTAGGCAAAAAAGTGATAAAACATCTTGGTCTGCAAATAGTAAACTTTAAATACCCAACTTAGTGCTTGACTTTAGGGCTCCAACTCGACTCCTTAACCCCACCCCAACACCCCTAGGCCATCAAGGAGTCTAGAGTGACACCTAAGACCCATTGGGGCCATCCAAAGAGGTCAAGTTGCCCAAAGTCAACCTTAAACCCTAATTAGGTCAAAATGGTCAATTCTTCACCTATTAACCAAATTGCCCATCACAACATGGAATTGACCCCATATTTAGGTTAAAGGCATCATGAGAGACCTAGGGGACCAAAAAGCCCGATCAGGGGCCCCCCAATTTGGCCAATTGACCAAAATGCCCTCTTAGGTCAAAAGGGGCAATCCTTCACTAACAACCTCAATCAACCACCATAACTTGAAACTGACCCCACCCCTAGTGACATAATGTCATAAGGAACCCAATGGCACAAAAAGCCCCATCATGGGGTCACCCATTTGGTCAATTTGCCCAAAAGTCCAATTTGCCCTAATTAGGTCAAATCACTTAAATTGACCCAACCAAGCCCAACCCACTCGGGCTAGCCTCAATTTAGGTTGGCTCATCAGTCCAAGGGAGCTGAAATTAGCATTTATGTCACCCAATTTCGTGTAGGGTGACTAGGAGAGAGAGAGCTCAATTTTCCCTAAAACATGGAGGAGAGAGAAAGTGAGAAAGAGGGCCATTCATGGTGGGGAAGGCGAATCACCCCTCCATTCTTCACCAATTAATTAGCATTCATCTCCCCTATCAGTTTTGATGAGTTTCCAAATGAATTGGGGGTCAAGGGGAGGTGAATTTCAAGGGGATTTCACTGAGGATGAAAATCACCATTAATGATGATAATGTCAATTCATTCCTTGACCCCTCCTCTCCCCAATGGGTTCTTTAAACGTCTTTAAGGAGTGGAGAGGAATAAAACCCCCCTCTTTCCTGAAGATTTCGAGCCCTTTGTGCAAGGATCACCATGACACCGAAAGCTTTGAGGAGGAGCAATGACGACCGACGAATGGAGCAGGGAAATACTCCAAAAACGGTTCGATCCTCTTCCCCTCTCCTAGTGCTAGATCTAGATCGGTTTAGGTAGAAAAATCGGGCTCAATTGAGCCCGATTGGGAGCTTGCATTTTTGGTTTTTTAATGGAAAATGGTGGTGTTGAGTACGCCGGAAACCGCCGCCTCCGGCGGCATGGTCGCCGCCAAATGCTAGACACCACCTCAATGGAGGTGGTGGTGGTGGTGGCCGGCCACGGAGGTGGTCGGGGTGGCCAGAAAGTGGACTGTAAGAAGCTCCAGGTCGGGCCAATCTCGGCCCTTGGTTGGAGGTTGAGGATGAGCGGATGCCGTCCGTTTTGATCAAGATATTTAAATGATATTAATGTTATTCAATTTTCTGGGAATTATTAGCTGTATATGGTTCTAATTATTAAACATACCTCGAGGCCTCTACTGTAAAATTGTAGTGCTTGAAGTCTAGTTTATTTTAAAATTTATTTGAACCAATTTGGAAACCTGGTGTGACCACAACACTCGTTTTGGTGCAACCTATACATGTGCATGACCAGATATTAAAATGGATGCCCAATCCAAACCATACCTCCAAAAGACTTGAAATTTGGGGTATGGGCTACTCTTATCTATATCTAGGACTTATCCAAAAATCAAAATTTTTGGAGAAAATGTTTCTATAATTTTTAGAAAAATTTAATAATCCATGAATAGATTAATTAGGTATCCTAAACATCTCAAAACTCCCCCAAATTTGGGTGGGTGGTCTTATAGGGCATACTAAGGCTCTGGTAAAAATTTCACCTCATTTGGAGGTTTTTTGGTTAGGTATTGATCCAACCCTAGGTATACCCTTATATGGTTATTTAGGTCAAGAGCTATTTCTGATGTTTGGTTGGTCAAAACACCTCAATCGAGGCTGATATTTTGGCCACTGATTTTTATGGCATGTAAGACCCTTCAATGAGATTTGGGGTGGTTTGGGCTAGGGTTGCCACAGAACCCTAGGGTAGGCCCCTTTTATGGTGATTTTTAGGGTTTGAAGGTCATGTGGTCAAATGACCTTGGAATGACTTGGGACTTGGTGGAAGGGATCATAGGGTGGCTGATGGGCCCGTGAACAGACTCTTACTGTGGTTGGTTCGGTGAGTCGATCGCCGCGGGCTTGCTCGGGTAGGCAAGTGCACCTATCGCAAGTAGTACTCGATATTTGGGGGAATACCGAGGTCATATTGTTCTCAGGGTCGTGTTGACTATTCTTACTCCTCCGGGAGGACTATTATTTTACTGAAAGTAAGGTGGATTTTTTTTTTTACTTAATAAAAGAAGGAAAAGCAAAGGAGCGAAAGAAAAAAAAACGATTTAGAAAATATTCGATGAAGGGTTAACGCTCGGCATCGAATCAGATTAAGACTAAAATAATTTTTAATAATAAAAAGACTTAGTTTTCAAATTAATAATAAGGCAACTTGGCCGTGGAGGTTCCACAAATGTGAGCTCACCTAGCTATAGGGATATCGCTCACCTAAACGTTAAGACTATTCGACCGAACGTTAGTCCGACGAAGGATTCCTCTTAACGCCCGCTTTACGCTAAGAACCCCGCTATTGGGTGGGGAACCCAATCCGGTAGAATTACGCTTGTCCTCTCTCGAGGGTATGCACGCAACTCTATTTACCCAGCGGTGATCGGTCCATATGCACGGCCTCTCGGCTAGCTAGCATATGGACTACGGAAATAGGGCCCACACATCGATATGTGGTCCTACGCGTCGTAAACCCGGGGTAAACCTTAAGTGCTTAAATTAAAATGAAAATAAAGAGCTTCAATTATTATAAATCATTTTAAATGTCCCAATGCTCTTCGATGCCGAGGATAATAACGATTAGCCACACATCGGTATGGGGACGGCTTATAATTTAGTGAGCCGCGAGATCGAAATTAAACACTAAACGTTTATAAGAAGGGGACACAAGAAAAATAACAACATTTAGAAAACTGAAAAACTAGCTAAAATAAGAACTCACGCACACTCCAGATTATAAATTAAAAAGGAACAAGTTACACATAAAAGAAATTTGCATTTTTCAAATTTGCGAATCCCACTCAAACGAGTGGGGGCGGTAAATAAAAGCTGAAAATTGCAAGTCCTACTCAAACGAGTAGGACTGAAATGAAAGCGAGTCCTACTCAAATGAGTAGGAGAAAATAAATGCGATTACAGGGCTATAAAGTCCGGCCATTTAACTCACGTGAGTAGGCGGAAAAATAAAGAAAGAAAAATTACAAATCCTACTCAAACGAGTAGGCGGGAAATAAAGTCCGGCCATTTAAACTCAAGTGAGTAGGCGGAAAAATAAAGAAAGAAAAATTACAAGTCCTACTCGAACGAGTAGGACTGAAAATGAAAACGATGTGCTATTTAACTCTTAACGAGTAGGCGGAAATAAATGCACACAAACACACACACTCCATATGAATTTCAAGAAAGCAATAAAGCTAACACCTACACTCACACACTCTACAAAATTGAACAAAGCATTAAAAGAAAGCAATTAAAAGAAAGCATTAAAATTTAACACCTACACTCACACACTCTACACAATTTGAATCAAAGCATAAAAGTTATACACCTACACTCACACACACTCTATATGAAGATTAAGAAGAACAAAAGGAAATTTAGGCTCATACACTCACACACATAAAAAAAAGCAAAATGAAAGTTACCTAAAAATTAAAATTTTAACTTTTTCATGCTTAGGTTTTGCCAAAAACAAATAAAAAGAGGAAATTTCAATTTTTAGAAGACAAAAGTTTTTCAAAACAAATTAAAAACCAAAGTTTTTGGAAAATTAAAATGCCAACATTTTCATTCTTATGATGTTATGAAAGTGATAAAAAAGGTGAAAAAGAAGATGAAAAGAACAAAAGAGGTTTTACAATCCTAAAAGAAAACTAAGTAAAAAAAAGAACAAAATCACTTTTTAAATCTCTTTTATAAAATCATAAGAATGAAATCAAAATTCTTTCAAGAAAAAGACAAGGAGAAAAAGAGGAAAACCTAGCATACCTAAGCATGAAAACAAGTTAAAAAAACATGTAAAGTAAATAAGTTGCACTCATACACACACACACATTTCATAAAAGAAGAACTAAATGAAGAACAAAGATAAAACCAAGGATAAAAAGGAGAAGGAAAGTGGGCACAAGTGTTCATTCCAAAGCTAAATATGAAGAGAAAATCTAACATTTTATTGATTTTTAGGAACTATTACAAGCTATTACAAGGGCTAAAGATAAAGCAAAACAAGACATGAAATAAAAAAGGGAGAAATCTCCTTACATAGCTTTAGAAATCACGGATGCAACCCACAAAAAGACACTAAATTGGCCCAAAAATCTGAACCCTTGGACCTTACAGAACTGGGCAATTTATAGGCAAAAAATTCTAAGTACACGCCCTCGGTCACGGGCGTGTAGGGGGGGCGTGACAGTTGTAACACCCCAGCTTTTGCAAGAGGTTCAGTCTGCAGTTCTGAACATTTTTTTGGGTTTCTGGCAGGAGGCACACGGCCTGCGACACGGGCGTGTCGCAGGGCGTGTCGAGGCCGTGTCGACACTCGGCCCAAGTGTCGACACTTTCGCTCGACAAAGTGTCGAGAGTGGGGCACACGGCCTGCGACACGGGCGTGTCACAGGGCGTGTCGAGGCCGTGTCGACACTCGGCCCAAGTGTCGACATTTTCGCTCGACAAAGTGTCGAGAGTGGGGCACACGGCCTGCGACACGGGCGTGTCGCAGGGCGTGTCGAGGCCATGTCGACACTCGGCCCAAGTGTCGACACATTCGCTCGACAAAGTGTCGAGACTGGGGCACACGGCCTGTGACACGGGCGTGTCACAGGGCATGTCCCGCTTGGTCGACGATCTTCACTCGACGTTTTTCCGCGGTGTCGACACAAAGCCTGTTGACGGGTGTCGAGACTTGGCACACGGCTTGGGACACGGGCGTGTCCCAGGCCGTGTCATCTCTCGGGTTGGTTTCGGGGCCGTGTTGTTGGAGGCACACGGCCGGCCACACGGCCGTGTCACTAGGGACACGGGCGTGTCGGGTTGAACACGGGCGTGTCGGATGCCCGTGTGCGGTTCCAAGCGCGTCGATTTGAGACGGCGAATGAGGCACATGGCCCTGGACACGGGCGTGTGCCAGGCCGTATTCGGCCCAGGTCTTTTATTTTCCAAGCGAATCGTGGCCATTCTTTCCCAGATTTTGGGATCTGACGGCTCAGGACTGTTCTTGGGAAGTTAAGTCCGATTCTAGGGTTGGAAACCCTCATTTTGTTTTCCAAGTCTTCTCTTTCTAAGTTCTTGAGAAAAACTAGAGCAAGGAGGAAGAAGAAGAAGGTCTTGGGCTGTAGGAAGGGTTTCGGAGCTCCAAATCGCGAGCCGAGTCCGGATCCGTGAAGCTTGGAGCGTTGCGAAGATTTCCATCCGGCTATTTTGCCATGGCAAGGAAGAGGAGTCGGAAGGTAACGACATCTCTCCTCTCGGTCCTTAGGATGCATGTATTAACATCATTTAGTTTTCTTTCTCCCTAATTTTTGGGCACCGAACTCTCAAATGAGAGGGGTTTTGGTTTGCCAAGTTTCAAGAGGAACTTCCGGGTTGATTGAGTCCGCATTTTTTTTGCATTAGAGATCCGCTTCGCTAGTGGATTAGGCATGGTGGGTGAAGCCGTAGTCGCGACCGTTAGTCCGACTCGGTGATGTTGCATACGAACTTAGGGATTCATAGAGATTTTCCGTTGCGGCAAGATGCCGTTTGTGTTGTGGTGGTGATTGTCCCGTTTATTTGCAAAGGTACGTGTAGTCGGACCCGGACAAGGTTAGCTCCTCGTGGCGGTAGATGGTTTCCTTGAGGGACAAGGTTAGCTCCGCACGAGTTGGAGATGGTTTCCTTGGTGCGCGGGAACGCTGCAGTACAATGAGGGATTATGATGTATTTAGTCTTGGTTTGTGTTGTGCCAAGGCGTGGCTATGTCTCTGTGGTCGGCTGGCTATCCCGTGACATGTGCGTCATGTGTGGAGAGTGTCCCGGCGAGACTAGTCCCCTTCTGTGAGACTGACGAGAATGCCAAGCTTGGGGCAAGCCCGGGCAAAGAGGCCATGAGCGGGTGGGGTCCAGCAAGGCTTCTTAGAATCGGTCGGTCTGTGTTTGTTGGAATCCTGACATGAGACGTCAGAGTTTGCAGGCAAGCCCGGGGCTAAGCCCACGAGCGGGTGGGGCCTTGGCAAGAATTCCTTGTGGCGGCCTGTGCGCCGTTTGAGGGAGAGGTGTCTCCCTTAGTGTTTGCGGCTTTATGCCAATGGGGAAATGTGAGTACCCAAATGATGTGATATTGTGCTAGATGCATACGCAGTAGGGTACCTTGGGTGAAGCCCGGGTGTTGCATTCATGTTGCACAGTAGGACCTTTCTTTATATGCTCAACCAATAGAGAACATGTTTGATGATTGAGACATCCAAGCCTGTTTTAATGCTTTTCTATTTATAGATGTTTATATTGCATATGAAGTGCTGACTTGCAGGTTGGAGGGTTCCCCGGGGTCCGTTAGGGGCGACCAGGAGGAGATGTGTTGTTACACAGTTTGAGGTCAGCCTTTGCTGACCCACGTTACTAATAATTTTTACAGGTCAAGGATCGCATGCAGGAGCTAGCACGCCGGCCAGAAAGGCCTAAGCCCCATGAAGTGTTTTTTTCCTCTTTTGTAGCTCTTCAGTTATGGTGATGTTTGTTTGAGACTATTTTGTCCGGCTTGCATGCCGAGGTAGACTAGGAGTGCTGAGCACATTCATGTTTGATGTACTATTTGTTTTTGGACACTTGTTGTAGGCCTTATGGCCATTTGTTTTACTCTTTAGTGGTGGATAACTTCTAGTCCTGTTCTGTTTCTGCTGTGTTGTGCAAAGTGTTTTGAGTTTGGGTAGCTATATCAACTTATAATACTAAAGCTGTGGCGTTCGTATGTTGTGGGGCCCCGGCCGGACCCATATTATACATTCACTACAGGGGAGGTGTTACAATTTGGTATCAGAGGGAGGTTAGATTCAAGGTCAGTGCGTAGAGAAGTTATCCACATAAGAGTAATGCGGGACCGTGAGTGTCCTCATGTTCTAGTCTTGAGATTGGAGACTAATCCCTTATTTCTTGTTTTCCTGAAGAGTGCAAGCAACGAGGCGGGCACTTCAAGAGCAAGGGATGATCTCTCGGCGAGCAGTGCAACTGCTCCAGGCCTTTTGGGCACGGGTGTAAACCCGGCTGACTTCTGCCGTATGCTTGCAGAAGCGATGGTGGCGGCGCAAACGGCGGCTGCAGCCCAGGTAGCAACCCCTGCTACACCGGACACGGCGACGGCCGTGCCAGGCGGAGAAGCCAGGCGAGTGGAGCCTTTGGCAGAAAGGGTGGTGGTAGGGCATGGAGACCGACACATGAAGTATTTCCTGAGTTTCCATCCCCCGTCTTTCAAGGGTGTAGGAACGCCAACAGACGCGGAGGATTGGTGGGTTCGTATTCAAGAACTGTTAAGGGCGGCAGAGACGCCAGAGGAGAAGAAATCCGAGTATGTGACGTTCATGTTGGAAGGAGATGCCAAATTGTGGTGGGTGAGCCATAGCGGCCGCCCGTTCCCGGGGCTCACCCCGTCAGTGGAAGAGTTTGGGGACGCTTTTCTTAAGAGGTATATTCCAGTTTCAACACGGTTGGCCCTGCAGAGGCAGTTTCTGCATCTAATGCAGCGAGACAAGACAGTGGATGAGTACGTGCAAGAGTTCACCCGTTTGGGTCGTTATGCGGGAACGACAATGGCGGATGATGTAGAGAGGGATAACCTCTTCTACCAAGGTTTGAGGGAGAATCTGAGACAACCTCTCATCTCCATGAAGAGGGCGGGATTTAATGAGCTAGTTGAAGCCGCCAGGAGTTTGGAGAGTGATCTGGAGCGAACCCAGCGTCGAAAGGGTTTTACTCCCAAGCATGGGGAAGGGAAGCCCTCCCAATCTCATGTAAAGTCTGATGGGAGCAGGTGGAGGAGGAAGCCTCACCCTTCCAGGTCGGGTGAGAGGAGCACTTGGACGCCTGGGGGTTCTCACTCTAGGGGACCGCCGACGTGTTACAACTGCGGGAAGGTTGGGCACATAGCCCGTGCTTGTCAGCAAGGGGGAGCGGGGCAAGAGTCAAAGCAAGAGCAGTCTGTGCGCTCGGGCCCCAGTGCTGCAGAGAAAGGAAAGATGGCGGAGTCGAGCGCTTCTCGGTTCCAACCGGTGCAACCAAGGGCTTACAACCTTGGACAGCAAGAAGCGATCCGCCAAACCGATGTGGTGACAGGTATGAAGAAAATTTAAGTTTGCATTTGTGCTTCATACTTTTAGACCCCCTTTCAGTGTGTTGTCTTGTTGTAGGCTTCGTGTTAGTTTCTGGATACCCCGCTAGGGTATTGTTCGATACTGGGGCTTCACACTCTTTTCTTGCGGAGAGTTTCATCCGAAGGGTAGGAGTCGAGACTTTCTCGGCGAACGCGGAACTGAAAGTGCGCATGCCCAATGGGTCATCTATGACCATCGGGGCTAAAGGGCGCATCTGTTGGGAGCTAGACAGAGTTGACTTCGTTTTGGAAGCGGCAGTGTTGCCGTTAGTAGAGTTCGATGTCATTTTGGGCATGGACTGGCTTGCAGAGCAGCGCGCCAGCATTGATTGTTTATCCAAGGTAGTGATCATAAAGAGTAAGGGGCAAGCGGAAGTCAAGTTTATGGGCCTTTGTGGAGTAGCCCATTCCCTAATTACGGCCATGCAAATGATGCAGGCGGTTAACCAGGGAGGTGTGGCACTGGTAGCGTTGTTGGAGGTTCGTCTCTCCCAACTTTCGATTGAGGAAGTGCCTGTGGTAGCAGAGTTCAAGGATGTGTTTCCGGATGAACTTCCTGGAGCACCTCCTCGGCGGGAGATCGATTTCTCGATCGAGTTAATGCCGGAGGCTAGACCGGTGTCGCGTCCCCCATTTAGGATGGCACCAAAGGAGTTAGCGGAACTTAAGGTACAGCTACAGGAACTGTTGGAGCAAGGATATATTAGACCCAGTTCTTCACCGTGGAGCGCACCGGTGTTGTTTGTAAAAAAGAAAGACGGTAGCATGCGCCTATGCATAGACTACCGAGAGCTGAATAAATTGACCATCAAGAATAAGTATCCGATCCCTCGGATAGACGATTTGTTCGACCAATTGGTGGGGTCAGAGGTATATTTGAAACTGGACTTGAAGTCAGGCTACTATCAGCTGCGAATTCGGGACGAGGACATACCTAAGACTGCCTTTGGTACAAGGTATGGACACTTTGAGTTTACGGTGATGCCGTTCGGGTTGACGAACGCACCATCGGTGTTCATGGACCTTATGAATCGGGTATTTCGGGAATACTTGGATTCGTTTGTGGTTGTCTTCATTGATGACATTTTGGTGTATTCCAAATCGCAAGTGGAGCATGAGACCCACTTGAGAATAGTTTTGCAAGTGTTGAGGGAGAATGATTTGTATGCAAAATTCTCCAAATGCGAGTTCTGGCTGGAGAAGGTGGCATTTTTGGGCCACGTGATTAGTGGTGATGGGGTGGCAGTGGATCCGGCGAAAGTGGAGGCCATCAGAGATTGGCCGGTGTTGAGGACCGTGGCGGAAGTCCGAAGTTTTCTTGGACTAGCCGGGTACTATAGGAGATTCGTGGAGAATTTCTCGAAGATAGCTCTACCCCTCACCTCACTCACTCGTAAAGACCATAAGTTTGTGTGGACCCAAGAGTGCAGTCAAGCATTCGAGGCACTGAAGGAGAGGCTTATGATGGCTCCTATCCTGAGTTTACCGCAAGGGACCGATGGATTTCAGATTTTCAGTGACGCATCGGGATGCGGTTTGGGTTGCGTGTTGGTGCAACATGGCAAGGTAATAGCTTTTGGGTCTCGACAGCTGAAACCTCATGAGAGGAATTACCCCGTCCATGACTTGGAGTTGGCGGCGGTAATCTTCGCGTTGAAAATATGGCGACACTATGTGTATGGCGCAAGGGTGGAGATCTTCACGGACCATAAAAGCCTGAAGTATCTCTTGGATCAGAAGGACTTGAACATGCGGCAACGCAAATGGGTTGAATTTCTTGGAGACTACGAAGTGGCGATTCAGTATACGCCGGGTAAGGCCAATGTGGTGGCGGATGCGTTGAGTAGAAAGTACTCGGGGCAAGGAAATTGGATCGAAGCTCATGATGATCGGTTGGTTCGGGAATGGGAGTCCCTTGGGTTGGAATGTGTTGCGAGAGGCGAGTCTAGCGTGGCTCGGTTGAACTGGATTGAAGTGCAAAGCGACTTGTCCGATCGTATTCGGGAAGCGACTCGATTGGATGTGGAGTTTCAACCTTTTGTGTTGGAGGCTCAAAAGGGCGAGAGCAGCGCCTGGGAGATGATTGGGGGAATCTTGAGAAAGGATGGAAGGGTTTGTGTACCGCAGTTTGGCAATCTCCGTGAGGAGTTGATGTTTGAGGCTCACTTCTCAAAGTACTCCATTCACCCGGGCAGTACAAAGATGTACTTGGATATGAAGAAATCCTTTTGGTGGCCGGGGTTGAAGCGAGATGTAGCTTTGTATGTGAGTCGTTGCCAAACATGTGCCTTGGTGAAGGCCGAATGTCAGAAACCGGGCGGGTTCCTGAAGCCCCTTCCAATTCCTGAATGGAAATTTGAGGACATCTCCATGGACTTTGTGCATGGTTTGCCTAGATCGCAGCATGGTAATGATGCTATTTGGGTGATCGTGGATCGCCTAACCAAGGTGGCTCACTTCATCCCAAATCGGAAAGAGGACAGCGTGGAGAAGCTGGTGGAGTTGTATGTTCGCAACATTGTGCGACTGCACGGAGTTCCTAAGAGCATAGTCAGTGATCGAGATGGACGATTTACGTCCAAGGACTGGAGATTGGTTCAGAAGAGCTTGGGCACGAAGCTAAAGTTTAGTACGACGTTCCATCCTCAAACTGATGGGCAAACGGAGAGAACGAACCGTACTATGGAGGACATGTTGAGGATGTGCGTTCTTGATTTTGGCAAGAGGTGGGAGGATCACCTCTTCATGGTAGAATTTGCGTACAACAACAGTTTTCAAGCTAGTATAAAGATGGCGCCATACGAAGCGTTGTATGGGAGGCGGTGTCGAACGCCAATGTCTTGGGCAGAGGCGGGAGACACCAAACTTTTGGGAAAGGGTGCGGTAGTTGACACTTGTGAGTTGGTACGGACCATCCAAGAGCGTATGAAGGTGGCGCAAGACAGGCAAGCAAAATATTTTAATGCTCGTCACCGGAAGTTGGAATTTACAGTTGGTGATTGGGTTTATCTAAAGGTCAAGCCGTTCAAAGGCGTCTCACAGATTCGCCGACTCAAGAAGTTGAGTCCAAGGTTTTTGGGGCCTTTTGAAATTGTTGAGCGGGTAGGAGAAGCAGCATATCGGTTGGCATTGTCCGCAGACTTGAGTGGATTACATGACGTCTTCCACGTCTCCGCTTTGAGGAAAGCCATGGTGGAGGCTAGCGTGGTGATAGAGCCAGCATCGGTGCCGATTGAGGAAGACTTGAGGACGCGAGTCCTCCCAATTGCTATAGAGGATTCAGAGACTCGGCAGTTGCGGAATAAAGAAGTCAAACTCGTGAAAGTTCGATGGAACAACTCCGGTCGTGAGGAGTTCTCTTGGGAACGAGAACAGGCCATGCTAGAAGATTATCCAGAACTCTTCATGTCAGGTACAATTTAAGTTTAGTACCCTTTTGTTTTGAAATTTCGGGACGAAATTCTGTTAAGTGGGGGAGAGTTGTAACACCCCAGTTTTTGCAAGAGGTTCAGTCTGCAGTTCTGAACATTTTTTTGGGTTTCTGGCAGGAGGCACACGGCCTGCGACACGGGCGTGTCGCAGGGCGTGTCGAGGCCGTGTCGACACTCGGCCCAAGTGTCGACACTTTCGCTCGACAAAGTGTCGAGAGTGGGGCACACGGCCTGCGACACGGGCGTGTCGCAGGGCGTGTCGAGGTCGTGTCGACACTCGGCCCAAGTGTCGACATTTTCGCTGAACAAAGTGACGAGAGTGGGGCACACGGCATGCGACACGGCCGTGTCGCAGGGCGTGTCGAGGCCGTGTCGACACTCGGCCCAAGTGTCGACACATTCGCTCGACAAAGTGTCGAGACTGGGGCACACGGCCTGTGACACGGGCGTGTCCCGCTTGGTCGACGATCTTCGCTCGACGTTTTTCCGCGGTGTCGACACAAAGCCTGTCGACGGGTGTCGAGACTTGGCACACGGCTTGGGACACGGGCGTGTCCCAGGCCGTGTCATCTCTCGGGTTGGTTTCGGGGCCGTGTTGTTGGAGGCACACGGCCGGCCACACGACCGTGTCACTAGGGACACGGGCGTGTCGGGTTAAACACGGGCGTGTCGGATGCCCGTGTGCGGTTCCAGGCGCGTCGATTTGAGACGGCGAATGAGGCACACGACCCTGGACACGGGCGTGTGCCAGGCCGTGTTCGGCCCAGGTCTTTTATTTTCCAAGCGAATCGTGGCCATTCTTTCCCAGATTTTGGGATCTGACGGCTCAGGACTGTTCTTGGGAAGTTAAGTCCGATTCTAGGGTTGGAAACCCTCATTTTGTTTTCCAAGTCTTCTCTTTCTAAGTTCTTGAGAAAAACTAGAGCAAGGAGGAAGAAGAAGAAGGTCTTGGGCTGTAGGAAGGGTTTCGGAGCTCCAAATCGCGAGCCGAGTCCGGATCCGTGAAGCTTGGAGCGTTGCGAAGATTTCCATCCGGCTATTTTGCCATGGCAAGGAAGAGGAGTCGGAAGGTAACGGCATCTCTCCTCTCGGTCCTTAGGATGCATGTATTAGCATCATTTAGTTTTCTTTCTCCCTAAGTTTTGGGCACCGAACTCTCAAATGAGAGGGGTTTTGGTTTGCCAAGTTTCAAGAGGAACTTCCGGGTTGATTGAGTCCGTCCCCGACATTTTTTTTGCATTAGAGATCCGCTTCGCTAGTGGATTAGGCATGGTGGGTGAAGCCGTAGTCGCGACCGTTAGTCCGACTCGGTGATGTTGCATACGAACTTAGGGATTCATAGAGATTTTCCGTTGCGGCAAGATGCCGTTTGTGTTGTGGTGGTGATTGTCCCGTTTATTTACAAAGGTACGTGTAGTCGGACCCGGACAAGGTTAGCTCCTCGTGGCGGTAGATGGTTTCCTTGAGGGACAAGGTTAGCTCCGCACGAGTTGGAGATGGTTTCCTTGGTGCGCGGGAACATTGCAGTACAATGAGGGATTATGATGTATTTAGTCTTGGTTTGTGTTATGCCAAGGCGTGGATATGTCTTTGTGGTCGGCTGGCTATCCCGTGACATGTGCGTCATGTGTGGAGAGTGTCCCGACGAGACTAGTCCCCTTCTGTGAGACTGACGAGAATGCCAAGCTTGGGGCAAGCCCGGGCAAAGAGGCCATGAGCGGGTGGGGTCCAGCAAGGCTTCTTAGAATCGGTTGGTCTGTGTTTGTTGGAATCCTGACATGAGACGCTAGAGTTTGCAGGCAAGCCCGGGGCTAAGCCCACGAGCGGGTGGGGCCTTGGCAAGAATTCCTTGTGGCGGCCTGTGCGCCGTTTGAGGGAGAGGTGTCTCCCTTAGTGTTTGCGGCTTTATGCCAATGGGGAAATGTGAGTACCCAAATGATGTGATGTTGTGCTAGATGCATACGCAGTAGGGTACCTTGGGTGAAGCCCGGGTGTTGCATTCATGTTGCACAGTAGGCCCTTTCTTTATATGCTCAACCAATAGAGAACATGTTTGATGATTGAGACATCCAAGCCTGTTTTAATGCTTTTCTATTTATAGATGTTTATATTGCATATGAAGTGCTGACTTGCAGGTTGGAGGGTTCCCCGGGGTCCGTTAGGGGCGGTCGGGAGGAGATGTGTTGTTACACAGTTTGAGGTCAGCCTTTGCTGACCCACGTTACTAATAATTTTTACAGGTCAAGGATCGCATGCAGGAGCTAGCACGCTGGCCAGAAAGGCCTAAGCCCCATGAAGTGTTTTTTTTCCTCTTTTGTAGCTCTTCAGTTATGGTGATGTTTGTTTGAGACTATTTTGTCCGGCTTGCATGCCGAGGTAGACTAGGAGTGCTGAGCACATTCATGTTTGATGTACTATTTGTTTTTGGACACTTGTTGTAGGCCTTATGGCCATTTGTTTTACTCTTTAGTGGTGGATAACTTCTAGTCCTGTTCTGTTTCCGCTATGTTGTGCAAAGTGTTTTGAGTTTGGGTAGCTATATCAACTTATAATACTAAAGCTGTGGCGTTCGTATGTTGTGGGGCCCCGGCCGGACCCATATTATACGTTCACTACAGGGGAGGTGTTACAACAATACTATTCATGAAGGCGGCCGGCGATTGGACAGGAAAGTTGACTTCGGGCTGAGTTCGCGGCAGTCACGCCCTAGGTCACGGGCGTGACTCTGGGCGTGTCGGGGAGGTAGAACCGGGGGCGGGTTGCGCCGAAAGTCTTCGGCAGCATCTTGTCGGGCTAGCTGGAAAGGTCACGCCCCAGGTCACGGGCGTGACGCTGGGCGTGTTAGTTGGTGTCGACACTCGACGAATGTCGAGTGGAAAGTGTCGAGTCGAAATCGTCGAGCGGAAATTGAGTCACGCCCCATGTCACGGGCGTGACGCTGGGCGTGACTGTTGGTGTCGACACTCGACGATCGTAGAGATGAATTCGTCGAGAGGAGAGGACACGGGCTTGGGTCACGCCCCGTGTCGGGTGATACGGGCGTGACCCCAGGCGTGTCAAGCTAGAAATTTTGCAATTTCACGGGAAATGCAATGTCACGGCCCAGTCACGGGCGTGACCAAATTGTCACGGGCGGGTACTGCCCAATTTTGGCAGTTTTTGGCATTTTTCTGAAAAATAAAATAAAGCAAGTTAGTAATAAATTTACAAGAATAGGAGCATTTTATTGAACAAAAATAAGTAAAAACGACGAAAATAAATGAAAATGACTAAATTAATGTGCATAAAAATACGTATATTTACAATACATCAAATACCCCCATACTTAGGCTTTTTCTATTCCAGAGCAAAAGTTTGAGGTGAATCTATAAGGAATAAAAAAAACTCTAAGTTTTGGCTATCGCTTAATCAATTATAAGATAGATCGAAATAAATATACGGGGTGTAAGAGTTAAGTCGTAAAATTATGTAGATGATTTAAATAGCGCAAAAGTTTTGGCCAAAAGACTTCTTGATGTAATCAAATAGAAGGCAACATTTGTAATGGTTAGATTAACGAAAATAGTTTGGAATTATAAGAACTCTAGCTTATACGAGTGCTACTGGAAATAATACAATTTACTAATTATGCTCTCAAAAAGATTTTTGAATTATTTCTAGAATCGTGTAATTGGCTAAGGGGGTAGTGGGTTTATGAAGAGGGTTTTGATATGTGAGGTGAGGTAATTTTTTCTCGAACCTTCATTTTTTTTCTTTTGGATTATTAGGAAAACGAAATCTTATTTTCCTAATATGATTTTTGTTTTTCAACTTCATAAGAATAAAATTAACCCAATGTATATTTGTAGGAGTAATGAATTTTATCCTCTTACTCCTTATATAATCTTTTTAAATTATTGGGTGCCTATGTTTACGGAACGAAATCTTATTCCCATTGAAATAAGATCTTTTAAGGATAAAATTTTTCATGCCAAGTAGGTCATGAAAAGTGAGGGGAGAAAGGAAAACTAGATTGTAATCCTAAAAATTTTTTGAGAGCAACCTTAATAATTTGTACGTTCCAATTTTTTTTTTCAGAAAGCTAAAAGTAAGTATAATTGAATTCTATAGTCGTTATTTCCTAACATAATATACGTGCTCCTATCAATGAAAAATTAGAAGTAGTGCCTAAAACGAGTTCGCTAGTTTTAACAAAGCATAAAGAATTCTTTAAAACTTAACCCCGGCTATTTAAATTTTTCAATCAATAATTAATAAACGGGTAGCAAACAGAGAATTAATCAAATTCACATATAAATAAACTCAAAACTGAATTTTTGGATAGCAGAAAAGTTAAGTATGGAATATGTAATTTATTTATTTCAAAACATTTTTTTTGATTTTTATAGTTTTTGTTATCATTGTTTTTTTCATTTATTATCTTTTTTTGTATTTTTGTTTTTCTCAATTTTTTTTGAAAAATTTTTTGTTTGAACTAATATCTTTTGTTTTTTTTTGTATGTTTTTTAAGAGAATTTTCATTTATGTACAAAAATATGGGAGAAAAAGAGAGGTTTTTACAAGAATGAGTAAGGGGGAGAGAGAAAAAAGGAAGTACAAAAAATATTTACAAAGTGAAACTAAATATATTTTTGTTGTTTTCTCTTTTTTTAATTGTTTTTGAGTTTTTTTTCTTTTTTGGAAAAAAGAAAGAAAGAGAACAAAACAAAAATATTTTTTTTTGGATTTTTTTCATTTAAAACTTTTTTGTTTCATTTTAAGATGTTTTTTTAATTTTTTTTGTTTTTTTTTGTTTTGTTGTTATATGTATTTTTTGTATTTTTTTTTGAAATGCAGAAAAAAATGAAGTGTAGAAAGTAAAGCACGAAAATACCCCCATACTTAAGTCCAACATTGTCCCCAATGTTGTATCATAAGTATGCGGAACAGAAAGGAAAGACAATATGTACAAAGAAAAAAACGCGTAGGGGGAGAACCTACTGTTGTAGTTATGGCCGCGCCTAACCCTCCCCCGGCGGCCGAGCGTACTATGTCTTATTACGCCCGGCCTAACCTGGATGATTCTGGGTCGAGTATTGTTTGCCCCGCGGTGGCCAATAATAATTTTGAAATAAAGTCAAGTGTCATTCAAATGGTCCAAAACGCCGTGCAGTTCGATGGAATGCCGGATGAGGACCCGAATGTCCACTTGTCCAATTTCTTGGAGATATGCGACACCTTCAAGATCATTGGCGTCACTGATGACGCCATTCGTTTGCGCTTATTTCCTTTTTCCCTTAAGTCCAAAGCCAAGGCGTGGTTGAATGCCTTCCCGCGAGGATGTATCACCACGTGGGCTGAGTTGACAGAACGGTTCCTCACGAAGTACTTTCTGCCCGCAAAAACTGCAAAGTTGCGGGCGGTCATTTCTTCATTTGTGCAGAACGATCCTGAGTCTCTATACGAGACTTGGGAACGGTTTAAGGAATTCCTCCGCCGTTGCCCGCACCACGCGCTGCCAACGTGGTTGCAAGTTCAAATTTTTTATAATGGGCTGAATTTTCAGCCGCGTCAAATGATTGTGCAGAAGATTTTGGGAGGACGACCAGAATTTCCCATGAAGTCCACGAACTCGTCAGTCACGCAGACGTTAGGGGGAATAAAACAAGGCGGAGTGGAGGAGGCAGCAGACATCTCCGCCACCTACTTTGTTAACCTTTCAACTTGAAGGGTCAAGAGAGCAGTGGCATCCACTTCAAAAAGACCAGCCGCCGGCTTTGGCCGTCCCCGCGGGACGTTCCATTGATAGGCGTTCATAGCCATCTCTTCGAATAAAACAAAATCTTCAGACTCCGGAATTCGAAATAGCAACTCGAAAAGAGATTCCCCGGCAACGGCACCAAGAAAGGGAAGGGGGTAGAAGCTTCCCTGAAACGCGTAGGGGGAGGCCGATCAGAAACCCTGAGGGTCGGTCCGTTTTGGATCGACCACCTCCTTTCCGCTACGGAGGGTTATAGCGTTGGCGTTCTCCCGCGGATTGGGCTCCGTGTTTCCCGGCAGTGCCCCGAGCGCGCGCTCGGACATCATCCTCGCCAGCTGTCCAACCTGTTGTTCGAGTGTTTTTAGCGATCCGGTGATGTTCCGGATATTTGACTCGTTGGACGCAATATACTTCGAAAAAGTTTCCTCCATCGGGGAGGGTTTCAGAAGAGGAGGAGGAGGAAAAAATCCGGGCGCATAAGAAATAGGGGGACGCTGAGCATTATTCGGGTTGCTCCACGAGAAGTTGGGGTGATTCCTCCAACCCGGATTATAGTTATTACTATAAGGGTTGTTGTTGGGGTTGAAGGGAGGACGACCCGAATTTCCCATGAAGTCCACGAACTCTTCAGCCACGCAGACGTTAGGGGGAATAAAACAAGGCGGAGTGGAGGAGGCAGCAGACATCTCCGCCACCTGCTTTGTTAACCTTTCAACTTGAAGGGTCAAGAGAGCAGTGGCATCCACTTCAAAAAGACCAGCCGCCGGCTTTGGCCGTCCCCGCGGGACGTTCCATTGATAGGCGTTCATAGCCATCTCTTCGAATAAAGCCTGTGCGGCCTCGGGGGTTTTGTTGTTAAACGTACCCCCGGCAGCCGCGTCAATCATTTGACGCGTCTGAAAATTCAGCCCATTATAAAAAATTTGAACTTGCAACCACGTTGGCAGCGCGTGGTGCGGGCAACGGCGGAGGAATTCCTTAAACCGTTCCCAAGTCTCGTATAGAGACTCAGGATCGTTCTGCACAAACGAAGAAATGTCCGCCCGCAACTTTGCAGTTTTTGCGGGCGGAAAGTACTTCGTGAGGAACCGTTCCGTCAACTCAGCCCACGTGGTGATACATCCTCGCGGGAGGGCATTCAACCACGCCTTGGCTTTGGACTTAAGGGAAAAAGGAAATAAGCGCAAACGAATGGCGTCATCAGTGACGCCATTGATCTTGAAGGTGTCGCATATCTCCAAGAAATTGGACAAGTGGACATTCGGGTCCTCATCCGGCATTCCATCGAACTGCACGGAGTTTTGGACCATTTGAATGACACTTGACTTTATTTCGAAATTATTATTCGCCACCGCAGGGCGAACAATACTCGACCCAGAATCATCCAGGTTAGGCCGGGCGTAATAGGACATAGTACGCTCGGCCGCCGGGGGAGGGTTAGGCGCAGCCATAAGTACAACAGTAGGTTCTCCGATAGATTCCTCGGGATCTAAAGAAGGATTTCGGCGTTGAGATCGGATACGCGCAAGAGTGCGTTCGATCTCAGGGTCGAAGTCCAAATCTTCAGACTCTGAGGGTTGTCCTCAGGTCATACACCCAAACAAAAATAAAACAAAAATAAACCCTTTTTTTGTTTTAAAATAAAGGTTTTAGTTTTGTTTTTTTTATAGAAAATAAGTAAAATTAATAGACTCCGGAATTCGAAATAGCAACTCGAAAAGAGAGTCCCCGACAATGGCGCCAAAAACTTGATGGGCCCGCGAACAGACTCTTACTGTGGTTGGTTCGGTGAGTCGATCGCCGCGGGCTTGCTCGGGTAGGCAAGTGCACCTATCGCAAGTAGTACTCGATATTCGGGGGAATACCGAGGTCGTATTGTTCTCGGGGTCGTGTTGACTATTCTTACTCCTCCGAGAGGACTATTATTTTACTGAAAGTAAGGTGGTTTTTTTTTACTTAATAAAAGACGGAAAAGCAAAGGAGCGAAAGAAAAAAAAATGATTTAGAAAATATTCGATGAAGGGTTAACGCTCGGCATCGAATCGGATTAAGACTAAAACAATTTTTAATAATAAAAAGACTTAGTTTTCAAATTAATAATAAGGCAACTTGGCCGTGGAGGTTCCACAAATGTGAGCTCACCTAGCTATAGGGATATCGCTCACCTAAACGTTAAGACTATTCGACCGAACGTTAGTCCGACGAAGGATTCCTCTTAACGCCCGCTTTACGCTAAGAACCCCGCTATTGGGTGGGGAACCCAATCCGGTAGAATTACGCTTGTCCTCTCTCGAGGGTATGCACGCAACTCTATTTACCCAGGGGTGATCGGTCCATATGCACGGCCTCTCGGCTAGCTAGCATATGGACTACGGAAATAGGGCCCACACATCGATATGTGGTCCTATGCGTCGTAAACCCGAGATAAACCTTAAGTGCTTAAATTAAAATGAAAATAAAGAGCTTCAATTATTATAAATCATTTTAAATGTCCCAATGCTCTTCGATGCAGAGGCTAATAACGATTAGCCACACATCGGTATGGGGACGGCTTATAATTTAGTGAGGCGCGAGATCGAAATTAAACACTAAACGTTTATAAGAAGGGGACACAAGAAAAATAACAACATTTAGAAAACTGAAAAACTAGCTAAAACAAGAACTCACGCACACTCCAAATTATAAATTAAAAAGGAACTAAGTTACACCTAGAAGAAATTTGCATTTTTCAAATTTGCGAGTCCCACTCAAACGAGTGGGGGCGGTAAATAAAAGCTGAAAATTGCAAGTCCTACTCAAACGAGTAGGACTGAAATGAAAGCGAGTCCTACTCAAATGAGTAGGAGAAAATAAATGCGATTACAGGGCTATAAAGTCCGGCCATTTAACTCAAGTGAGTAGGCGGAAAAATAAAGAAAGAAAAATTACAAATCCTACTCAAACGAGTAGGCGGGAAATAAAGTCCGGCCATTTAAACTCAAGTGAGTAGGCGGAAAAATAAAGAAAGAAAAATTACAAGTCCTACTCGAACGAGTAGTACTGAAAATGAAAACGATGCGCCATTTAACTCTTAACGAGTAGGCGGAAATAAATGCACACAAACACACACACTCCATATGAATTTCAAGAAAGCAATAAAGCTAACACCTACACTCACACACTCTACAAAATTGAACAAAGCATTAAAAGAAAGCAATTAAAAGAAAGCATTAAAATTTAACACCTACACTCACACACTCTACACAATTTGAATCAAAGCATAAAAGTTATACACCTACACTCACACACACTCTATATGAAGATTAAGAAGAACAAAAGGAAATTTAGGCTCATACACTCACACACACAAATAAAAAGCAAAATGAAAGTTACCTAAAAATTAAAATTTTAACTTTTTCATGCTTAGGTTTTGCCAAAAACAAATAAAAAGAGAAAATTTCAATTTTTAGAAGACAAAAGTTTTTCAAAACAAATTAAAAACCAAAGTTTTTGGAAAATTAAAATGCCAACATTTTCATTCTTATGATGTTATGAAAGTGATAAAAAAGGTGAAAAAGAAGATGAAAAGAACAAAAGAGGTTTTACAATCCTAAAAGAAAACTAAGTAAAAAAAAGAACAAAATTACTTTTTAAATCTCTTTTATAAAATCATAAGAATGAAATCAAAATTCTTTCAAGAAAAAGACAAGGAGAAAAAGAGGAAAACCTAGCATACCTAAGCATGAAAACAAGTTAAAAAAACATGTAAAGTAAATAAGTTACACTCATACACACACACACATTTCATAAAAGAAGAACTAAATGAAGAACAAAGATAAAACCAAGGATAAAAAGGAGAAAGAAAGTGGGCACAAGTGTTCATTCCAAAGCTAAATATGAAGAGAAAATCTAACATTTTATTGATTTTTAGGAACTATTACAAGCTATTACAAGGGCTAAGGCTAAAGCAAAACAAGACATGAAATAAAAAAAGGGAGAAATCTCCTTACATAGCTTTAGAAATCACGGATGCAGCCCACAAAAAGACACTAAATTGGCCCAAAAATCTGAACCCTTGGACCTTACAGAACTGGGCAATTTATAGGCAAAAAATTCTAAGTACACGCCCTCGGTCACAGGCGTGTAGGGGGGGCGTGACAGTACTATTCATGAAGGCGGCCGGCGATTGGACAGGAAAGTTGACTTCGGGCTGAGTTCGCGGCAGTCACGCCCTAGGTCACGGGCGTGACTCTGGGCGTGTCGGGGAGGTAGAACCGAGGGCGGGTTGCGCCGAAAGTCTTCGGCAGCATCTTGTCGGGCTAGCTGGAAAGGTCACGCCCCAGGTCATGGGCGTGACGCTGGGCGTGTAAGTTGGTGTCGACACTCGACGAATGTCGAGTGGAAAGTGTCGAGTCGAAATCATCGAGCGGAAATTGAGTCACGCCCCATGTCACGGGCGTGACGCTGGGCGTGACTGTTGGTGTCGACACTCGACGATCGTCGAGATGAATTCGTCGAGAGGAGAGGACACGGGCTTGGGTCACGCCCCGTGTCGGGTGACACGGGCGTGACCCCAGGCATGTCAAGCTAGAAATTTTGCAATTTCACGAGAAATGCAATGTCACGGCCCAGTAACGGGCGTGACCAAATTGTCACGGGCGTGTACTGCCCAATTTTGGCAGATTTTGGCATTTTTCTGAAAAATAAAATAAAGCAAGTTAGTAATAAATTTACAAGAATAGGAGCATTTTATTAAACAAAAATAAGTAAAAACGACGAAAATAAATAAAAATGACTAAATTAATGTGCATAAAAATACGTATATTTACAATACATCAGTGGCTATGGTCCTTTGGTTGAAGATTTATTGAATTTGGAAGCCTTTAACCCCCCTCAAATCCCCACCCTAGTTTAGGGCACAAAACCCAATATTTAGGTTTAGGCAATCAAAACACCTCACAATAACTTGAAACTTGGACAAGGTATTTCTATGATGAAAAGAGCCCTAAAATAATTTTGGCGGAAGTTTTGGACTAATAAAATCAGTACTTCCTTTATAACTCTAGCTGTGTCCTTAAATTTATTTTTCTTGTTATAATATTTCTAGCAACTGAAAAGTTGTGAAATTTTGTATTTGGAAGTTTTACATCATGTTAGTCCCCTCTGTATTTTTATTGAAATTTTTAGATATTTATTTTATGTACTTGTCTTATAATTTATGAATTGTGGATTTCTGATCAAAAATAGATGTGGAGCCCAATATTACTGTGGAAAATTATGAAACTTGGTCAGTGAGTGTTCTATGTGAATGTGTAGGCCCTAAAATTTTCTCATTATTTTAAGTGATTAGAAACAGTACTTGCTTCACAAAGTTGGAAGATTACTTTTAATCAGTTTTAGAGCACCTCGTTTATTGGATAAATTGTAAACCTTAGTTAGGGTTAGATTTAGATCATTATCTATCTCCTGGAATTTTGTTATAATTATTAGATGAATTCTTACAGTACTTGCTTCAATAACCAATGGTTATGGAATTATTGAATTAAAATTAAATTAAGGGTTACTGTTCACTAGAAAAATTGGGAGAGTACCTCTAGGGTGTTTTTAGGCCATGATGGTCTTACTGAAATTTTGTCATAATTTTTAGAACAATATTGCTGGCCTTTGCTTTTTAAAATGAAATTATCAATTTTATGTTCTAAATTGTGGATTTGGGGCCTAAACAATTCTGAAAATTCTTAGACCTTGGATTTGTTATAGAAATGTTACCTAGTATTTATCATAATTTTGTGGTGGTATGTTACTGATTTAAAAGTGCATTTTATGTTCAAAGTAGGGCATCTAGAGTCTTAGGGTAATTAGAATGAATGCCCAATTAATTAGGAAGATTATGAAACTCTGGAGCTAGTCCAAATAGGTCATGGTAGACTCACAGTAATTGTTTTGGTTCTATTGGATGAGTAAATGGAGTACCCCTTAGTGGGAGCAACATGTAACTTAGCACGGTCTGCATACAGTACATAGAATTAAAATAGGCTAGCTCGGAGAACTTGAACACACTTAGGGGAGCCACACTGAAATAAAAGAGAGGATTGATCAAGGGTAGGAATCAATAATATTAAGTGCCTTGCGAAAGGGAACTTTGGGCGTAATCCCATCATAGTTCCCAGTGCCTTCAAGAGCCCTTCATGGGGAATACCTTGGGCAGTCCTGGGCTAACGTAAACTTTAGGGATAATATGGACAAGAGTAACCTCAATAATACCTCCACCTTGCACTCACACTTGTACACGTGGGGAGACAAATTGGTAATGAATGGATAGCATAGACCCATGGTCGATGGGATTACTGGTAGAGTTAAAGGGACTTGGAACTGTTCTTGTAGTCCGGGGAGCTGTATGCTCGAGGGCTAGTTTTTAGACTTGATGGTTTGGTGAGCTGGGGGCTCGAAGATTTAGGTAAGGTATAATATACAAGCTTGCATGTGCATAACAGTGGTGGGTCCTCGGTATTGGACGAACGATCACACCGTCGTTGGTACGTTGACTCGGGGAGACTAGCTGGTTTGCTAGGAAGAGTACAGAAATGTACGAGAGGGGCTAGGCTGGGTAGTGTGATTACCAGTCTAGGAGTGGAGAGGCCCAACCCACTGTCTCCGTTGGCCACGACGAGAGGCTCCTAAGAGTTTAGCTAACTCCAAACTGGGGAACTAAAGGTCTGTGGGCATAGAGTCATGTGTGTGTGTGTTGCACTTTCATGTTCATACCCTAGCATACTTGCACGTCATAGCATAGTCATTGCATTTAACCCCTGACACCTAACGTATAAATTGGTATGCGACAGTTTATACGTTAGGCCCTGTAGAACGACCCCTTGGTCTATAGGGGTAATCCCTATAAATCAATGGTTACTGATTTACTATTTATATAGTTCTTACTTTCAGTACTTCATGCTTATCTTACTACTCTGCATTACCATTTATTGATTAACTCCTATTGCACTTTTAATGTTATAACACTCCTGTTAGGATAGTTGTCATCTGCTCGATTACGCCCTGCTATTTGGTCCTCCTTTTCACTTCTTTCCGCCCAGTGCCTAGGAGCCACAGGTAGAGGGGTGGGGGATTGTTGACTGAGTTTAGTTTGACTGACGGTCGTTTGACCACCACATTTTAGGCACTCCGGATGGGAGACAGGGAGCAGCCGCAAGAGACGCAGCACCAGTGGAGTACGGTGCAGATGGAGACAGGCCAGTGTTGTTCGGGTGGACAGGCATCTAGATCCGTGAGTGGAGCTGAGTAGTAGTAGTTTTACTTTTATGAGTAGCTTGTAGTGAGGTCTTTATGTACCAGGCATAAGTCCGTATATCATGGTGTGGACTCTATATTTGTCATGTGATTTCCTCTTTCTATGTTGTGGACTTGATTGTTTTTACTTTTCCAATCATTAAACATTCTCTCTTGTTGACCAAAAAGGCCGGCAGAATCAGCGTTTTGTAGTGGCGGACTTCCCGAGAGTCAGGGCCACCGCAAAACGGCGGTTCTGGGCATAAGACCCCGGTGGTTGTTGCAAAAAAAAGGGGGGGGGGGGTCTTACATATAGTGCCCCTTGTTGTAATATACATTTTGGAGTTATTACATCTTGTTTTTGTTTCCTTCCTATGTACAAATTTCGGGACAAATTTATTGTAAGGAGGGGAGGGTTGTAACACCCCAAATCCCAAATTTGGGTTCAGGTTGGGTGACACGGCCTGGGAAACAGATGTGTCCCAGGGCGTGTCCTGCTCGGGTTGAGCAGCTTGTCGAGTGCTCCACGAAATGCGCTCGACGAAGTTTTCGGGAGGGAACGCGCACTGTGACACGGGCGTGTCAGGGGGCGTGTCCTCCTCTGGTCGACAAACTTCACTAGAGTAGATGGGCTCGAAGAATCCTCGAGAGAGAGGGTACACGGCCTGTGATACGGGCGTGTCACATGGCCGTGTCCCGCTCTGTATCTACTCGAGTGGGTCTCGAGAGGGTGTCTCGAGTAGGTCGAAACTATCTCGAGTACGGGTGAGATACATGCATGTCAGACATGTGACACAGGCGTGTCTTGACCAACTACTCGAGTAGTTGTCTTGAGTAGGTGTCAAATGTCTCGAGTAAGGCGCTCGAGAGCTGGACACGGGCGTGTCAGCCATGTGACACAAGCGTGTCCCGTCCAATTACTCGAGTGGTTCTCTCGAGTAGGTCTCGAGTGGGTCTCAAGAGCTAGATACGGGCATATCTGAGGGTACACGGCCTGTGATACAGGCGTGTCACATGGCCGTGTTCTGTTCTGGATAAGTCGGTCGTGTGCCGCTTAAGGTACACGCCCTGTGACACGGGCGTCCGTGTCACAGGGCATGTCAGACCCGAAATGGCCATTTTCAGGAAAAATTGTGGCCGTCCCTTTCCTTTATCTGGGATCTGATGGCCCAGACTTCTCCCTGCTGCTTTAAGGCCGAAAAAGAGGAGATATCACTCATTATTCATTTTGGCCATTCTCTTTCTAAAAGAGTTAGAGAGAAGGGAGAGCAAGGAGGAGGAGGAGGATGAAGAGAAAGGATCCGGTTACTGATGGAGCTTGGGAGTTCCGAGCTAATGTCAAAGACCAGATTTGTGGAGGCAAAGCTGCTGCGGTGCTTTCCAACCGGCTAGAATTCCATGGCTCCAAAGAGGTCATCAAGGGTAACGATCTTCCTTCTTGGACATGTGAAGTCCTTCCTTTTTGGCATGTGTATGGATTTCCCCCTCCAGAGGGTGGCTTGTGAAGGGAATTCCTTGGGTTGATTCTTCGAATCCCCATTAGTGTTGCATATAGATCCGGAAATGGAGTACGGAATAGGCATGCTGTGTGAAGCCCATCTGGATAGGTTGTTCTGGATTGGTGATGTTGCATTTACACACCAGAGAAGACTCCGTGGTTAAACATGTAGTTTATGGAGTCGATGGGTTGGACCTGTGAAGGGCAGTAGCAGGAAGTACTGGAGTGGTAGTCCAGGAAAAGACCTTTGTGATGCTTGTGATGCTTGGGATGCTTGATGGGTTGTGCCTGTGACGGGTAGTAGCAGGAAGTACTAGAGTGAATGTCCAGGAAAATACCCGTAAGTGTTTGTGATGTATACTTGAAAGACCAGAGTTTCTGGCACTGCAGATGGCTATAGGGATTGCTGGTCAAGTGAACCAGCTAAGGTTTGGCCTAGGGACGGAAAGTGAGTTCTGTCGCTACTGGGAGTGGCTCCTAGCTAACATATTATTGTGAAGCCAGTTCGTGGTGGACATTGTGGCTATTGTGAAGCCAGTCCTTGGTGGACAGTGTGGCTATTGTGAGCTTGATGAGCTCTTGGAAAAGGCCTCGTGCCGAACATGAAAGGTGAAACCGACCCGCGCCTTTTACTTAGCCGCGAGTATGTTGGTATTCAGTGATGGCAAGGCGACTTGAGCAACGGGGGGTGGTCGATCCGACCTGCGTTATGTCCGTCCAACTTGAAGACCTGAAAGTGCGGTCTGTTGGAGCGCAAAACGAGAGTTTTAGGCCTGTGCGCCACTAAGACTAAAGTCTCCGGCTGAACACCATGGAGCAAATGCTCAAATTTACTGTTGGGTTTCGACCCTGATACGGTGGTGGGACCCTGGTTCATCGGTACACCAAGAATGTGCCCTTAGTGCACAGATTGTCGGGCCGCGTGGCTGACGGTTGTGATGGAATGTTTGTGTGTGAGAGCACAATGTGTGATATATCTATATCTACTTATGCATTGTTATGTCTGCATGGAAGGAATACCACTGCCCCAGGAAAGGGTTAGGGTTGTTATAAATTGGTCAGCTGAATGCTGACTGTTGCCTTGTTTGCCACCGTTGGGTGGGCTGTCCTTGTACAGGTGCTGGATAACCGAGTGGGACATATAAAGGCTGAAGTTCCTACTGCTGCTGCTGCTAGCCCTTGAAGGATAAGCTGAAAAATATTGTGTTTTGTTCATGTGTGTCCGACCTGCACGCCGATGTTTGGAAGCCATTCTTGTAAAGAGCAACTGTAAGGCCATAAGGCCAAACGATATTGTATTTGATATACATTCCTATATAAATGTGGGTGTTTATATTAGTGGGCATTCATGGTTGGAGTTCAATTTTTCTATTAAAAGCTTCCGCTAGAATGCTATGAGTTAGGATGCGCAACTCTGATATAAACCCGTGACTTCGCCGCCTATTTTGTGGCATATGGTGTGGGGCCCCGGCCGGACCTTCTATTTTATGCTATATGAACAGATGGAGATGTTACAATTTGCCACAACATTCCCCTTCTCGGTAATATAATGAATCTTGTAGGTGTAGTCCCCAAGAAACTCCATCCACCTATGCTGGCGCATGTTAAGGTCCTTCTGATCAATCAGATACTTCAGACTCTTGTGATCTGAATAAATGTCGACCTTTACTCCATACAGGTAATGCCTCCAAATCTTGAGAGCGAATACCATAACCACCAACTCCAAGTCATGGACCGGGTAGTTCCTCTTATGCACCTTTAACTGACGTGAGCCATAGGCTATCACCGACCCGTGCCGAAGCAGAACACAGCCTAACCCACTCCCAGAGGCATCAGTGTAAACCTCAAAGCCTTCAAAACTACAAGGCAAACATAACACAGGTGCCATGGTCAAACGACACTTTAGTTCTTCAAAAGCTTATGCGCATTCAGGCGACCAAACGAACTTCTGATCCTTCCTTGTCAGAGTCGTGAGGGGTAATGCTATCCGTGAGAATTTCTCCACGAAGCGCCTGTAATAGCCAGCAAGCCCCAGAAAACTCCGGACTTCCGCCACCGTAGACAACACAGGCCACTCCTGCATAAAAACTATCTTTGCCGGATCTACCGCAATACCTTCTCCACTAACAACGTGACCAAGGAACGCTATCGAGAACAAACAAAATTCACATTTGGAGAACTTGGCATACAGTTGGTTCCTCCTCAATGTCTCAAACACCACAAGCAGGTGCTTGAAATGATCCTCCTCGCACTGCAAGTACACCAGTATATCGTCGATATGTAACATCCCGATTTGCACTAGGCCCCTCGTTTGCGTGTTCGAGTCAGGAGGGATGACTCAGGTCCAGGGAAGTGCAGGAAATTAGGCTGCACTTGTGGTAGAATGGACAAATTAGTCCACAGCCCTGTGTTGACAAAGCTGCTGCCTGTGTCGACACAGCTACTGCCTGTGTCGACGCAGCAGCAGGCTGTGTCGACACAGCTGCTTCCTGTGTCGACATAGCTGCTGTCTGTGTCGACACAACAGCAGGCTGTGTCGACACAACAGGCCTGTTGGGTATTGTATCCACAACGTACCTGATTTGAAGAAGCCCTGAACAAGCTAAGGTAAATAGACAATGTATTTGATGAAATCTTTTAAGTTGTGCTTGCAGTTATTCCACGCTAAGTACACACCAATATCAGGGTGCAGTAGGTCAATATACACGGGTCTGCACGACGTAATCCCTCGTTGAGCAGATCAGTGTGTTGGCCTACGTGTACTCTCTCTATTGGAGTGTACTTATTTTCAAATACAGGGCTGTGATAATGCAAGAGCAGACAAGGAGCAAGGATGGGTCAAAGAGCAGCTCATGGGTGGAAAGACGAAAAATTGTCTAAGTAATAATCGACGAGAATCACTAGTGATTCTCGCCGAATCGTCGAGAATCACTGGCTGATTCTCGCCGTCTCTATCCGGCTAACTCATAGCGTGCTTATCTGTCGCTAAGTCAAAATCGTCGAGAATCACTGACTGATTCTCGCCGAATCTCTGAATGATGATAGTCGAGCTCCAGTGCTATAACTTCTTCGACGAGAATCACCTTCGATTCTCGCCGATTTTGCCTTAGGCGAATTTTTGAAGCTCGCTGGACCGGATCAAATGTTAAGGCGCTGTTTTGAACCGGGCTTGGGGTTTCTTGTTGGTGGGGCCCACAACGGTCATCTTGAAGACCTAATGTATAAATACATCTGTATTTTTGAACAGTAAGATATGAAGATAAAAAAACGAATACACGATTTTGAAAAGGAAGAAGCCGAGCCGCCGATGTGACCTAGATCGAAAATCCTTCTCCGCCGCCGTCGTCGCCGCTCGTGCATTTGTTCGCCGTCGTTGATCTTGGTTTCCTCCAGATCTCCCGTCGACAGAAGCTCAGCCAAGCACTGCGTCTCACGCGTCTAACCGGAGATCCTTTGTCTCTTGATTCGTAGATCGAGAAAACTTTCCCCTTCCGAATCGATCGAGACGATCGATCCTAGTGTGACCGTTGGAAGATCTTGCTAGCTTTGATACGAAGATTGAATCTCCAAAGAATAGCCGCAGCACGCCGTTGTCGCCGCCGATCCCGAGAACCAAGCCGCCGCCCTTCTTGCCGCCGCCGGTTTCAGGGAGATTCTCACCAAGTGAGATCTAGGGTTGTGGACTCTTCGTTGACTTCAAGAACACGTCATCGAACGAAGAGGGACACCTTAGTCTCCATAAGTTGTTTGTATTTCTTATACAATCTATTTTCAATTTCTTTGTAACGGACCGATTGATCCCTAGTTGTAAGGGTTGGGTGCAACCCGTGTTGTGGGAGTGGTGACTCGTACGTGTGGAAGGGTTCCTTCCGTTAGTGCAAGGATTGGATTTCAATCCTGTTGGTGAAGTGACCGAGTCGTCCCTGGTTGGGAGATAGGTCGAAGGGGGAAAGTGGACGTACCCAAATCGGGGAACCACTATAATTTGCTTGTGTCCTTTCTGTGCTGTGTTGTTTTGTTTTCTTGTGCAGGTACGACTTTAATTCCACAAAAACGCTGCAAGACACCTATTCCCCCCCATAGGT
Organism: Platanthera guangdongensis; assembly: GCA_039583875.1. Lineage (NCBI taxonomy): Eukaryota > Viridiplantae > Streptophyta > Magnoliopsida > Asparagales > Orchidaceae > Platanthera > Platanthera guangdongensis. Next base: position 46,876,873 of record CM077159.1, on the reverse strand, counting down.
GAAGGTAGTTGACACTAAGTGGACTTTCAAGTGGTATCAAAGCGAGGTTACTCAACAAAGAGGTTAACACCTTGAGTAAGGTCCTGCCACTAGTGTCAAGAAGAAGGCAGACATCTACTATGGATGGACTCAAGTACACAGGCAAGATCCCAGTGTGCACCAGGCTAAACTTTCCTATCTGGAAGGAAAGGATTAGGTTCTACATGGAAGCGGTTGATCCCCGACTCTTCATGATCGTGGAGGAGGGACCTTATGTCCCCACTAAGGCCTCCACCATTGATCCTACCAAGAAAGTGCCAAAGAAAATTTCTAAAATGGACAAGGATGAGATGGTGCTGGTGGGACTTAACAAGAAGGCACAGAACATTCTGGTCAGCGCGGTCGATGACTCAATGATGTAGAATTTCTGCAACTGCAGGACAGCAAAGGAAATCTGGCACTGCCTGATTATCCTAATGGAGGGCACTGATGAAGTGAGGGATGATCGGAGATCCCTCCTGAACCAGAAATATAAGGCCTTCAGACAAGGGCCTAAGGAAGAGATCGGAGTCACCTTCGAGAACTTCCTCAAGATTGTCAATGCCCTCAGAGGATATGGAAGAGTGTTCACTGATGGTGAACTTAATGATAAATTCCTTAGGTCCCTTACTAAGGAATGGGACACAAAGATCTGCGCCATCCGAGAGTTTGGCAGACTTACTGAAACAGATCCGCAAATTCTGTTTGGGAAGCTGATGTCCTATGAGCTCCAACTGAACACCAGGAAAGCAGAAGAAGAAGCAGAGAAGGCTGCAGCCAAGGAAAAGACTGTGGCCCTAAAAGCCATTCACTCCAGGAAGGGCAAGGGTGCAGTTTCATACCGTGCCAGAAAAAAGGATGAGGAAGAGGACTCCGAGCCATGCTCCTCCAGCTCAGAGTTGTCTGAAGAAGACTTCTCTCTCATCACCCGAGAATTCAAGAAGTTCCTCAAGATGAGGAATCAAAGAAAGAGAGATGGCTCCTCCTCCAGGCATCAGAAGAAAAATTATTCTTCTAACAAGTATGATTCTAAACCGAACAAACATCGCTCCTCTGACATTATTTGTTTTGGATGCAATAAGCCAGGACACGTCGTGGCCGACTGCCACCAAGGCAAGAGAGAAAAGGGGAAGGGAGAGGAGCACAAGTCCTCTAGAGATAAGAAGAAAGAGAGGAGCTACATTGCCAAAAAGCCAAAGACACTGAGTGAGTCTGATTCCTCAGACTCCAGTGATGATGAAGAAGCCTACTTCGGGCTGGTGGGTCGATCCGACTCAGAAGGAGAATGCCCCCCATTTACTGGGAAGGTAAAAGCTCACACCTCTCTCTCCGACTCTGAATCTGATACTGAGTCTCAGGATGATGACCCTGAGGATAGCCTTTCGGCCCGTGAAGCGGAGCTCCTCGAGAAGTATGAGCTTCTGCTCAACACTTTCGAGGAGTGCCGTAAGAGATTGAAGGCTGAGAAAAAGGAAGTGAAATTCCTTAAGGGTGAGAGCGTCTCCTTAAGGGAAGAGATCACCAGTTTGATCTCTCTCCGACAGGAGCACCTGGACCTGACTTCAAAGCATTCAGAGTCTCTTAAGCTCCTTGATCTTAAGCAGGAGGAAGTAGACAAGTTGGAAGAACAACTTGCGGCAGAAAGGAAGATCGTCAAGAGCTTCTCTATGCCAAAAACAGTTCTTCCATCAGTTGATACCTTCTCTGCTCAGGCCAAAGGAGCTGGCTTGGGGCATGTAGGGGTATCTGGTTCCTCATCCAGGAGAAACAGGAACCAGAGAAAGAATAAGGCCGCCAAGAAGGCCTCTGCTGCTGAAAAGGGAAAGGCCCCACTCAGTCCTATTGCGTTCAGAAAGCCTAGCTTTCCCTGCAACCAACATGACTTTGAGTCAACTTTTGGTCATCATTTCCGGCCCTCGGTTGCAAAGCCAAAGAGCCGATATGATGGTTGGACGTTTCCCCGCAACTTCGGTGAGAGTGTCTTCAAGGCACCTTATGAGGAAATCCACATAGGAAATTATGGTCAATTCTCTAGCGGCCATAATAAAAAGCAGGCACCAAAAGCCAAGCCTGTTATACTGAAGGAATAGAAGGTGAAGAAATCATGTGACTGCAATCACTTTGATGCCTTCACCTCCAGATCCAAGGCCCCGGCTGTACCCACCATTCCACGGGTAAAGCAGGAGCCTAGGAAGAGGTACAACAGATTTGACTGTTGGTGTTGTGGTAAAGTTGGTCACTTTGCCGTGGATTGTTGGTTTAATCTGAGGTATAACGAGACTCCTTATGTTAGCATTGCGAGGCCGACCACTCGTAGGGTTAACCACCCGAGGGGGAGTATGCTAACCAAGTATCTAGGACCCAAGTTCGATTGGGTTCCTAAGGGAAATTAATCTTGTTTTGCAGGAATGTCCAAAGGCCACCAAAACTCCAATATGGTACTTGGACAGTGGATGCTCCCGGCATATGACTGGGACAAGAAGCCTGCTGTGTGATTACACTCCAGTCGAGAATGGACCTAAAGTCATCTTTGGGGGGTCAGATCGAGGAGTCAGCAGAGGTTACTGTATGATTTCCAACGGTATAATCTCTATCACCGACGTAGCATATGTTGAAGGGTTAAACCATAACCTGATCAGTGTAAGTCAGTTATGTGATAAAGGTTATGACGTTAAGTTCTGCAAGGATAAATGCCTGATAATATCATGTGCCTCTTCTGAGACGGTATTAACAGGCATTAGGAGCAGAAATATCTTCTGCTTAAATTTTCTTAGTTTAGATTCATCTACCCCCGTATGCCTAGTGGCAACAGACAGTGCATCTCTTTGTGAACAATGACACAAGAGATTGACACATATTAATTTCAAAACAATTAGTATGCTGTTTTCTAAAAACTTAGTAAGGGATGCTCCCGTTATCAAGTGCATCAAAGATAGTCCCTGTCCTACATGCCAGATGGGCAAACAGACTCGGGCTACCTTTAAGAGCATTGCAGACAAAGACTCTTCCCGATGTCTTTATCTTCTGCATATGGACTTGTTTGGTCCAATGCAAGTTCATAGCTTGGGAGGCAAGTCCTATACGCTAGTGATAGTTGATGATCACTCTCGGTTTACATGGGTGTTCTTCTTAAAACGAAAGTCAGATACGTTTGACATCTTCACTAGTTTTGTCAAGCAGGTTCAGAACGAATTTAACTGCTCAGTGGTCAAAATCAGAAGTGACCATGGAACAGAATTCGAATCTGGTGCTATGACAGAGTTTTGTGAAGAACAAGGTATCTTTCATGAGTTTTCCTCCCCGCGCACTCCTCAGCAAAATGGAGTTGCGGAGAGGAGAAATAGAACTCTCATTGAAGCTTGCACGATAATGTTGAAAGATGCTTCTCTCCCAGAATACTTCTGGGCAGAGGCGGTCAATACGGCTTGTCATGTACAAAACCGAGCATTGATCAACAAGAATCATCGTAAGACGCCTTATGAGCTACTGAGAGGCATGAAACCAACCATGTCCTACTTAAGGATCTTTGGTTGCAAATGCTACGTACTCAATAACGGGAAGTACCCGCGTACTAAATTTGGTGAAAAATGCTTCGAAGGCATATTCATGGGCTATAGTACCCTCAGTTGGGCATATAGGGTCTTCAATAAGAAAACCTTAGTGGTAGAAGAATCAATTAATGTTGTATTTGATGAAGGAAGCTTGCTTAACAGCAATTCTTCTAGCAGTATTCTTGAAGATGCAGGTGCACGACTTGAACAGCTGAGTCTCGATGAGACCGCTAAAGATGAAACTCCTAAGTACGTCAAAGTTTCCACCTCAATGTCAACTGGGAATGTTGAAGATCAAAATGGAGCAAATCTCTTAGAAGAAGGAGAAGCCCAAGACGTAGTCGAAGCTCCAGACGCCAGACTTCTAGAGCTCCGACACGTGAGGGATCATCCCAGAGATCAGATCATCGGAGATCCTCGTGACGGTGTCAGAACTCGAAGAGGTACTATTAACGAGATTTTGCATCTTAGCTTCCTGTCACAGGTTGAACCAAAGAAGTTCGACGAGGCGAACAAAGATGCGGCATGGATTTTGGCCATACAAGATGAACTGCATCAATTCGAACGATGCAACGTTTGGACGCTGGTTCCCAGACCATAAAAGCAGAATGTGATTGGCACCATGTGGATCTTCAGAAACAAACTGGATGAACATGGTGTCATCAAAAAGAACAAGGCCAGGCTGGTGGCTCAAGGTTACAGATAGGAGGAGGGGATTGACTTCGACCAGACCTTTGCACCAGTGGCAAGGCTCGAGGCAATCAGATTGTTCCTGGCGTATGCTTCGCACATAGGATTCACAGTCTATCAAATGGATGTGAAATCAGCATTCTTGAACGGAGACCTGAAAGAGGAAGTATACGTCGCTCAACCCCTAGGTTTTGTCAATCCTACTTATCCCAATCATGTATATTTTCTTAATAAAGCTCTATATGGTTTAAAACAAGCTCCACGAGCTTGGTATGAGACTTTATCTAGTTTTCTTCTTGAGAACAAGTTCTCTAGAGGTAAAATAGATAAGACATTATTTCTCAGGGAAGTCAAAGGCAAGATTTTGCTGGTGCAAATCTATGTCGATGACATTATATTCGGCTCAACGGACAACAATCTTTGCAAAAAGTTTTCTAAACTTATGCAAGGAAAGTTTGAAATGAGCAGTATGGGAGAGCTAAAGTATTTCTTGGGACTTCAAGTGAAACAGTCTGAGGATGGAATCTTCATCTCTCAGACGAAATTCACAAATGAACTCCTCAAGAAATTCGGTATGGAGAATGCAACCTCTATGAGGACTCCAATGGGATCCACTATGTCTCTGGATAAGGATGAGAAAGGTAAACCTTTCGATGAAACCAAATACAGAAGCATCATTGGATCCCTGCTCTACCTTACTGCCAGTAGACCGGATATCATGTTCTCCACATGTGTCTGTGCCAGATATCAGGTGAACACTAAGGAATCTCACTATGTCGCTGCAAAGCGAATTCTAAGATACCTTAAAGGTACTCCCAATCTTGGCTTGTGGTACCCAAGAAACAATGATGTCGAGCTAATAGGTTTTTCAGATGCTGATTTTGCAGGGAGTAGGGATGACAGGAAAAGTACTTCCGGGACGTGTCAATTCCTCGGAAGAAGGCTTATCTCATGGAACAGCAAGAAACAGAATTGTGTAGCAACCTCCACAGCAGAGTCTGAATACATCTCGGCAGGCAGCTGTTGCGCACAACTCCTATGGATCAGAAACCATCTAGCCGACTACGACCTTCAGTTCAAGGAAGTACCAATGTACTGCGACTCCTCCGGTGCAATTGCAATTGCCAACAATCCGGTATCGCATAGCAGAACGAAGCATATTGAAGTGCGCTACCACTTCATTCGGGAGCACGTGGAGAACAAGGACATCTCTCTCTGTTATGTCCCCACGGACAAGCAGATTCCAGATATTTTCACAAATCCCTTAGACGAGGCCAAGTTCAGTCTTTTCAAAACTGAATTGGGAATGCTAAACTATGAGGAATGAAGACTACAGAAGCTCCAGGCTCGTGCATCTAGGGGGAGCCTCTGCCAGGAACTCAAGTGTGAGCACAGGTGCAAGAACTGAGGGGGAGCAAGGGGTCAAATGCAACAGACCCGGATTTGCAGAAGCCGAAAAGGGGGAGATTACCCTCTCGGCTAAGGCTAAGGTGGCTCCAAGTTTGCTCTCAAGAAATTGGTATTGGTAATGAATATCTCTCTCAACTCTCAAGAAATTGGTATTGGTAATGAATATCTCTCTCAACTCAATTTTAAGTTTATGATTTTCATTCCCATACGCTCTATTCACCTTAGCTTGTAGGGTTTAGGCTTCTTCAAATAGGGGGAGATTGTTGGGTATTGTATCCACAACGTACCTGATTTGAAGAAGCCCGTGAACAAGCTAAGGTAAATAGACAATATATTTGATGAAATCTTTTAAGTTGTGCTTGCAGTTATTCCACGCTAAGTACACAACAATGTCAGGGTGCAGTAGGTCAATATACACGGGTCTGCGCGACGTAATCCCTCGTTGAGCAGATCAGTGTGTTGGCCTACGTGTACTCTCTCTATTGGAGTGTACTTATTTTCAATTACAAGGCTGTGATAATGCAAGAGCAGACAAGGAGCAAGGATGGGTCAAAGAGCAGCTCATGGGTGGAAAGGCGAAAAATCGTCTAAGTAATAATCGACGAGAATCACTAGTGATTCTCGCCGAATCGTCGAGAATCACTGGCTGATTCTCACCGTCTCTATCCGGCTAACTCAGAGCGTGCTTATCTGTCGCTAAGTCAAAATCGTCGAGAATCACTGACTGATTCTCGCCGAATCTCTGAATGATGATAGTCGAGCTCTAGTGCTATAACTTCTTCGACGAGAATCACCTTCGATTCTCGCCGATTTTGCCTTATGCGAATTTCTGAAGCTCGCTGGACCGGATCAAATGTTAAGGCACTGTTTTGAACCGGGCTTGGGGTTTCTTGTTGGTGGGGCCCACAACGGTCATCTTGAAGACCTAATGTATAAATACATCTGTATTTTTGAACAGTAAGATATGAAGACAAAAAAAACGAATACACGATTTTGAAAAAGGAAGAAGCCGAGCCGCCGACGTGACCTAGATCGGAAATCCTTCTCTGCCGCCGTCGTCGCCGCTCGTGCAGTTGTTCGCCGTCGTTGATCTTGGTTTCTTCTAGATCTCCCGTCGATAGAAGCTCAGCCAAGCACTGTGTCTCACACGTCTAACCAGAGATCCTTTGTCTCTTGATTCGTAGATCGGGAAAACCTTCCCCTTCCGAATCGATCGAGACGATCGATCCTAGTGTGACCGTTGGATGATCCTGCTAGCTTTGCTACGAAGATTGAATCTCCAAAGAACAGCCGCAGCACGCCGTTGTTGCCGTCGATCCCGAGAACCAAGCCGCCGCCCTTCTTGCCGCCGCCGGTTTCAGGGAGATTCTCTCAAGGTGAGATCTAGGGTTGTGGACTCTTCGTTGACTTCAAGAACACGTCATCGAACGAAGAGGGACACCTTAGTCTCCATAAGTTGTTTGTATTTCTTATAAAATCTATTTTCAATTTCTTTGTAACGGACCGATTGGTCCCTAGTTGTAAGGGTTGGGTGCAACCCGCGTTGTGGGAGTGGTGACTCCTACGTATGGAAGGGTTCCTTCCGTTAGTGCAAGGATTGGATTTCAATCCTGTTGGTGAAGTGACCGAGTCATCCCTGGTTGGGAGATAGGTCGAAGGGGGAAAGTGGATGTACCCAAATCGGGAAACCACTATAATTTGCTTGTGTCCTTTCTGTGCTGTGTTGTTTTGTTTTCTTGTGCAGGTACGACTTTAATTCCACAAAAACGCTGCAAGACACCTATTCCCCCCCATAGGTGAAGGTAGTTGACACTAAGTGGACTTTCAAGGCCTGTGTCGACACAGCAGCAGGTTGTGTCGACACAACAGCCCTGTGTAGACATAGCTGCAGGCTGTGTCGACACAGCAGATTTGTGTCGACATAGCAGGCCTGTGTCGACACAGTCCATAAGTAGACACTCGAGTAGAAGGGCTCGGCCAAAGTGCACGGCCGTGTCATGTGGGCACGGGTATGGACACGAGCGTGTACCTACCTGTGTCGAGTATTGAACTCGACGAAGCGTGTTGAGATCAACGAAGAGTACCCGAGAAGGACGCAGGTAGAGACACGGGCGTGTCCCTACCCGTGTCAGTGCATTGAATAGACGTTGTAACCATCTGTAACGCTTCGCCCGTGTCGCTTGTTATATATATACGGACCGTGAAACCCTAGCCGTTTCACTCTTCCTTCCAGCCCTATTGCCAGAGAGAACTTCGGTAGAGAAAGAAATCCACCACCGTCGTGAAGGATAAAATGCCCCCGAGACGAGTTACGAGATCCATGGCCGGAAATGGTGGAACCGCTAGAATCGATGTGAGTTTCCTACCCTATCCCTTGGTGCTAAATCTGTAGATATATAGGCGATATGTCGCCTCGGTAGAGTCTTGACTTGTGAGAAGATGTTTTCTCTAGGATGAGGTCGATCTAGGGCTCATGCCCTTGGTTAGTGGTGTCTTCAACCTCTCCGATCTTCTATGTGGAGATGGGGGATGGTTTCGTGAAGAGTAAAGGCCTCATGAGGGTGAATAAGGGTGGAGGAAATTTTTAGAGGAGACTTGAGAGGATCAACTTGAGGAGGAAGATGAACCGATGCCGTTCATTCCGCCTCAAGATGCGTGCAGAATCTGTGCTCTGCGCGCAGCGGTCTTCTTGGCCATTTTCAGAAGGGATAAGTCCAGATCTGGGCTTTCGACTAAACATGAAAGTCGAAGCCCCTAAAAATAGCTTTCCAACGAATGATTGCACGACTTCAGGCGAAGTCTGTAGCCACGGGAAAGTCTGAACGAGGTTGATAATCGACAAATCCTGTATGCAGAATTGTGTTCTGTGCGCAACGTATTTGAAGCCGATTTCAAATGGGATACACTCAAATCTGGGTCGTGGGCTGAATATGAAAGTTGTAACCCACACAAAGACCTTTCCATCGAGGGGTTACACGCCTTCACCGAATTCCTGTAGCTTTGGGGATATCCGGTCGAAGTTGCTGTCCAGACTTGTCCAGCACTTAAATTCTGGGTCCCTAAATATATCATGGAATTGGATTCAGTGGAACCAATGTTACAAATCAACTCGAGATCTTTGGTGTAACATTTCTATGTTAATAACAGTAGTGTTTTGAAAGATGAAGTTTATTTATTTTTTTTCTTATAACTGAATTGTGAAGCAAGCCTACTATTAACGAATTGACTTGTTAGAAATTTGTTAGATTATTATTTATGAGCATCGTGTTTATAATATGTTGTTATCATTTGGAAAGATTGATAGATTTTTATATGCGCATCATGTTTATAATATGTTGCTATTATTTGGAAAGATTGATAGATCTTTATATGCGCATCATGTTTATAATATGTTGTTATCATTTGGAAAGTCATGTAGAAGAATAAACTATGGCCATGAGTATGTTTGATTAATGGAATGAGTTTAGTAGTCCAATACTTAGAGCGTCATCTCCCTACTGGTAGTATTGTGGAAGGATGTAAGTGCAGTGTTGACTGCCACTAGTTTGGTTTGTGTTGAGATAAGGTATGGATGGATGGTTGGGCTGTGTCCTCATGCTTTCTTCCGAGGCCACTTCCAAGCCACGGTGTTGTGGAAATGCATGTGGTGTGAGTCGACACGCGGTGTCGTAATCCTGGGTTAAGGATAGTGTGGCAGGTCTACGGGCTCGCCGATCGTCACACCGACGGGAGTTGGCAGTTAGACTTTGGGCGGTTGGTCTGTGTCCTCAGTGTTCACGTCCCGAGGCCCCTTCTGTGCCAAGTGAACGGTTGGGCTGTGTCCTCGTTCTTTCTTCCGAGGCCCCTCCCGGGTCACATAAGGACAATTCGAGCTATGTTCTTGGTGCACATCTACCCAAGACCCCGCTGGGCCATAGTACGCATGGGCTTCGCTGTTGTGTTCTTAGCATTGAGGCGTATGGAGGCCTAGGTGAAGTAGTGTGGATACCCGCCTAGTAGTAGAGATGCCCGCTCTACTGTCACCTCCTGGCCACGGCGGCTGATGCCTGAGAGGTTAGCTACCTGCTCAAAAAGTGGGAACTACAGTTCGTGTCGACATGGCAATTGCATGTGTGTGAGCATGGGTGAGTCATTGCATAGCATACATTCCATTTCATATCATTGCACATCAAGATCCTCATCGTATAAGTTTGTATGTGCACTCCTATACGATGAGTTACTTTATGTAACCCGATGCTTAACTTATAAGCTTGTATGGGCATCCTTATAAGTTAAGTTACTTTCCTGCTACTGATACCTTACTTGTTAGTTTGCTATAGCTCTTAAATAACTGCTAGATTATGATACTGCTACTCTTACACTATTTCCACCTGCTTGTACTTCTTTTATTACCTGCATATATATATTATCCTTGTTCCTTACCCCCCCGCCCGGTGCCGAGGAGTCGCCGGGGGAGCGGATGTGAATCCACTTAGTCGTTTCGACTAACAGTTGCTACGTCTTCCTTTTTAGGAGGTCACGCCGCAGGTAGACCATCCACAGACTATGCAGCAGGACAGCCAGTCCAGGACGATATGGCCTGAAGTGACAGTGCCGACGGTTATGGATGTGAGTGTTGCGAGATTTTGTTGTAGCCCGTTTGGGCAATTTTATAGATGTACTCTGATAATGTAGAAGCATGTTTTAGCTTCTATATTTTGATGTACTATTTGGGCATTATTACTTAGTGTGCATTTGGCTTCTTTTACATTTGTTTTGGTTGGGTTGGCATGTTCTATTGATATTGGTTGTAGCCGACGGAATGGACGTCTTGTGGTACAGGTTAGCCCGTGTGCTAACGCTACTGCAAGGCGGCTGTTCCGGGCATAAGACTCCCCCTTCGTGCCGTGTTTTGGGATCTGGGAGGGGGAGGGGGTCTTACAAATGGTATTGTTGAAATTTGTGAAGTGGAAGTGGTTGACGGGACAGGCCGGGCGGCCTGGGCGGACAGCTTTGGTGGACTAGGCGGACTGGGCGGACTGTGATGTGCGGCCTGGTGGAAGGTCTAGTGAAAAGCCGGCTGTCTTCTGAGCGGGTTGTTTTCATGGAGTCCGCGGACTATGCGGCTTGGTATCTGAGGATAGAGAGGCTTGCGGACTGGTGCATTGCCCAGTGGCCGTGGTGCAAGCTTGTGTTGTTAGGCGGTTTGGCTCGTGTCCGCGGGAAGCTTGCGGACTGATGTGTCTGCAGTGAGGGCTGTTGCGGACTGAGCTTAGAGCTTGGCTGAGGCCTTGTCGAGCTCTGGTAGTACAACAGGTGCTTTGCTGTGGAGGTCTTTGGCGGACTGGTGTTTGGAGTCCGGGAGGAGGCTGCTGCGTTGGACAAAAGTGAGAGGAACCTACGGACTGCTGGCGGTCTGTGCTAGGGTGTTTGGCGGACGGGAGTTTGTGTCCGCCATGTTCGCATTGGCCTTTGATGGTTTTGGACTTGGTCACACTCTGTGCCAAGACCATAGTGTCCACAGTTTCCACCAACTCCGCTGTGACCGGGCGGACTGTTGCTATCTGCCTTTGGTCGTGGACTTGTGGCGGATTGAGGTGTGAGTCTTGCGGACTGCCTCGGGTTGGTGTGGATAGCCATTGAAGGGGGTTGCTGTCCTGCAGTGGTTGGAGCTTTACGGGCTGATGCCTTGTCCATATAGCTTGGGCGGACTGGAGAGGGTTCGCCAATGTTGCCTTGCTCCTGAAGGTTTTCCTTGGTATCCGGCTAAGTCCTTGCGGACTCGGCGGACGGTGTTTTTGCTATCGCGCGGGCTAGGGCGGTGTCGCTATCTCTAGGGCGGTGACCACACTCCTCACCTCACCTATAAATAGGACCCCCCTAGCAGGTCTACAGTAACTTGAGTAAATAGTAAGTTGGGTTGGGCAAGGAGCTGCGGTCTCAGTTTGTCTGTCCGCGCGGATTGTTTCAGTGCTGATGTTTGTTGTGTGCAGGTCACGCGGTTTGCTTCAAGGAGCCAGGAGTTTGGGCGGGCTAGGGCGGTGTCGCTATCTCTAGGGCGGTGACCACACTCCTCACCTCGCCTATAAATAGGACCCCCCTGGCAGGTCTACAGTAACTTGAGTGAACAGTAAGTTGGGTTGGGCAAGGAGCTGCGGTCTCAGTTTGTCAGTCCGCGCGGATTGTTTCAGTGCTGACATTTGTTGTATGCAGGTCGCGCGGTTTGCTTCAAGGAGCCAGGAGTTTGGCTGTGACTTCGGTCAAGTACTTGGAAGTGTGCGGTCTCTGCGGATTCAGCAGGAAGTCGCTCTGCGGCTTGTCAGCTCTATTTCATCTTTGCCAGCTTCAATAACCTGTCCGCCGACTTCAGGCGGGTAGTGGGTGTTCCTCAGTTCAGCTTCAGCAGGAGACGAATAACGATGTGTCCGCGCGGCCTCGCGGCTTCGGCGGACTCCGTGGCTATTCAGCGGACTGCAGCTAAGTGCAGGCGATCTCAGCGGACTCGGCGACCTCGACGACCTCGCGGTCTCGGCGGACTCCGGTGCTGTCCGCCCGGCTTGTTTTTTAGTGCTTTATGTTTACAGCTGTTATACTAGCGAAATCATGTCTCGCTATGTATGCCTCGTGTTGTAAAGAAGTGAATGAATAAAAGACCTGCTTGTGCTTCTATTGTTTGTTGGGTGTAACCTTTGTTCCTTGGTTTTCCGCTGGTTCAACGTGAGAACTGGGTAGTTTCGAAGATATTAATTTGGCATTTGGGCTATCTTGCTGACCACGTTGAGAAAATTTAACATGGTATCAGAGCGAGGTTCAGTTGCGTGAGCGGAAGTCAACCAGTGTTGTTACTCAGTGATTGAGTGGTGCTCAACCTGTGTTGTTGCTGGGAGCTTCTGAAAGGGTGCCAACAGGTGTTGCAATGGAAGGGAGCTTTGCAAGAGGTCTGGGCATTTAACTCTTAACGCCGACTAACTTCAAGAAGTGGAAGTCGTGCATGAAGAGCTATCTTCTTGGCGAGGAGCTGTGGGAAGTCGTCGGTGGTGACGACAGACAGGAAGTCACGGCTGCATTCGGTACTGCTGAGCAGGTTAGGCTCTGGAGAAGAACAAATGCTAAGGCAGAGTTCATTCTGAAGAGAGCCGTGTCTCCAGAACTGTTTGATCATATCGTTGGATGTGAGTCGGCTGCTGATATTTGGACAACCATTGATGAGTTGTTCAATAGGAAGAATGTGGCGCGGCTTCAGTTCCTGGAGAATGAGTTGCCCAGGGTAACTCAGGGAGACCTTTCCATCTCCAAGTACTTCTTAAAGATGAAGAGCTTGTGTGCTGAGCTGTCGGCACTGGATCCTGATGAGCCTATCTCTGAGGCGAAGATGAAAAGGCACATTATCCGCGGCTTGCAGAAGGAGTATGTGGCCTTTGTGACATCTGTTCAAGGGTGGGCTACTCTGCCGTCTTTGCTGGAGCTGGAGAATCTGCTTGCATCGCGGGAGAGCTTGGCAAGGCAGATGGCTGGAGTGAACCTGAATCAGGAAGGAAGCGAAGATCTCTTCTCAGGAAAGAAGAAAGGATGGGAAGGGAAGAAGAAGAAGAAGGTGCAGGTCGTTGGTGAGAAGGAGACTTCAACTTCATATCAGCCGGAGAGGAGCAATGCTCCTAAGGACTGGAAGAAGAATTTGAAGTGCTACCAGTGTCATCAGCGAGGGCACTTCAAGCGGGACTGCAAGGTCAAACTGCAGCCTGGGCATGCTGCGGGAAAGGAGGAAGCTTGCTCGAGAAGTGAAGAAGCAGGATGGGGCGGAGCTTTTATGACGGGCACTTGTGTCCGGGCCTTGTCTGCTGAGGACTTCAACAGCGAGTGGATCGTGGACTCCGGGTGTGGTCATCACCTCACCGGAGACAAGTCGAAGTTCACCTCCATTCAGGCGTACTCAGGTAATGAAGCTATTATCACTGCTGATAATACTGTTTATGCAGTAGAGAAAGAGGGGGTCGTGTCTTTGGGTAGTGATCAGGGGCCACTCACGTTAAGGAGTGTGTATCACGTGTCGGGCATGAAGAAGAACCTCTTCTCGGTGACCAATGCGGTGGACGCTGGGTATCACGTTCTGTTTGGGCCAACAGACGTGAGGTTCCTTCACAACGTATCAACGGTAAAGGCTGATGTTGCTCATGTTGGGAGGAGGGTGAAGAACTTGTTTGTTCTTTCCACCAGTGCTTATGTTGATAGAATGAGGGCCAATGATAGCGCTGCTATTTGGCATGAGAGGCTGGGGCATGTTGGCATGGACAAGCTGAAGGCAATGACGAGTAGAAGTCTGGTGAAGGGGTTGCTTAAGTTGTCCTCCTTTGGTGACGGGCATGTTTGCGCGGGCTGTCAATACGGTAAGACACATCGCCTTCTGTTTGATAAATCACAAACAAGGAGCAAGAAACCATTGGAGTGTATTCATGGCGACCTGATGGGACCGACGGTTACTGCCAGCCTTGGTGGAAGCAGATACATGCTTGTCTTGGTTGATGACTACTCAAGGTATACTTGGGTGTACTTCTTAAAGGAGAAGTCGGAAGCCTTCCGTTTGTTTGTGGAGTTTATGGAGTTGGTAGAAGGCCGGCTTGGCTTGCGGATTAAGAAGCTTAGAACTGATAACGGGGGTGAGTTTGTCTCCTCCGAGTTTTTAACTTCTGTAGGAAGCACGGGATCCAACGGGAGCTTACTTGTGCTCACACTCCACAACAAAATGGGGTAGCAGAGCGGAAGATCCGTCATCTGACGGAGACCTACAAATGCTGGCTTCATGCGAAAGATATCCCAAGGTCCTTTTAGGCGGAGGGAATGTCTTATGCTGCTTATGTTATCAACCGGATGCCACTCAGCCCTATCAACATGAAGAATCCAGTTGAGCTGTTGCTGAAGGAGAAGCCGAGTGTTGGACACCTTAGGGTGTTCGGTTCAACTTGCTACGTGCATGTCCCGGATGCTTCACGGACAAAGCTGGATGCGAAGGTAAGGAAACTTGTCTTTGTTGGCTACGATGAGCGGAAGAAGGGATGGAAATGCATGGACCCTGTGATAAAGAAGTTCGTGGTATCAAGAGACGTTGTCTTTGATGAGTTGACGTCATATGGAGGTGGCTCGGTGGAGCTAACCGGAAGTAGCAAGGTTGATGAAGCACCGGTGGTGGCTGCTGAAGGCTTGGAAGAGGAGCTTGCTGTTTCACCAGCAGCTCCTGTTGCTTCGAACTCCGAGGCTAAGCCTTCTGGCTCAGGAAGCAGGGGGAACATTGCTCAATGCTTGCCCCAGGTAGGAGTGGAGCCCGAAGAAGCAACAGAAGCAGTGAGCAAGGAGCCAACCCTTCGGAGATCGAAGAGGGTGGTTAAGACACCGGCTCGATACTGTGATGGGAATGCAGTGAGCTTTGTCTCCTGCTTCTTTGCAGGTCCTCTGGATGAGCGAGAGCCTGTAAACTTCAATGAGGCCACTGGAGTGAAGGAGTGGGAAGGTGCCATGAAAGAAGAGATTGATGCTCTGAAGAAGAATGAAACCTGGGATCTTGTGCCCAAGGTTGATGACATTACTCCGGTTACTTGCAAGTGGGTGTATAAGTTGAAGAAGAAGGCTGATGGGAGCATTGATCGGTTCAAAGCTCGCCTGGTCGCTAGAGGATTCTCACAGCAGTATAGAGAAGACTATGAGGAGACATTCAGTCCAGTTGCGAAGATGACTTCAGTAAGGGTGGTGATCGCCTTGGCTGCTAGCAAGGGATGGAGGTTGTGGCAACTCGATGTGAAGAATGCCTTTCTTTACGGAGAGATTGACAAGGACATCTTCATGGATCAGCCGCCTGGTTTTGTCTCTGAAAAGCATCCGGACTATGTATGTAAACTCAGGAAGGCTCTCTATGGGTTGAAGCAAGCTCCTAGAGCTTGGTATGGGAAGATTGTAGAGTACTTGTAATTCTGTGGATACCTTGCTTCTAACTCGGATTCAAGCTTGTTCGTCAAGAAGAAGGGAGAGCTACGAGTCTTGGTCCTGCTGTATGTGGATGACATGATCATCACAGGGAATTCGGAGGGGGAAGTAGCAAGGCTCAGGGCAGAGCTTGCTATACGCTTCGAGATGAAGGACTTGGGAGAGTTGCATCATTTTCTCGATCTGGAAGTGGAGAGGAAGGAGTGCGGGGTTCTCATTTACCAGAAAGGGTATGCTGATCGCATTGTGAAGCGGTTCGACATGGGCGAAGGGAAGAAGTGCTCTACTCCACTAGAACCTGGGCTGAAGCTTCGACGAGATGAGGGAAGGGTTGTTCATAATCCCTTGGTGTTCAAGGCTCTTGTTGGGAGCTTGATTTACCTGACGATTACAAGGCCGAATATTGCTTATGCTGTTGGCCGAGTAAGTCAGTATATGGCTGAACCAAGGCAATCTCATCTAGTGGCGGCAAAGGGTATTCTGAAGTATGTCAAGGTGACTTCTGACATGGGACTCCTCTATGGAAGGGACTCAGAATTTGCGTTGCTCGGGTACACGGATGCTGACTATGACGGTGATTCGGATGATCGAAGGTCTACTTTAGGTTATGTGTTCACTTGCGGTTCAGCTAGCATCTCGTGGTGTAGCAAGAAGCAGGACTCGGTGTCGGTTTCAACCACAGAGGCGGAGTATAAGGCTTCGGCCTTGGCTGCTCGGGAAGCCGTTTGGTTGAGGAGGCTTATAGAGGATGTTCATGAAGAAGTGCAAGGGCCTACTTTACTCCGGGGTGACAATGAGAGTGCTCTCAAACTGGTTAACAATCCAGTGTGTCACGCCAGGACCAAGCATATAGAGATTGATCACCATTTCATCAGGGAGAAGGTGTTGGAAGGATCTCTGCTGGTCGGGCATGTTCGAAGTGAAGATAATCTTGCTGACATCTTCACGAAGCCACTGTCGAAGGGGCCCTTTGAACGCTTGCACAACTTGCTGGGCTTAGTCACCATTCCCACTTCAAGGGGGAGTGTTGAAATTTGTGAAGTGGAAGTGGTTGACGGGACAGGCCGGGCGGCGTGGGCGGATAGCTTTGGCGGACTAGGCGGACTGGGCGGACTGTGATGTGCGGCCTGGTGGAAGGTCTAGTGAAAAGCCGGCTGTCTTCTGAGCGGGTTGTTTGCATGGAGTCCGCGGACTATGCGGCCTGGTATCTGCGGATAGAGAGGCTTGCGGACTGGTGCATTGCTCAGTGGCCGTGGTGCAAGCTTGTGCTGTTAGGCGGTTTGGCTCATGTCTGCTGGAAGCTTGCAGACTGATGTGTCCGCGGTGAGGGCTATTGCAGACTGAGCTTATAGCTTGGCTGAGGCCTTGTCGAGCTCTGGTAGTACAGCAGGTGCTTTGCTGTGGAGGTCTTTGGCGGACTGGTGTTTGGAGTCCGGGAGGAGGCTGCTGCGTTGGACAGAAGTGCGAGGAACCTGCGGACTGCTGGCGGTCTGTGCTAGGGTATTTGGCGGATGGGAGTTTGTGTTCGCCATGTTCGCATTGGACTTTGATGGTTTTGGACTTGGTCACACTCTGTGCCAAGACCATAGTGTCCGCAGTATCCGCCAATTCCGCTGTGACCGGGCGGACTGTTGCTATCTGCCTTTGGCCGTGGACTTGTGGCGGATTGAGGTGTGAGTCTTGCGGACTGCCTCGGGTTGGTGCGGATAGCCATTGAAGGGGGTTGCTGTCCTGCAGTGGTTGGAGCTTTGCGGGCTGATGCCTTGTCCGCATAGCTTGTGCGGACTGGAGAGGGTTTGCCAATGTTGCCTTGCTCCTGGCGGTTTTCCTTGGTATCCGGCTAAGTCCTTGCGGACTCGGCGGACGGTGTTTTTGCTATCGCGCGGGCTAGGGCGGTGTCGCTATCTCTAGGGCGGTGACCACACTCCTCACCTCGCCTATAAATAGGATCCCCTGGCAGGTCTACAGTAACTTGAGTGAACAGTAAGTTGGGTTGGGCAAGGAGCTGCGGTCTCAGTTTGTCTGTCCGCGCGGATTGTTTCAGTGCTGACGTTTGCTGTATGCAGGTCGCGCGGTTTGCTTCAAGGAGCCAGGAGTTTGGCTGTGACTTCGGTCAAGTACTTGGAAGTGTGCGGTCTCTGCGGATTCAACAGGAGGTCGCTCTGCGGCTTGTCAGCTCTATTTCATCTTTGCCAGCTTCAATAACCTGTCCGCCGGCTTCAGGCGGGTAGGGGGTGTTCCTCAGTTTAGCTTCAGCAGGAGACGAATAACGTTGTGTCCGTGCGGCCTCGCGGCTTCGTCGGACTCCGTGGCTATTCGGCGGACTGCAGCCAAGTGCGGGCGATCTCAGCGGACTCGGCGACCTCGACGACCTCGCGGTCTCGGCGAACTCCGGTGCTGTCCGCCCGGCTTTTTTTTTGGTGCTTTCTGTTTACAGCTGTTATACTAGAGAAATCATTTCTCGCTATGTATGCCTCGTGTTGTAAAGAAGTGAATGAATAAAAGACCTGCTTGTGCTTCCATTGTTTGTTGGGTGTAACCTTTGTTCCTTGGTTTTCCGCTGGTTCAACTTGAGAAATGGGTAGTTCCGAAGATATTAATTTGGCGTTTGGGCTATCTTGTTGACCACGTTGAGAAAATTTAACAGGTATCAGTTTGCCACGAACCTCAACTAAAGAAGTCGTTCAACAATGGGCCACCCCCATTTGATTAGTCAGTTTGGGGACAAACTGACTTAGCGGAAGCAGTGGTGTGCCCATATGTAATTCACACTAAGTTTGTCCAACTTTGACCTTAAGATTAGCCAACCTGACCATGAGTTTGTGTTCTATGTGTAGATTCCAGTTCATGTTGAGCCGATGGGGGGCACTCCTACCCCTTCCATACCCACTCAGTTCCAACAATCTGAGTTGGGGCATATGCTCACCGCCATCCTCGATGCTTTTAGGGCGCAGCAGCCTCCGGTGCAACAGTAGGCTCCGGGTTCTAACTGGCTGAGCACCTTTTGGGCTCTCTCCCCTCCCGCCTACCTCGGGACAGAGTCGGCCGTACGCACCGAGGAATGGCTTGACACGGTCCAAGAGCTATTGGCGGGGATCCGTTGCCCGACCAACATGGCTGTATCGTTGGCGGTGTCCGTCTTGGATCTACATGCTAAGAGATGGTGGAAGTCACTCATGGGCTCCACATTCCAAGGACGAGTGTATTCCGAGATAAGTTGGAGCGAGTCCTCGAGTGTCTTCTTGGAGCACTTCATTCCTACATCAGCTCGAGATGAGCTCGAGCAGAGGTTTCTACTACTGAAGCAGGTATTAAAATCAGTTACGGAATACCAGCGAGAGTTCCAGCATCTCGCAAGGTTCGCAGACTCATATGACCTGGATGATAGAGGATATGCCAAACGCTTCTACAAAGGGCTGCGAGATCCCCTAAGGCAGGCCCTTTTGTTTATAGCGGATGCTAGTTTGGCGGAGATTATCGATATGGCAAAGAGATTGGAAGCGGATCACATGAGTAGTGGTAAGAGGCCGGTGGAAGACGTGATGGAAGTTGGTCCAAGCAATAGAAGAAGGCATGACTTTAGGAGAGGAAGGGGACATCAAAGAGGTGGATGACGTTTCCACCGAAACTATAGGGTGGAGCATCCTGTTCCGCAGCCGCCTGCGTTGCCTCCACCGCCTCAGCCTCAACAGTTTCAGCAATAGGAAGGGCATCATGGATTGGTGTGCTTTGAATGCAACCAACCGGGCCACATTCGACGTTTCTGCCCATGGTTGTATGGGAATGTTCCTCCTGCTCTCCCTCCGGCAACCCCTCGAGGACGGGGTCACATGCGTGGTTGAGGACAAGGACCACGAGGACAAAACCCCGGTCCTGCCCGGGATCAAGTGTACACGCTGGACATGTCGCAAGAATGGAATCCCCAAGATGTGATTGCATGTATGATTCAATTAATTATCACATTTGTATTGCTTAACTTAACTTGCTTACAACATACTGGACACATACTGTTGAGTTTTGGTTTTTGGTACTTAGGCACCGTGATAGTTGGCGGGAGGACGGCCTATGCGCTGTTCGATACCAGTGCCTCATACTCCTTTGTGTCTGAGGACTTCATTAAGGATATGGAGGGCGTACAATACTTTACTGGTATAGCCCGACGAGTGAGCCTACCGGACGGCTCAGAGATGATTGCGACCGCTAAGTGCGAGTTCGAGATATTCATTGAAGGAAGGGCCTTTGATACACCTGCCACGGTCTTGAGAATGTCGGAGTTCGACATCATTTTGGGCATGACGTGGTTGGACTGGCACTTTGTAAGGATTGACTGTGCAGAGAAACGAATCTACTTGAGACATGGAGACTCCGATTTCATCTTCCAAGGTATTAGCTTCGCGCCCCGCATGCTGTTATCTTCAGTTCAAGCAGTAAAAGCCCAAATGAACGGGGATGAAGTCTTCATGATCTGTTTCGAGTTGAAGGAGTTTGCGTTGGACATGAAGGATGTATGGGTAGTGCGGGACTTTCCCGAGGTATTTCCTGAGAAACTCCCAGGATTACCCCCGCATAGAGAGGTTGACTTCCAGATTAATCTAGTACCGGGTGACAAGCCTGTATCCAAGGCCCCTTATCGAATGGCCCCGAAGGAAATTGCGGAATTTAGAGTTCAACTGCAAGAACTGGTGGAGTCAGGGTTCGTTCGCCCCAGTTCGTCACCCTGGGGAGCCCCTATACTGTTCGTGAAGAAGAAGGATGGAACCCTGCATTTGTGCGTAGACTATCGCGAACTCAATCAGCTGACAGTGCGGAACATTTACCCACTACCTCGGATCGACGAGTTGTTCGATCAATTAGTGGGGGCGCATTGGTTTTCTAAGCTGGACTTGCGCTCAGGTTATTATAGGCTGAGAATACAAGAAGGGGACATCCAGAAAATGGCCTTTAGTTCAAGATATGGGTTGTGCGAGTTCACAGTGATGCCGTTTGGGCTCACAAATGCCCCTTCAGCCTTCATGAGCCTGATGAACAAGGTGTTTGAACCTCATTTGGATATCTTCGTCATTGTGTTCATCGACGACATCTTGGTCTACTCAAGGACGGAGGAGGAGCATATTGAGCACTTGACCTTGGTTTTGAAGAAATTGAAGGAGCACGCTTTGTACGCCAAATTCAGCAAATGCAAATTCTGGCTTAAGGAGGTTGCTTTCTTGGGGTATGTGATCAGTGGAGTAGGACTAGCGGTGGATCCATCCAAGGTCCGGGCCATGAAAGAGTGGTCGCCCTTGAAGTCGGCGGCCGATGTGAGGAGTTTCCTTGGACTTGTCGGGTACTACCGCAAGTTCGTGAAAGGATTTTCAAAGATTGCTCTTCCTCTTACTTCATTGACGAAGAAAGGTGTGCCATTTGAGTGGACACCCCAATGTGAAGCGACGTTCCAGGAGCTGAAGGATAGACTTATCTCCGCCCCCATCCTTGCACTTCCGTCTGGGAAGGAAGGATTTCAAGTTTACACTGACGCATCATATCAAGGGATGAGAGCGGTACTGATGCAGCACGGATACGTGATTGCCTATGCTTCAAGACAGTTGAAGAAGCATGAAATCAATTACCCAGTTCATGATTTGGAATTGGGAGCAGTGGTGTTCGCCTTGAAGGTTTGGAGGCACTATCTATACGACGTCCAATGCGAGATCTTTTCAGACCACAAAAACTTGAAGTACGTTCATACACAGAAGGAGTTGAACTTGAGGCAACATCGATGCTTAGAGTTTCTGTGCGATTATGAGTTCACCTTAAACTATCAACCCGGAAAGGCGAACTCGGTGGCCGATGCGTTGAGTAGAAAAGTACCAGGCTCTAGCCCAGAGTCTCGGTTGTTGAGTATGGAGTTGGCTCGGATGATTGAGGAGATGGATATTACACTAGTATTCAAGGCTCCTTCGGCAGAGTATACAGAGTATTTGACAAGCATGAGCATAATCCGTGATATCCGGGAACGGATTTGAGTGGAGCAAGGAGTGGATGCGGCTCTGGCCCCGACAATCAAGGCAATTGAAGATGGGACTACTGATGAGTACACACTAAAAGACGGCCTCGTTTATTTCCGAGGTCGGCTCTATATTCCCAAGGGCGGCAAAATCTGGGAGGATATCTTGAGAGAGACACATAGTTCTCAATATTCAGTACACCCGGGTATTGCCAAGATGTACGCTGGCTTACGGAAGACCATGTGTTGGCCGGGAATGAAGAAGGATGTTCGTTACTATGTTACACATTGCGAAGCTTGTCAAAGGGTGAAGGCGGAATGCAAGAGTCCCAGTGGTTTGTTGCAGTCGTTACCCATCCCCAAGTGGAAGTTCGAGGATATCTCCATGGACTTCGTCCATGGGCTACCTCGCTCCCGCTCCGGGAATGATTCAGTGTGGGTTATTGTTGATCGACTGAGAAAGGTAGCCCGTTTCATCCCAATGAATAAAGAAGCACACATGGACGTTTTGGTACACCTCTTTGTGGAGTAGTTCGTACAATATCATGGTGTGACCAAGACAATTGTTTCGGATCGGGATGGTCAGTTTACTTCCAAGGAGTGGAAGGCGGTACAACCGTATTTGGGCTCGCGCCTAACCTTTAGCACGACGTTTCACCCTCAGACGGACGGGCAGTCTGAGCGGACCATCAGAACACCGGAGGATTTATTGAGGTTATGTGTACTGGACAGAGGAGAGCCATGGGAAAGGCTCTTGCCCTTAGTGGAATTCTCCTACAATAATAGCCTTCAGACGAGCATCGGTATGACGCCCCATGAAGCCCTTTACGAAAGAAGGTGCAGGACACCCTTGTCTTGGGTGCAAGATGAAGATCCGAAGGCATTGGGAAATGAATATATAGATGATACTGATACGGCGGTCAGACTGATACGGGATCGCATGTTGGAGGCTTAAAGTCGACAGGCGAAGTATTATAATGCAAAGCACCGGATGCTGGAGTTTCAAGTGGGTGATAAGGTGTTTCTGAAGATTCGGCCGATGCATGGAGTGTCACGGGTGCATGGAGTGAAAAAGATCAGCCCAAGGTATGTTGGGCCTTATACTATACTGGAAAGGATTGGCCCGTTGGCCTATCGGCCGGAGTTACCGCCAGAGCTGGAGAACCTCCACGACGTGTTCCATGTGTCGTCCCTTCGGAAGGCATTGTTGCGGACCGATCAATATACCCCCACTACTAATGGTGATGTGGCGTCCGATAGGTCTGTGCAACTAAAGCTGGTGCGGATCGTAGATAACGAGACAAGAATATTGCGCCGCAAAAGACTTCCCTTGGTAAAGGTGCTATGGTTTAATCATGGGAAGGAGGAGTACACATGGGAGCCAATGGATTTGATGCAACAACGCTACCCGGAGTTGTTTGCTCAAGGTAATTTTATTTAAAAGCATATTTTATTTTTATTATGCTTTACTTCCCATAGCCTTGGCCTAATTTCGAGGACGAAATCTTTTATTTTGTTTATAGGATTTGTAACGTCCCGATTCGCACTAGGCCCCTCGTTTGCGTGTTCGAGTCAGGAGGGCTGACTCAGGTCTAGTGAAGTGCAGGAAATTGGGCTGCACTTGTGGTAGAAAGGACAGATTAGTCCACATCCCTGTGTTGACACAACTGCTGCCTGTGTCGACACAGCAGCAGGCTGTGTCGACACAGCTGCTGCCTGTGTCAACACAGCAGCAGGCTGTGTCGACACAACAGCCCTGTGTCGACATAGCAGCAGGCTGTGTCGACACAGCAGCAGGCTGTGCCGACACAGCAGCAGGCTGCGCCGACACAGCAGCAGGCTGCGCCGACACAGCAGCAGGCTGCGCCGACACAGCAGCAGGCTGCGCCGACACAGCAGCAGGCTGCGCCGACACAGCAGCAGGCTGCGCCGACACAGCAGCAGGCTGCGCCGACACAGCAGCAGGCTGCGCCGACACAGCAGCAGGCTGCGCCGACACAGCAGCAGGCTGCGCCGACACAGCAGCAGGCTGCGCCGACACAGCAGCAGGCTGCGCCGACACAGCAGCAGGCTGCGCCGACACAGCAGCAGGCTGCGCCGACACAGCAGCAGGCTGCGCCGACACAGCAGCAGGCTGCGCCGACACAGCAGCCTGCTGTGTCGACACAGCAGCCCTGTGTCGACACAACAACAGGCTGTATCGACACAGCAGCTTTGTGTCGACACAGCAGGCCTGTGTCGACACAGCCCTGTGTCGACATAGTCCATGTGTCGACACTCGAGTAGAAGGACTCGACCAAAGTGCACGGCCGTGTCATGTGGGCACGGGTATGGACACGAGCGTGTCCCTACCCGTGTCAAGTATTGAACTCGATGAAGCGTGTTGAGATCGACGAAGAGTACCCGAGAAGGACACGGGTAGAGACGCAGACGTGTCCCTACCCGTGTCAGTGCATTGAATAGACGTTGTAACCGTCTGTAATGCTTCGCCCGTATCGCTTGTTATATATATACGGACCGTGAAACCCTAGCCGTTTCACTCTTCCTTCCACCCCTATTGACAGAGAGAACTTCGGTAGAGAAAGAAATCCGCCACCGCCGTGAAGGAGAAAATGCCCCCGAGATGAGTTACGAGATCCATGGCCGGAAATGGTGGAACCGTTGGAATCGATGTGAGTTTCCTACCCTCTCCCTTGGTGCTAGATCTATAGATATATAGGCGAGATGTCGAGTCGGTAGAGTCTTGACTTGTGAGAAGATGTTTTCTCTAGGATGAGGCCGATCTAGGGCTTGTGCCCTTGGTTAGTGGTGTCTTCAACCTCTCCGATCTTCTATGTGGAGATGGGGGATGGTTTCGTGAAGAGTAAAGGCCTCATGAGGGTGAATAAGGGTGGAGGAAATTTCTAGAGGAGACTTGAGAGGATCGCTTGAGGAGGAAGATGAACCGATGCCGTTCATTCCGCCTCAAGATGCGTGCAAAATCCGTGCTCTGCGCGCAGCGGTCTTCGTGGCCATTTTCAGAAGGGATAAGGCCAGATCTGGGCTTTCGACTAAACATGAAAGTCGAAGCCCCTAAAAATATCTTTCCAATGAATGATTGCATGACTTCAGGCGAAGTCTGTAGACACGGGAAAGTCTGAACGAGATTGATAATCGGCAAATCCTGCATGCAGAACTGTGTTCTGTGCGCAGCGTACTTGAAGCCGATTTTAAATGGGATACAGTCAAATCTGGGTCGTGGGCTGAATATGAAAGTTGTAACCCACGCAAAGACCTTTCCATCGAGAGGTTACACGTCTTCACCGGATTCCTGTAGATTCGGGGATCTCCGGTCGAATTTGCTGTCCAAACTTGTCCAGCACTTAAATTCTGGGTCCTTAAATATATCATGGAATTGGATTCGGTGGAACCAATGTTGCAAATCAACTCGAGATCTTTGGTGAAACATTTCTATGTTAATCACAGTAGTGCTTTGAAAGATGAAGTTTATTTATTTGATTTCTCATAACTGAATTGTGAAGCAAGCCTACTATTAACGAATTGACTTGTTAGAAATTTGTTAGATTATTATTTATGAGCATCATGTTTATAATATGTTGTTATCATTTGGAAAGATTGATAGATCTTTATATGCACATAATGTTTATAATATGTTGATATTATTTGGAAAGATTGATAGATCTTTATATGTGCATCATGTTTATAATATGTTGTTATCATTTGGAAAGTCATGTAGAAGAATAAACAATGACCATGAGTATGTTTGATTAATGGAATGAGTTTAGTAGTCCAATACTTAGAGCGTCGTCTCCCTACGGGTAGTATTATGGAAGGATGTAAGTGCGGCGTTGACCGCCACTAGTTTGGTTTGTGTTGAGAGAAGGTATGGATGGATGGTTGGGCTGTGTCCTCGTGCTTTCTTCCGAGGCCCCTTCCATGCCACGGTGTTGTGAAATTGCATGTGGTGTGAGTCGACATGCGGTGTCTAATCCTGGGTTAAGGATAGTGTGGCAGGTCTACGGGCTCGCCGATCATCACACTGACGGGACTTGGCAGTTAGACTTTGGGCGGTTGGGCTGTGTCCTCGGTGTTCACGTATCGAGGCCCCTTCCGTGCCAATTAAACAGTTGGGCTGTGTCCTCGTGCTTTCTTCATAGTCCCCTCCCGGGTCACACAAGGCCAGTTCGAGCTGTGTTCTTGGTGCACATCTACCCAAGACCCCGCTGGGCCATAGTACGCATGGGCTCTGCTATTGTGTTCTTAGCGTTGAGGCATACAGAGGCCTAGGTGAAGTAGTGTGGATACCCGCCTAGTAGTAGAGACGCCCGCTCTACTGTCACCGCCTGGCCACGGCGGCTGATGCCTGAGAGGTTAGCTACCTGCTCAAAAAGTGGGAACTACAGTCTGTGTCGACATGACAGTTGCATGTGTGTGAGCATGAGTGAGTCATTGCATAGCATACATTCCATTTCATATCATTGCACATCAAGATCCTCATCGTATAAGTTTGTATGGACACTCCTATACGATGAGTTACTTTATGTAACCTGATCCTTAACTTATAAGCTTGTATGGGTATCCTTACAAGTTAAGTTACTTTCCTGCTATTGATACCTTACTTGTTAATTTGCTATAGCTCTTAAATAACTGCTAGATTATGATACTGTTACTCTTACACTATTGCCACCTGCTTGTACTTCTTTTATTACCTGCATATATATATTATCCTTATTCCTTCCCCCCCGCCCGGTGCCGAGGAGTCGCCAGGGGATCAGATATGAAGCCACTTAGTCGTTTCGACTAACGGTTGCTATATCTTCCTTTTTAGGAGGTCATGCCGTAGGTAGAGCAGTCGCAGACTATGCAGCAGGACAGCCAGGCCAGGACGATAGGGCCTGAAGTGATGGTGCCATCGTTACTGTCGGTTATGGATGTGAGTGTTGCGAGATTTTGTTGTAGCCCGTTTGGGCAATTTTATAGCTATACTCTGATATTGTAGAAGCATGTTTTAGCTTCTATATTTTGATGTACTATTTGGACATTATTACTTAGTGTGGATTTGGCTTCTTTTACATTTGTTTTGGTTGGGTTGGCATGTTCTATTGATATTGGTTGTAGCCGACGGAATGAGCGTCTTGTGGTACAGGTTAGCCCGTGTGGTAACGCTACCGCAAGACGGCTGTTCCGGGTAGAAGACTCCCCCTTCGTGCCGTATTTTGGGATCCGGGAGGGGGCGGGGGGGGGGGGGGGGGGGGAGGGGGTATTACACGATAAATACTATCACGAACTGGTCCAAGTATTCTCTGAACATTTTATTCATCAAATCCATAAACACGGATGGCACATTCGTCAGCCCAAACGGTATGACAGTGAACTCACAATGCCCATATCGTATGATGAAAGCCGTCTTGGGAATGTTACTTTCCCTTATCCAAACGGTATGACAGTAGCACCATTTCCAACAGTCCGGGCTTTTGGAACAGTTGGTTATGCGCTTAATCCTTCAAATATTATCCGGATTTCAGATCCAACTTTGAGTACACAGCCGACCCGACCAGCTGGTCAAACAGATCATCAATCCTTGGGATCAGATACTTATTCTTTTCTGTTAGCTTATTCAACTCCCTGTAATCAATGCATAGTCGTAAGCTTCTGTATTTATTCTTAACAAAGGGAACCAGCGTGCTCCGAGGCGACGAACTTGGATGCACATAACCCCTGCTCTATCAATTCCTAAAGTTATGCGTTCAACTCTTCCATTTCCCTCGGTGCTAAGCGGTAAGGAGACTGTGACATTAGTTTGGCACCTGACACCAACTCAATGGTGAAATCGATCTCCCTTTTAGGTGGAGCTCTAGGGGGATCTTCAGGGAACACGTCGGCATAGTCCGACACCATCGGAATAAAAACTAAATCAGGCTTGGATTTCTGAGACACTAACGGGGTGGAGAACAACTCCACATACTAATGTACTTTTAACTTAGTCTAGCGCTAGGTGTTCAGTCCTGGTGCAACTCATTTGAGTTGTAATACAATATAAGCACACTACTCCAAGAGTTAGTCCATGCAATGGATTACGTCATACTCCACTAGGCAAAATAGATGCTTCCACGTCAAAGGCTTGACTTCCAATTCACACTCTCAAGCAACAAACTCTTTGGGCGCACATCAAACACCCGTTCGATAACAACGCATCCAACGTATCTTTCGCCACTAAAGTAGGTACTCCGTCATGAGACACGAAGATCTCAGATAGGAAGGAGTGTGAAGCCCCTGTATTGAACAGCTCTCGAGCCGAAACGTCCAAAATCATAACGAACCGTAAAACATAACAATCATACTGTAACATCCCACTTGCAATTAGGCCCCTCAACTTAGATTGGGTTAGGCATGTGGTGGGTGATAAGAATTTTAGCTAGGTTTGACCCTAGAAGGTGGGTGTAGCCATGTGGGGTCCACTATAGGGCCCAAGTCAAACTAGGTCAAACTAGCCTAAATAGGAACCCTAGCCACAACATGACCCCCCACCACATTGTCCTAACCCTAAGAACAATCTAAGTGGACCCTAAAGTATGCCATTAGGTCACTCATTGGCCCAATTTGACCTAGTCAACCCTAAACCTTAATTTGGTCAAACCCACACCTAAAGGCCCAAATAGTCCAGGTGGGGCACCACCATGGCCCAATCCAAGTTGGGTGGTGTCATAGGATCCATGACCTTCAAGTGGGGTCAGCCCACTCATCAAGTTGACCAAGTCAACCCTAAAACTCAACAAAGTCAAACTTGAGGTCTAAAGGAAGAAAGAGTGAACCAAGCCCATTCCCAATAGGCAAAGCCCACTAACCATGGCCCATGACCAGCCCAAGTGGTCAAAGACAGCCCCTAACCCCCAAAATCAGGAGAGAGGTTACATGCAAAGGGGTAGAAAAGGAATTTTGGAGAAAAGAGGAGAGAGAAGAGGAATGAAGAGGAAGGTGGCCACATGACCACTCATTCAACTGCCTAAGCTTGCTAGCCGGCCTCCTCAGGCAATTCCAGAGGAATTTGGAGCATGGTGGACACTTGGCACCATGGGTGGAGCAACCAAAGCTCAACCCGAGCCCCCCTTGGACTTATCTCTCCATACACCCCCTCTCAGCCCAATCCAACCACACCATCAGCTTCAGAGAGGGGAAACGACTGGAGAACGAGTCTTGGAACAAGGAATTTGCTGGAGAATCGAGGAAACGTGGAGGAGTTGCCGGAGCAAGCTCGGCCATGGCTCACCGCCGCCAAACTCGCCGCCAAGCCGCAATTCAGGTTCGTTTCACCTCACCTTTACCCGTACTAGGATCCTAGATCTTTTAGGGTAGATATCGGGCTCAATCGAGCCGGATGCCATGTGAGATAGGAGTCAAATTTATAATGCCCCCACTCGTCACATGGCATATAACGGTGGGTCTGGCCGGGGCCCCACGCCATAGGTCACAGACAAGTGGCGGAATTACTTGTGGTGATCAAATTCTATTTGTATCCTTAACCCAATCCATTCTAGCGCAACATTTTTAAGTTGTATGAACTCAACTCCAGGAATGTCCACTAATACATAAATTCCACATTTATATATATATCCAAACCAGGAATGTATACAACCCACACACACATGACATTAAGGCCTTACAGGTTAAATCCCATTTTCCCCGGCCTTAGCAACACATGTACAGAGCCTATCCATTGGATCTAGGAATAGGGAATCAAACAGCTCAGAATTGTCCAGAAAAGCATGAACACGGGCTGACACGCCCTGTGACACGCTCATGTCACAGGCCGTGTCCCTTAAGCGGCAGTCAACCGACTTAAAGCCATCTAGTACACGGCCGCGTGACATGCCCGTATAACACCCTACACGCCTGTGTCATACCTGACACACCCGTGTTGGACACCCATGTTCATCAGGCTGCACAATCTTAAAATCACCCGAGACTCACACGGCTCTGGGACACGCCCGTGTTCTAGGCCGTGTGCACCTAGACACACCCGTGTCCCGCAAACACGCCCTAGGACACGCCCGTGTCTCAGGCCGTGTACACCTTACTCGACACTCGACCATCGTCGAGCGTATTGTGTCGACCAGAGGGACACGCCCACTGATACGCCCGTGTCAGTTGGGTCACGCCCGTGTCACCTGGCGTGTTCCTTCCATCAACCCAATTTCGTTGACCAGACACCCAACTCCTCAATCCAGGCACGACACACCCTGGGACACGCCCGTGTCCTAGGCCATGTCACCCCACCTAAAACCCAAATCTCTTTTTGGGGTGTTACAAAATTCTCGAGCTTTACTTCTTGCTCGGGATCGTCGGAGGAGCCGCCTCCAACCGCCTCACCACCGGGAAACGCTAGCCTCTACCTCAACTAAGGTGGTGGCAATAATCTCCGGCGGTTGCGCCGGCCCAGGTGGCCGAAAATGGCCGGACAAAGTGACCCAGCCAGGCTCAATCTCAGCCGTTGCTGATCGGAGATGATGATAGGATGCCGTCCATTTATTTCAAATCAAACTATAGTGTTATATTTATTTCATTTGATTTCTATCACACTTTATACAGAACCTTGCATGTTAAATATAGGCCCCTTATAGGCAATTTCAGGATTGATCACCAACATAAAAATTGTAGATCTATGTCTTACCTTCAATATGCCACCCTAAACATGAGTTTTGTGGCTGTAGAGCTCCCTGTAGGGCTGTTCTACTAGGACTGGTCCTAGGAAAGAGCAGAAATTCAAAGGCATGCCCATGCCAAACCAGAACTCCACATGACCCAAAATTTTCGACATATGCTTGACTAGGGTAGACTTAAACTCTGTCCAAAAATTGGAATTTTTAGAAAAGAGTTTCCTATAGTTTTTGTGAAAATACATATAATTAAATAAATGGAATATTTGGAGAAATCCCACTCCAAATGGCCCCAAATTTTGGTGGCATGGCCTTGAGTTCATTATAGGCCCATGATAAAAATTTCAGTCACTTTTGACTTCTGCATGATGGGCATTCCCTCTTGCATGTGAAGGGTTAACATAGGCTTTGGGTGCATATAGCCATATTTACCAAAATGTGAATTTATCCCTTATTACACATGGTGTGACTACAAAAATCTGGAAATGAGTTCTTAGGGATGGAGTTTACCCCTCATAAAAATATTGGGATTTTTGGAAGCAAAAATCCCATTATTTGGAATTTTTCAAAGTTGGGCCATTTATATGCAAAAATTTGAAAATAAGGAAGATGATGATTTTAAAACCTTAGATTTTGTCATAAGCTCAAGGCAGTCATGTGTGATCCCTGGAAAATTTATGGCCTTGATTGTTTGAATTTATAATGATTTTATGTAGTTTTGACCATTTTGCCCTTTGAGGAAATTATTTATCTATGGTGGAAACTTCTACACAAATATTCTGGAAAATTTCAAGTGATGTATTTATGAGATATTGACATGTTGTAATTATCTTAGAATTTTTGGATACTCCATTAAAGTTAAAACTCAAGGAATGACATTTCAGTGATATTTTCATATGGGACAATAAAGGATCAAATTACTGTTTTAAGTTATGAATTTTGGTACTTAGTGATATTTCAGTAATTTACATATGTAGTAATGTTTATAGAATTTCTGGTAACATATTTCTTGTACTTCATTTGGAAAGTGGCCGATTAATGGATTTAACAATAAATATAATTAAATAGAAATATATATGGGAAAATCACAATACTTGATATCCAGTCATAATTAACCTAGATGACCCTCAAGAAAAATTATTAGACCCATAGAACCATTTATCATAGTAGCTCATGTATAAAGTGACATTGACCATTTAAATTAGAGAATTTAATTTAGGATCAAAATGACGTGGGAAATAGTAAAATCTCATATGGTCAATAATACATATCATACTACCCTAAGATGAATATTTAGGGTCATGGTAACCAAAGTATTTGAAGTCCAACTATACGGGCGGTATTGGGTCATGGGTAGCGACTAGCATCGTTAGCCTAAACTACTAGGACCACAGGGGGATATGATTAACCATCGAGGTATGAATTACATTAGAGGAATAAGCCCTGGTTGGTCTCCTATAGGTCACTACTAGTTCACGCGGGGTGGAGTGCAAACTATAAGGATAGCGGTTAAAACGGAGATCGACGGAAGACCGCCGATTTCCCCGGTAATATCTTAAGTTATTAGGATTGTTCCAGAGCAATAATGAGAGATGGGGAGAGAATTATGGATAGTCATCAACTAAAGTAAATATCCTTGAGGAAGGGAGCTTTGGGCGTAATCCCATCGTAGTTCCTAGTGCCACTGAGAACCCTTCACCGTGTATACCCTGGGCAGTCCTGGGATTAACCTTAAATCACTAAGTATAATAACCCATAGACAAGAGTAGTCTAATAGGTTAAGGCATTATGGTTCATTCTCACCCGTGATTGGGTTTGAGGGATTTGAATAAATGCACAAATGTGCAAGCTCACCCGTGGAGGGTTGGAGGGATTCATAACTAAAGCTTCGATGTGTAAGCTCACCCGTGATGGGTTGGAGGGTTTCAGGAAGGTTGGGTCCTATGAGCTGGAGGCTCGGGTTGGAACATCTTGCATGTGCATAAACTTGTGGCCGGTCATGCGGTACTGGGCCAATCATCACACCAATGACAGTACGGTGGCTCTGGCGAGGTG
Organism: Platanthera guangdongensis; assembly: GCA_039583875.1. Lineage (NCBI taxonomy): Eukaryota > Viridiplantae > Streptophyta > Magnoliopsida > Asparagales > Orchidaceae > Platanthera > Platanthera guangdongensis. Next base: position 46,844,558 of record CM077159.1, on the reverse strand, counting down.
TGTTGGTTTGAGGGGCCAGTGGGTTGTTTTACGCTGCGGTCTGGAGGACGATCCCCGAAAACGCACACTCGACCAAAAAGACTGGTGGGTAGCCAGCAATTAGTACGCAGAGACTCTAGAGTGCACCTAGGACGTGTACAAAGGCTTATGGGAGGTCTAGTCCAGGTAGTGTGATACCCACCTAGGAGTGGAGATGCCCGCTCCACTGCTGCCGTAGCCACAACGGTGGTACCAGAGAGTGATGCTAGCTCCGAAAAGTGGGAACTAAAGGTCTGTGATCACAGAGTCGTTGTGTATGAGTTGTACTTGCATGTCTCATAAATAACTGCATGAATTCATTCATATTAGGACATACGATTCATGGATCCTTATCATATAAATTAATATGGGCTCTTTTATATGATAAGTTTATTTTGGAAACTCTAACTTATATGTTTGTATGGGCACTCATATAAGTTAGAGTACTTCTGTGATGTATATTAGTTGTAGATTTTAATGCTTTATTTATTGCACTTTATTTACTTCCAGTTTTATTTACTTTTGTACTGTACATGCTACTACATTTGGACTATATACGTAGAACTGTTAGTGTAGATTTATTGCTTACATTCATACTTGGTAGCGTAGATTCCTTGTCACCTGCTTCCCTTTTGCTACCCCTTATTATCCTCCGCTTCATCCTCCCGCACGGTGCCTAGGAGTTACGGGGCGAGGTGCGGAGGAAACGACTTAGTCTTTTTTGACTAATGGTCGGTGACCAACCTATTTTTAGGAGCTCGAGGAGATGGAGCACCAGCACGACCGGCAGGACGAGGTGACATGACGTGAGGAGTTGATACCACCACCACCACCTACTACTACTGCAGCCCGACGTCAGGTGGGACGAGTTCTCTGAGGATAGTGTAGCTTCCGCTTGTGGTTATTTATGAGAGAGATATTTGACATGATGTACTGGGCATAAGCCCTTTTTACTCTTCTTATTATTGCTACTCATTGTGGACTGGATGTACTTTCATTTTACTTTATGATATGTACTGTGACTGTGGACTGGCTTGTAGTTCATTTCTACATTACTGCTACACTTCATACTCTCTTTTGGCCAACAGGTTATGTGATCATTTTAGCTGGCAGAATCGGCGTGTTGCGGTGTCGACTAACCCGTTTGTTAGTGCCACCGTAAGACGACGGTTTTGGGCATAAGACCGGGAGCCTTCTTGGTAAGGGGAGGGGTCTTACAAACTGGTATCACTTGAACAAATGACCATATGAGAAAGAAGTCCACAACACTGGACCACCTCGCTTGAGTATTAGTTTGCAGTCAAACTGTGCTGCGGAAGCAATGTTGTGCCCATGTGAAAAAGTCACATAAAACAGTCCACATAAGCAATGAGTTAGGCCAATTCTAATGTAAACCTTACCTTTGTGCAACCTCCCAGGGTCGCCGTACCGCTGAGTGTGGCTCCTTCCCCTCCGGATCCCACCCCTTTTCTACAGATAGAGATGGGCCAGACCTTGACGACCATCCTTGAGGCCTTCAGGGCCCAGCAGGTTCCGGTACCGCTGCCAAATCCGGGATCAAATTGGCTGAGTGCGTTCAAGAGTTTATCCCCACCCATGTACCACAGGACAAAGAACGCAGTAAAAACAGAGGAATGGCCTGAGTCTATACATGAGATGTTGGCGGGCATCAGCTGCCCTGTCAGCGAGGCAGTTCATTTAGCGACTACAACACTGGATGCCCATGCGAAGAGGTGGTGGAAGTCCATGATGGACTCCACCTATGCAGATAGAGATCTGTCAGAAATATATTGGGAGGAGTTCGGTGAAGTATTCTTGGACCACTTTGTGTCCACCATGGATTAGGAAAAATTATAAGAGAGGTTCTTGACCTCAAGCAGGGGACCAGATCGGTGATTGAGTACCAGAGGGAGTTTTCCCACCTTGCCAGATTTGCAGGGGTATAGGATAGAGATGACATAAGATATGCCAAGAGATTCTACCGGGGCCTCAGAGACGATTTGAGGCAGGCCCTATTGTTCATCTTTCACGGTACATCATCCTAGATCATCGAGATGGCCAAGAAGCTGGAGGTAGACCAGCTGATGGTGCAGAATAGAGGAAAGAGACCATAGGATGGGCCATTCTTTGGGGAGAATAGCCGAGGCTCACAAAGGGGCAGAGTCATTAGGCACATTAGAGGTGGGGGACGTTATCGTCCCAACTACAGGCAGGAGCAGGGACCCCCTGCAATACCAGCTCCTCCACCACCACAGATGCATGGCCAGATGAGACAGGACAATCATGGCCAGTGACCGATAGTCTGCTTCGCGTGCCATCAGCCAGGTCATATTAGATCAGAGTGCCCGCACCAGTTTCGTCCACTCCCTCCTCCACATCCTCCACCTCCGGTGGCCCCTCCAGTACAGCAGGGCCGAGGTCGAGGACAAGGTCGAGGACGAGGTCGAGGTCAGGGCTGAGGTCGGGGACCTTGGGCCGAGGCAGAGGACAGGAGCAAATGTATGCATTGGACCTCGCTGAGCCGAGGAACCCGGAGGAAGTCATCACAGGTACATAACTTATGTCATGAAATAAAGTCATTTTTCTTTAATTTTACTATTTTACATAATCTTGACCATGAAGAATGACCACCCATTTGAAACTCAATCAACCCCAGACATAGTCTTCATCAACGGTAAGCCCGCTCATACGCTATTCGCTACGGGGGCTTCACACTCGTTTGTGTCGGAAGCCTTTGTTGAAGGATTGGACGGCGTAGAGCGATTCACGGAAGCGATGATGAGAGTGAGACTACCTAATGGATCGGTGCTACTATCATCTACCAAGTGCAATATGGAGGCGGAAATTGGTGGAAAAACTTTTGAAGCGCCTGCGATGGTTCTGAAGATGCTAGATTTCGACTTGATCTTGGGCATGACTTGGCTACATTGGAATCATGCCCAGATCGACTGCCCCTCGAGGAGGATCATCATGAGACACGGAGACTTCCACGTCATCGTTGAAGGTATTAGACTCATCTCCCATCTATTATTATCATCTGTACAGGCTGTCAAGGCCCACCATCAGGGAGAGGAGGTGTACATTATATGCTTCGAGATGGAGGGAGGAGAAGCTTCCCTTGCTGACATCCCGGTGGTTCGGGATTTCCTCGACGTATTCCCGGAGAAATTGCCCAGATTACTTCCAGCTAGGGATGTGGACTTCCGGATACAGCTAGTGCCAGGAGCGAGGCCCATATCCAGAGCACCATACAGGATGGCTCCAAAGGAGCTGGCAGAGTTCAGGACCCAGCTGCAGGAGTTAGTAGAGTCGAGCTTTGTCCGACCGAGCTCATCGCCCTGGGGAGCACCAGAATTATTTGTCAAGAAGAAGGTTGGGTCATTGAGGCTCTGCATCAACTATCGAGAGCTGAATCGGCTGACAGTCCAGAACACTTACCCATTGCCACGGATCGATGAGCTATTTGATCAGCTTCAGGGAGCCTTCTGGTTCTCCAAGCTAGACTTACGATCAGGGTATTATCAGCTACGAATTCAGGAGGAAGACATTCCAAAGACAACATTCAGTTCCCGCTATGGACTGTAAGAGTTCATAGTGATGCCTTTCAGGCTCACGAATGTACCTTCCGCATTCATGAGTCTGATGAACCGTGTTTTCGATCCTTATCTGGATAGATGCGTCATAGTATTTATTGATGACATTCTAATCTATTCTCGGACGAAGGAGGAGCATATGCAGCATTTGGCTCAGGTACTAGACATATTGAGGGAGCACTAGTTATATGCGAAGTTTTCCAAGTGCCAGTTCTGGCTGTAAGAGGTGGCATTTCTGGGACACGTTGTCAGTGGAGCCAGGTTGGCCGTAGATCTGGCCAAAGTACCGGTAGTGAGTGATTGGCCGCGGCCAAAATCAGCTTTTGATATACGCATCGTATTGGGACTCGCCGGGTATTACCGCAAGTTCATGGAGGGGTTTTCGAGGATAGCACTTCCCCTCACGACATTGACGAAGAAGGAAGCAACATTTGTGTGGACCGAAAGGTACGAGTCATCGTTTCAGGAGTTAAAGAACCGGCTTACCTCTTCCCCCATCCTTGCACTTCCATCTGGGAAGGAAGGATTCCAGATTTACACCGACGCTTCTTACTAGGGGATGGGTGCCGTCTTGATGCAGCACGACCATGTTATTGCCTATGCCTCCATGAAATTGAAGAAACATGAACAAAATTACCCGGTGCATGACTTGGAGCTCGGGGCGGTCGTATTCGCACTGAAGATATGGATACACTACTTGTATGGGGTTCGTTGTGACATCTTCTCAAATCACAAGAACCTCAAGTATGTGGATACGCAGAAAGATCTGAACCTTCGGCAAAGGAGATGGCTGGAATTTCTCTACGATTATGATTACAAATTACACTATCACCCGTGGAAAGCAAACACTGTGGCAGATGCGTTGAGCAGGAGAGCCGACACTACTCGACCGGAGCCCCGAGTGATGTCTGTGGAGCTGTTGTAGATGTTGGAAGATATGTACATTTCAGTTGTTTCCGAGGCCCAGCCAGAGGTCTACCAGGAGTATTTGAACTCCCTGATCATGGAATGTGATATACGAGAGGGAATCAGGGTACAGTAGAGGTTAGATGCAGCTTTGGTGCCAGTGTTCAGGGCCCTGGAAGGGGGCAGGCCAGGTGATTATTCATTGCTTGATGGCCTCGTTCATTTCCGCGGTCGTGTTTATATACTCGCGGGAGGTGGTATCCGAGAGGAAATACTCAGGGAGGCACACAACACTCAGTATTTAGTGCACCCCGGTATCACCAAGATGACAGCGAATCTGCGGAGGATCATGTATTGGCCAAGGATGAAGAGGGATATCATCTTTTATGTGACACACTGCTAGGCCTGCCAGCGAGTAAAGGCAGAATGCAAGAGCCCAGGATGGTTGCTATAGCCACTACCAGTCCCTGAGTGGAAGTTTGAGGATATTGCTATGGATTTTGTGCACGGATTGCCTCGCTCTCACTGAGGGCACGATTCAGTTTTGGTCATCATCGACAGACTGACCAAGGTGGACCGATTTATACCTATCAGGAAGGACATCCTAGTTACTGTTTTGGTGAGGTTATTTGTGGAGCAGTTTGTCAGGTACCATGGGGTCCCCAGGACGATTGTCTCGGACCGTGACGGTCGATTCACTTCCAGGGAATGGAGAGTTGTGTAGGCGTACTTGGGTTCTCAGCTTGCTTTTAGCACCGCTTTCCATCCACAAACCGACGGTCAGACAGAGCGGACTATCAGGACCATGGAGGATCTGCTGCGATTATGTATACTGGATACGAGGAGGCCTTGGAAGAGACTGTTGCCTCTAGTCGAGTTCTCCTACACAACAGTCACCAGACAAGCATTGGGATGGCACCTTATGAGGCTCTTTACAGGAGGAAATGCCGGACACCGCTATCTTGGGTTCAGGATGAGGACCCCATGGCACTTGGTTCGGACTACATTGAGGATACAGACGCTTAGGTACGGTTGATCAGGGACCAGATGCTAGAGGCCCAGAGTAGGCAGGCAAAGTACTATGATGCCCGACATTGGAAGGTAGAGTTCCAGGTGGGGGGCGGAGTGTTCTTGAAGATACGTCCGGTACATGGTATTTCTCGGGTGCGGAGGCACAAGAAGCTTAGCCCTCGATATATGGGACCATATTTGATTCTAGAGCGGATCGGTCCCTTGGCCTACATGTTGGAGCTGCCGCAAGAGCTGGGGACCTTGCACGATCTCTTTCACGTCTCCTTGCTACGGAGAGCTCTCCTTCGGCCGGAGCAGCACATCACTACTACAGCAGGCCCGCTAGCGTCCGACATATCAGTTCGTTTGGAGCCGCTCCGGATCGATGATACCACGGTCCGAGTGCTGCAGAAGAAGAGGGTTCCCCTGGTGAAGGTGTTGTGGTCCAACCACGGGCGGGGGGAGCACACTTGGGAGCCGAGGGATCTGATGCTAGAGCAGCACCCGGAGCTTTTTGCACCAGGTAACACTTTAATTATTGTCTAAAGTACTTATAATTATTACACTTGAAAACCCCGTAGACCCGAACTTAAATTTCGGGGACGAAATTATTTCTTTGTTTATTGGAATTTGTAACATCCCACTTGCAATTAGGCCCCTCAACTTAGATTGGGTTAGGCATGTGGTGGGTGATAAGAATTTTAGCTAGGTTTGACCCTAGAAGGTGGGTGTAGCCATGTGGGGCCCACTATAGGGTCCAAGTTAAAGTAGGTCAAACTAGCATAAATAGGAACCCTAGCCACACCATGACCCCCACCACATTGCCCTAACCCTAAGAACAATCTAAGTGGACCCTAAAGTATGCCATTAGGTCACTCATTGACCCAATTTGACCTAGTCAACCCTAAACCTTAATTTGTGGTCAAAACACACACCTAAAGGCCCAAATAGTTCAGGTGGGGCACCACCATGGCCAAATCCAGTTGGGGTGTGTCATAGGGTCCATGACCTTCAAGTGGGGTCAGCCCACTCCAAGTTGACCAAGTCACCCTAAAAGTCAACAAGTCAAACTTGAGGCCTAAAAAGAAGAAAGAGTGAACAACAAGCACACTCCTCAATGGGCAAGCCCACTAACCATGGCCCATGCCCCCAAGGGTCAAACAACAGCCCCTAAACCCCCAAATCAGAGAGAGAGGGTTACATGCAAGGGTAGAAAAGAATTTGGAGAAGAGGAGAGAGAGTAATGAAATGAAGAGGAAGGTGGCCACATGGCCACTCATTCAGCTCCCTAAGCTTGCTGCCGGCCTCTCAGGCAATTCCAGAGGAATTTGGAGCATGGTGGCCACTTGCCCCATGGTGGAGAAACCAAAGCTCAACCCGAGCCCCCCTTGGACTTATCTTTCCATACACCCCTCTAACCAATCCGCCACACCATCTGCTTAAAAGGGAAACGCTGGAGAAACGAGTCCTGGAACAAGGAATTTGCTGGAGAATCGAGGAAAACGGGAGAGTTGCCGAGCAAGCTCGGCCATGGCTCACTACCGAAAACTCGCCGCCAGCCGCAATTCGGGTTCGTTTTCACCTTATCTTTACCCGTACTAGGATCCTAGATCTTTTAGGGGAGATATCGGGCTCAATCGAGACCGATGACATGTGAGATAGGAGTCAAATTCTTGAGCTTTACTTCTTGCTCGGGAACGCCGGAGGAGCCGCCTCCGACCGCCTCACCGCCGGGAAATGCTAGCCTCCACCTCAACGGAGGTGGTGACAATAATCTCCGGCGGTGGCACCGGCCCAGGTATCCAGAAATGGCCGGACAAAGTGACCCAGCCAGGCTCAATCTCAGCCGTTGCTGACCGGGGACGAGGATAGGATGCCGTCCATTTATTTCAAATCAAACTATAGAGTTATATTTATTTCATTTGATTTCTATCACACTTTATATAGAACCTTGCATGTTAAATATAGGCCCCTTACATGCAATTTCAGGATTGATCACCAGCATATAAATTGTAGATCTATGTCTTACCTTCAATATGCCACCTTAAAAATGAGTTTTGGAGCTGTAGGGCTCCCTGTATGGCTGTTCTACTAGGACTGGTCCTAGGCAAAGGCATAAATTCAAATGCATGCCCATGCCAAACTAGAACTCCACATGACCCAAAAGTTTGTACATATGCATGACTAGGGTAGACTTAAACTTTATCCAAAAATTGAAAATTTTAGAAAACAGTTTCCTATAGTTTTTGTGAAAATACATATAATTAAATTAATGGAATATTTGGAGAAATCCAACTCCAAATGGCCCCAAATTTTGGTGGCATGTTCTTGGGTTCATTTTAGGCCCATGATAAAACATTTCAGTCACTTTTGACTTCTGCATGATGGGTATTCCCTCTTGCATGTGAAGGGTTAACATAGGCTTGGGGTGCATATAACCATATTTACCAAAAATATTAATTTATCCCATATTTACACATGGTGTAACTACCAAAACTCTGTACATGAGTTCATAGGGATGGATTTTACCCTCATAAAAAATATTGGGATTTTGGAAGCAAAAATCCCATTATTTAGAATTTTTGAAAGTTGGGCCATTTATATTTCAAAAATGAAAATAAGGAAGATGATGAGTTTAAAACTTAAATTTTGTCATAAGCTCAGGAAGTCATGTGTGATCCCTGAAAAGTTAGGCCTTGATTGTTTAAATTTATAATGATTTATGTAGTTTGACCATTTTCCCTTTGGGAGAATTATTTATCTATTGTGGAAATTACTACACAAATATTCTGGAAAATATTCATGGTGATGTATTTATAAGATAGTGACATGGTGTAATATCTTAGAATTTTTGGATACCATTAATTTAAAACTCGCAAGGAATGACATTTTAGTAATATTTTCATATGGGACAATAAAGGATCAAATTACTGTTTTAAGTTTGATATTGGTACTTAGTGATATTTCAGTAATTTACATATGTAGTAATGTTTTATAGAATTTCCTGTAACATATTTCTTGTACTTCATTGGAAAGTAGCCGTTAATGGATTTTAACAATAATAGAATTAATAGAATATATACATAGAAAATCACAATACTTGATATCCAGTCATAATTAACCTAGATGACCTCAAGAAAATTATTAGACCCATAGAACCATTTCATAGTAGCTCATGTATAAAGTGACATTGACCATTTAAATTAGAGAATTATTTAGGATCAAAATGACGTGGGAAATAGTAAAATCTCATATGGTCAATAATACATATCATACTACCCTAAGATGAATATTTAGGGTCATGGTAACCAAAGTATTGGAAGTCCGACTATACGGGCGGTATTGGGTCATGGGTAGCGACTAGCATCGTTAGCCTAAACTACTAGGACCACAGGGGGATATGATTAACCATCGAGGTATGAATTACATTAGAGGAATAAGCCCTGGTTGGTCTCCTATAGGTCACTACTAGTTCACACGGGGTGGAGTGCAAACTATAAGGATAGTGGTTAAAACGGAGATCGACGGAAGACCGCCGATTTCCCCGGTAATATCTTAAGTTATTAGGATTGTTCCAGAGCAACAATGAGAGATGGGGAGAGAATTATGGATAGTCATCAACTAAAGTAAATATCCTTGAGGAAGGGAGCTTTGGGCGTAATCCCATCGTAGTTCCTAGTGCCACCGAGAACCCTTCACCGTGTATACCCTGGGCAGTCCTGGGATTAACCTTAAATCACTAAGTATAATAACCCATAGACAAGAGTAGTCTAATAGGTTAAGGTATTATGGTTCATTCTCACCCGTGATGGGGTTTGAGGGATTTGAATAATCACACAAATGTGCAAGCTCACCCATGGAGGGTTGGTGGGATTCATAACTAAAGCACCGATGTGCAAGCTCACCCGTGATGGGTTGGAGGGTTTCAGGACGGTTGGGTCCTGCGAGCTGGAGGCTCGAGTTGGAATATCTTGCATGTGCATAAACTTGTGGCGGGTCATGCGGTACTGGGCCAATCGTCACACCGATGGCAGTACGGTGGCTCTGGCGAGGTGTGTTGGTTTGAGGGGCCAGTGGGTTATTTTACGCTGCGGTCTAGAGGACGATCCCCGAAAACGCACACTCGACTAAAAAGACTGGTGGGTAGCCAGTAATTAGTACGCAAAGACTCTAGAGTGCACCTAGGATGTGTACATAGGCGTATTGGAGGTCTAGGCCTGGTAGTGTGATACCTGCCTAGGAGTGGAGATGCCCGCTCCACTGCTGCCGTAGCCACAACGGTGGTACCAGAGAGTGATGCTAGCTCCAAAAAGTGGGAACTAAAGGTCTGTGATCACAGAGTCGTTGTGTGTGAGTTGCACTTGCATGTCTCATAAATAACTGCATGCATTCATTCATATTAGGACATATGCTTCATGGATCCTTATCATATAAATTAGTATAGACTCTTTTATATGATAAGTTTATTTTGGAAACTCTAACTTATATGTTTGTATGAGCACTCATATAAGTTAGGGTACTTCTGTGATGTATATTAGTAGTAGATTTTAATGCTTTATTTATTGCACTTTATTTACTTCCAGTTTTATTTACTTTTGTACTGTACACGCGACTACATTTGGACTATATACGTAGAACTGTTAGTGTAGATTATTGCTTACATTTATACTTGGTAGCGTAGATTTCTTGTCACCTGCTTCCCTTTTGCTACCCCTTGTTGTCCTCCGCTTCGTCCTCCCGCACAGTGCCTAGGAGTTACGGGGTGAGGTGCAGAGGAAATGAATTAGTCTTTTTTGACTAATGGTCGGTGACAAAATTATTTTTAGGAGCTTGAGGAGATGGAGCACCAGTACGAACGATAGGACGAGGTGACGGGATGTGAGGAGTTGATACCACCACCATCTACTACTACTACTAAAACTCGACGTCAGGTGGGACGAGTTCTCTGAGGATAGTGTAGCTTCCGCTTGTGGTTATTTATGAGAGAGATATTTGATATGATGTACTGGGCATAAGCCCCTTTTACTCTTCTTATTATTGCTACTCATTGTGGACTGGATGTACTTTCATTTTACTTTATGATATGTATTGTGACTGTGGACTGGCTTATAGTTCATTTCTACATTACTGCTACACTTCGTACTCTCTTTTGGCCAACAGGTTATGTGATCGTTCTAGCCGGCAGAATCGGCGTGTTGCGGTGTAGACTAACCCGTGTGTTAGTGCCACCGTAAGACGGCGGTTCTGGGCATAATACCGGGAGCCTCCTTGGTAAGGGGAGGGGTCTTACACATACAACCAAAACATAAGACGTAAGGTAGGGAAAACACTAACGCTAAACTCTTGCGCATACTTGACACCACAACTCCTTGCTTGATGGCCTCCTGCTGGCCAAGGTTATAGGCTCTCGGTTGAGCTGGAGATCGATGGGATGCAGTTGACTCTACTGCCTTTCCCTTTTTAGCATAAGTTTCCCCTGACTTCCGCTCTGATTTGCCGCTCCAACAGTCTCGAGCCATATGACCCGGCTTATCACAAGTACAACATCTAATTAGGCCTCGTCCAACCATTGCTCCAGAACCTACCCCCCTTGCCACCGGAGCACCACTCCAACAATCTCTAGTAATATGACCTATCTTGTCACATGTATAGCAAGTAAGTGGAAGTCGCCCTGCAACGGCTCCTGATTTAGCTTTCTTTATCTTTGGGGCATCACCACGACAATCTCAGGCTAAGTGTCCTAACTTGCCACAAGTATAACAAGTATATGGAGCTTGACTAGTAGATGTTCTAGGTCTCTTATTCCCTTTCCTGAGGTGTTCTGACTTTACTGAACCTGCAGAGTTTGGTACCCTGAACTTTGACGTCTGGTTGACTTTTGCCAAATCTTATTCCAAAGATCTAGCCGACTCCACCAACGCTCAGAATCGAAGTAGCTTTGGTCCTACCAACAATAGTCGTAAATCATCACGCAAACCGTTGTAAAGTCTATTAACTGTGGTCTGTTCGTTCTCCATCTCAAACCATGGGTATCTCCTTATCAAGGCAAATACATGCAAATACTCATGCACTGAGTGCGTTCCCTGAGTTAAAAGTATATTCAACTACTGCTCTGAAGTTCTACCACATGCCCTTTGCTCCAACGCGCCAATCGGTATTGCAGCCATCCCAGGGAAGGGGGCTGCACATGCCCTCTGTAACGCCCCGAAACTCAAAAGAGCGACGGGAGGCGTTTTGGGACAAATCTGATATTTAGTAGGGGGCACACGGCCTGGGACGGCGTGTCCCAGGGCATGTCAGGCTCGAGTCGATGATTTGGCTGCGAGGTTGACATTTTCCGCTCGTCGATGCGTCAAGATGGGGCACACGACCTGAGATACGAGCGTGTCTCAGGGCGTGTCGAGCCCGTATCGGCCCAAGGAGTCGACATTTTCGCTCGACGATGTGTCGAGACAGGGAACACGGCCTAGGACACGGGCGTGTCCAAGGCCGTGTTGGGTGGTCGACAAACTTCGCTCGATGAAATGTCGAGATAGTGAACACGGCCTGGAGCCCAGGCGTGTTCGGGTTTTTCACGAGCGTGTCAAATAGGACACGGGCGTGTCCAAGACCCATCTGAGTCTCGGGTTGTTTTCGGGGCTGTGTCGATGGGGGTACACGGCCGACCACACGGCTGTATCAGTTGGAACACGGGCGTGTCAGGTCGAACACGGGCGTGTCGGATGACCGTGTGTTTCTCGAGACGCGTCAATTTTGACGGCGAATGAGGGACACGGGCCTGGACACGGGCGTGTCGCAGGCCGTGTTCGGCCCAGGTTCTACTTTTCAGCTACGAATCGTAGCCATTCGTTTCCTTATTTTGGGATCCGACGGTTGGGGGTTGTTCCTACTGGGATATACTCGGGATTGGGCCTTTGAAACCCTCATTTCACTTGAGTGGTTCTCTTTCTAAAGTATAGAGAGAGAGGAGAGCAAAGGAGGAAGAAGAAGCCTAGATCCGGTCACAGGCGGAGCTTCGGAGCTCCAAATCGCGAACCGACTTCGGATATATGGAGGCAAGGAGAGTGCGGTGCTTTTCATTCGCTTACATTTCCATGGCACCAAGGAAGAACGCTAGGGTAACGATCCTCTACTTGAGCATGTGAAGCTCTCCTTCTTTTGCATAGGAAGCGCGCTCTCGCGAGTTTGCGGTGAGTTTGAGGCGTTCCTTCATGTAGATATGTAAAGTCCCCGTTGTTTAGAGTCCGTATTCGAGAACGGATATAGACATGATGTGTGAAGCCTACCCGGACAAGTTGGTCTGGATCGGTGATGTTGCATTGCATAATGGCCGGAGAAGACTCTGTGCGAATAATTGTTTTTCTGGTTTTCTACGAGGTAGATTGCAGCAGGGAGCCTTGGGGATTTACTCCAAGGTACACCCGAAAAACAGGGCAGACACGTGGTTCTGCCAACATGGTGGCCTGGGAGCCAACTTGAACATAACCGGGTTATGTGTAGTGTGTAACGAAAACGGGACTCGGGAGAAGTTTGACCTGCGCATATGGCTTAAATTGTCATTGTGATGTGAGCACGGGTTAGATGGAACCGTACCCGTTCTATGTCATTTGGTTAGAGCTGTTGGCATAGATGAGGGTCTTCTGCGGTCTATGGCTTAAATTGACGTGACCCATGCCGGGAAGACAAAATGCTCATAGTTTGGCCGCCAAAGTGGCGGTGGTGAGATCGGAATGTCTATGGCTTAAATTGACGTGACATCGACCGATTCACCGAGAATGTGCCCTGAGTGCACGGGGTGTGTGGCCGTTTGAGCCTACGCCTATGATGTAGTGACATTACTATACTGCTTGGTTATACTAATAAAGTGCAGAGAAGGAGCATCGCTGCCCTGATTTTGGGGGCGGGATCATTATAATTTGGTCAGCATTGCTGACCGTTGCCTTTGTTTGCCACCGTGCGGTGGATTGTTTCTTGTAGGTGCTGCTGGACCGAGCCTTCAATAGCGGGCTAAAGCCCAAGTTTCTAAGCCGACCCTCAAAGGCCTAATTTTTGAGTGTTTTCTTTATTCATGTATGGCCGACCTGCGTGCCGAGGTTTGAAAACATGTAAATTTGAAGGAAACAATTTGTAAGGCTTTAAGGCCAGTACTTGTGTATTTGTACTTCATTCCTTTGGGTTTGTTTAGTGGACATTCATGATTTTCGTGCTGGGTTCTTTTAATTGCAACTTTTAAAACTTCTTCCGCTAGAATGACTCTGTGTAGGACGTTGGAATGGTTGGATGGTTTCCATTGAGTAACCACCCGGTCTGTCTGTAGTATATGGCGTCGGGCCCCGACCGGACCTACTGCTATATGCTATACGACGTATAGTGGGTGTTACAATTTGGTATCAGACTACTGGTTTCGGTCAGGCTTAAAATGAATTCGTGGACGAATTCTTTTTAAGGGGTGGCGGGCACATGTGTGTGCGTCATCGTTATAACAACAAAAGAACCCATGAATGTCCACTTAGGAATGAAAATACACGTGTTTGGGGAACTTGCGTGTTCCTATAATTGCTGTTTGCAATTTTGTTTGGTCGCTTAACGGTGTTTTATACCACTATAGGTGACCAGAAGCGGTGTTGTGCCGTCGGAACGTCGAGTTTCTGAGGCTAGCAGTGCACCAAATGATGCTCCTACAACACCTCCTTCGGCCGAAATCATTCGACTGGTGGCTGAAGCAGTGTTTTCAATGATCAATGCGCAGCTTGCAAGGCAGGTGCAGCAGCTCGCTCCTGCAATGGAGCAGGTACCACTGCAAGCGGCTGAGCAGAGAAGGGTGGAACAGGTAGTAGAGGAACCGGTGGTGCCGAGGAGGGAAACCGAGAGACAGCTCAAACATGTTATGAGCTTCAATCCTCCTGTATTCTAGGGGTTGGGAACCCCATCTCAAGCTGAAGACTGGCTTTCCAGGGTGAAGAGAGTCTTGACACCAACGGAGACGGAAGAATGGCAAATGATCACTATTGCTACTTTCCTTCTGGACGGTGAAGCGAGATTGTGGTGGGAAGGCTTGGAGCTGCATCTATTGAGAGGTAGGAAACTTATAGACATCTCGATGGAAGAGTTATCGAGACTGTTCTTGGCTAGGTACCTACCTTCGGCGCATAAGATAGCATTGGAGAACGAGTTCCTGAAGTTGGTTCAAGGAGAGAGTAGCGTGGATGAATACCTCGACGAGTTTACTCGATTGAGTCGGTATGCTAGCTCCACCATTGCGGATGAGGAGCTCAAGACAAATCGATTCTACGAAGGGTTGAGAGATGATTTGAGGCTACTACTCTCGGGGCCGATGACGCAGGGTTTCTTGACCTTGGTCAACACGACCCGGTCCTTGGAGAAGGACATGAAGAATGTTCAAGCGAAGAAAAGCTTGGGTGATAAGAAATCTGAGTTCAAGGTGCGGACTACCTCAAAGTCTGGGTAACGTAAATTTCTTTAAGAAGGCTAGGACTTTGGGTCCAGCTCCTTCTTCCGGTGCTTCTGGGGAGACTACGAGTCGGACCCCGGGTACATGCTTTACTTGTGGAAAGCCGGGGCACTTTGCTCGCGATTGCTGGAGTGGACGTCCCAAGTCTGAAAGGAAGCCGGGAGCAACTTATGAAGAGAAGGGCAAGGCAGTGGAGTCAACCGCTTCCCATTATGCTCCGGCCCAACCGAGGGCTTATAATTTTGGCCAACAGGAGGCCATCAAACAGGCGGATGTGGTGACAGGTAAAATTTAAATTTATAGCAAGTTAATCTTTTAAATACTTGTTATGTGCTTGTTACCTTACCACTGCTTGTTTAGGATTTGTTTTGATTTGTGAGTATCCGGCAAGAGCACTCTTTGACACAGGAGCTTCACACTCCTTATTGTCCGAAGGATTCATATCACGCATCGGAGTACCTTCTTCGATGGAGAAGGACAAGTTGGATGTGTTGTTGCCCAATGGGTGTTCGATGCGTGCGGATAGAATCTGTGGCATGAAGATTCGCATTGGGAATCAAGAGTTCGATCTGCAAGTGTCGTTACTACCATTGGTGGAGTTCGACGTTATATTTGGCATGGACTGTCTCTCGGAGCAGCAAGCCTATATTGATTACGGTCGCAAGGAAGTCAAGTTGGGAGCAAGTCGTGAGACGACTTTTATGGGCTTGAAAGGGTCGAGCAAGACGTTGATGTCTGCTCTTCAGGTGGGGAAGGCGGTTCGTGCTGGTGCAGAGGTATTCTTTACACTAGTGGAGGTTGCAAAGACAAAGCCTACGTTGGATAGTATATCAGTGGTAGCTGAGTACCCTGATGTGTTCCCCTCAGATATTCCTGGAGCCCCGCCTCAACGGGAGATAGATTTCACGATTGAGCTAGTGCCAGGTGCAAAGCCTGTGTCACGATCTCCGTATCGGCTAGTGCCTAAGGAATTGGCGGAGCTGAAGGTGCAACTTCAAGAGTTGTTGGAGCAAGGGTTTGTGCGTCCAAGTTGGTTGCCTTGGAGCGCACCGGTCCTCTTTGTAAAGAAGAAGGACGGGAGCTTGAGACTCTGTATTGATTATCAGGAGTTGAACAAGCTAACAGAAAAGAACATGTACCCGATCCCCCGGATTGATGATCTATTTGATCAGTTTGTCGGGTCGACGGTGTACTCAAAGTTGGACCTCAAGTCCGGGTACTATCAGATGCGAATAAGGGAGAGTGATATCCCGAAGACAGTGTTCAGTACGAGATACGAGCATTACGAGATTACGGTCATGCCGTTTTGGCTGACGAATGCGCCGTCAGTGTTCATGGATTTGATGAACAGGACCTTCAGGGAGTACTTGGAGCATTTTGTGATCGTCTTCATCGACGATATTTTGGTGTACTCGCAAAGTGAGGAAGATCACTTCAGGAATCTTCATTTGGTTTTGGAGACGCTAAGGAGCAATCAATTGTATGCCAAGTTCTCGAAGTGCGAGTTTTGGTTATCCTCAGTGGCGTTCCTCGGTCATATAGTGAGTGGGGAAGGTATTGTAGTGGATCCGGCGACGATTGTTGCGATATGGGAGTGACCTGAGCTTTCTACGGTAGCGGAAGTCCGGAGCTTTCTGGGGCTTGCCGGCTATTATAGGCGCTTCGTAGAGAACTTATCGCGGATAGCGTTACCTCTCACTACTTTGACGAGGAAGGAGAAGAAGTTCGTTTGGACGCCGGAGTGCGCGCGAGCTTTTGAGGAGTTGAAATGTCGGTTGACGATGGCGCCTATGTTGAGTTCGCCGAGTGGGACCGAAGGTTATGAGATTTATAGCGATGCTTCAGGTAGTGGTTTGGGTTGTGTGCTGTTACAGCATGGAAACGTTATAGTATATGGCTCGAGATAGCTGAAGGTGCACGAGAGGAACTATCCGGTCCATGACTTGGAGTTAGAGGCCGTGATTTTTGCCTTGAAGCTGTGGAGACATTATTTGTACGGTATGAAGATCGATATCTACACCGATCATAAGGGACTGAAGTATTTGATTGATCAGAAAGACCTAAACATGCGGCAACGTAGATGGATGGAGTTCTTGGGGGACTATACATTCAAGATCCACTACGTGCCTGGTAAAGGTAATGCGGTTGCGGACGCGTTGAGTCGCCGGGCCCCAGCTCAAGCCAATTTGCTGTCGATCCATGACGAGCAGTTGGTTCGGGAGTTGGAGGCGATGAAGATCGTTTGTGTAGATAAGCAATCAAGTGCTGAAGCAGTATTGAATTGTACTGAAGTCCAATATGACCTGGCTGATCGGATTCGGCAGGCGTTGGATATGGATGTCCACATGAAGCAACTCATGATAGAGGCTCTAGATGGGTCAAATTCTAAATTCGTTGTGGAGGACAGATTACTTTGGAAAGACGGTCGTCTGTGCGTCCCAAGCGTGGGCAATTTGCGAGTGGAATTATTGTACGAGGCGCATCATACCAAGTACTCAATTCACTCGGGGAGCACGAAGATGTACCGCGATGTTAATAAATTGTTCTGGTGGCCAGGACTGAAAAAGGATGTGGCGCTGTACGTGGCGAAGTGCCAAACTTGCACCTTGGTGAAGACGGAGTGCCAAAAGCCGGGAGGATTCTTGAAATCCTTGCCTATTCCGAAGTGGAAGTTCGACGACATTACTATGGACTTTGTGCATGGGTTGCCAAGGTCGCAAATGGAGAAACGACGCCATTTGGGTGGTCGTAGATCGTTTAACGAAGGTGTCACATTTCATTCCGCATAGGAAGGATGTTCCAGTTGAGAAATTGGCAAAGTTGTATGTAGACAATATTGTGCGGCTTCATGGTGTGCCCCGCAGCATTGTGAGTGTCCGAGATGGGCGGTTCACGTCCAATAATTGGAGGCTTGTACAACAAATGTTGGGAACAAAGCTGAGTTTTAGCACAACCTTCTATCCGCAAATGGATGGGCAGACTGAGAGGGTCAATAGTACAATGAAAGACATGCTCCGCATGTGTGTCCTGGACTTTGGAAAGCAATGGGAAAATCACCTATACTTGGTGGAATTTGCTTACAACAATAGCTACCAGGAGAGTATTCAAATGGCGCCCTTCGAGGCCCTTTATGGTATAAAATGTCGCATGCCATTATCCTGGTTGGAAACATGTGAATCAAAGTTGTATAAGCGTCAAGAGGTGGAAGATGCTACTTCATTGGTGCGAACCATTCGGGAGAGGTTGCTAATCGCTCAGGACCATCAGGCGAAGTACTATAATGCCTAGCACAGGAACGTGGAGTTCGCTGTGGGCGACTGGGTGTACTTAAAGATCAAGCTGTTCAAGGGTGTCTCGCAGGTGCGGCGATTGAAAAAACTAAGCCCGAGGTACCTTGGACCGTTTGAGGTTCTGGAGCGGGTTGGCGAAGCAGCCTATCGTTTAAAGCTATTAGTGGAGCTTAGTGGTCTACATGATGTATTCCATATATCGATGTTGCGGAAGGCGGTGCAAGATCCTACGCAAGTGATCGCGGTCGATCAAGTGCCGGTTGATAGTGGGTTGACGATGAAGGTCAAGCCCGTACATATTGAAGACTCGGAAGTCAAGAGGCTACGCAATAAAGAGATCAGGATGGTCAAGGTCCGATGGGACAATTGCGGTCGAGAGGAGCTCTCTTGGGAGCGAGAGCAGACTATGCTTGAGGAGTACCCGAAGTTGTTTCACTCAGGTACCATTTAAGTTTTATGTTTCTTTCCTGTATGTCCTTTATGTAATTTCGAGGACGAAATTCTTTTAAGAGGGGGAGAGTTTTAACGCCACGAAACTCAAAAGAGCGATGGGAGGCATTTTGGGCCAAATCTGGTATTTGGCAGTGGGCACACGGCCTAGGACACGGGCGTGTCCCAGGGCGTGTCAGGCTCGAGTCGACGATTTGGCCGCGAGGTTGACATTTTCCGCTCGATGATGTGTCGAGATGGGGCACACGGCCTGAGACACGGGCGTGTCTCAGGGCGTGTCGAGCCCGTGTCGACGATCGGCCCAAGGAGTCAACATTTTCGCTCGACGATGTGTCGAGACAGGGAACACGGCCTAGGACACGGGCGTGTCCAAGGCCGTGTCGGGTGGTTGACGAACTTCGCTCGACGAAATGTCGAGACAGTGAGCACGACCTGGAGCCCAGGCGTGTTCGGGTTTGAAACGGGCGTGTCAAATAGGACACAGGCGTGTCAAATAGTACACGGGCGTGTCCAAGACCCGTATGAGTCTCGGGTTATTTTCGGGGCTGTGTCGATGGGGGTACACAACCGACCACACGGCCGTGTCAGTTGGAACACGGGCGTGTCAGGTCGAACACGAGCATGTCGGATGCCCGTATGTTTCTCGAGACGCGTCGATTTTGACGGCGAATGAGGGACACGGGCCTGGACACGGGTGTGTCGCAGGCCGTGTTCAGCCCAGGTTCTACTTTTCAGCTACGAATCGTAGCCATTCGTTTCCTTATTTTGGGATCCGACTGTTGGGGGTTGTTCCTACTGGGATATACCTTGGATTGGGCCTTTGAAACCCTCATTTCACTTGAGTGGTTCTCTTTCTAAAGTATATAGAGAGAGGAGAGCAAAGGAGGAAGAAGAAGCCTAGAACCGGTCACAGGAGGAGATTTGGAGCTCCAAATCGCGAACCGACTTCAGATCTACGGAGGCAAGGAGAGTGCGGTGCTTTTCATCCACTTACATTTCCATGGCGCCAAGGAAGAACGCTAGGGTAACGATCCTCTACTTGAGCATGTGAAGCTCTCCTTCTTTTGCATAGGAAGCCCGCTCTCGCGAGTTTGCTGTGAGTTTGAGGCGTTCCTTCGGGTAGATATGTAAAATCCCCATTGTTTAGAGTCCGTATTCGAGAACGGACATAGGCATGATGTGTGAAGCCTACCCGGACAAGTTGGTCTGCATCGGTGATGTTGCATTGCATAATGGCCGGAGAAGACTCCGTGCAAATATTTATTTTTCGGGTTTTCTACGAGGTAGATTGCAACATGGAGCCTTGGGGATTAACTCCAAGGTGCACCCAGAAAAATGGGCAGACACGTGGTTCTGCCAACATGGTGGCCTGGGAGCCAACTTGAACATAACCGGGTTATGTGTAGTGTGTAACGGAAACGGGACTCGGGAGAAGTTTGACCTACGCATATGGCTTAAATTGTC
Source organism: Platanthera guangdongensis (assembly GCA_039583875.1). NCBI lineage: Eukaryota > Viridiplantae > Streptophyta > Magnoliopsida > Asparagales > Orchidaceae > Platanthera > Platanthera guangdongensis. Next base: position 46,824,354 of record CM077159.1, on the reverse strand, counting down.
GTTGCGATGTGAGCACGGGTTAGATGGAACCGTACCCGTTCTATGTCATTTGGTTAGAGCCGTTGGCATAGATGAGGGTCTTCTGTGGTCTAAGGCTTAAATTGACGTGACCCATGCCGGGAAGACAAAATGCTCATAGTTTGGCCGCCAAAGTGGCGGTGGTGAGATCAGAATGTCTATGGTTTAAATTGACGTGACATCGACCGGTTCACCGAGAATGTGCCCTGAGTGCACGGGGTGTGTGGCCATTTGAGCCTACGCCTGTGATGTAGTGACATTACTATACTGCTTGGTTATACTAATAAGGTGCAGAGAAGGAGCATCCCGCCCTGATTTTCGGGGAGGGATCGTTATAATTTGGTCAGCATTGCTGACCGTTGCCTTTGTTTGTCACCGTGCGGTGGATTTTTGGTTGCAGGTGCTGCTGGACCGAGCGGTCAATAGCGGGCTAAAGCTCAAGTTTCTGAGCCGGCCCTCAAAGGCCTAATTTTTGAGTGTTTTCTTTATTCATGTATGGCCGGCCTGCGTGCCGATGTTTGAAAACATGTAAATTTGAAGCAAACAATTTGAAAGGCTTTAAGGCCAGTACTTGTGTATTTGTACTTCATTCCTTTCGGTTTGTTTAGTGGACATTCATGCTTTTCGTGCTGGGTTCTTTTAATTGTAACTTTTAAAACTGCTTCCGCTAGAATGACTCTGTGTAGGACGTTGGAATGGTTGGATGGTTTCCATTGAGTAACCACCCGGTCTGTTTGTGGTATATGACGTCGGGCCCCGACCGGACCTACTGCTATATGCTATGCGGCGGATAGGGGGTGTTACACCCTCCATGTTGGGCTTTGAACATAACGAACACCGCTTCAACCGCCATCCACATGGTTTCTACAGAAGGAGGGGTCACAGACACGTCATTAGGTGTACTACTCTTCGTGAAATGTTGTTGTTGCAACTGCCGCGCACCGCTCCTAGGCACCTATAGTCGTACAACACACCATTAAGCGACCAAACAAAATTACAAAAAGCAATTAGAGGAACACGCAGGTTCCTCAAACATATGTATTTTCATTCCTAAGCAGACATTCATGGGTTCTTTTCATGTTATAATGATGGCGCACATGCATGTGCTCACCACCCCTTAAAAGAATTTGTCCACGAATTCAAATAAGCAAGACCGATGCCTTAGTCTGATACCAAATTGTAATACCCCCATCCGTCACTTGAAATATAACAGAAGGTCCGTCTTGGGCCCCACGCCATATTCCATAGACAGTTAGTGAAATTACATTAGAATACCAATTTAACAACATAGGAATACACATCCTAACTCAGATCATTCTAGCGGAAGGTTTTACAATTATTATAACAACCCATACATAACTCATGAATGTCCACTACAACCACATTAGGAATGGAATAACATACACCAATACTTTGGCCTTATGGCCTTACAATAGTTTGATCAATAAAAGTGTCTTTCATACTTCGGCTCGCAGGCCGGCCACAAATAAACATAATAAAGTAAACATTTCGCTTTGGCCTTCAAGGGCCAGCACAGCATCAAGGGCTTCAGCCCGCTACTTTCCACTAGGCTCACCTGTTCCTGCATAAGAACAATCCACCGCACAATGGCAAAACAAGGCAACGATCAACTAAAGCTGACCAAATTATAACGACCCCGCCCCTTAATCGGGGCGGCGGTGCTCCTTCCCTGCATTTCATTAGTATAATCAAACATGATAGTGAAAGTACAATTTAAGCACACTTCACCACAGGCGTAGGCACGCACGACCACACACCCCGTTCTCTTAGGGCACATTCTCGGTGAATCCGGTCCATTCCGAGGCTTCACCACCGCCCCCAAGAAGGCAAACATCGTGAGCATTTTAGTCTTTTAGGCCGAAGCCTAAGACCAGCCCTCTATGCCATCGGTAAGTGTCACGTACATTCGGTCTCTTTAACCGAACCACATAGAACTGGTACGGTTCCACTCACCCGTTTCTCACATTGCCATGTCAATTTAAGTCATCGGCGCGAGCCAAGCTTCCCCGAATCATGAAGTATCAATCATACAATAGTACATAACCCGATTATGCACAAGGTTGGCTCGCAGACCAAATAGACTGGGCTCCCAGAGCACGCAACCTCACAACACTGGCCCCCAGGTCTCAAAGAGACAGGCCTCAAAATAACAGAGTTACCACCGGTGGTATTACTAATGCCGCGCAGTGCCTGACAGAAATACGTTTCTGCCCAGTTTTTCGGGTGCTCCTTGGGGTTAGTCCCCAAGGCTCGCTGCTGCAATCTACCGCGTAGAAACCTGAAAACAAAACGGCACGGGGTCTTCTCTAACAATACATGCATAATGAAAACATCACCGATCCAGACCAACATGTCCGGATAGGCTTCACAAACCATGCCTATGCTCGTACTTTGATTCTGGACTCTATATGCAAGATTACGGGGATAAACCATATCTACTCGAAGGAATATCTCACGCTCACCGCCCACTCGAGGGAGAGAGTTTCCTATGCAAAAGGAAGAGGACTACACATGTCCAAGTAGAGAATTTCTACCCTAGAGGTTCGCTTCCGCGCCATGGAAAACTAGCCGGATGACAACCACCGCAACGTACTCGCCTCCGCGGATCTGGGCTCGGCTCGTGATTCGGAGCTCCGAAGCTCCAACAATGGCCGAAACTCCTCCTTCTTCTTCACAATATGCTCTCCCCTCTCTCTACCTCTTAGAAAGAGAAAGGGACAAAGGAAATGAGGTTTAAACCCTCATTTCCCGACCTTATACCATCAGTGAGAATCCCGGGCCGTCGGATCCCTCTTAAATGAAACGAAAGGCCCTAATTCGCCTTTAAAATCATCTTCCTGGGACCGTACACGGCATGTGACATGCCCGTGTCACAGGTCGTGTCTCACAATCATACAAGAATTCGTCGATCTATGAATCAAGGCACGGTCTCTAACACTCCCGTGTCAACCTTGGACACTCCCGTGTCAACCCTGGACACGCCCGTGTCATAGGCCCTGTGCCTCAATCGATGCTGAAATAGTCACCCCCGAATAAGACATGGATTTGGACACGCCCGTGTCCCAGGGCGTGTTGCTCACTCAACACAGCCTGAAAAATACAGAGCAGGACACGACTTTGGACACGCTCGTGTCTGCCGTGGACACGTTAGTGTCCGACCTGGACACGCCCGTGTCCTAGGCCGTATTCAACACTCGATAAAACTCAGCCAATTCTAGAAAAGAACAAGGCTCGGACACACCCGTGTTACAGTCCGTGTGAAACCATAATGGATCCAAAGCTCTCAAAAACACTACCCATTCATATTCGAGTTTTGGTGCGTTACATATCATTCAGGAAAAAAATTCGCGTCTGTGCAAAAAAAATTGTTGTTAAGTCTATTGATCACAATGTCCTAGATTTTTAGAAGTCAAACAAGTCAATGGTATACACATAGATGTATTTGATGTATGTTTAAGTTCATGCATGTTGTTCTTTGTCACATTGATTGGACAGGTGTTCTAATTAACAAAGACAGGTGGACACAAGGAAGAATGTTGGAAAGACAGAAATTTGTCGAAGTCCACAGGTATTGAGTGAAACCAGTTCACTCAATGCTAGATGTCAAATAAGAATGCTGGAAAGACAGAAATTTTTCTAAGTCCACAGGCATTGAGTGAAGTCAATTCATTCAACGCGTGATGTCAAAAAGCGCCGAGTAAAACATGGACAGTCAAAGCCCAACAGTTTGCAAAGCAGATATTTGGCTAAGTACACAAACGTTGAGTGAAGTCAGTTCACTCAACATCATAGAACAAGAAGTGTTGAGTAAAAACAAGACAGTCAAAGCTTCAGCATTGGCAAAGAAGAAATCTGGCTAAGTCCAGAAGCGTCGAGTGAGGACAACTCTCTCAAAACTTGAAGAAAGAAGCGTCGACTAAAGCTCAGATAGTCAAAGCTTCAGCATTGGCAAAGAAGAAATCTGGCTAAGTCCAAAAGCGTTGAGTGAAGTCAGTTTACTCAACACCAAGCTCAGAAAGCGCCGACAGAACAAGCTTCAGTCAAAGCCTCAAAAGATGTAGACAGAAAATCTGTCTAAATCCAGATGTGTTGAGTGAAAGCAGTTCATCAATGCCAACTCAACAGAGAAATCGACCAAGTACAGAAGCGTTGAGTGAAGACAATTCACTCAACGCCTCATCAAGAAGATAGGTAAAGGCAAAAAGCGTTGATTGAATACAGCTCACTCAACACCTTCATAACGATGAAAATCAACTAAGTACAAAAGCATCGAGTGAAGACTATTCACTCAACGCCTCATCAAGATGACTGGAAAGTCAAGTATGCGTTGAGTGATGAAGGCTCACTCAACGTACTCAACGCATATCAATAAAAAGTTTTGTCCAAGGACAGGAGCGTTGAGTGATGAAGGCTCACTCAACGCACTCAATGCCTATCAACATAAAGTTTTATCTAAGGACAAGAGCGTTGAGTGATGAAGGCTCACTCAACGCACTCAACGCATATCAATAGAAAGTTTTGTCCAAGGACAAAACCGTTGAGTGATGAAGGCTCACTCGACGCACTTAATGTCTAGTGAGACAAAAATCTATCTAAGTGTTTTTGCGTTGAGTGATGAAGACACACTCAACGCACTCAACATCTGCACTAAATTACTTGAATTTAGCTAAGTCTACTGATGCTGATGTCAGCAAAATTCAAAATCATTGCGGGAAGTCTACAGAACGCGACAAACGGTGCTGCAGGCCTACTGTATGACATTTACTGATAAAGCAAAGTTGCACCCAAAAATACAGTGGGTCCCACTGTCCAAAGAGCCGTTGGACGGCGAAAGATAAAAAGCATCAGATCAGATAATAGAAAATTTACTTTTGGAAAAGCTTCGGACTTCATCTTCTTCTTCGCGACATTGTTGTAAAGTCGGAAGAGCAAGTTCAAACTTCTGATCTAAGAGTTCAACAAGTTAGCTGTTGCTATTCTCACCTGCAGCAACAAGTTCAGAGATACTTCTCTGTGAAAGAAGAAGTAGCAAGGCAAGCCCTAGCTGCAACAAATTCACAGCCTAAGTTGATCATTGCTGAAGAACTCTTTCTGGAGCTGTGAAGAAGATCTAGACTGAGCTACTTCAGTTCAGAAGAAGAAGACAGAGAGAATATTTCTTTGGGGTCAGATCATCATCAACAAACCTTTCTTCCTGCTGTAGGATCCTTTGGATCTGAGTGTAAGCCAAAAATTATAAAGGCTGAGTGTAGGGCCTGTGTGCTTGAGTTGTAGGACTTATGCTCAAGTCCGAGGTAGGAGAGTCATTCTCTCTAAGTTGTAGGGCCTTTGTACCTTAGTTGTAGGATCCCTTTGTGGATTTGAGGTAGGGCCTTTGTGTAAGACCCTCCCCAAACATTTTCCCTGGGTCGGTCTGTAGGGGATCTTACGTGACCAAGACGCCCTCCTAGTACTCCTCAAGGGGTAACGACCCACTCCACTAAGCACTGGTTAGTCGCCTTGCATAGAATGAACCATAACATTCACATCACATCATAGAGTACAGCGGAAGAACTATCAGGAAGACATAATAAATATATATCACGACATATATTTAACAAAAAAGTGAAAGGTCGTAGCCATTGTCTATACATAGTGCCCGTAGGCTATCATAGTACTAACTAGCAACTCCTTTCTCTCTTAACTTTGCTCTGTAGTACTCACCTCTCGAAACTGTGGAGACGACAGGGGTGCCTCTGCCCGGATAGTTCTACCAGCTGGAGTATCGTCCTTCAACAGCTGGTCACTACGGTGCTCCATCTCCTGTGAATGGTTATTAAAATAACCGTTAGTCACATAGCTAAGTGGAATCAAATCACCTCCCCAGATCCATATCCTGGGGACAAGCACACACACCCAACAATATAAGATAACCAAAGCATGAGAGAGTTAGCGTAGTATTTCATAAATAAGCTAGGAGCAAATGAAAGGAGTACAACATGATATAATTTGACAAATGGTATTAATTTACGTCAGTTATATTTTTCGGCTCCACTAGTGAAATAACACAGTAGGTATACAAAACACGAACGAGCTCTGCGATCCTTCAAGTCGCGCACACATCGCAAGCTTTCACAGCCGCGCACACATCACAGGATTTCATAGTTGCGCACACATCGCAGGCTTTCACAATCACGCACACATCGCAGGCTTTCACAGTCGCGCACACATCGCAGGCTTTCACAGTCGCGCACACATCGCATGCTTTCATAGCCGCGCACACATCGCAGGCTTTCATAGCCGGGCACACATTGCAGGCTTTCACAGCCGCACACACATCACAGGCTTTCCCAGCCGTGCACACATCGCAGGCTTTCACAGCCGCGCACACATCACAGGATTACACAACCGCCCACACATCATAGTCTTTCATAGCCACACACACATCATATGATTTCACAGCCGCACACACATAACATGATTTCACAGCCGTGCACACATCACAAGCTTTCACAGCCGCACACAAATTGCAGGCTTTCACAGTCGTGCACACATCCCAGGCTTTCACAGCTACACACAATACCCTATGTCAACATAGTATGAACCGCTTCTCTTCCAGCAGGGTGGAGAGCCCCACGGGCCTCCCCGATGTGGCCGTCGGTGACAATGACCAGTCCTTCCACTTCTGGGGGTGGTCGTACTGCACAACCCAGCCCCTTACGTACAACCCCGTGTACCCTTGGATGTGAGCGACATCCGCTGATTCAACATTTTGGCCGACCAGCGGAGGAAACCCAACGGAAAAAACATAACAGCCGGTCACCCGTGGTACCCATCTCCCTGTCTCCTTGAGTCGTCGAACTTTCTACACAGGCACGAATGGTCTACGGAAGTGACTAACGCGCCACAATTTACCGCATGCAATTTACAAGTAAGCAAATTATTAATTTACTCGAATGCATCGGGTCTGCAACCGCCTGCCCTACTATGCTTCAAATAATTCGGGCAAGCGACATTCAACTCAACTTTCGATAAGGAGCGTGAGAGCACTTTACTTGGGGCTAACTTTAGAGGAACTTCTCAACTCTTATTATCTTCAACTAAGGCTCAACCTATCAAATCACTGCCCATTAGGGCAAGACCCATGCAAAAAAATAGTAAATTGCAAAAACAAAAGTGCGGTAATAAAAACTGTTTTTAGTATATAAGATGCAAAATTGAAATGTTGTAATGAAAATGGACCAGTACGAAACTAAAGTAGTATTGAACTAAAAGTACTAAAAGGAACTATACCAGTACGAGACTGGAATAGTACTTAAAAGAAATGAACTGAACTGAAAGGAATAAATGAATTGGACCAGTATGAGATTGGGGTACTGAACTGAAATGAAATAATGAACTGGACCAGTGCGAGACTAGAATAATACATAAATAAAATGATTAGTACTCCAATCACTCCCTTAAGGAGGCTTTAGTTCCATCTCCGTTCTCAGGATCCTTAGTTCAGTTTAATCTCCATTCTCAGGAGGCTTAGTTCAGTTTCATCTCCGTTCTCAGGAGGCTTAGTTCAGTTTCATCCCCGTTCTCGGAAGGCTTCTTTGGGGTTTACCCATTAATCCGGTCCGATAATAGTTCAGTGGCATGGCTTAATTAGACTTGAAGGATTTATTGAGGGTTACATCTTTATTATTCGTTGAGAATAATTTGCAGTTTCATTGCTCGTATTTCATTTTTCGAGTCTGTTCAAGTTACTCGAGAGCTTTGTAACAGATAAAGATGAGGCGCTCAGTAGTTCTACGAAACCTCAGAATACTCAGAGCATGACACTTGTCTCAATCACCCTCGTCCGTAAAATAGTTGAACTTATCATTCAATTTAAAAGTGGTCGCACGCTACGATTTTCATTTTCGAAGAATTTTGGGTGCGCAAATTTTTGCACCAACCCTTGGCTGTAAGAAATTGAAAAAATCTTCAATTTTTATCCATAGTTTCTATATTTTAATACAACCTTTAAGAGAGCCTAAAAAGAATCTAGTAATTTTTTCAAAATTTTCCGAGCAATTTTAGCCTCTAAATTGCCCAAATAAAATTCATTTAGGCTTTTAAAATTACCAAAACAATTTCAAAACTTCTCAAAATTTTTTTGAAAGAAGCCCTTATCAAGGGGAACAACTTTCATGTTCAATACTTTTCCCTAAGAGCCTATATTCTTTTATAAAAAATATACACTATTTTGATTTAGAAATTGGTCTGCATATAGCATAACAAGCTTAATTTTGCGGCCAAGATTGCGCCAGATAGAGGAATTGGCAAGCGTTTCCCTATAGCAGATCAGCTATGGATTCGCTGTGGGGCACAAAAGATGAGGCGGGAGGGGGAAAAGAGGTAATCACAGCCGTTCATCTCTTTTCACGAGATGAACGACGATGATCTTCCCCCGCTGAAGAAGGCGGTGGCTCTCTGCCACCATCGGCCAGCCACTGCCAGACACCGAGACCGCCCCCGATCGACTCATCAGGGGCTGGCGAGTCTCTGGTTGGTGGTCCGGCAGCCTGCCACCGCCGGTCACCACCAGAATTTGAAATCCCAAGAGCAGGGTGGTGATGGCTCTGCTCCCAGCACCGCCACGCCACCCTGCCTCTCTAGTGGCTATACTGGCCATGAAATCACCCCTGGCCGGTGCACCGGGGGCAGGTCTCCTCTCTGGTGGTGGCCCGACAACCAGATGCCTCTAGTCGCCGCCGAAGCAAAAACACATCAAATCTTTGTTTCTTGGGTACCGCTGGAGCAGCATTTTCCGGCAGAGCCCCGACCTTCCACCACCGGGGAATGTCATCCCCGGTGGTTTAGCCCTTCTCCAATGCCACAACCGATGCTGAGAGGCACAAGCTTGCTGCAGCCACCACACGACTTGGAGCTTGTCTCGGGTGGTGCCGACGGCGCTCCGGCCACCGGGAGGCCCATGAAGGTCATCCAAAATACTTGAAAGGGAGAGGGGAGAAGGTTCCACATGGTCTGGAAGAGCTTGGGAGGGCCCCGGCTGAGTTGCTATTACAGGCAGTGGATAGCTTGGGTTGTGGAAAGTTTTCCGGTGAGCTGGGACTCCTGTGAGGGTGCCCTAGGCTCGGGTGGGTGGTGTGGGGGAAAGAAGGATGGGAAAGGCCTTTTATAGGCTTGGGGAGGGTGTCCATCCCTCCCCTTGCCAATGTGGGATTAATCGCATGAGGGGAGGAGCTCATCTCCTCCCATCCACTTGCCTTGGGCATGTAGCACCTTCCTAGGGTGCCTAGGTGGCAACCATCTAAGGGAGAGGAGTTGGGGTGGGCTTGGGCCTTGGTTCATAAGGAGAGATGAGGAGGGGAAGGGAAAGGTTGGGCTTTCCTTAGCCCATGGCCCATTCCTTATTATGGGGCTAGTTTTGGGTGGCCCAAGGGATGAAAGGGGTAGGGCCTTAATCAACTCTGGATGGGAGGGTGGGCTCCTTCTGAGGAAAATTCGAAAAAGTGATTTTTAGGGGGGCTTTGAGCAAGTCAACCCTAGGTGGGTCCCCGCATGCTGGTCAAAGTCAAAGTGAGTCTATGACACTGGGGGTCGGGTCAAACTTGGGGTGTCGCGTCATAATTTGTGTGTGCACACTTTTTGGTTCACGGTTATGATTGATTTGACAATGGATTGACTATTCGTATTTGAAATTGACCGGGACGAACTCGGTTGACTTCGTATTGATCATACGAGTCCATTGCCACTGACCGGGGTCGAATCAGAGTTCGTTTGCTAAACATTCTAAATCTGCACATCACGGAGTGCTAAAACGGTCAAATTGCTGATATTTGTCGTTAAACTTCGGATTGTGACACAATGAGTTTTAGTGGGTTCGTATTGACTATACGAAAACATAGGAACTGACATAACTCAAATCGGAGTTCTCTATCTCGATATCCCCACCTATGTTTACCTCCTACCTTGGTATGTGCAACGGGTAGAGGTTCGGGTCACTCTTATTGGGCCCACTAGGGTTCTGGTGGCCCAATAAAAGTCAGGATGTTAAAATTTAATAAAAATAAAAGGATTTTTATCCCCCAAAATTTGCCCAAAGTAGGGGAAAAAGAAAAAAAAATACATGGGGAAAGTGTCCCGGGTATTTTTCTCGGACGAGTGCCTCTAGTTCCCAAGTGTACTCATCTCGTCCGTGATTTGACCACAATATCGTGACCATCGAGATGGACTTGTTACGCAGATTCTTCAATTTATGATATATTATTCTGATTGGTTCAAGCTGGACGGATCTATCGGACTGCAGTTGCACTGGTGGGGTAGGTAGATGCTGCTCTGGTTGCCAAAAAACTCACCTTAAGGATGAGACATGGAACACATCATGAAGATTTCCCAACTCTGGGGGTAGGGCTAGCCGATAGGCAATTGGGGAAACACGCTCTATCACCTGATAGTGGCCCAAGAAGCGGGGGTCCAGCTTTTTCTGTTTCCTCAACCGGGAGACACCATGCATGGCCTTGATTTTTAAGAACACCATTTCTCCCACGACAAACTCCACCGATCGATGCCTTGCATCATAATATTTGGCTTGTCGACTTTGTGCTTCTGATGTCAACTAATCGCGAAGAGAATAGAAACCGAACTAGAAATCCAATTAGGCAAGTATGCCTATCAAAATGTAGCCAGGGGACACAAGTGTCGTATTAAAATCCGGGAACTGTTGAGTAATCTTACTCACACAAAAACTATTATCTTATCGAGAGATTGTTTTTGGGTTTATGAGAAAGCTAAATGCGATTAAGAAAAGAAATATAGCGCTAAAAAGAGAACTACTTGCAGTTAAATAGAGAGCTACTAAAAGCGATTACAATGAGGGGTTGAGATGATGATAAAGAAAAACACTCGATCAAGAATCACCTCGGCTAAAGTTGATTAAAAAATGCGATAATAAACCCTAACTTAATAAGGTAAAAGACCTTGACCATGGAGGTTCCATAAGCATGAACATGCTTCTCTCGAAGCCGTGTCGACCTGAGTTTAGGAAAGTCCGACCGAACTCTCGTCCAAATCGGAGACCTAAAGTCGCTTTACGCTGTAAACCCCTTTATTGGATTTCACTCCAATCCGAGAGATTTAACGTCTGCCACTCTCGAGGGGTGTGTGCAAATCTCTTTACTCTTGAGTGTTCACTTCAAACTACGAGCCTCTCGGCTGGCTAAGAATGAAAATAAATATGGAAATTATATATCAATGATATAACTCCAAACATGACTTTTCAAGAGTAAATCAAAAGTCGAAGCCTTACAAAGAAAGACTGAACTAGAGCATCATAACTTAATCAACTCGAACCTCAGATCATCAAGATCGAGTACAAGGAGGATTATTTACTCATGGTGAAGTGGAGGAAGAGAGATGAGTAGAAATGCATTAAGAAAAAAAGTAGAAACAAGTAAGAGTAAACAAACTTTTTATTAAGTCAAACAAGGAGCTTACAACTTGAAATAAAAGCTTACAGGTGCAATGAAATAAAAACTAGGCTAGCATTAACATTAAGCTACTAAAGAAAGTTACAAAAACTATTACAAGAGGAGTAAACAAAGTTAGGATTAAAAGCTTAAAATGAGAAAGGGGAGAGGAGAAGCATAAAAAAATAAGTAAACAAAAGGGCAGCACCTCCCCTCTCACTCCAAAGCTGGTTTGCACTTAGGGGGGGGGTCTAAATTTATAGAAAGCTTTGCGGGTCGGTCACACCTCCTGTCATGCCCGGGTAGGGCGCGTCAGGGGGCATGTCATGTACGGGTTATCATCGGGAGCTGAATTCTGACGGAAATCATCATTTCTTTTGTACGTCGGTGGACACGCCCAAGGTCACGCCCGTGTAGGGTGGGATTGTAAGGCACGTCAAGCTTCAATCATTGGTCAGAAATCCTTCAAACACCGTAAATTGCAGAAGACGCCCGGGCACGCGCCCGTGTAGGGGGGTCGTGTTAGTACTGTTGACGTGTAGCGACGGGAAAGCTTTAAATGCGACATCAGGTTTCGGGAAGAGAGCGACATGCCCGGTGACACACCCATGGAGGGCGTGCAAGGGGGGCGTGTCAGGGGATTTGGGCTCATGCAACAACCTTCCTCGGGATCGGGTTATACGCCCGGTAACATGCCCAGGGAGGGCGTGTAAGGGGGGCGTGTAAGGTCATTTTGGCCGAAATCTTTAGAAAACCTGAAAAAAGAGAAAACATTAGTGGTATTTAAAATATATACAAAACGAGGTCAAAATAACACTTTACAAACATGCTTTTTATATTAAAAACTAATAATTACCCTAGTAGTTTAAACTAAAAAATGTACTATCAAATTCCCCCAACCTTAAGCTTTGCTTGTCCCCAAGCAAAGACATAAAAACTAGCTAACATAAAAATGACTAATTAGAAAATTCTAATTATGCTAACACAAGTATCATGCAAAATTCGAAGTATGGAGAAGGTGAAACATAAACCTAAAATAATTATTTAAATATGGTTTAACAATTTATAAGCTTTACTAACGAAAATAAATCATCCAAAATTTTAACAAAATTCTTTAAATAAATTTAAGCAAAGCAACAAAATGAAAAAAATGCATTGAGTTGTTACTAAATCCAAGAGACACATTATAACTATATCAATTAAATAACAAAAATCTAAATTTAAATCTAAAACTATACTATTTTACTTTTCTTCTTTACTTAGGTAATAAATACAAATTAAAAGCATGAATCAAAAGGACTTATTAGGACTAAAATGTTTGGTTTAGGCATATAATTAGGAATGGAATTTAAAGATAAATATGAAGGCTTAAAATCACACTAAACCAAAATAAAAAGTTTCAAAAATTTTCGTCATAAATAAAATATTTTTCTTTCTTTTTTTCATTTTCTTTTCTTTCCTTTTTATATTTTTTTTTCAAAACAAAATAAAGGCCATAAATAATTTTCTTTTCATTTTGAAATTTGCCAAACAAAAGTAAATACTTCTTTTGAGCATACTTTTTCAAAACGTTTTCCAAATTTTTATCACTAAAACAACCTTTTCATAATCTTGATAAATTTTAATGAAACTCAAAAAGGCTAGTGTGATTAGATAGGTTGGAAAAATTTAGCTTTGGTGGAAATGAAATGATAAGTGAAGCTAATCAATTGAAGTCGAAAAAAGACTCAAAAGCGGCTAACTAGGGATAAAAATTTTTAGGTTGGCAAAAAGGCTCAAACGAAAACAAAAACAACATAAATCATTTTCATGCTTCTAAAATTTATATAAATCATAGTTTTGAAATATTTCAAAAAGCAAGTCCTAGATAATTAAAGAAGACTAATGAAATTATCCTGAAAATAGAAATAATAAGCGACTTGGATCGTTCACATCTACTACGCTAATCAAAAGTTGACATTACAAAAATTATCCAAAAAAGAAAAGAAAAATAGTGGATGAAATATTTTTGAGAAAGTAAAGAAAATAAAAAAAATGAAAACCATAATAAAAAGGCGTGTTTTAGAAAAAATGTTTCACGTTAACATGCTACCGTGAATTAGAAACACATCAAGGCCAACATTTTACTTGTGAAACATAATTAAAAAGAATGATTAGAAAGATTATAATTAGCTAAGTTATTTATATGAAATTTTAAGAAAAACAAAAAAAAAGCAAGGGGTACTATAAAATACCAAAATTTGTTTGAACTATTAAAACAAATAGTATATAAATATAATTTTGTTTTTTTATTTAGAAATAATTTCTATTTTTTTATTTTTAAGATATTCACTTTTTTTTTGCATTTTGAAGATAAATAAATTTTTTTTGAATTTGATTTTTTAAAGGAAACAAAAATAAAGACAATAGAAGGGAGGAAATCCTCCCCCAAGCTTAAAACAGACATTGTACTCAATGGAGAAAGGACAGGTATGAGAGAGAGGGAATTAAACAGAAATGAAAGTACAGAATTGAAAAACAGGAACTTCCCTGGATTTATGCGCCGTGAATGTTGATTGATGCCTCTCCCCCATGCTTGCATTTTGGATCTTCATTAAATGTCTTCTTTGAACTTCATGATGGATTCAGCAGCGTTAGAGCAGGCGGTCGCAGAAGTTTCAGCTTATCGGAGCCGTCCGGGGCAAAAAATGTAAAATAAAGAAAACAAAAAAATAATTTCGGTTGCCTCCCAAGAGCGCTCTTTGTTTAAAACGTCGTTTGAGCTCGACGCAACAAAATAATATTGTCCAAAAGATTATTGTCCAAAATAATATTTAAAGTTTTTAACAAAAATAAAAAAGTCTTAAGTTAGTTTAAAGTTCGGATAATGTAGAATAAAATTAATACAGTTTGGACTGACATCACCACAAAAATAAAGTTTAAGACGCTGCCCATTTACTTTCAACTCACCCTTATCAGGGTGTGAAATTAAATTCATGCCATATAGAAAAACTTCTTTAACAGTAAAGGGCCCAGACCATCGTGATTTTAATTTGCCCAAAAATAAACGTAAACGTGAATTATATAAAAGAACTTGGTCGCCCGGTTTGAAGGTTTTTGGGTGCCATAAGTGTTTGTCGAGAAAACGTTTCATCCGCTCTTTAAAAAATTTGTTATTTTCGTAAGTGTAAGAGAACCACTCGCCGAGTTTGTTAAGTTGAAATTTTCTAAGGTTACCGACAGTGAGGATCAAAATTTAAAAACCTTAAGGACCAAAAAGCACGGTGTTCTAATTCTACGGGTAAATGACACGATTTTCCATAGACAAACCGTTATGACATACAACCGATGGAGATTTTGTACGCTGTACGGTAGGCCCATAGAGCATCGTCTAATTTGGTTGACCAGTCTTTTCTGGAGGTGGATATAGTCTTTTCTAAAATTCTTTTAAGCTTTCTGTTCACTACTTCGACTTGTCCGTTAGTTTCAGGGTGCTAGGCAGTTGAAAGCTTATGCGTAACGTCGTATTTAATTAGAATTTTTGAAAACTGCGCATTATAAAAATGTGAACCCCTATCGCTAACGATGGCGCGTGGCGTACCGAATCGAGAAAATAATTTTTTCAGAAACATAATTATGACTCGGGCATTGTTAGTAGGAAGAGCTTGGGTTTCAGCCCATCGTGAAAAATAATCAACAGAAACTAAAATATATTTATTCCTGAAGCTAGAAGGAAGGGGACCAACAAAATCAATTCCCCAGAGGCCGAAAACTTCACACTCAAGGAAATAATTTTGCGGCATTTCATTTTTATTGGAAATATTTCCCGACCGTTGGCAACTATCACACCTACTCACAAAGGCTTGCACGTATTTAAACAGGCTAGGCCAGTAAAAACCCGCACAAAGCACTTTGTGGGCGGTGCGAGCAGCTTGATAGTGCCCACCAGTCGGTCCTTCTTGAAAATGTTTTAAAATATCTAATCCTTCTTCAAAAGAGACACATCTCCTTATCACTTGGTCCGCACAGACTTGGAAAAGATGCGGGTCCTCCCAAAAATAGTTCTTCAACTCAGAGAAGAATTACTTCTTTTGCTGAGATAAGAACTCTTTCGAGAGCACACGAGGATCTAAATAGTTGGCAATGTGTGAAAACCAAGGAGAGGGGGATGTGTTAATTAAAAGTAGCTTCTCATCGTGGTGGAAATCATTAAAAGATTTTTCATCTAATTTCTCTATATAAGGATTATCTAATCGTGAGAGATGGTCGGCAGCCAAATTCTCGGCAACGCACTTATCACGGATTTCTAAGTCAAACTCTTAGAGGAGTAAGACCCAGCGAATCAGGCGCGACTAGGCATATGCCTTAGCAAGAAGATACCTGAGGGCCGAGTGCTTCGTAAAAATGATAATTTTGGAAAGTGTGATATATGAATGGAATTTATCAAAAGCGAAAAAGACAGCTAGGAGCTCCTTCTTGGTTGTGGTATTATTCTCTTATGCCGATGTTAGTGTCTTACTTGCATAATAGATGGGTGGAAGTTTTTAGATATTCGTTGTCCTAGTATGGCTCCCACCGCGAAACTACTCGCATCACACATAATTTCAAAGGGAAGGTCCCACACCGGAGCTATCATAATAGGGGCATTAATGAGCTTTTCTTTTATTAATTCAAAGGCAGATAGACAAAGGTCATCAAAAATAAACGGGGCGTCTTTTTCCAGAAGATGAGTAAGGGGTTTGGTGATTTTAGAGAAATCTTTTATGATGCGGCGGTAGAAGCCAGCATGTCCTAGGAAACTTCTAATAGCTTTGACGTTCGTAGGCGGCGGTAGCTTCTTAATAACTTCTATCTTAGCTTTGTCTACCTTAATTCCTCTCGCATAAATCTTATGACCCAAAACTAACCATTCCCTCACCATAAAATGACATTTTTTCCAATTTAGGGCAAGGTTAGTTTCTTCGCATTTTTCTAGAACTTTTTCGAGGTTTTCTAAGCAACTATCTAAGGCATCATCGAAGACGGAGAAATCATCCATAAATACCTCCATAATGCTTTCTACGTACTTGTCGAAGATAGCGAGCATACATCGCTGGAATGTAGCTGGCGCATTGCATAATCCAAACAACATTCTTCGGTAAGCGAAGATGCCGAAGGGACAAGTAAACATAGTTTTCTCCTGGTCTTCGGGAGAGATGGGGATTTGAAAGTACCCCGAGAGACCATCGAGAAAACAGTAAATGCTATGGCCGGATAATCGTTATAAAATTTGATCGATGAATGGCAAGGGGAAGTGGTCCTTGCGGATGGCGTCGTTTAACTTATGATATTCAATACACATTCGCCACCTCGTCACCGTCCGCGTCGGGATTAAGTCATTATTCTCATTACTAACTATAGTTATCCCTCCCTTTTTCGACACTACCTGGATAGGGCTAACCCGCTCACTATCAGAGATAGGATAGATAATTCATGCGTCTAAGAGTTTCATAACCTCGCTCTTTATGACTTCTTTCATATTTGGATTTATACGGCGTTGAGGTTGGATTGAATTACACGAATTATCTTCTATTAGGACTTTATGGCTGCAGAAAGATGGGCTTATGCCCTTAATATCAGCTATCTGCCAGGCAATAGCTCGGTGACGTTTGCATAACACTAGTAGGAGCTTATCATTTTGCACTTCGGTTAGGTAGGCCAAAACTATTACTGGTAGCTTGGAGTCCTTTTCTAAGAAGGCATACCTAAGATGTTCGGGTAGTTCCTTTAATTCCAGGGTGGGGGGGGGGGGGGGGGTTCTTCATACGACGTTTTGGAAATTCTTTCTTTTTCAAAAACAATGTCTTCGTAGACTTTTCCTTTATATGGAAAATTGAAAGGAGTGGAGCTAATGGCCATGGCCATTTCTTGCAGAGATTCATTTGGAAGAGTAGAGGAAAAACAAAAATCAAAAAATTTATTTTCACTTTTAGAAAGGTAGTTAGAAGATTCTTCACCTAAGGCATCTAAGAAATAACAGGAGTCGTCATTCTCTAGCGTATTCTTCATCGAAGGGGTGATAGAGAAAATAACTTCAACGTCGCCTACTCGTAAGAAGAGCTTGCCATTACTTACGTCAATGATAGCTCAGGAAGTGGCAAGGAAGGGTCGGCGAAGGATCAAGGGAACCTCGATGTCTTCTTCGATGTCCAATATGACGAAATCCACCAGGAAGATGAATTTGTTGAATTTAACTAAGACATCCTCCACAATTCCTAACGGGTATTTCACGGATCTATCAGCGAGCTAGATACTTATGCATGTGGGGTTGAGACTACTAATTCCTAACTTCTTGAATAATGAGAGGGGTATCAGGTGGATACTCGAACCTAAGTCGGCCAATGCGTGCTTGACAAAAAGATCACCAAAGACACACGAAATAAAAAACTACCCGAATCACTGATCTTCTTTGCTAAACCGTTTGTCAAGACCGCAGAGCACTCGACATTTAGCGTGACGTGCGATAAGTTTTCTAACTTATTTTTATTAGTCAGGAGGTCCTTAAGTTACTTAGCGTACTTCGACATTTGGGTGATTGCTTCGTGGAAGGGTAGATTTGTGTGGATTTGCTTAAATATTTCTAGGAAGCGGGAGTATTGATCATCCTGACGTTGCTTGTTAAGTTCGGAAGGGTATAGTGGAGTTGGAATGTTTTTAAAGATGGTTGGTGGAGTGAGAATTTTTTTTTCAATAGGGAGAGGGGTGATAACTTCTTCTTCAGTAGAGGGTGAAATGATAAATGTTTTCTCGGCAGATGGTTGATTTTTATAAATGGGGGAGGAGCTTTGATTTTTTAAAATCGAGGCAGAGCTTGCGTCGGGCTCTTCACTAACCATACCAGAAACTTGCTTCCCACTCCGAAGTGTTATAGCTTTCGTTTGCTCTCTCGAGTTGGGCTCAATGGTGGCAGGAAGAGACCCGGTGGGTCCCTTAGAAATAAATTTTGAGAGTTGTCTTACTTGATTCTCTAAACTTTTAACGGTCCCGGTTAGAGTTCTTATAGTAGCGGCATTAACATTCATATATTTTGAAAACATCTCCTCCAAACATGGAGGTTTTGGAAAGTTTTGAAGTGGTGGTGGTGGTGCAGAAAAATCATTTTGTGGTGGCAGGCGCATTGCGTTTGAGGGATTACTCCACGAAAAGTTCGGGTGGTTCCGTAAAGCGGGGTTATAATTATTCGGAAAAGTAGGAAAATTAGCAGCAGAAAAATTATGAAAAGAGTTTATAGGCTTATTATTAACATAATCTAATTGTTCGGCAGCAGGAGTTGCAGATTCCCATACCTGAGGGGCGGAGGCAGCAGTAATCTCCGTTATCTTTTTAATTAAAATTTCCACTTGCAGAGCTAGCTGGGAGACATTGTCCACTTCAAATATACCTGCAGGTTTGTTTGGGCGGGACCTAGGCACATTCCACTGATATGTGTTCATGGCCATGTCCTCAAAAAGCTCAAGAGCTGCTTCCGGGGTTTTGTGGTTTAAGGTACCACCGGAAGCTGCATCTATCATTTGCTTTGTGCTTTGATTTAGCCCGTTATAAAATGTCTGCACCTGCAACCATACAGGCAGCGGGTGATGGGGGCATCGTCTTAAGAGTTCTTTAAATCTTTCCCAGGTTTCATATAATGTTTCAGAATCTATTTTTCCAAAGGCAGAAATATCGTTCCTAAGTTTTGCGGTTTTAGCTGGCGAAAAATACTTCGCCAGAAATTTTTCAGTTAGTTGATCCCAGGTGGTGACGCTGTTTTTTGGTAGAGTGTTCAGCCATTGCTTAGCCTTGTTCTAAGGGAGAAGGGGAAGAGTCTTAGCCTAATATCATCATTTGTAACACCATTGATTTTAAAGGTGTCACAAATCTCAAGAAAGCTTGCTATATGCGCGTTCAGATCTTCATCTTAAAGTCCGTCAAATTGCACATACAGCTGCACCATTTGAATTATGCTAGGTTTAGGTTCAAAATTATTATTAGCTATAACAGGGCGAACTATGCTTGATTTTGTACCCTCTAGATTCGGTCGTGTATAATAGGACATATGCCTATGCACGACTTACTCTACGTGGGGTTCTTCCATTCTTAAGGTAGAAAATGAGTCGGAATCCTTAACCGGTATTTGGAGAGTAGGGCCTTGAAATCAGGATCTTCTCCGAAGAGTACGTTCAATTTCGTGGTCCAAGTCCAAAATAACCGACGGATTCCCGCGGGTCATGCACTAGAAGAAGAGAAGATGAAGAAAGAGAAATAAAAAGACTAGAACAAGAGTTAATAATTTTTTTTGAAATAGATTTTTTTATGTTTTAACTCCAGAACTTCTCAAGGGCTATTCGGTGAAGGGTTCGCAAGGTACTAGACAAGATAGTGGCATTTATAGCCATATTGCCCTTTTTGAGAGAGTTAGGTGGTGTAAAAAAATTGTGATGTGGGTTTCTATTAAGAGCGGTATTATTTTTTTGAATTTATCAATTTTTGAGAAAGAGGGTGAGAAAGAGAAGTGATAAAAGTAATAGTTTTGTGTTTTCAAATTATCAACAAAAGTTGCTCCCCGACAACGACGCCAAAAACTTGGTGTCAAATAATCGCGAATAGAATAAAAACCGAACTAGCAATCCAACGAGGTAAGTATACCTATTAAAATGTAGTTAGGGGATACAAGTGTCGTATTAAAATCCGGGAACTATTGAGTAATCTTACTCACACGAAAACTTATCTTATTGAGAGATTGTTTTAGGGTTTAAGAGAAAGCTAAATGCGATTAAGAAAAGAAATATAACGCTAAAAATAGAACTACTTGTAGTTAAATAGAGAGCTACTAAAAGCGATTACAACGAGGGGTTGAGACGATAATAAATAAAAGCACTCGATCAAGAATCACCTCGGCTAAAGTTGATTAAAAAATGCGATAATAAACCCTAACTTAATAAGGTAAAAGAACTTGAACATGGAGGTTCCATAAGCATGAACACGCTTCTCTCAAACCCGTGCCCACCTGAGTTTAGGAAAGTCCGACCGAACTCTCGTCCAAATCGGAGACCTAAAGCTCGCTTTACGCTGTGAACCCCTCTGTTGGATTTCACTCCAATCCGAGAGATTTAACTTCCGCCTCTCTCGATGGGTGCGTGCAACTCTCTTTACTCTTGAGTGTTCACTTAAAACTACGAGTCTCTCGGCTGGTTAAGAATGAAAACAAATATGGAAAATATATATCGATGACATAACTCCAAACATGATTTTTCAAGAGTAAATCAAAAGTCTAAACCTTACAAATAAATAGTGAACTAGAGCATCATAACTTAATCAACTCGAACCTCGGATCATCAAGAATGAGTACAAGGAGTATTAGTTACTCATGGTGAAGTGGAGGAAGAGAGATGAGTAGAAATGCATTAAGAAAACAAATTAGAAACAAGTAAGAGTAAACAAACTTTTTATTAAGTCAAATAAGGAGCTTACAACTTGAAATAAAAGCCTACAGGTGCAATGAAATAAAAACTAGGCTAGCAGGGACGATAACAAGGACGATAGGAAAAGCACTTCCGAGACTTTCCAATTCATCGGAAGACGGCTTATTTCATAGAGCAGTAAGAAGCAAAATTGTGTGGCAACTTCTACTGCCGAGTCAGAGTATATCTCTGCGGGTAGTTATTGCGTACAACTTCTTTGGATAAGGAATCAACTTGAAGATTATAACTTGAAGTTCAGAGAAATTCTGATGTATTGAGACTCATCTAGCACAATAGTTATCACAAACAATCTAGTTTCCCACAGCCGGATCTAGCACATCGAGGTGCACTACCATTTCATCTGAGAGCCTGTGGAGAACAAGGACATAGCCCTCAGCTATGTCACGATGGACAAGCAAGTTGGAGATATTTTCATGAAGCTGTTGGACGAGGCCAAGTTCACCTTCTTCAAGACAGAACTTGGTATGCTCAACATGGAGTCCTGAAAAGCTCATGTTTTAAGTCAAGAGATGATTCAGGATGAGCCACTCAAATCTCAAGAGAATTCCTAGTCAACAAGCTTTCAGATAGATTCAAACTTAGAAATGAACTTCTCGAAAACTTAAGAGATTTACTTCTCGGAGACTTAAGAGATTTCTCGAGAACTGGACAAATTTCTCGAGAACTATACTTGTTTATTGAGAAATATACTTGACTTCTCGAAAACTAACTGGATGTCTCGGAAAACTATACAGGACATCTCAGGAAAATGTAACTACATGTCTCGAGAAATATTGGACCTCTCGGGAAACTTACTTGGACTTCTTAGTAAATCAATAAATTTCTCGCGAAATAAGGTGCTTCTTGAGAAATCAGCCACATGAATTTTAAAGAAGAATTCGAACCGTCATTTTCTCAGGTACGCTTTTCACTATTCTTCAAAATTTTCCATTTTATATAAATAGATAAGTCCATAGAATATTCAACTCCACATTTTTGAAAAAGCTTTCCCGAGAAAAACCCTTCAGTTCCGCTAAAGGCCTCCGCCGCTCTTCTCACGAAACTCCGTCTTTATTCTCCAAAAAGTTAGAAACTTCTCAACTTCTTCATACAATGGCTCCTGCTGCGAAAATTAGCATCAGTTGCTAGTTCTTTCGTTCAGGTATCAAAGAAATTTCAGATGATTTCCGGAATGTTATTCTACTTCTTGAATCCGTCGGCCTCACCTTCATCCTTGAGCATCCGTGTAAAGTCCTGATTCCAGACGTAGAAGAGTTCTTCCGAAATGCTAAGCTTAAGAGGAGTGGGAAGTTGTTGAAAACTTCTGTCAGAGATTTGAAGATCAAAATCAAGCCGTCCTCTTTAACAAAATTTCTGAGATTGCCCTCCATTGATGAGGAAGACTACATGGAAGAACCCGATTATTCCACGGCTCTGTCATTCTATGGTCTCTCCCAATCAACTACTTCCATTCACAGACAAAATATGAATGATGAGAGCAAGCTGTTGGCTAACATTTTGGGCAAAGTCCTCCTCTACAAAACAAGTTCACTTGGATACATATCCGCTGATTTCTTCTGCATGATGACAGCTATGGTATATCGTAAGAAATTCCAATGGGGACATATGCTATTTGACAAAATTAAGGAAAGGATGAAGGCAACCAACTTTGCAAGAATCATTTCTCTTTATCTAAATCAAGTGCATCCTGAGATTTTTGACTTGTCCAAAGGTGTGTCCATTCACCACCTAAAAAAGTCACCCTCTCTTCCATAAATAGATGGGAAATTAGAATTCCCAAGCCAGGCTAGGCTCCTCCAACACCAAGAATTACCGTTGATGAGGACAAGACCCCATCTCCCCTACATATTGACACAATTTGCACATCAGGTGTAGTTGTTGAGGGGACTGTAACATCCCAACTTTTATTGGGCCACCGGAACCCTAGTGGGCCCAATAAAAGTGGCCCGAACCCTGCCCATGACCCGGTAGGAGATAACCCTAATCGGGAAATAGAGCTAGAGAACTCCGTTTTGAGTTCTGTCAGTTCCTGTGACCTCGTGTAGTCAATGCGAGTGCATCGGAACTCGTTCAGTTGGACCCCGAAGTCATATATTGAATGTGACCATTCCTCGTAAAACGCAACGAGAGCAGATTTTGGATATCGACCTAGAGAACTCCGAATTGAGTTTTGTCGATTCCTGCGACCTCATATAACCTAAATAGGTGCATCGGAACCCGTCACGTCACAATCCGAGGTCTAACGACATGAAAGTTAATAGTTGCCTACCTAAATCACCTAGAGGAGGTGAATAGGTGAATTGTGCGTTTTTTGCGGAATAAAAATTACAAACCAATGCACAGATCTATCTACCAATCAAACACAGATGAGGCAAGATTTATAGTGCTTCCCCAATCTTGGGTACATCCACTTTACCTCACCGATCTAGCAATACACTAGACTCGGCTACTCCACTATCTCGGATTGAAAATCAATCCTACCCTCGGAACAACGTTCCTACAATCTCGATCCACAAAATGGATCTACACTCGGAAGATAAGACTTCCTACAATCTCGGAGACAAAAAGCTCCTACACTCGGAGAAATTTCTCCTACAAGAATGAAATAAATTGTATAAAAATACACACAGTAGTCTTCTTTTTCAGATCTGCAACTGTAGACCAGGAATTTCTTCTTCTAGGCTTTGCAGATTTATCAGGATGATGAAGAGAAATCTCGACAAGATTGGATCTGAAACTTCTTGGCTTCACACGATCGATCGAATCAGAGAATACGGAGTTGAGCGAATCTCGATCTGGAAAGCCTTCTTGATCTGAATCCTCAAAAGATGAAACCCTAGTTGGTCGGGAATCTGCGATGGCGACGGCGGCGGTTTTCGTTTCTTGGAGAGAGAGAGAGAGGAAACATAGGCGGCTGCAAAAATTTCTTAGAATAATCTTCTTAGAATTATGATTGTTAGGGTTTGTCGGTTTAGACAAGACCTTTTATAGGAGAGGAAAATATTAGCCATAATTGTGTCGTTATGAGAGACACGTGAACCAATCACATCAAAGTTCATTAAGAAAGCCGTTATACTGGACTTAACAAATTTTCGAAAAAGTCAAATAAAATACTCGAGATATAAAATATTACTCGAGTACATACAACACTACTTGAGTAGGTAGAAGATGACCACTCGAGTATATGACAAGAACTACTCGAGAGGGAATGAGATAATTATTCGAGTACATGGAGTCAACTAATCGAGTAAGTAAGAAGAAACGGAATCAGCTACTCGAGTAACAAAAATAACATACTCGAGTACTTGAGTACTTACACGAGAGGTGGAGTAGATTACTCGAGTATAAGAAATACTACTCGAGTATATAAGAATGAACTACTCGAGACAAAGTCTTAGAAAATTTCTGGAACTGGAAAATAGGACTACTTGAGTATAGAAGTTGAACTACTCGAGACAAATAGAACTACTCGAGTATATGGAGATGACTACTCGAGTAATTCACATAGAGAAATTTTCTGGAATGGAATTCTAGATTACACGAGTATAAACACTAGAGTACTTGGGATATATCTTAACTACTCGAGTAAGATTATTATTACTCGAGTATGAACTCAGTAACTTACTCGAGTAAGTATAGAACTACTCGAGTACTTAGGAAATTTTCTTGACAGAATTTTCTCTTCTTCTAAGGTGAAACCAGCATCAAGTATTTTCACTTAATCCTAGAGCTTGAATATGAAGTGTATCCCAATAGAGAGGCTACACATGAGTCAACACTTTAGAACACATAATGAGGGATTACATTGTATGGTCCTGTGTTTGGTGAACCATTGTAGACTGACATTGGTCTACACTTCCCATAAGAATTCCTGCAAACACATAACTTAAACCAAGCATCAAATACAACTTAATTCATCTTAGTTCAAGGGTGAATTCATCAAATCTGGGTTAGTGTGGATACAATACCGAACAATCTCCCCCTATTTGTAGAAGTTAGAACCCTTTACACTAAGGTGAATTATGGACATAAAAAGAATGCTAAGTATATAAAGCAGTGCAAGCAAGCATAAGACTATGAAAAAGATAATGATATCAAAAACTTAGAATTATATAAGTGTGAATATCCAAAAATATCATTATCAACAAAAATCATTTCCACAACTCATAAGTCCTTTTGGCTAGTTCTGATGATGCTGTCTGTCCTGTTTCTCCTGTTGTCTCCTTTGGTAGCTGAAAGTCTTTGGATAATATATGGGGGGTCTTAGAGGAGCAGCAGGATTGTTTCTTCCAAATTCTTTGTCATATATCCTTCTCTTGGTCATTGATTTCTCATATAACTCCCATTCCTGGGAACTGTAGTGAATAATCCTGCTCTCATGGTTGTCCAAAACAAGTTTGAGTGTTTCCAGGATGAGGGACTTAGAAGTGGGAGACCATATTTCAGCAAATTTTGGAGCTTTTCTTTTCTCAGGATCAGAGACTGGAATGGACTTGCAGGCAGAAGGACCTTCACCATACTTTCTTTTCTTCTAATATGTCAGAATCTCAGGAGGATCTTCGAGGAAAATGTCTGCAGGATCATCTTCCCAACCCTCAGAGTAGGTATCAGGAGGGGCAACTGAATCATCAGGCCTAGGAGAGAAAGTAGGTTGCAGAGGAGGAGCAGGAGCATCAGCAACAGCTAGAGGGTTCAAGTGATGAGGAATGACATTAGGATTAGTAGCAAATTCAGGAAGGATCTGGTTGTGCATCCATACAGTAGTGTCATAGGTGTAGAATTTAACACTCTGAATTTGAGCTAGGACATCATCATGGATCTCTTTCACTTTTGCTTTTCAAAGCTCTTGCATGGCAGCATCTGATTTTTCTAAATATTATTTCACCAACTTCTCCCCCTTTCTGACTTCAAAAGATAGTTGAGAGATGACATCATCTTTGAAAGTGCCAACTTCTTCACAGATTTTCATCTTAGTGGCTTTAAATCTTTTATCCAATTCCATCTGATTATTAGCAAGAGTCAGACCTTGCTCCATCACTTGACCAACACTAGTGATGGTACGGTCTAATGCTTTGCCACCAATTTGGAACAGATGTTTGAGTTGATCAGTATTATGTTAAATTTTAGCAAATCCTCTACTCATCTCCGTTTCTAGAGCAGCGACCTTGTTAGAGACAGTCTTAATACAAGTATCAAAGTATGTTTTCTGAGCTTGAAGTAGAAGGACAATTCGTGTCATCAAATCTGTAGAGGAAGAGGTAGTAGTAGTAGGAGGAGCAGAAGTAGATGAAGCAGAAGGAATAGGAGGAGCTACCCATGGAGCTATTTCTGTGAGGGTAACAGAGCTCTGAGATCTTGTAGTGGGTACTATGGCATCCCCTTCATCAGTGACTGTGGGGATGGAGAAATTTAAGTTCCTTAGAGGAGCTTCAACTGGCTCAAGTGATGCCTCATCTGAAATGAAGATGGTTTCTGGTTGCTCTCTGTGGGCATCAGGAGATTTAGCTGGAGACCTTGCTGGAGATTTCACTAGAGTGGGGTCTTTGGGTATTTCAGTGGATGGAGCTTTTGGAGATAAAGGAGGAGGTGGTTCATCTGCAGTTAATTCTTCTATCATCTCATTGATGGCAGCATTAGTGGATAGGAGAATTTCTTAAAGTTGTTGATCTGAGGGAATGTCTTCCGGGATAACAGGTGGAGGAGTAGGTGCTGAAGGAGTAGGCATCTTGGCTGAAATAGAAGGAGCAGTCTCCCCCTCATTAGGTGCACTAGAAGAGCTGGGGACCTGAGATGGAGATGGAGATGGAGTCCTGTCCTCTGTGTCAATAACTTCAGTAACCTTAGCAGCTTGAGAAGGATTCTTCAACTTGAGCTCCCATCTTTGAATTGGGGAGATGGAGACCTTCTTCATATGATGAAGGATACTTCCTTTAGAGAAGGTGAAGGTTTCGAGGTTTAACTCATGAAGGAGTAATGAAATGATCCTTGCATAGTTGGGGGATTTAATGCTCTCCTTTATTTTGTTGAGGATGAGCAAGCCAAACTGAAAGGCTTTTCTACAGACTATGGCTTGCATCATTTCAAAGAAATACAAAGGGATATCTCTTATGGAGTTTGTCTTGCAGAGAAGAATTTTTCATATAATATCAACCAGTAGTTTACTTTCTGCATTCATATCAGCCCTTCTAATGTATTTTGCATCAGCAGAAATTCCACAAAATAAGCAAGTCCTGGCATACTCTTCATCACCCAAAAAATCATCTGCATCTGGAACTGGCAGTCGAAGAAGTTGAGAAACAGAGGTTGAAGTAAGTTTGATCTTTATACCTTGAACTGTAGATTTGAGAACTGTCCCGTGGCGCTTCAATTTGACAATTCTGAAAAATTCTGCAACGTCGGGGAATAGAATTCGACACGGTTCTTGGAGTATGAATGTTAATCCGGCGGTGTCGAGCAAAATCATGAGATTATGGAAGTCGTCGGAGAGTTCTGCAATCCCGGCGGCGACTAATTCCGAACCCACACCGATTTTAGAGGAGGCGGCCATGATTTAGAAAACTTGGAGATGCAGAAACCCTAGAAAGGTTCGACGGGGTGAAGGAGATCGCACGGCTCTGTAGCTGACTGAGGAAGGCGAAGAGGCAGTCAGGTACTCGAGAGAGCGGAAATGATTTCGTGTAAGACTTTTCTGGATTTTCTTAGTTATATAACTCTAATTTTTGGTCTAATGAAAATGAATGAAATAAGCCAAAGAAGAGGCATCATAAGCCTTGGCTTGTGCATAAGAAAATTTGAAAAACAAACAAATCGGCATATAAACGAGTGAGGAAATTTCTCGAGTAGATAAATCGAGGTACTCGAGTAGATGAATCTGGAATTACTCGAGTAGGGATACAGAAGTACTCGAGTAGATGTAGTGAAGTACTCGAGTAGGTGAGTGAGGTACTCGAGTATATGAAGTAGACTACTCGAGTATGTTAGTCTACTACTCAAGTAGGTCAAGTAGACTACTCGAGTATGTTAGTCTACTACTCGAGTAGGTCAAGTAGACTACTCGAGTATGTCATTCTGCTACTCGAGTAGGTCAAGTAGACTACTCGAGTATGTCATTCTACTACTCGAGTAGGTCCTATTCTTACTCGAGTAGGCTGTATTTTACTCAAATCAAAGAGTTAAACTTTTGCAGAATTCCAAAATTTGACTAACCTTTGAACCTTGAACCTTCTTGGAAATCCAGCTTATTCTAATCTTCTTTGTTGAGCATCTCAAGTTCTATTTTGAAGAACGAGAACTTGGTCTCGTCCAGCAGCTTCATAAAAATGTCTGTAATTTTCCTATCTGTAGAGACATATTAAAGGTCTATGTCCCCATGCTCCACATGCTCCCGATGAAGTGATACCCTAGCTCTATATGCTTTGTCCGGCTGTGCGAGACTGGGTTGTTGGCTATTGCAATTGCGCTGGAAGAGTCGCAAAATAGTGAAATCTTTTCAAACTTCATGTTGTAGTCCTCAAACTGATTTTTTATCCAAAGTAACTGTGCACAGCAACTGCCTGCAGAGATATACTCTGACTCAGCCATTGTAATTACTACACAGTTCTGCTTCTTGCTACTCCAGGAGATAAGTCTTCTTCCAAAGAATTGACATGTCCCTGAAGTGCTTTTCCGGTCGTCTTTGCTCCCTGCAAAATCTGCATCTGAAAAACCTATTAGTTCGATGTCATTACTTCTTGGGTACCATAAGCCAAGATTTGGTGTACCTTTAAGGTATCTCAGAATCCGCTTTGCAGCAACGTAGTGAGATTCCTTAGAGTTCACCTGAAATCTAGCACAGACACATGTTGAGAACATTATGTCAGGTCTACTTGCAGTAAGGTAGAGCAAGGATCCAATGATGCTTATGTGCTTGGTTTCATCAAAAGGTTTCCCTTTTTCATCCTTGTTCAGAGACATAGTTGAACCCATTAGAGTCCTCATCGATGTTGTGTTCTCCATTTCGAATTTCTTGATCAGCTCTTGTTGGGTACATTGGAAAATGTGTACCAGATTTGGAGAAGCCTCAACTAACTCAGTGATATACATCAAAGTGTATTTGATGTTGTTTTGAGTTTATATGCGCAGGTTAAGAATATGCAGGAAAAGTTTCTAAGTCCATGAGTCGACACATGAAGAAGCTGTGTCGACACTTGTGAAGACTTGTGTCGACACTTGAGAAAAGCTATGTCGATACATGAAGTCAATTGTCTCGACATTTGGAAAAGCTGAGTCGACACTAGAAGAAATTGTGTCGACACACAGGACTTGTGTCGACATACAGAAAGTTCAGTCGACATCAACTGTGTTGACACACAGGACTTGTGTCGACATACACATCAGAATTCTTCAAAGTTAATTGTGCCAAGACAAGAAGTGACTGTGTCGACACACAGGACTTATGTCGACATATTCTTACAGAAGCTATGTCAAGAAGCAGTGTCGACACCATGAGAGCTGTGTCGACACCACCAAGGATTGTGTCGACACTTAGTCTACTTATATCGACACATGTGAAATTCAGACTCGACATTTTGCTGACAGAGACAAAGTTTCAAGAAGTGATTGGAAGACTTGACAGCTGCCATAACCAACAAGTCTACTGCAACTGTTAGATCTGTCGGAAGTTGGTTAGCAACCGGATCAGCCGGTAACCTTGGATGAAGTCTATATAAAGACAGATTCTATCAATTGAGAAGAACGAACAAAAAAAGACGAATATGCTCCTCAATTGGGTTTATAGACTTGTTTATAGTGGTTCCCCAATTGGGTACATCCACTTTCCCTCCCACCTATCCAACTATTTTGTTGGACTAGGCACAAACTCCACCAATATGCTCCTCAGAGCTTACACCTCAGGCCCTCAGCCTTGCACACAAGTTCTCTTCAGAACCCAATCTCAGAACCACAACGGTTCCTGCCTCAGAGCCCTGCAGAGCTCCTACAGCTCAGTTGTCCACTAACCACCTACCTCAGCCTTATTTCTAAGGCTTACAGCTCAGGCATCACAGCCAACTTCAGGTACATAACCCTACTCTCAAAGTGCTCCATCACTCCTACAGCTCAGTACCCTTCCAGGTACCTACCTCAGTACCGTTCCAGGCACCTATAACTCAGCCTCCTCCAAGGCCTACAACTCAGTGACACACCTGTCACCTACAGCTCAGTGACTCACCAATCACCTACCATAGACTTATTTCTAAGGCCTACTACTCAAGCTGGGAGGACAGCCCTACTCTCATATCCACACTTGGAACCTACCTCAGTATCTGATGGAGCCGACTTCCCACGACATGTGGCCAAGGAGCGTCCTCCCTCAGACGATGATGGTGACCCGGTATATTTGAATGGAGACGTCGGCCCGCAACACTTTGATGACGGCGACAGCATGCTTACGGACGACCCTTGGAAGCGTCGCCACAATAGCCGTCCGGAGCGCAAGCCCAATTATTGGCGTCGCCACAATAGCCGTCCGGAGCGCAAGCCCAATTATTATTTATTAATAATATATATTAATAAATAATAATTGAGTAATAATATATTTTATTAGTTGTTTTATTTCAAAATTATCATTTTATTTCATGTTTAATTTCATGTATTATTTGTAACATGGTTATGTTATAAAACCATGGTGTATGGTTGTGTCTTATTTCATTTTCATGTTTGGCTGCATATAGCCATTTCCCTTGCTTGTAAAGCCTATATAAAGGCATGCACTCATTTGTTTTTCCCTAGTAAATGAATGAAAAGAAAACCAATTTCAAGATTGAAATCCTCCTCCTTCTCTAAGGCAAATTTCGGCCCCCTGTATTCCTCTTCTCCCTTGGCCGCAGGCCACCCTTCCCCTCCTCTCTCTCTCGGCCTCCCTTCTCTCTCCTACCTTATTGGGAAATATTATTTCCATATTCAGAAGATCTCGCCGGGACTTTCCACATATAGCGTGATACGAAGAAGGCGACGAATTTCTCTCCCTCCAGCGTATCTCTGGCGGAGTCGTTGAAGAACGATTCTATTAGAGTGAACCGGATTCATCAAATCCGGTTGGGTAACGAACATTTCCACCGTTATGCGTTTCTCTTCTTTAGATAGATCTTGTGGCATTGGCAAATTGCGTGGCTTGTGTAACGCTTGAATTTTCGTGGCTAATTTCTTTTAGTTATTGTCATGTTTATTTCTTTCATTTAAGTTCGTGAGGCGTGGCGGCCCTCATTTTATTTTGTTGGGAGAGTACCACCCTTGTCTGAATCTTTTGTTTTCGGTGGATTCTCTTTTGGTACAACAACGCTCGATCGAACCGTGTGGGTTCTTTTCGCTTGAGAGGACCTCGGCATATCGCCTTGGTATTATCTTAAGGGGCCTTGCGAACCTCCCTGCAATCTTTAATTAGTAACAATATTAACTGTGCCGTTGCTGCGTTAAGTGCTTGAGTGTGACGTGAGAGTTATCGGAGAACGTCGTGTTAGTTCCGTCGGCCACCCATAACGATTGAAAGAGTGAGCCTACATCAATTTGGTATCAGAGGGAGGTTCATGTCAATTTCCTAATTGGCACTCCTCCCCCTCTTATGTGGCACGTACGTACGCACTCACCCGTTTCGTTGCAGATCAATATTTAGAAAATTAGTTTTCATGAAATACATTGAAATTCCACAATTTCAAAGTTCAAATTAAAAACAAATAAATTTCAAATTTTAAATTTCAAATTTCGAATTTCAAAATTCAAAATTCAAATTTCAAAATTCATATTTCAAAATTCAAAATTCAAATTTCAAATTTCAAATTTCAAAATTCAAAATTCAAATTTGAATTTTCAAATTTCAAATTTCAAATTTCAAATTTCAAATTTAAAATTTCAAATTTCAAATTTCAAAATTTCAAAATTCAAATTTCAAGTTTCAAAATTTAAAATTCAAATTTCAAATTTCAAATTTCAAAATTCAAAATTCAAAATTTCAAATTTCAAATTTACAATTTCAGAAATCCTAAAAAAAAAAAAAAATTTATTTTTCATTAAATCGTTATTTTTATTAAGTTATTTTAAAATTTAATAGTTGGTCTGCAAATAGCGGCATATATTTTTATATTTTCTGCAAAATTCAAAAATATTTTTTTTTAATTATCCTCATATTTTTTCGAGCAAGAAAATCTATTTTATATAATTATAACCTTAGTGACTAAGCGGGAATAATTCCATCTTTTAAAATTAAGAAGGGTCAGGTTATTTAGTCATTGCATGTGCACCAGTTCTGGGTGAGTTTTCTCTCCGGTTCTCACTAAATGGAATATGACATATATGCTACCCAGTTAGACTATTCTTATGCTAGGGATATGACTAAACACACCCCTAGGGCACACCACATTTATCCTACTTATGACGGTTTAGCGTATCCCCATAATTTTAGAGACTGTCTTAAGGGATTAGAATAATATTTTAATTGTCACTTATGGGATGACGACGAAAAGGTTAGCTTTACCCGAGAGCGATTAGTAGGTCGAGCCTGATTATTTTGGTTAAACGAAGAGCGTCGTGTTGGTAGCTATCATTATGCTTGGCCGCACATGCGTAGCCTCCTCTCAGATCAATTTGATCCCGCCTACCTGCGCACAAATAGCACCACACCCGTTAGTAAGAGTAGTTCTGTCACCGGACCTGTATCTGCTTATAAGAGTGACCCTACGCCTCAGGATAGATCCTATCCCCAGAGAGGTAGTAATACCCAAAGTGTGTCTAGTCCCACCTATAGGGAACATAAGCCATTTAGACCCCAAAATTTAAACTCGAAAGAGGTTACTATTAGGGTGCTTGCTTCTTTAGCCTCGACATCTAGGCCCTCTGGTATAGTGACTGATACCTTTGAGGATTCTTATGTGGATATAGAATCTCTGGATGATGAAGTTAATCAGCCAGGTGAGAGTCTTCCTTCACTTACGGTAGTGCCTGACTCTCCTGTTGAACCCGAGGATTTGAATAGGACTAAGCACGTCACTGAGGATGAGGCAATTCTCGCTGATGCTTTTAGTGACGTTGAGGAGATTGGTTACCCTAGTGACCTGGACGAGGATTTCTCCCCTGAG
This sequence comes from Platanthera guangdongensis, assembly GCA_039583875.1. Classification (NCBI taxonomy): domain Eukaryota; kingdom Viridiplantae; phylum Streptophyta; class Magnoliopsida; order Asparagales; family Orchidaceae; genus Platanthera; species Platanthera guangdongensis. The sequence continues at coordinate 46,791,291 of CM077159.1, read as the reverse complement.
GAATCATCTCCACCCCCCTTCGACGATATTTTAGTCAGGGATTCGTCTGATGACCCTGAGTCAGAAGAAGTTCCGGTTGAGTCAGTAGAGTCATCCAATGTTGAAAGCTTACATGTTACTAAATTAGGTGATGACTTACTAGGACCCGGTATTATTATGGTTGACCCAGAATTAATAGATGTTTCAACGGTATTGGAAGAGTCACCTTAGGATGGTTGTTCAATTTGGGATAATCTTATTGTGATACATCCGGGAGTTAGTTCATTTACGGTATCAACGCCGCTTAAAAGTCAAGTTAATTTTGATACTCCCCGGGATTCGATTTGTCCATCCCTTTATTTTGATTGTGACGACGCACCCACTTCATGGGAAGAGTTGGTTAACGAAGGATGTGTCATTTTGGAAAATTTACACTGTGGGGAACAATTATCTTTGGATGACGGTAGCCCTGAGGGCCAGAAAGACATTTCTTTGATGATAGCTTCTTTACCTGGGGCCCAAAACTGTTTAGAAATTTTGTCGGATACGATTTTGCCTACCTATGATACGATCACTAATTCTGAATTAAATGAAGTATCAAATGAGTTGGAAGACTTGTCAGTTGAGTTTTTAGTGAGGACAAATCCACTGTTTAATTTTTCCTATGATTTTAACGGCCTGCAACCGGAGGCTTGTTCTTGGACGAGTAATCCGTGTTTTGACATTTAGTATGACTTAACTTCCCCTACGGAATCCCCCATGTCGACTCTCCCTCCGGTTCATTTAACTCGAGTAGATGATTTGTTAGGACACGAGCTAGTCATTCGTAGCCCTTTATATTGGGAGAAGTTTATTATTACTGCCTCCCCTTTAGGCATACTTCGATGGATGTGGGTAAACGTAGTTGGTGACGAATGTTTTCTGCTGGCTATTCATTACGACATTTTAAAATCAAAATTTAATTCCAAATTTAAAACGAAAATGTTCGGCTCCACCAAAATAATTTTTGAATTTAAAGCACCCGTGCCACCTGACATAGTTCCGTTATTTTCTACTATTAATTCTAGTCATGTTGCACATGTGTTCACCCCACATGGTTTTAAGTTAATTAGGCGCATTCTTATCCTTTTAACCCATCAAAATGTGTCCTTTAATTTACTTGCGAGTTTGTGTCAAAAAGTCTCCCACCGTTGTGTGATTGATTTGGTTTTGGATTGTCTCACCCCTGAACGGATGCTCCCGGGCACCTTAGAAATAATAACGAATCGGCTAGTCTATTCTTTACGAATTTTACGGAAGTTTGGTGACATGACATTTCTTTTAAAAGTTTCCACTGATTTGGGCATAGCTCCTATTTTCATCGTTACATACTTTACACTTTATGCATTTATGCCACTTGAAATGTCTACGTCTCCGTATATATTTTCCACTATGCTTTCTATTGGGTTGAGTGGTGATAGTTTCCTAGGATCGTTCTCCTTCTCGGTCTCCATCGGAGGTATGTGGGTGGATGTTGTTGAAATTCTTTTTCCTTCTTTGGATAACGCGTATTTGAGGTCCCTCCAAGACCACCTTTTGCCATGCAGGTTCTTCTTCCCCGCCGATGACCTTCCAGGAGAGTACACACAGGTATACTCATTAGTGATGAGTATTTTTAAGAGGGGGAGGATTGATGGAGCCGACTTCCCACGACATGTGGCCAAGGAGCGTCCTCCCTCTGACGATGATGGTGACCTGGTATATTTGAATGGAGACGTCGGCCCGCAACACTTTGATGACGGCGACAGCATGCTTACGGACGACCCTTCGAAGCGTCGCCACAATAGCCGTCCGGAGCGCAAGCCCAATTATTGACGTCGCCACAATAGCCGTCCGGAGCGCAAGCCCAATTATTATTTATTAATAATATATATTAATAAATAATAATTGAGTAATAATATATTTTATTAGTTGTTTTATTTCAAAATTATCATTTTTATTTCATGTTTAATTTCATGTATTATTTGTAACATGGTTATGTTATAAAACCATGGTGTATGGTTGTGTCTTATTTCATTTTCATGTTTGGCTGCATGTAGCCATTTTCCCTTGCTTGTAAAGCCTATATAAAGGCATGCACTCATTTGTTTTTCCCTAGTAAATGAATGAAAAGAAAACCAATTTCAAGTTTGAAATCCTCCTCCTTCTCCAAGGCAAATTTCGGCCCCCTCTATTCCTCTTCTCCCTTGGCCGCCGGCCACCCTTCCCCTCCTCTCTCTCTCGGCCTCCCTTCTCTCTCCTGCCTTATTGGGAAATATTATTTCCATATTCAGAAGATCTCGCCGGGACTTTCCACATATAGCGTGATACGAAGAAGGCGACGAATTTCTCTCCCTCCGGCGTATCTCTAGCGGAGCCGTTGAAGAACGATTCTATTAGAGTGAACTGGATTCATCAAATCCGGTTGGGTAACGAACATTTCCACCGTTATGCGTTTCTCTTCTTTAGATAGATCATGTGGCATTGGCAAATTGCGTGGCTTGTGTAACGCTTGAATTTTCGTGGCTAATTTCTTTTAGTTATTGTCGTGTTTATTTCTTTCGTTTAAGTTCGTGAGGCGTGGCGGCCCTCGTTTTATTTTGTTGGGAGAGTACCACCCTTGTCCGAATCTTTTGTTTTCGGTGGATTCTCTTTTGGTACAATAACGCTCGATCGAACAGTATGGGTTCTTTTCGCTTGAGAGGACCTCGACATATCGCCTTGGTATTATCTTAAGGGGCCTTGCGAACCCCCCGGCAATCTTTAATTAGTAACAATATTAACTGTGTCGTTGCTGCGTTAAGTGCTTGAGTGTGACGTGAGAGTTATCGGAGGACGTCGTGTTAGTTCTGTCGGCCACCCATAACGATTGAAAGAGTGAGCCTACATCAGTACCCCAGTAGGGCACCTACCTCAGTGACTAATTAGTCACCTACAGCTCAGGCCAAAAGGCCCTATAACTCAGATTCAGGATAACTGAATCCTACAGTAGTTCAAATAAGATGAAATAAATTTAAAATAACTGACTCAGAGATAAATCTCTGAGTCTACCTTGCTGGACTGAGCAGATATCAATCCATCCCACTTACTGTAGAAGGAATGAGTCTTCTTCTACAACTAACTCCTTTGCTGCACTGGTGAGCAACAATCTACTCTTGAAGGTTGATGGCCCTTCACACAGCTATCTCCTTGCTGAATAGATGAATCAGCTGCATTAGTTTGGAGAGAACTATCTTGCTGAACATGAAGAGCTTCAACTTTATTTCTTTACCTTCTGGCTAACTTTGCCGGACTTTTGCTTTCAAGCTTAGTGGAGAAGATGAAGTCCAGCAGCCGCAGGTTTTCTTTGCATGTTTTGCGTTTGTTCTCCGTAACCCTAATCCTTTTCTTTTTCTTTTTTATATTTGTTGATTTGAATCAACGACACATTTGAGGAGTGGGCCCAGCCAAGGATTGGTGAGCGACACCTCCCTCAGAAAAGGAGAAACTAGCTTTTGGCGCTACTGCAGTTTTCCCGCAACGACTTCCTGTAAATTGACTTTGTTGACTTCTTGGTGAAGTCAGTAGTGTTCATCCTAGTGCTAGCGTAGCTTTCCTGCAATGAAATGAACCACTTTAACTTGTTGACTTTTGATGACGTTAGTAGCGATCATCACATTTTGGACTAAGAAAAATTCCAGATCTTCAATAAGCATTGAGTGATGTTAAGTCACTCAAGGCCATCTGTCTTGGATGTCAGTGCTTCTGGACTTGTGAATTTTTACTAGCTTCGTCTCAACGGTTCTTTCTCAGCTATCTCAGCGGTTTCTTCTCAGCGGTCTCAACACTTTCTTCTTCTCAACTGAGACTGACTCCTGTCTCAACGGTTTTCTTCTCAGCGGTCCCATCGGTGTCTGCTTCACAGCTGAGACTGTCTTCTGTCTCAGTACTTCCTTCTTCTTTAGAAGCGTTGAGTGAACCTGCTTCACTCAACGCTTCTGGACTTAGAGAAATTTCAACTTGCTTTGTCTCAGCGGATATGCTGAGACATACTCGCGGTTTATGTCGTGTCAGCAAAATAAATCCTAAATATAAAATAAAAAACCACCCGCCTTTTTCCAAAAAATAAACCCGCGGGGCGACGCGAGTTTATTTTAGGGTTTATGCCGTGTCAGCAACAGTATTTACACCCCCCACCCGTCCTTCCAAAATAAAAACCACACGCCTTTTTCCAAAAAATAAACCCGCGGGGCGCTGCGAGTTTTAACTATAAAATTTTTGGCGCCGTTGTCGGGGAATTCTCGTGTTGTTATTTCGAACTCTAGAAAACTATTACTTTTACCTATATTTATATATAACAAAAAAATGGCCAACAAAAAAATTAATAATAATAATAATAATCTATATAATAAAATTACTAAAAAAACTTAAGAACAAAATTTTTTTTGATTATTATTTCATATATTTATCTATATAAAACACCAAATGAAATGACGTCGTTTCCAAAATATCTAAAAACTAAAAACTAAAAAAAAAAAATCTAAAAACTAAAAAAAAAACAAAAAAACTCTAAAAAATAAAAAAATAAAAATTATCTAAAATAATAAAAACTAAAATATCTAAAAAATTTAAAACAAAAAAATCTAACAAAAACTAAAAACTAAAATTTCTTTTAAAACTAAGTACAACCAAAAAACATCTAAAACAAAAAAAAAACTAAAAACCCCAAAAAATAAAACAACTTAAAAGCAAAAAAACCTACCCCCCCCCCCCCCCCCCAAAAAAAAAAAAATCTAAAAACTACAAAAAACAAAACACTAAAAACAAAAACACTAAAAAAACACCACTAAAAAACACAAAAAAAAATTTCGTATATATATTTTATTTTGATTTTTTCAAAAAAACCAAAAAAATTTAAGAATTATAAATTTATTTTCTCGCTTCGGTATGCCTCACGTTATTTTAGGTGCTAGGGGAACGCATTTCTATCACGCTCATATAACTACGACGTTAGCTACTTACGAGTCACACACACTTTCCACTCCTACCACCCAAAACCTTTTGGCCAAGTCGAGTTAGTAAATCTATAAATAAGGCGCATACTACAAATAAAAATCTCGCGCCACCAAATAAATTCCATATAACGGAATTATTTATTTTTCTTTCCTTTTTCTAAATAACGCAGGGTTCCAAATGGACCTCCCCGACCTCGTCTCAGGGAAGTTTTTACCATCCATCTTTATTTTTTTGTAATTACTGTATTGTATTTATTTTTGTTCCTCATGCTTATCTTGCAACATTGTGGACAATGTTGGAACTACGTGTGGGGGTATTTCCTTTCCTCGCATTTTTTTTCGCACTTATATTTGCTGCACCCAATCAAAAATACAAAAAAACGTGCAAAACATTAACACCTCCAAAAATGTTTTTCTTGTTTTTATAATCAAAAACTCAAAAAAAAATTCATAAAACACAAAAATTTCAAACAAACTTATTAGACAAAAAAAAATTATTTTTACTTCGTAAATCTTTTTAATAGAAATTTTCTCTTTTCCACTTTGCTTCTTTGTGAATAACACTTTTTTCTCTCCTCTTTCCTGTAAATAAATTGATAAAAATGTTAAAACAAGAAAAAACTAAAAATTTTAAAAAATTTCGAAAATCCAAAAATCCTAAAAAGAGAATAACTCTAAAAATTGAAAAAAAGATAATAATAAAAAAAATACAAAAAAGATAAAAACTCTAAAAAATCACAAAAAAAACGTTTTATTATGAAACAAATAAATCAAATATCTCATTCTTAACCCCTTTTTGCTCTCCAAAAATTTAGTTGCGAGTTAATTTATAATCAAATTTTATTAATTCTTTGTTTACTATTCGTTTATTAATTGGAGATTGATAGATTTAAATATATGGGGTTAAGTTTTAAAGAATTTTATATGTCTTTTTTATTTTAGATAAGGGACTTGTTTTCAGCACCACTTCTAACTTATCTAAATAGTTGCACATTTATTTTGTTAGAACATAACAAACTTAGATTTCAAATTATGTTTACTCCAAGTTTTTTTGAAATATAGGAACGTTCAATTTATAAAAATTGCTTTAATTTTTTTATTAAACTTAGTTTTCTTTCTGAAAAAAAACCTATCTCCCCACTTTTTTTCATTTCTTACTTGACATGATTTTGATCCTTATAAGATCCTATGTCAATGGGAATAAGATTTCGTTCCGTAAACATAAGCATACAATGTTTGAAAAGATTACATGTTACGGAATAAGAGGATAAAATTCTTTACTCATATATATAAACATTGGATTATTATGAAGTTGTTAAAAAAAATAGGAATGAGTCATCCCGAGCAAGACACGTGTTGACACACACCCGTGTGCATTGCTAAGTCCTTTATAACGCCACTTTTCTCATAATCATCCCGAGCAGGACACGGGTGACAACACACCCGTGTTGTGGACCGTGTGCCATATACTGATATCGACGTTTCCCTTATCCCGAGAAGGATACTTCTAATGACCCAGTCGTGTATTAAGACATGTACATATTCTGCGCTCGACGAATCATAGTGCCCGAGGACACAGGTTCACACACGCCCGTATGGTGGGCCGTGTCCGCCTGGCGCACTGCTTTCCCGCCAGTTTGACCGCATGACTATTCACAACCCATGTTCCACGCGGTAAAAGAATCTCGAACACGGGTGCGCACACGCCCGTGTGGTAACCCATGTTTGACTATTATAAAAGGCCGTGTCATCTTCTTCCTCCCCACTTCCTAGTTTTAGCCCTACCTTACAGCTCCCATTTCCTCCACGGCCAGTGCTCAGGTTTGAAGCTTCTGCCTCCAAACTTCGTGGATTCGCCTCCTCTCCTCGCAATCTCTCCTCCTAGGTAAAAATTTGTTCGATTATGTCTTTATTTTTCAGTTTTTCCTTCTTCTCCACTCTCTTCTCCTTCCTCTTGTTCTCACATTCTCAATTTTTTCTTTCCTCATTTTCCTCCTCTTTTTTCCTTTTCATTTCTAAAAAACATCCTTCCGCTTGGCTGTAGATCACGTCAATGAGACGTGCACAAGGGGGATGCCTTCGTCGCCCAAATATCACAACATTATCAACGGAAAGACGCGACGCTGCTACGCCACTCCCGCGGACGTTCACGAGTTAATTTCTATTGTGGGGTGGGACCAATTTTTTAATATTGAGGAGTTTGGATTTTAGGAGCTCACGTTAGAGTTTATGTCCTCCTTCTACTTAAACCTTAGGCCTACTTTCACTGAGCAGACTAACACACAAGTGGAGGTCATTTCATTTCAAGTAGCGGGTACTAATTATACCCTCTCCCTTCTCCAGTTCACCCAATATTTAGGGGTGTGTGAGGACTCATTCCTCTAGAGTACCACTTACTCCAACCTCCACTTTGATCTCCCTTCTCATGATCACGCCGCGAATATTTGGGCTCGGCTCTCTTTCTACCTCTCCCCATATGAGGCCAAGAGGTCTAAGGCTTTTAAGTTTATTTCTCTCGCTCTCCACTACGTGCATCATCTGTTGAGTCACACATTGAGTGTCCGAGGCAAAAGCTCCGATGTCGTGAGTATGCATGACTTGCTATATCTCTATAGCATGACATCGCACTACGACATTCATCTGGGTTTTATGTTGGCGCAGTTTATTCTTCACCAGGCCGACAACTCACGTATTGAGTCTATTTACATAGTACCCTACATTACGCGCCTGGATAAGAACATGAACATCTTTTCCTCCCTTCCCCCGATGTCCGTGGTAGCGAAGACCATCCCTATCACGATGGCTTCGCTCCAATCTCTCTGCCTTGTCACTGCCTGTCAGGGTCGGGGCGGACCCATTTTTCCATTGCGAGGCGCGGACCTCAGTTTGCTCATGATGATGATGATGATGACGATGTCGATCCTGACCTCGATGAGCCTTTGGTGCCTCTACCCCGCTCTACTATGCTCAGGGAGAGTCTTCTTCACCTCCTCCTCGATCACGCTCGCAGTATTCACGTGACTTCCAGCACTTCTTTGAGACTGAGCTCTCATCGCGCTTACAACATATTGAGGCTTCTCAGAAGCGGACAGAGGATGCCATCATTCAGATCAGGGACTACCTAGGGATCTCTAGTCCACCTCCGACAGCTCCCACCTCCTCTCACCTCCTCGACGATCCTTTAGATTCTGCTCCCCCAGCTTATTCTTTTTTATTTCTCTGTATTTTTTTATTATATATTTAGTCATACCACTTCAGATGTTCTATGATTTTCTTTACTGTACTAATCTATGTTGTAATTGGAAGGAGACTGTTTTATTTTATTAATAGCCAGTTTTTTTACATATTGGTGTCTTTGTTTTCTCAGTTCTTTACATTGCATTGAGGACACTGCAAATTTTAAGTCTGGGGGTGGATGTAGTTCAATTCTAATATTTCATAGGTCTAGACATGATTACAATTGGTTATATTTTTACTAGTATAGTAATCATTATGAAATAATAATTACTATGCTAGCAAAAATTCTTTTTTGTTGCTTCTTTTTAAGCTTTCATTAATTCACTCATTTGAGATTATAACTAGTTAATTTGCTTTCGCAGGCTGATTAAAATGAATTAAAATAGACTCATTAAGTGGTCAAATTTTTTGTTTAGTAATTATGTAAAGAAATTTTTTAGTTTAATTTTCTCTATATAACTTATTTTTATGATTAGTCCTCTATATTATTAACTAATAATCACTCAAGTTTAGGAAATATAATTATCTATAATAAAGCGAGTCGATGACTGTAACAGTTTGATAATTTTGTATTAGAGACTCAAAATGAAGAATACCCTTTATTGGTCTTCAGAACTTGCCCCTTGCGATCCTCAAAACATTCACATAAGTTAATTAGTTAGGGCAGAAATGACTTAGGCCTCCCTTTGAATAGCTTGAGCCTTGCAAGCCCAAAATCTTAAACATTATACCCTTGCACACCCAATTTGGACCTACTCCCTATGACTTTTGATACTCTACTACTAAAATTTACCAAGGCCAAAAATCCTTACCTATTAGCACATCTATCATTGAGACCTCCATAGAATGAGTTTGTTCATAGTGATATGTGGCCTGAGTGCGTGTACACCCACTCGGAATGATCCCAACTATGGACACTTAAAAAAATATAGTGATATGTGGCCTGAGTGCGTGTACACCCACTCGGAATGACCCCTACTATAGTCCCTTGGATATGAAAAACTAACAAAATATAGAGTATCCATCAGAAAGGAAAAAGAAAAAAATGTGGGAAGTATAATAATTGTGAAGTCTCGGGGTGCTTTTATAATATTGATGTATATTAGGGTAATTACCTTGCAAGAGGCTCAATTGTTCTCTAGGTGTGATATGAACCATCAAATTTATCTTTGATTACCCCACCTATAATCTTTATCCTAAGCCAAAAAAAAATTACATCAAAATATAAGTCCTAAGGATCCAACCTTAATAATTTTAACTAGTGCTGTGAAGAGGGTGTGAAAAAGCAAGCTTATGACTATCAATATTGATACTATTAAATTTTGAAACACTAATACCTAACTTATTAAGATTATTATTTTCTCCTCACATTTATAGATGATTGTAATTCTATTTCCAGGAATGAGTGAAAAGCTAGTTAAAAGATATATGAGAGAATTTAAGGTAAAGATATATTTAGAATTATCTACTATACTATTTCCTATGCAATTACAACATCAAATTTCTCCTTGAATTCATGGCAATCAACTTGCAGAAAAATTAATTACCTATCGTTATTTCCAAATTTTTGAATTAGTTTGCTTAGGGACAAGCAAACACTTAAGTCTGGGGGTATTTGATGAGTATAATTATACATATCCTTTTTACTATCATATTTATAATCATGTCCGCTATTATTTACCTCAAGTCGTTATAATTGTGCGAAAATAGCTAAGAATATGAGTTATCATGAATAGAAGAGCACAGTATGGAGTTTCCTATATCTCTTGTATTAAGCTATTATTTTATTCATTCATCTTCGTAATGCAGTTACTACAAGTCCTTGGAACTAAAATTCTTGGAGCAAACAGAGGAGTTCATGGATCCAACATGACTGAGGACAGGACTAGAATTGGGCACACACGGGTAGGAACTGTAACGCCCCGAAACTCAAAAGAGCGACGGGAGGCGTTTTGGGCCAAATCTGGTATTTGGCAGGGGGCACACGGCCTGGGACACTGGCGTGTCTCAGAGCATGTCAGGCTCGAGTCGATGATTTGGCCGCGAGGTCCACAAAATTCGGAGTCGACGATCGTCGAGCAGCAAACACGGCCTGAGACACGGGCGTATCTCAGGCCGTATCGAGCTCGTGTCGACGATAAGCCCGGGAAGTCGACATTTTCGCTCGACGATGTGTCGAGACAGGGAACACGGCCTAGGATACGGGCGTGTCCAAGGCCGTGTCAGGTGGTCGACGAACTGCGCTTGACAAAGTGTCGAGACAGTGAACATGGCCTAGAGCCCAGGCATGTTCGGGTTTGATACGGGCGTGTCAAATAGGACACGGGCGTGTCCAAGACACATGTGAGTCTCTGGTTCGTGTTGGTCCTGTGTCGATGGGGGAACACACCCGGGAACACGGGCTTGTACTGGCTGACACGGGCGTGTCAGGTCAAACACGGGCGTGTCACATGCCCGTGTGTTTTTGGAGGCGCGTCGATTTTCACGGCGAATGAGGGACACGGCCCTGGACACGGGCGTGTCGGAGGCCTTGTTCGGCCCAGGTTTTACTTTTCAGCTACGAATCGTAGCTGTTCGTTTCCATATTTTGGGATCCGATGGTTGGGGGTTGTTCCTACTGGGATATACCCGGGATTGGTCCTTTGATACCCTCATTTCACTTGAGTTGTTCTCTTTCTAAGTCTAGAGGGAGGGGAGAGCAAAGGAGGAAGAAGAAGCCTTGATCCGGTCACCGGCGGAGCTACGGAGCTCCAAATCATGAACTGACTTCAGATCTACGGAGGCAAGGAGAGTACGATGCTTTTAATTCGCTTACATTTCCATGGTGCCAAGGAAGAATGCTAGGGTAATGATTCTCTACTTGGGCATGTGAAGCTCTACTTCTTTTGCATAGGGAAGCCCGCTCTCGCGAGTTTGCGGTGAGTTCGAGGCGTTCCTTCGGGTAGACATGAATAGTCCCCGTTGTGTACATGTAGAGTCCTTAATCGAGAACGAATATATGCATGATGTGTGAAGCCTACCCGGACAAGTTGGTCTGGATCGGTGATGTTGAATTGCATAAGTGGCCGGAGAAGACTCCGTGCGAATGTTTGTTTTTCGGGTTTTCTACAAGGTAGATTGCAACAGGGAGCCTTGGGGATTAACTCCAAGGTACACCCGGAAAACTGGGCGGATGCGTGGTTCTGCCATCATGTGAGACTGGGAGCCAACTTGAACATAACTGGGTTATGTGATGTATGTAAACGATTTGGGACTCGGGAAAGTTTGACCCGCGCATATGTTTTTAAATTAACGTTGCGGTGTGAGCAACGGGTCAGGCGGAGCCGTACCCACTCTATGTTGTGCTAATAAAGTGCAGGGAAGGAGCATCGCCACCTCGAATTGGGGGCGGGATCATTATAATTGGTCAGCTTTGCTGACTGTTGCTTTGGTTTGCTACCGTTGCGGTGGATTGTGCTTGCAGGTGCTGCGGAGCCGAGTGGTAAATAGCGGGCTAAAGCCGAAGTTGCTGAGCCGGCCCTCGAAGGCCTAATTTTGAGTGTTTTCTTTTATTCATGTATGGCCGGCCTGCGTGCCGAGGTTTGAAAGACATGTAATTTGAGGAAAACAATTGTAAGGCCATAAGGTCAGTACTTGTGTATTTGTACTTCATTCCTTTTGGCGTATTAGTGGACATTCATGCTAGTGTTGCATTCTTTCTAATTGCAACTAATAAAATTACTTCCGCTAGAGTGACTCTGTGTAGCACGTTGGATTGGTTGGATGGTTTCCATTGAGTAACCACCCGGTCTATTTGTGATATATGGCGTCGGGCCCCGGCCGGACGTACTACTATATGCTATGCGACAGATAGGGGGTGTTATAATTTTGTATCTGACTATTGGTTTCGGTCAGACTTAAAATGAATTCGTGGGCGAATTCTTTTAAGGGGTGGTGAGCACATGTGTGTGCGTCATCATTATAAGAACAAAAGAACCTATGAATGTCCACTTAGGAATGAAAAATACACGTGTTTGAGGAACCTGCGTGTTCCTATAATTGCGTTTTGCAATTTTGTTTGGTCGCTTAATGCTGTTTTGTACCACTATAGGTGACCAGAAGCGGTGCTGGGCCATCGAAACGTCGAGTTTCTGAGGCTAGTAGTGCACCAAATGATGCTCCTGCAACATCTCCATCGGTTGAGACCATACGATTGGTCGCCGAAGCAGTGTTTGCCATGACTAATGCGCAGCCTGCAAGGCAAATGCAACAGCCCACTCCTGCGATGGAGCAGGTACCTCTTCCAGAGGTTGAGCCGAGAAGAGTGGAGCAGGTAGTAGTGGAGCCGTTGGTACCAAGGAGGGCAACCGAGAGACAGCTCAAACATATCATGAGCTTTAATCCTCCGATATTCTCGGGGTTGGGAACCCCATCTCAAGCTGAAGACTGGCTCTCCCGTGTGAAGAGAGTCTTGACAGCGATGGAGATGGAGGAGTGGCAGATGACCACTATAGCTACGTTCCTGTTGGATGGAGATGCTAGATTATGGTGGGAGGGTTTGGAGCTGCATCTTTTGAGAGGAAGGCAACTTATATACGTCTCGATGGAGGAGTTCTCAAGACTGTTCTTGGCTAGGTACCTCCCTACGACTCAGAGGATAGCTTTGGAGAATGAGTTCCAGAGGTTGGTACAAGGAGAGAGTAGCGTGGATGAGTATCTCCACGAGTTTACTCGGTTGGGTCGGTATGCTAGCTCCACCATCGAGGATGAGGAGTGTAAGACCAACCGTTTCTACGAAGATCTAAGAGATGACTTGAGGCTACTACTCTCGGGGCCGATGACGTAGGGTTTCTTGACCTTGGTCAACACGGCCCGGTCCTTGGAGAAGGACATGAAGAATGTTCAAGCAAAGAAGAGCTTGGGTGATAAGAGGACTGAGTTCAAGGTGCCGGCTAACTAAAAGGTTGAGCACCGTAAGTTCTTTAAGAAGGCTAGGACTTCTGGTCCAGCTCCTTCTTCCGGTGCTTCTAGGGCGACTACAGGTCGGACCCCGGGTGAATGTTTTACGTGTGGGAAGCCGGGGCACTCTGCCCGTGATTGTTGGAGCAGACGTCCCATGTACGAGAGGAAGCCGGGAGTAACTTATGAAGAGAAGGGCAAGGCGGTGGAGTCAGCCGCGTCCCATTATGCTTCGGCTCAACCAAGGGTTTATAATCTTGGCCAACATGAGGCCATCAAACAAGCGGATGTGGTGACAGGTACGGTTTAATTTGTAGCAAGTTAAATTTCTTTAAATACTTGTTATGCGTATGTTACCTTACCACTGCTTGTTTAGGATTTGTTTTTATTTTTGAGTTTCCGGCGAGAGCACTCTTTGATACTGGAGCTTCACACTCCTTCTTGCACGAAGGATTCATATCACGCATCAGAGTACCTTCTTCGATGACAAAGGATAAGTTGGATGTTTTGTTACCGAATGGGTGTTCGATTAGCGCGGATAAAATCTACGGTGTTAAGATTCGCATTGGGAATCAAGAGTTCGATCTGCAAGCGTCGTTACTACCGCTGGTGGAGTTCGGCATTATATTTGGCATGGACTGGCTCTCGGAGCAGCAAGCCTATATTGATTGCGGTCGCAAGGAAGCCAAGTTGGGAGCACGTCGTGAGACAACTTTTACGGGCTTGAAAGGGTCGAGCAGGACGTTGATGTCTGCTCTTCAGGTGGTGAAGGCGGTTCGTGCTGGTGCAGAGCTGTTCTTTACACTAGTGGAGGTTGCAAAGACAAAGCCTACATTGGATAATATTTCAGTGGTAGCTGAGTACCATGATGTGTTCCCAGTAGATCTTTCTAGAGCCCCGCCTCAACGGGAGATAGATTTCACTATTGAGCTAGTGACAGGTGCGAAGCCAGTGTCACGATCTCCATAACGGCTAGCGCCTAAGGAAATGGCGGAGCTAAAAGTGCAACTTCAAGAGTTGTTGGAGCAAGGGTTTGTGCGTCCAAGTTCGTCACCTTGGAGCACACCGGTCCTCTTCGTAAAGAAGAAGGACAGGAGCTTGAGACTTTGTATTGATTATCGGGAGTTAAACAAGCTAACGAAAAAGAACAAGTACCCAATTCCAAGGATCGTTGATCTTTTTGATCAGTTGGTCGGGTCGACGGTGTACTCTAAGTTGGATCTAAAGTCTGGTTACTATCAGTTGAGGATAAGGGAGAGTGATATCCCTAAGACAGCATTCAGTACAAGATACGGGCATTATGAGTTTACGATCATGCCGTTTGGGCTGACGAATGCCCCGTCAGTGTTCATGGATTTGATGAACATGACCTTCAGGGAGTACTTGGACCATTTTATGATCATCTTCATCGATGATATTTTGGTGTACTCGTAGAGTGAGGAAGATCACTTCAGGCATCTTCATTTGGTTTTGGAGACTCTAAGGAGGAATCAATTGTACTCCAAGTTCTCAAAGTGTAAGTTTTGGTTGTCCTTAGTGGCGTTCCTCGGTCATATAGTGAGTGGGGAAGGTATTACAGTGGATCCGGCGAAGATTCTTGCGATACGAGAGTGGCCTGAGCTTTCTACGGTAGCAGAAGTCCGGAGCTTTCTGGGGCTTACTGGCAATTATAGGCGCTTCGTAGAGAACTTCTCGCGGATAGTGTTACCTCTCAATACTTTGATGAGGAAGGAGCAGAAGTTCGTTTGGACGCTGGAGTGTGCGCGAGCTTTTGAGGAGTTGAAATGTTGGTTGACCACGGCGCCTGTGTTGAGTTCGCCGAGTGGGACCGAAGGTTATGAGATTTATAGCGATGCTTCGGGCAGTTGTTTGGGTTGTGTACTGTTACAGCATGGAAGAGTTATAGCATATGGCTCGAGACAGCTGAAGGTGCACGAGAGGAACTATCCGGTCCATGACTTGGAGTTAGCAACCGTGATTTTTGCCTTGAAGCTGTGGAGACATTATTTGTACGGTGTGAAGATCGATATCTACACCGATCACAAGAGCCTGAAGTATTTGATTCATCAGAAAGATCTAAACATACGACAGTGTAGGTGGATGGAGTTCCTGGGGGACTATACATTCAAGATCCACTACGTGCCTGGTAAAGGTAATGCGGTTGCGGACGCGTTGAGTCGCCGGGCCCCAGCTCAAGACAATTGGCTGTCGGTCCATGACGAGCGATTGGTTCAGGAGTTAGAGGCATTGGAGATCTTTTGCGTTGATAAACAATCAAGTGATGAAGCAGTATTGAATTGGACTGAAGTACAATATGACCTGGCTGATCGGATTCGGCAGGCGTTGGATATGGATGTCCACATGAAGAAACTCATGATAGAGGCTCTGGATGGGTCAAATTCCCAATTCGTTGTGGAGGATGGATTACTTTGGAAAGATGGACATCTGTGTGTCCCAAGCGTGGGTAATTTGTGGGTGGAATTGTTGTACGAGGCGCATCATACCAAGTACTCAATTCACCATGGGAGCACGAAGATGTTCCGCGATGTTAATAAATTGTTCTGGTGGTCAGAAATGAAAAAGGATGTGGCGCTCTATGTGGCGAAGTGTCAAACTTGTGCCTTGGTGAAGGCGGAATTCCAAAAGCCAGGAGGATTCTTGAAATCCTTGCCTATTCCAGAGTGGAAGTTCGACGACATTACTATGGACTTTGTGCACGGATTGTAAAGGTCGCAAAAGGGGAACGATGCCATTTGGGTGGTCGTAGATCGTCTAACGAAGGTGTCGCATTTCATTCCGCATAGAAAGGATGATTCGGTTGAGAAATTGGCAAAGCTATATATGGATAATATTGTACGACTTCATGGTGTGCTCCGCAGCATCGTGAGTGACCGAGATGGGCAGTTCACGTCCAATGATTGGAGGCTGGTGCAGCAGATGTTGGGAACAAAGCTGAGTTTTATGACAGCCTTTCATCCGCAAACGGATGGGCAGACCGAGAGGGTCAATAAGACAATGGAAGACATGCTTCGCATGTATGTCCGGGACTTTGGAAAGCAATGGGAAGATCACCTATACTTGGTGGAATTCTCTTACAATAATAGCTACCAAGCGAGCATTCAAATGACGCCCTTCGAGGCCCTTTATGGTAGAAAATGTTGCACGCCGTTGTCCTGGTTGGAAACGGGTGAATCAAAATTATTTAAGCGTCTAGAGGTGGAGGATGCTACTTCTTTGGTGAGAACCATTCGGGAGAGGTTGCTAATCGCTCAGGACCTCCAAGCTAAGTACTATAATGCCAAGCACATGAACGTGGAGTTCGCTGTTGGCGATTGAGTGTACTTGAAGATCAAGCTGTTCATGGGTGTCTCACGGGTGCGGCGCTTGAAGAAGCTAAGCTCGAGGTACCTTGGACCATTTGAGGTTTTCGAGCGGATTGGTGAAGCAGTGTACCGGTTCAAGATGTCAGTGGAGCTTAGTGTTCTACATGATGTATTCCATATATCAGTGCTACGGAAGGTGGTGCAAGAGCCTACGCAAGTGATCGCGGTCGATCAAGTGCCGGTTGATAGTGGGTTGACGACAAAGGTCAAGCTCGTATGTATTGAAGACTGAGAAGTCAAACGGCTACGCAATAAAAAGATCAGGATGGTCATGGTCTGTTAGGACAATTGCGGTCGAGAGGAGCTCTCTTAGGAGCGAGAGCAGACTATGGTTGAGGAGTACCCGGAGTTGTTTCACTCAGGTACCGTTTAAGTTTTATGTTTCTTTCCTTTATGTAATTTCAAGGACGAAATTCATTAAGAGAGCGAGAGTTGTAACGCCCCGAAACTCAAAAGACCGACAGGAGGCGTTTTTGGCCAAATCTAGTATTTGGCAGGGGGCACACGGCCTGGGACACGAGCGTGTCCCAGGGCGTGTCAGGCTCGAGTCGACGATTTGGCCACAAGGTCGACGAAATTCAGAGTCGATGATCGTCGAGCAGCAAACACGGCCTGAGACACGGGCGTGTCTCAGGGCGTGTCGAGCTCATATCAACGATCGGCCCGGGAAGTCGACATTTTCGCTCGACGATGTGTCGAGACAGGGAACACGGCCTAGGACACGGACGTGTCCAAGGCCGTGTCAGGTGGTCGACGAACTGCACTCAACGAAGTGTCGAGACAGTGAACATGGCTTGGAGCCCAGGCGTGTTCGAGTTTGACACGGGCATGTCCAAGACCCGTGTGAGTCTCGGGTTGGTGTTGGTCCTGTGTCGATGGGGGAACACGCCCGGGAACACGGGTGTGTACTGGCTGACACGGGCGTGTCAGGTCGAACACAGGCTTATCAGATGCCCATGTGTTTTTCGAGGCGCGTAGATTTTGATGGCGAATGAGGGACACGGCCCCGGACACGGGCGTGTCGCAGGCCGTGTTCGGCCCAGGTTTTACTTTTCAGCTATGAATCGTAGCCGTTCATTTCCTTATTTTGGGATCCGACGGTTGGGGGTTGTTACTACTTGGATATACCCGGGATTTGGCCTCTGAAACCCTCATTTCACTTGAGTGGTTCTCTTTCTAAGTCTAGAGAGAAGGGAGAGCAAAGGAGAAAGAAGAAGCCTAGATCCGATCACCGGCGGAGCTTCGGAGCTCCAAATCGCGAACCGACTTCGGATCTACGGAGGCAAGGAGAGTGTGGTGCTTTTCATCCGCTTACATTTTCATGGTGCCAAGGAAGAACGCTAGGGTAACGATTCTTTACTTGAGCATGTGAAGCTCTACTTCTTTTGCATAGGGAAGCCCGCTCTCGCGAGTTTGCGGTGAGTTTGAGGCGTTCCTTCGGGTAGACATAAATAATTCCCGTTGTGTACATATAGAGTCCGTAATCGAGAACGGATATAGGCATGATGTGTGAAGCCTACCCAGACAAGTTGGTTTGGATCGGTGATGTTGCATTGCATAAGTAGCCGGAGAAGACTCCGTGCGAATGTTTGTTTTTCGGGTTTTCTACAAGATAGATTGCAACATGGAGCCTTGGGGATTAACTCCAAGGTACACCCGGAAAATTGGGCGGATGCGTGGTTCTGCCATCATGTGGGCCTGGGAGCCAACTTGAACATAACTAGGTTTTGTGATGTATGTAAACGATTTGGGACTCGGGAAAGTTTGACCCGCGCATATGTTTTTAAATTAACGTTGCGGTGTGAGCAACGGGTCAGGAGAAACCGTACCAGCTCTATGTCATTCGGTTAAAGAGACCTAAAGCTATTTGACACTTACCGTTGGCATAGATGGAGGGTCTTAGGCAGTGGCCAGAAAGACCAAATGCTCACGAGAGATTGTCGTCCTGGGGACGGTGGTGAGTCGGCAGATTTAGACTGTAATCACCGAGAATGTGCCCTGAGAGCATGGGGCGTGTGGCCATGCGTGCCAACTCCTGTGATGCAATGTATTTATATACTGCATGGTTATGCTAATAAAGTGCAGGGAAGGAGCATTGCCACACCTAATTGGGGGCGGGATCATTATAATTTGGTCAGCTTTGCTGACTGTTGCTTTGGTTTGCCACCGTTGCGGTGGATTGTGCTTGCAGGTGCTGCGGAGCCGAGCGGTAAATATCGGGCTAAAGCCCAAGTTGCTGAGCCGGCACTCGAAGGCCTAATTTTGAGTGTTTTCTTTTATTCATGTATTGCTGGCCTACGTGTTGAGGTTTGAAAGACATGTAATTTGAGGAAAATAATTTTAAGGCCATAAGGTCAGTACTTGTGTATTTGTACTTCATTCCTTTTGGCGTATTAGTGGACATTCATGCTAGTGTTGGGTTCTTTCTAATTACAACTAATAAAATTGCTTCCGCTAGAGTGACTCTGTGTATGACGTTGTATTGGTTGGATGGTTTCCATTGAGTAACCACCCGGTATGTCTGTGGTATATGACATCGGGCCCCGGCCGGACCTACTTCTATATGCTATGCGACGGATAAGGGGTGTTACAGGAACATGACCATGTCACTACCCGTGTCCTTATCGGGAAACCTCACGAGGATTGGAAGAGAAGTCAGAGCACTACACGGGTAGGCACACGGCCGTGTCCCTACCCATGTCCTTATCAGGCCTGCTACTGAAGCAAGCCGTGTGTGGAGCCATGAAGAACAACACGGCCATGTTTGAGGCCATGTCAAATGACACGGCCAATGACCAAACATAAATTTTCGTGCAAAACTGACTTAGAACCGTCCACATAGCCTGTGACAAGGCCGTGTTGGAACCCGTGTTCGACCCTGTTTGCAAGGAGAATATAAAAACCTGTAGGAAAATTAGAAGAGGGACTTTTGGATTGAAGAACTTCGAGAATTTCTGGAGGAAGAAAGTGGAGCATTCGGCGGAGGGGAGATCAAAGGAGATAATTCGTATAGTTTTAATCTTCATGTATCTCTTTTAATCTTCCCCTTCTCTTAGTGGATCTAACTTTATTTTTTACTTTTGGCATGAGACTTATTCTTTTGAACAATTCGGTAATCATGTATGTTAGTTTTTATGTCAGATTTGTGGTATTTTATTCGTATGTATGCGTTCTAACAATGAGATTGATATTAGGTTTGAAATTAGAACTTGTTTTATTTGAATCCCAAACTTCTAGATGTAGAAATTGGATGTTTATGATGATGCTTATATGTTCATGTTCTAATGTCCTTTCTCTTTGTATTTCAAATTGCATGATCGAGAGATATGTTGTTTGGATAATGGTAATACAGATAATTGGACTCATGGTATCTTAGAGTTAGGATTTCATGAATTTATATATTAGATAGGATTTATTATTATGAAAGCAAATTTGATTATTGTGAATTGTTTGAAAGAAAATTTACTCAACTTAAGTTTAGGTATTGAATTGCTCTAGAGAGATTTCGATAAATGTTTAACCCTCACAATACAATGAATTCAATAATCTTGTTATTACGTGATTACATAGAATTGAATTAATGAGTAATTATTCTCATGTGATTATTCTTAGATTTTCTACTTTTTACTATCCTTAATTCTTCAATGTAACCTTATCCAAAGTAGTCCTAGTTAGGATAATTTAGGTTAGCACTCAATTTTAATTATAGGTACGATAATAGAGTGGGAGTGAGTATAAGTAATTAAAAAGACCCCATGGAATACAACACGAGATATAGATTTCTTTTATACTATGATCGATAGGTGAACATGCCTGAGATTAAAATCAATCTAGTTTATGCCTATCCACATAGTTTTTATATAGAGTAAAAAAACAATCGCATCAACAACAGCGTCACGCCCGTGACTTCCACATGTACAACCGCAAAGTCAAACTAACCATCAATTCTCTGGATCACATCAGCAACAGTAGCTATACGACCCCACCATACACGCCCATGACCTAGGGCATGTAATCTGAAATATATGTTTATAAATAGAACTTCTCTGTAAGGTCTAAGGTTTCTATTTTTTTTGGACCATTTTGCTTAGGGAGATGCTTCTTAGATGCTTTCAAGCTATGTAAGGGAAACTTTCCCCCCTCTCTTTAGTTTTTATTTTTCTTTGTAACTCGTTTTTATCCTAATAAAATATGTGCTTTTCTTCTCTTTATAAGGTTTTGGAATGGATCTAAGTACCCCTCCTTAAGCAATCTTATTTGTTTAATCTTTGTTTGTTTTTGTTCTTTAAATTGAGTTTGTGCGTGTATGAGAGCAATTTGCTAAAGTTATCCTTTCCTTCTTCATTTTACTTAACATTTTTAGCTTATTTTCTTTTTAAATCACTTGGTATTCATTCTTATAGGCTTATAAAAGTTTTAAAAGTGTTTTTATTTTTTTCCTAACTTAGTTTTTACTCTTTATTTTGTCAACTTTTCGTTATGTTAATCTTAATTTAGACTTTTATGCACTCTTATAAAGCTACAATAATGAATAAGTTGTTATTTTAACTTTTTGAAGACTTTGATTTTTTTGTTTTAATTTCCAAAAAATGTTTGCTCCTTTAATTTTTATTTCTTGGTTTTATGCATTTCTAGCACGTTCTAGTGGTAAAAATGTAATTGTTTTAATTTTTCGAACACTTCGTTTTTCACAGTTTTGCATGTGTGGGTGAGTGTATGAGTTAGCTTTTTATCGCTTTCATTATTTATGTAGAGTGTGTGGGTGTGTTTTTATTTAAGTAGAGTGGGTGTGTTTTTATTTTATGTAGAGTGTGTGTGTGTTTTTATTTCTGTAGAGTGTGTGCATTTTATTCCTGTAGAGTGTGTGCGTGTGTGCATCTATTTCCTCCTACTCGTTTGAGTAGGACTCGCTTTAATTTTCTGCCTACTCGTTTGAGTAGGACTTGTCATTTCCCGCCTACTCGTTTGAGTAGGATTTGTAATTTTACTGCTTTCATTTCTCGCCTACTCGTTTGAGTAGGACTTGTCATTTCCCACGTACTCGTTTGAGTAGGACTTGCACTTTTATGCTTTCATTTCTTGCCTACTCGTTTGAGTAGGACTCGTAATTTTATAGCTTTCATTTCCCGGCTACTCGTTTGAGTAGGACTTGCATTTTATCGCTTTCCTTTACTGCTTTGAGTTACTTCTTTCTTTTACTGCTTTCATTTCCTCCTACTCGTTTGAGTAGGACTTGCACCTTTCAATTATGCATTTCTTTCCGCAAGCCATCCCCATTTTGATGAGTGGCTAACCGCTCTTAGCCCTCAGTATCGAAGAGCATTGGGTCAGATAAAATCACTTTAAATAATTAAACGTCCCGTTTTTCTCTTTAATTAAATTACTTAAGGTTTGCTCCGGGTTTACGACTCGTAGAACCACATATCGATGTGTGGGTTCTATTTTCGTAGTGCATACCCTAGCTAGCCGAGAGGTAGTGCATATGGACGGATCACCCCTGGGTAAAGGGAGTTCCGCACTAACCCTCGAGAGAGGAGGCCCAGAATTCCACCAGATTGGGTTCCCCACCACATAAAGGGGTTCTTAGTGTAATGCAGGCATTAAGAGGAATCCTTCGTCAGACGAGAGCAGGTCGAATCGTCTTAATATTCAGGTGAGCGATATTCCTAGAGATAGGTGAGCTCATTTTTGTGGAACCTCCACGGTCAAGTCTCTACCTTAATTAATTGGAAATTTAGGATCTCTATTTATTCAAAGTTTATTTTGGTTCAAATTAAATTTGATATTGTTGCGCTATTTCTTCATCGACTCCTTTTTAATGTTTATTTTCTTTTTTTATATATCTAAATAATAAACCGACAAGTTATTTTCAGTAAAATAATAGTCCCCTCCAGGGAAGAGTAGAAATAATCAACTCATCCCCGAGAATAATACGACCACGATATTCCTCACCGGAATATCTTGTACTACACGCGATAGGTGCACTTGCCTCCTTTCGTTAAAACTCGGTTTTAACTATTTTATAGATAATAAATCTGCTTGCCCCGTCCTTCCAAAAAAACAACCCGCCGTTTTCCAAAAAATAAACCCGCGGGGCGCCGCGAGTTTTTTTTAGGGTTTAGGGTTTGTTAGCAACAGTAGCTACACGCCCCCTACACGGGCATGTAGCAACACGACCGTTTAGAAGTACACGAGCGTGTACTTCCACGTGTACAGCTCCAAAAGTCAGACCAGCAATAAATGCTCGGTATCAACTTAGCAACAGTAGCTACACGCCCCCTTACACGCCCGTGACCTAGGGCATGCAATCTGAATTTTTTGCCTATAAATATAACTTTGTTGTAAGGGCCATGGGTTCGAAATTTTGAGCCATTTGGTTGTTAGGTCTGCTTCTAGGAGGCTTCTTTTAGTGTTATATAAGGATATTTTTCCCCCTCCTCTTTGTGTTTGTTTTAGATTTTGTAATCAAACTTTCTCTTAATAAAATTTGATAGCTTTTCATCCTTATGTGGTACTGGAATGCCTCTGTGTCCTTCTCTTTCAACAATCTTATGTTTCTTCATTTTTTGTATTGGGGTATGCATGTATGAGTTAGATTTGTGGGATTTATGCTTTCAAATGAATAAAAAAAACACTTAGCTTTACTTTAGATTTTCTTAAATGTACTAGTAGTTATTATAGCCGTTTTTTCTTATTATATTCCTTAGAATGGTTTAGATTTAGGATTTTTGTGCTTTTATATTCATCCTTATGGATTTGTAAAATGATATGAAAGTGTTTTCATTTCTTTTTAACTTAGATTTTCCTATTTTAAGATGTAAAACTTTTTGCTTTTTTCACCCGCAGGGTGCCACGAGTTTTTTTAGGGCTTATGCTGTGTCAGCAAAATAAATCCAAAATATACAGGATATTCGCGCGTGTTTGATGCACACGAAGGGTTTTCATATTTTAGGGTTTAATGCACGCGAAGCCCGACTCTTATTTTTTCTAGGGAGCGCGGCGGGTCCAGATTTTACGCGGCGAATTATAGGAAAGTGCACCTATAGCAAATAATACATGACATTCTAGGGGAATATCAAGATCGTAAATTTCTCGGGAACAGGTTGATTATCCCTACTGTTCCGGAAGGACTATTATTTTATCGAAAAATCTAAGTTGTCGGTTTTAACTAAGAAAAAGCTGGAAATAGATTAAGAACAAGGTCGATTAAGAAATAACACTCGGTATCGAATTATGTTAGGACGAAAATAGATTTAAATAATTAGAGATCCTAGGTTTCAATTCAATTAAATGGAAGACATGGCCGTGGAGGTTCCAAAAGAATGAGCTCAACTATCTCTAGGACTATCGCTTACCTGAACATTAAGAGTATTTGAACAGGCTCTCATCTGACGAAGGATTCCTCTTAATGCCCGCATTACGCTAAGAACCGCGCTATTGGTGGGGGGAGCCAATCCGGAAGAATTACGCGCCTCCTCTCTCAAGGGTTAGTGAGAAGCTCTCATTACCCAGGGGTGATCAGTCCATACGTACGGCCTCTTGGCTAGCTAACATATGGACAACAGAAAGAGAGCCCACACATCGATATGTGGTTCTACGCATCGTAAACTCGGGGTAAACCCTAAGTACTTAATTAAATAGAAAAACAAGACCTTTAATTATTTAAAAACATTTTATATCCAAATGCTCTTCGATACTGAGGGATAAAAACGATTAGCCACTCATCGGAATGGGGATGGATTATGAGTTTGGTGAGGTGTGAATTCTAAATAACGCGCTGAAGGGTTATAAAAAAAGAAGAAATAAGATAACCTAATATTAGAAAGAGAAAAGCTACTAAAATAAAGGAAAACGCACACACTCAACCAAACTCATAATAAAGAAAAAAGCTAAGTTACAAAAAAAAATAGCATAATTGAAATGACGAGTCCTACTCAAACGAGTAGGCGGGAAATGAAAGCTGAAAATGACAAGTACTACTCAAACGAGTAGGCAGGAAATGACAAGTACTACTCAAACAAGTAGGCGGGAAATGACAGTCCTACTCAAACGAGTAGGCCGAAAATGAAAGCTAAAAATGACAAGTCCTACTGAAACGAGTAGGCGAGAAATGACAAGTCCTACTCAAATGAGTAGGCGAGAGATGAAAGCTGAAAATGACAAGTCCTACTGAAACGAGTAGGCGGGAAATGACAAGTTCTTCTCAAACGAGTAGGCGGGAGATGAAAGCTGAAAATAACAAGTCCTACTCAAAAAAGTAGGCTGGAAATGACAAGTCTTACTCAAATGAGTAAGCGGGAAATGACAAGTCCTACTCAAACGAATAGGCGGGAAATGAAAGCTGAAAATGACAAGTCCTACTAAAATGAGTAGGCGGGAAAATACAAATTCTACTCAAACGAGTAGGCGGGAGATGAAAGCTAAAAATGACAAGTCCTACTGAAATGATTAGGCGGGAAATGACAAGTCCCACTCATACGAGTAGGCGGGAGATGAAAGCTGAAAATAACAAGTCCTACTCAAACGAGTAGGCGGGAAATGACAAGTCATACTCAAATGAGTAGGCTGGAAATGATAAGTCCTACTCAAATGAGTATGCGGGAAATGAAAGCTAAAAATGACAAGTCCTACTCAAACGAGTAGGCGAGAAATGACAAGTCCTACTCAAACGAGTAGGTGGGAAATGACAAGTCCTACTCAAACAAGTAGGAGGGAAATGACAAGTCCTACTCAAATGAGTAGGCGAGAAATGATAGCTGAAAATGTCAAGTCCTACTCAAACGAGTAGGAGGGAAATGACAAGTCCTACTCAAACGAGTAGGCGGGAAATTAAAGATGAAAAATCTAACTTATAAATGCACACACACAACTTGAAGGAAAGAAAGAAAAAAAGGCTATCTCATACACTCACAAACACAAGCAAAAATAGAGAAAAGCAAAGTGCTTGGAAAATTAAAACGTTTATATTTTTACCGGTAGAACTTGCTGGAAATGCATAAAAAGTAGAAATAAAAATTGTTTTAGCAAAAGAGTTTTCAAATAAATGCGGAAATCAAAGGGGTTGAAAAATTGAAAAACACATAATCCATTCTTATAATTCATGAAAATAGTTGTTGCGCACATCTTCTATGGATCAGAAATCAACTTGAAGATTATAATTTGAAGTTCAGAGTGCAACTATTGTAAATTAATTTTCCTAAGAATCTTAAATCATAAGTGACTATAATTAAAATTTAAAATTATTAAGTTATGTACAATAAAATTGAAACTAATTAGAATGTAAATGAGAAAATATCTAAATAAATTACTCTAAACAAATTTAATTCCTAAAATATTTCTTAAAATTAAATCACCTAAAAATTTAATCTAACTAACAATGATGATATAAAGTATTAGAAAATCAAAATTTATAAAAAACTCTTTTAAATAAAATCCTGATAAATTTATGAAAATCCCAAAAAATTAAGCAGCGATTTATCATTTTTTGGATTTTTCTCTTTTTTAAAACAGAAATACTAAAAACATAAATTATAATCCTATTTTTTTGTTATTTCTTATACTTCCCGAGGACTACCCAATCACGGGTTTGCAAGGTACAAGGTGATTATTTGGGATGAAACGCCAACAAGGCCATTTCCAAGAAATTTAATTTTTGATTTTCTAAAAATTCTTTGTATTTTTGATATATTTTTTGTGAATTTTTTAATAAAAACAACAAATCGAGATCCCACCCTCATACTCAAAAATAAACATTATCCCCAATGTTTATATGCCAAGCAAGAGGGGGAAAAGAAAATAAAATAAATTTAAAAAAAATTTAAAAAATGCAAGAAATGAAAGGATAAGCAATGCGTGTCTTTCAAGAGCGCTTTTCTTTTTCCCATGTTTAAGCTAGACGGTTATAGTTAGGAAAAAGGAAAGTAAAATTCTAAGCAAGTGGGCTACTTCCTTAATTCATGCTTTGGTGAATATACCGAAGACACTCCCTGGCTACTCCTCCGCTAGATTTAATATTTTCCTTCATGTGATTTACTTTAAAATGTAAATCTAAATCACATATACATACCTGAGGTGATTTTAATCTTTGTAGATGAGCGACAAATGGATCTGGGATGACGTTTGATTGCAATGATTCATCTTCTTCCTGAAAATTGTTAGTATAAGAAAAATAAAAAAAGTAAGTGTTTCAAAATACTTTTCTCATTGAGGAAGCTCTTGCGAAACTATTTGTATAAGCTCAGTTTGTTTATTTTTATAAAATAAAATTACAATCTAAAAATTCATTTATAAAATTATTGGACACAAAATTTTCATGAATTTCAATTCCTAAATATTTATAGGGTTGGCTTTAAAATTCATTAGGAGAAGATGAAAAATCTAGAGAAATAGAAGAGGAAACATGCTTTTCTAATTCATCCGGTGTGCCCATAAAATTTATAAATTCTTGAAATAATAATTTTTCTTCATCTTTGGAATAAGCAACTAAAGGGGTACATGAAGATTCATGTACCGCCATAGGAGAAATATTCGAAGAAGGGGAAAAATCATTTGAATTAATTAAATTCTCATCTATATATTAGGGAGAAGAATGGAATTGAAGTTGTGAAGATTCTCCAAAATTAGAATAAGAATCTTGCATTGCGGAAGTGGAAGAATAATAATTCAGATCAAATAAATTTTCTTCTTCACAACAAGAACTATCTGAGTGGCCTTGCGACAAAAAATAATCAACGTTGACGGGCCAAGACAATTCATTAAAATCAGAAAAATTATTTTCATTAAAACTCAAAATATTATTTTCATGAAAATTACGAAAATTTGAAAAATTATTTTCATGATAAATTGTAATAGAATTATCATTAAGGTGAGAATAATTATTTTCATAATTATTATCAAAATTATTTTCATACGTAAAATTTTGATAATAATAATAAAGGTAACATTGTTCACTTCGATGAGGAGCACCACAATAATAACAAGAAATTTGGCACTTGCGCGCGGCTTCCAAAAGATATACTTTTGTTTGAAGCTCTACAACCTTAGCGACCAATTTAGATAACATTTTGTAAGAAATAAATTTAAAACAACCTTTACCTATTGAAAATGAATTTTAAAAAAAAACTAAAAAGAGAATTGGAGGCAGAGAAAGGGAGTGATAAAATTAATAAAATTTACGTTTTCTAAATATCAATAAAAAAAAGTCCCCGGCAACGACGCCAAAAACTTGATAGGTAAAATTTAAGATTGAAAATATTTTGAAATTCTATCAACTATAGGCAAGAGCACCTATTGTTCATAGTATAGAATTT
This sequence comes from Platanthera guangdongensis, assembly GCA_039583875.1. Classification (NCBI taxonomy): domain Eukaryota; kingdom Viridiplantae; phylum Streptophyta; class Magnoliopsida; order Asparagales; family Orchidaceae; genus Platanthera; species Platanthera guangdongensis. The sequence goes on along the minus strand of CM077159.1, from coordinate 46,763,433 downwards.
TTTTAACAAAATATTAAGTAGCATATTCTTCCGGACCTGTTGACTACTTTTACTCTCGCAAATTAATATTATTTTTATGGAATATAAAAATAGGTTAAGTAAAACTATAGAAAGAAAATAAAATAAAATTTAACACTTTACCTAGAATCCCTTTGGATAAACTTTCATGAAATGCAAGTTTCTAAATTATCTACTTCGACCATGTAAGTTCCAAAAATACAAAATCAACTCTCTCGAGAATACGCTCTCAGCTATATTTAGGTTGATTGTTTAAGAACCCTCGACCAGTCAAAACCCCTAAACTTGCTTTAGGGGGTGAACCCCATATTGGATTTGACTCCAATTAAGAAGATTTATGTCATCCTCTCTCGAGTGGTGCATGCAACTCTTTCTACCTTTGAGTGATCTATTCGTATCCTCAATCTCTCGATAAATCTAGGATATAGATCTAGGAGCGAAAACATGTCGATGAAATATGAATTCAACACAAATAAAATCAAAGATAAATCAAAGTAATAAATAAAGAGCTTGATAATTTGAGAAATATAAATAAATTTATTTTATCCAAAGTTCATCATGATCAAGTGTTAAATGAAATTTAGCTACTTAATATGATGAAGAAATTACATAAAAAGAGAGACATGATTGTAAAAGAAGAGTACTTGAAATAACTATAGCCAAAACAAAACTGTACTATGAAATGGAAAGTACTAGAATGAAATGCAAAATACTGAAAACTAAAATACTAAATTTTCCTCAAAATCTTCTCCCCAAGGTCTTGACAGTGTCTGCAATTTATAATAATTTTTCTGGAGAGTCACGCATATGACTAGGGATGTGTAACATACATATCTATCATCTTGAAAGCCGGGGAATGTTGTGAGAAAACTGCCAAAATTTGCGGTTTCGCAGGTCACGCCGCTAAGTCATGCCCGTAACCTAGAGCGTGTCTTGACTGTTGCTGGGAACGATGGGAAATCGAAATAGTGGGAGTTAATCTGTCAGTTGCTGAAGAGGCCACGCCCCTTGGTCATGTCTGTGACTTAGGGCGTGTAAGCTTGAAATGACCTAGTTCTAAAACTGGCTTCTTAATACTGTGTCACGCCCTCATGTTGGCTGTCACGCCTATTTGTGTAAGACTCCTCTCCTGAAACACAAGACATGACCGAGGGGAGTCTTATGCCCAAAACAGTTGCCTTGCGGTAACGCCAACACACGTGTTGACCGATACTATAAGACGCCCATCCTACCGGCTAAGTTCAATATCATCCAAGCTGAACCAACATAAACAATATACACATAAAAGTCAAAGCCACACAAGCATATAAGTCCATAAAGTACAACAATAATAAGAAGCAAATACATGTTCTACAATATCAGAGTACACAAATTTGCCCTAAGGTCTACAATATTAGTCACACAAAAACTCACATCCATGGCTGAAGGCAGCAATGGTAACGTCGTATCAGGCCCTGTCACTCTAACCTGGCTGCCCTCCTGCACAACCTGTTGTTGCTCTGTCTGCATGATTTCCTCCTCAAATGGAAGACGTGGCAATCGTTAGTCATAAATACTCAGTGACTATTATATCCACTACCCCGACGAGTCTTAGGCACCTTGTGGAGAAAAGGAACAAGGGTATAATATATATATATATATATATATATATATATATATATATATATATATATATATATATAGTAGTACAAGCAGTTGGTATAGGATTAATCAATATCAGAATAACCAACATTGTATAACATGTACTATATCAATCTATGTTATCATTTCTACTATCAATAGTAGTGTATATGTATTTTACAACAGGAAAGTAACTCAACTTATAAGAATGCCCATACAGACTTATAAGTTAAGGATCGGCTTAACAGGAATGTAACTCATGATATAAGAGTGCTCATACAAATTTATATGATAAAGATCTTCTGTATGTAATGTAATGCAATAATATAAATGCAATATGAGGACTCACCCATGCTCACACACACGCACACTGCTATATCGACACAGGATTGTAGTTCCCACTTTTCGAGCACGTAGCTAAACTCTTAGGTGTCATCCATTGTGGCCAGACAGTGATAGTGAAATGGTCTTTCCACTACTAGACGGGCATCTACACGACCTTGTCAGGCCACCATATGCCTTAATGATAAGAACACAACAACGGAGATCCCTGCGTACTACAGCTCAGAAGGAGCCTCATGTTGATGTGCACCGAGGACCATGCCCAACTGGCCAATGTTATGGCACGGAAGGAGCCTATGGGAGCGTATCACCATAGGACCAAGCCCAACTGTCCACTTGGTATGGATCGAGCCTCGGGAATAAGTCCTGAGGACCCATCCCAACCGTCCAAAGTCTATTTATCAACTCCCATCGGTGTGACGACTGGAGAGCCCGTAGACCCGTCACACTATCCTTAACCCAAGATTATGACACCGTGTGTCAACTCTCACTGCATGCAATTTCACATGGACTTGTCATCAACCATCCAGCACTCAATAGCACTGAACTCGACACCGAGTCCCTTAAAATCACATTAATCTAGTGTGGTCAAGTACTCAAGCACTTTCACCCTTTTCATATTTTTGTGCTCCAAATCACTCAAGGGTTCAATAAGAACACAAGTGGCAAGACATCTCATACAACGTACCAATCCACACTGCTACCCATATGGAGACAACTCTAAGCAGTGGACTATACTAACTATACCATCAAACACTTGAGACTACCATTCCACATATTCCATGGAAATGAGATTTACCTCATCTGACTCCTTCCTTATAAAGCCTTCACAAACAACTATGCTTTCATATGATCCTTAATATTATTTTTATTCAATATAAAAATAGGTTAACTAAAACTATTGAAAGAAAATCAAATAAAATTAAACACTTGATCTAGAATCCCTTTGGATAAACTTTCATGAAATGCAAGCTCCTAAATTATCTACTTCGACCAAGGAGGTTCCCAAAATACAAAAGAACCTCTCTCGAGAATACGCTCTGAACTAAATTTAGGTTGATTGATTAAGACCCCTCGGCCAATCAAAACCCCTAAGCTTGCTTTAGGCGGTGAACCCCTATTGCATTTGACTCCAATCCGGAAGATTTATGTCATCCTCTCTCGAGTAGTAAATGCAACTCCTTCTACCTTTAAGTGATCTATTCATATCCATAACATCTCTATAAATCTAGGATACGGATCTAGGAGCGAAAACATATACATGAAATATGAATTCGACCAAAATAAATTCAAAGATAAATCTAAGTGATAAATAAAGAACTTGATAATTTGAGAAAGATAAATAAATTTATTTTATCCAAAGTTCATCATGACCAAGTGCCAAATAAAATTTAGCTACTTAACATGATGAAGAAATTACATTAAAAGAGAGACATGGTTTCAAAAGAAGAGTACATGAAATAAAAATTGCCAAAGTAAAACTATATTACGAATTGGAAAAGTACTAGAATGAAATGCAAAATACTGAAAAATAAACTACTAAATCTTCCTAAAACGTTTCTTCCCAAGCTCCTGACAGTGTCTGGAATTTATAGTAATTTTTCTGGAGAGTCACGCCCATTACTAGCGATGTGTAACGTACAGAACTGTCGTCTTGAAAGCTGAGGAATGTTGGGAGAAAATAGCCAAAATTTGCGGTTTCACAGGTCACGCCCCTAAGTCATGCTCGTGACCTAGAGCGTGTCTTGAATGTTGCTGGAAATAGAGGGAATTCGAAACAACGGGAGTTAATCTATCAGTTGCTGAAGAGGCCACGCCCCTTAGTCATGCCTGTGACTTAGGGCGTGTTAGCTTGGAATGGCCTAGTTCCAAAACTTGCTTCTTAATGTTGTGTCACACCCTCATGTTGGCTATCACGCCTATTTGTGTAAGACTCCCCTCCTGAAACATAAGATACAGCCGAGGGGAGTCTTATGACAAGAACAACCCCTTTGCGGTAACGCCAACACATGGGTTGACCGATACTACAAGACGCTTATCCTGCCGGCTAAGATCAATATTATCCATGCTAATCCAACATAAAGAATATACACATAGAAGTCAAATCCACACAAGCATATAAGTCTATAAAGTACATCAATAATAAGAAGAAAATACAACTTCTATAATATCAGAGTACACAAAATTGCCCCAATGGCTATAATTTGAGTCACACAAAAACTCACATCCATGACTGAAGGCAGTGATGGAAACGTCGTATCAGGCCCTGTCACCATAGCCTGGCTTCCCTCCTACATAACCTGTTGCTGCTCTTTCTACATGGTTTCCTACTAAAATGGAATACGTGGCAACCGTTAGTCATAGAGACTAAGTGGCTATCATATCCACTCCCCCGACGAGTCTTAGGCACCGGGTGGAGAAAAGGAATAAGGGTACAATATATATATATATATATATATATATATATATATATATATATATATATATATATATATATATATATATATATATATATATATATATATATATATATATATAAAGTAGTAGTACAAGCAGGTGGTATAAGACTAATCAATATCAAAATATCCAACAATATATAATAGGTACTATATCAATCTATGGTAGCATTTATACTATCAATAGCAGTGTATATGTATTCTGCAATAGGAAAGTAACTCAACTTATAAGATTGCCCATACAGAATTATAAGTTTAGGATCGGCTTAACAGGAATATAACTCATCATATTAGAGTGCACATACAAACTTACATGATAAGGAACTTATGTATGTAATGTAATGCAATGATATAAATGCAATATGATGACTCACCCATGCTCATACACACTAACACTGCTATGTCGACACAGACATGTAGTTCCCACTTTTCGAGCAGGTAGCTAACCTCTCAGGTGTCATCCGTTGTGGACAGACGGTGACAATGAAATGTCCTTTCCACTACTAGGCGGGCATCCACACTACCACGCCTAGGCCTCCGTACCATAAATGCTAAGAACACAACAACAGAGCTCCATGCCTACTACGGCTCAGAAGGAGCCTCAGGTTGATGTGCACCCAGGACAGAGCAAAACTGGCCATTGTCGTGGAACAGAAGAGCCTATGGGAGCGTATCACCACAGGACAAAGCCCAACCGTCCACTTTTAATGGAAGGAGCCCCGGGAATGAGCCCTGGGAACCCATCCCAACCGTCCAAAGTCTATCTATCAACTCTTGTTGTTGTGATGACTGGCGAGCCCATAGACCTGCCACACTATCCTTAACCCAGGATTGTGACACCGCATGTCAACTCACACCACATGGAATTTCACATGGACTTGCCATCAACCATCCAATGCTCAACAACACTGAACTCGACACCGAGTCCCTTATAATCACATTAATCTAGTGGGGTCAAATACTCGCGCACTTACACCCTTTTCATATTTTCTTGCTCCAAATCACTTAAGGGTTCAATAAGAACACAAGTAGCAAGCCACCTCATAAAACATACCAATCCACACTGCTACCCGTAGGGAGACAACTCTAAGCAATGGACTATACTAACTATACCATAAAACACTTTAGACTACCATTCCACATATTCCATGGCCATGAGATTTACCTCATCTGATTCGTTCCTTACAATAAAGCCTTCACAAACAACTATGCTTCCATATGATAATCACAACAATATAATCAAATTTCACATAATCATCAAGCATGATAGCACATCTATAATTTAAACATTCAATTATTGGGAATCATACCATCTTTCAAATCCTGTTCCATTTTCCAGATTATAATTATGCACATCCTTACCGAATTTCACAAGTGCATCATTTGTAAAACGAAATCTTGTCAAATCCTTTGTTCACTAAGATTACATAACTATTTGTTTATTAAACACTTCCAAACCATTTGTTTATCACGGCTACGAATAACTAGGCTACTCCAAACCTCAACATCATCTTGCTATGTTTCTTCCACTTAGTCCAATCGAGTTATACACTAACCCGAGACAACATGCACCTAAGATGTTACTGTATATCAACTTCGACTAGACACTCCCGAGGTGACAAGACTGATAAAAAAACGTACAACCATCCATTGGAATGGTCTTTCGAAGGACTACAACTTTCCACTTTGGCCCAAGACGTAGATCTGGCCGTATCACTCTCAAAAGCGGCCTTGAATTTCGCTGCGCATAGAAAAAGGATTTCTGCACGCATCTTAAAGAAAGATGAACGACAATGGTTCATCTTCTTCCTCTAGCCATTTGTTCAACACCACATACAACACTTCATCCACCCTTATTCACCCTCAATAGACCATTTCTCTTCACGAAACCAAGTCCTTCAAATTCACATGAAGAGAGTAGAGGTTGAAGTCATAAAATCTCTAGGACAAGGTCCTAGCATGCTCTCTACCTAGGAGATCTACATCTCGCACAGTCCAACTATTTTGAGTCGACATCTCTCCAATATCGTAACTATAGTTTTAGCACCATGGGAGAGGGTAGGAAGCTCACCTCATTTTCGGCCAAGATCTCGTTATCCTTATTGGCGGCATCTTTCCCCTTGTTGGTGTTGTTCTTCACGGAAAGGAAAAGCTCCTCCTCCAGAAAATCTAACTCCGATAACTTTCTCTCTTCCGACGGTTTTGACACGGGTAACGACTCGACAAGGAAATGGAAGTGGTGGCTAGGGATTCCTGTAAGTCTCCTTTTATCAGAAGAGTTAGTGTTAGATTGCTTTGCCACGTGCCACCCTAACATTGTACCACCCATTATTACTTAAAACAAGTCTTGTCGAAGGAATCGGCCCACAAGAGTCCTTTGGCGCATTTCTCGAAAACCTGGTTCAGCCCGTAAATATCAACCAGCAAACAAATTGTGGCTGAAAATGCTCTAAGTCAAAATCATCGTGTATACTATACACACTCAATGAATCATCGAATGGTGTCAAGTTTACTCAATGCACTCGATGCTTCGTTGAATGGCGTCGAGTTTACTCAACGCACTCGATGATTCATCGAATGGCGTCGAGACCACTTGAAGCCTATAGAATCCAGAATCATTCTCTAAGTTAAACTTCCGTTTACCAAGTATTAATCAACGATTCATCGAATGGCATCGAGAACACTCAATGCACTCGACGCTTCCAGAATCCAGAATTATTCTATGTCCATTTCTCCTTGTGCGTTGAGTATCACTCAACACCTCGTCGAGTGGCGTTGTGACCACTCAATGCACTCGACACCTACTGTAACTATGATAGTTCTAAGTCTGTTTCTTCTCGTGTGTTGAGTATCACTCAACGCACAAGACGCCTGCCCATGAGTCGACGCACTCAACACTTTTTGATTCTAGATTTCTTCTAATTGAAGTTTGCCCTATTAGCCGAGTATCACTCGACACCTGTTACCAGTACACCCCGAGCCTTAGTTAACTTTCTTGACTCAAACACGTGCGAGGGGTCTTGCTCGAATCGAGACAATACAAATCCTATAAACAAAAGAAAGGATTTCATCCCAAAAATCAGGTTAAGGATGTGGAGAAAGTAAAGTATGATGAATACAAAGTATGCTTTTAAGTTTACCATAGGAAAACAGCTCCAGGTAGTGCTTCTGCATCAAGTCCACCAGCTCCCAAGTAAATTCCTCTTTCCCATGATTATACCACAATACCTTCACCAAAGGAACACTCTTCCGACACAAGTTCCTTGTCTCAGTGTCCACTATCCGCACCGGCTCTAGTGGAACATACCTATCGGTTGCCACTGTTCCATTTGTGGCGGGGACATGCTGATCGGGCCGTAGAAGTGCTTTCCGAAGCGACGATACATGGAAGACGTCATACAGATTTTATATCTCTTGTGGTAGCTCCAGTCGATTGGCCAAATGGCCAATTCTTTCCAATATAACATAAGGCCCCGAATATCTTGGGCTGAACTTCTTTCTACCGCGCACTCGTAACACTCCATGCATCGACCTGATCTTTAAGAACACTTTGTCACCCAGTTGAAACTCCACCATCCTGTGTTTCATATTATATTACTTTGCCTGTCGACTCTGAGCCTCAAGCATGCGGTCCCGTATCAATCTAACGACAGCATCAGTATCATCAATATACTTGATTCCCAAAATTTTTGGGTCCTCATCCTGCACCCATGATAAAGGTGTTCTGCACCTTCTTCCATAAAGCGCTTCGTGGGGTGCCATCCCGATGCTAGCTTGATGAATGTTGTCATACAAAATTTCTACCAGTGGCAAGAGCCTTTCTCACGACTCCCCTCTATCCAATACACACAATCTCAACAGATCTTCCATTGTTTTGATGGTCCTCTCAGACTAACCGTCCGTCTGAGGATGAAAAGCTGTGCTAAGGGTAATGCAGGAACCCAAATACGCTTGAACTGCCTTCCATTCCTTGGAGGTAAAGCGGACAACACGGTCAGAGACTATCATCTTAGGCACTCCATAGTATCGTACAATTTATTCCCCAAAGAGACGAACCAGTACATCCACATGCGTCTCTTTCTTTATTGGGATAAATCTGGCGACCTTTGTCAAGCGATCCACAATCAACCAAACTGAATCATTCCCTGATCATGATCGGGGAAGGCCATGAACAAAGTCTATGGAGATATCTAGAAACTTCAACTTTGGTATGGGTACCGATTGTAACAATCCTCCAGTGCTCTTGCACTCCACCTTCACCTTCTAGCAAGCCTCACAATGTATAACATAGTACTTAATAGCACTCTTCATTCCTTGCCAGAACTTGGTCTTTCGTAAGTCACTATACATCTTGGAAATCCCCGGATACACTGAATACTTGGAATAATGTGCCTCTCTCAAGATGTCTTCCCGGATTTCACCGCCCTTGGGAATGTTGTGCATGCTATGGAAATTAACAAGGCCATCCTTTAGAGTATACTCTTTAGTAGATCCATCCTCAATATCTTAAATCACTAGGGCCAAAGTAGTATCCTTCCATTGCTCTGCCCGAATTCGATCTCGAATGTCACAAATTATACTCATGGTAGTTAGATATTTAGTATGTCTCGAAATAATCCTTACACGGCAATGTGATATCCATCTCCTGAAGCACTCAAGCAAATTTCATACTCATCATCCGAGACTCAGGGCTCGACTCTAGTTCTTTTTTGCTCAAAGCATATGCTATGGAATTTGCTTTCCTAACTTGGTTGTTCAATGTAAACTCGGAATCACGCAGAAATTCTAACCACCGCCGCTTCCTCAAATTCAACTCCGTTTGAGTATGAACATACTACACATTCTTATGATCCGAAAAGATATCGCAGTGGATGCCATATAAATAATGCATCCAAACCTTAAGGAGAACACTACTACTCCTAACTCCAAATCATGTAATGGGTAAATATCCTCATGCTTCATCAACTGCCTTAGAGCGTAAGCAATAACGTGGCCATGCTGCATCAGTACTGCTCCCATTCCTTGATAGGACGCATCCGTGTAAACTTGAAATCCTTCTTTCCCTGATGGAAGAGCTAGGATCAGTGTGGTAGTAAGTCTGTCCTTCAGCTCTTGAAACGCAGCTTCACACTGAGCTGTCCACTCATATGGCACACCTTTCTTTTTTAGGATAGTGAGAGGAAGGGATATCTTTGAAAATCCTTTCAAAACATACGATAATATCTGGCAAGTTCAAGGAAACTCCGTATATCTGCCGCCGACTTCAAAGGTGACCACTCCTTCACAACACGAACCTTAGCCGGGTCTACTGCTAACCCAGATCCACTAATCACATGACCCAAGAAGGAAACTTCTCAGAGCCAAAATTCACATTTGTTTAACTTAGCAAACATGGCATGCACTTTTAGCTTCTTCGAAACTAGGGCCAAGTGCTTAGCATGCCCCTCTTCCATTTTCAAATAGACCAAAATGTCATCGATGAAGATGATGACGAAGACGTCTAAGTATGGCTCAAAAACCCAGTTCATCAAACTTATGAATGCAGAAGGGGCATTTGTGAGTCAAAACAACATCACCGTGAACTCGTACAAACCATATCTTGAGCTAAACATTGTATTCGTGATATCTTCCTCTTGTATTCTTAACTTATAGTACCCAGAGCGCAGATCCAATTTGGAAAACCATTGCGCTCCCACTAACTAATCAAACAACTCTTCGATCCGGGGTAGAGAATAGGTGTTATGCACCGTTAATTGATTGAGTTCCCAGTAGTCTATGCACAATCGTAGTGACCCATCTGTTGGATCCCTAGTTGGATTTGGGCTAGGTTCACTAATAAGGATGTCTGACCCATAATGTATAGTCAGGGTCATGTCTTTGAGTCCTAGTGTTTAGGCTAAGTCCTTAGTTTCAACCTTACATGGACCAGCAAGCAGAAGACCTCAGATTGACTCAAGACTTAGAAGAAATCAAGTTCAGTATATAAGTTCAATGTTCGTTGAACTCTACTCAACGATCGTCGATCGCTGATCGACGAACTCAGAGTTAATTCTCTGAGTTGAGCTCAACGATATTCGAGCTCAGGTCCATGAAGTCCGGATTTCAACTTCAACACATTCTTTCCAGGATATTTTCTCTATACTCAGCTCGATAAAGATAGAATCTCTGCTCGACAAACTTGGACCACAGAATTGGCAAGTTATTCACAGAGTGCAGTTCACTGAGCTCAGTTCAACAAACTTGGTTCTCAGGTCGACGAACAAGTTTTCTCAGGTCGATGAACAAGATTTCTCAGCTCGACGAACTTGGATCTCAGGTCGACGAAATCTGTTCTATGGTCGACGATTTCTATTGCAGTTCCAGACTTAGAAATTTCCTTATTTTCTGTCCTTTATTCGATATTATTTAGCAGAGATTTCCTGAGTAATTACTGCTCATATTCTCTGAATATAGCCGCTATTGCCAGACACATCGATCAGCGGAACTCGACATTTCAGAGGGTGCCCCAAACCGGCATCGAGTTTGAAAGAGAGGTGAGGGCGATGTTGCTCAGGGCCAATCTGATCAAGCACGAGCACAACCAGAGAGCGGCCAGGAAACTATGAGTCCATGGATGCATATTCGCCGGCCGCGCAGATTCATTTCGCTCGTAAAATCCCGACCGAAAGAGAGATCAAAAAGCGGCAGTTTTCGGCAATGATTCCGGCCCGAATCTTCTTTTATGGTCTTCATCATGTTAATTACTTGCTTAAAGAAAATATTTTCCAACCGATTTTAATTCTCTAGGCCATCAGCAATTGATGCTTGAGATTCAAAATTCAAAGGAGAATTCGACAGAGATATATAAAAGAGATTTTCTTTTCAGAAGAAATATAGTGATATAGAATAAAGTACAGAGAATAGACAGAGAATACAGAAATAACACTCATACATTCTTAGTGCAGAGAACACTTTGTTTTCACCTTGATCTTTCTAAAGAAGAAGAAGAACAACAAACGCAAAATCAAGAGACTTCTTCAACTTCAACTCCAGGAGCTTTCAAGGACAATAATTACTATCAATCAGAAGTTCCTGGATTACTTCAAGTTAAGGCAGAAGACCTACACTCTGTGCATGGCTTCAAGTGATTCTAAAGGAGTCTTGACAACAGCAAATCCACTATTCTTCTCAGTTGTTTGAGAAAGAGAAGACACCATCAAATCTTTCTCCCCTCCTATATAAAGGGTTTATTAACTCTCTTCAAAAGTTTATTTTGGTTTTTGGGCACCTAATCAAAAGCTTAAAGGTAGCAGTCACCTGATCAAAAACCTGTTAGTGGATTCCTACCAGGGTGGTAGAAGAGTGGATGTACCCAGGTTGGGGAACAACTATAAAATTTCTTGTGTTGTCTGCTTGACCCTTTTCTTGTTGTTCTTGCTGTGGCTGTGATAGATTAGTTCGCTGTGTTGTGGTAGATTATATTAGATTATCTTTTCTTTCTTTTACTACTACTGGTATCACCTATTTTATTTACTTTGATAATATTCAAAAACAGCAAAAGTTTTAACATACTCTATTCACCCCCCTATAGAGTAATCAGATCTAATTCCTATCTTTCAATTGGTATCAAAGCGGGTTCCTTTGGTTGTACAAGCTAACACTTGAACCAAAAGATCCTTTGTTAGATCTGATCTTAATTTTGTCTATTTCACAGCATGACATAGAACAAAGATTATGTAAGCACCAGAGCTCCAGTGTGCAACTTGAACAAATTTGCAATCTGGAAGACAAGAATCAGGTTCTATATGAATTCCATTAATGAGGACATATATAATTCTATTTTGACAGGTCCTCCTCAACCTACAACTGCTACATCAACCTCTACTTCAAGTACTCATGCTGTTCCACCACCTGAGTGGACAAATGCTCAGAAAAAGGCAAAGATTGCAGACGCAAAGGCCATGAATATATTGGCTCAGACTATGTCAGATGATATATTTCAAAAGGTGGCTGAATGCATATCTGCAAAAGCAATCTTGGACTCTCTAAAACAGATGGTTGCATGTTCAGCTGATGAGAGGAAAGACAGGAGATCAACTCTCATCTCCTAGTATGAGAATTTTAAGAAGTGTGAATCAGAATCTGTTAGTGACATGTATAATAGATTAAGTTCAATTATCAGTGAGCTGAAGACCTTGGAAAAAGACATCTCTTTCACTGAGTTGAATGATAAAATCTTAATGTACTTCCCCAGCACTTGGGATTCCAGAATTTGGCCAATCAAGGAGGCCAGAAGTCTTAATGAGATTTCTACAGAATCTCTTCTAGGCAAGATTAAATTATATGAGATGCTTATTAAGTCCAGGGATGCTGCAGAACAGAAGGCTCCAACAACATCAAGGAATGAGCAGAACATAGCTTTTAAAGCTGCAGAAGAAACATAAACTCCAACTGCCAATGTAGAACTACTGAGTCTCTTAGCAAAGAGATTCTACAAAATTGCAAGAAAGGACTTCAGGAGAAAGTCATCCAGGCATGATGACAAACCCAGGTATGACAAGACACCCACTAAGGAAATTATTTGTTTTCGGTGCAGGAAACCAGGACACTTCATTTCAGAATGTCCTGAAAATCAAAAGAAGGAGAAAATAAAAGAAAACGACTCCAAGAAGCATCACTACAGTAAGCCATCTTCCAGCAAGCACAAAAGAAAAGAGAAGGGCTTTGTGGCTGAGACTTGAAGTGATACTGAAGATGAATCCACATCTTCTAGCTCCAGTGAAGAGGAAGAAGAAGCTAAGGCAAGAGAAGTTTACCTCATGGCTATCAATGCCTCTTGCAGCCCATCAGATGCTGAGAAATAATCAGAAGAATCAGATAATGAAGAATCTTCTGAATCAGAGGCTGATCAGGTATTATCATCCTTTGATTACAATTCCGATAGCTTTAAAACTGAATTTAAATCCATGTGTATAAATTTAATAAATTTTGAAAAAAAAAATTAAAACACTTAGGGAAAAATTAAGTGATCATGAAAACCTTGTCTCTCAAAATATTAAGTTAAATGATGAATTAACTCTATCACAAGAACAAATAATATCATTAAAATCTGAATTAGCTGAGGCTAGGAAACTTGAAGAATCCCTAAATGGGAGAAGCATCAAGTTGATGGACATTACAAGCACAGTTAATGCCAGGTTAAATGACAAGATGGGCTTAGGTGCATCATCAAGCCAACCCCCACTAATTCAGAAAAATATTCTGACAACTCCAATTAAATTTATTTCTGAAAAAGGAAAAGAAAAAATAGATAATGATACAAATGTTAAACCAACTGAATTAAAACCAAAGAATAAGAAAAGGAAACAGAATAAGAAAAATCCTAACAATAACAATGTTCAATAGATTTTATCGAACTCCGATCGATGAAATGTGAACAGTTCGTCGAATTCAAGTCGACGAACTCCGAACGCAGATTTCTATTATAATAATTCACTGAACTACGATCAATGAAACCAGTATGATTCGTCGAGCAGAGATCGACGATTTTGGGGCCCAGAGAATGGATATTCTCATTCTTTGAGTGGAGTTCGACGAACTTATCCCCATTCATCGAACTCAGATCGACAAACTCACTTGAATTCGTCGAACCCAGTTCAAGTTAACAGAAATTTTAATTTTCCTAAAACTCATAATCAACCAAGATCTTCCTGTAATCAATTTAATCAATTGATTATATCACCTATAAGATATCACCCTTTAGGATATAAATGTCAAGCAGAATACTCTTACATTTCTACTTTTTGTTATGTGAAGAAAGAAGTACCCAAGGTAACCTGGGTCAAAAATAGCTAATCTATTTTATTGCAGGTGAAAGAATATCCTACCATAGAGCAACAGTGATATCTGGATAGTGGCTATTCTAAATACATGACTGGAAACAAGGACAATCTAATCAACTTCAAGTCAAAGTTAGAACCAAAAATAATATTTGGTGACTCCAAATGTGGCCAGACTGAAGGCTATGGAAAGGTCAAGTTTGGAGCTGTCACCTTCAAGAAGGTTGCATATGTAAATGGACTGAAGCATAACCTTACCTCCATAAGTCAATTATGTGATGAAAGGTTTCAGGTATCATTCAATAAAACTTCCTGTATTATTACTTCTTTAGATACCCATATAGTATTGACTGGCAGTAGAGTAGAAAACATTTACATAGTTAACTTCCAGTCAGCTAAATCTGAAATTTGTTTATTCAATCAAACTAGTAACAATAATGACCTTTGGCATAGGATATTAGGTCATGTTAATTTGAAAAACATTGTCAAACTCTCTAGGGACAATCTTGTTAGAGGATTGCTTCTTGCCCCTATAAGAAGGAAAGCCTTTGCAAGGCTTGTCAATTAGGTAAGCAAACTAAAAGTAGTTTTAAATAAGTAAATAAAAGTGACTTACCTAGAATATTGTACTTACTACATATGGACCTTTTTGGACCTATTGCAGTACAAAGTCTAGGAGGGAAATCTTATACTTTAGTGATTGTAGATGACTTCTCTAGATTCACTTGGGTACTCTTTCTGAGATCTAAGTCTGATAACTTCAAGGTTCTTATAGATTTTCTCAAGAACATATAGATTGAGCACTCTACTCAAGTTATATTGATCAGAAGTGATCATGATACTGAGTTTGAGTCTCTTCTTATGCAAGAGTTCTGTGAGAAGGAAGGTATCAGGCACTGCTTCTCAGCTCCTAGAACAACTCAACAAAATGGGGTTGCTGAAAGGAAGAATAGAACCTTAATTCAATCTATAGGCACATTACTTGCAGATGCTCATTTGCCCCTATCCTTTTGGGCAGAGGCAGTGAGCACAGTAAATTATATACTGAATAGAAGTCTTATACACAAGCTTAAGAATAAGACTCCTTATGAGCTACTTAAAAGGAAGAAACCTAAAGTAGACTATTTCAAAATTTTTGGTTGCTTATGTTACATTCAAACAACAATAAGAAACACTTTAGAAAATTTGAAGCCAAAGCTGAAATGAGAATTTTTCTTGGATATTCCCAAGTAAGCAAGGATTATTAGGTCTTTAATAAATCTACCATGAAAATTAAAGAATCTGTATATATTTCATTTGATGAAACTAACATGTTTTAAAAGGAGAAAAAATTTCTACCAGTAACTCTTTGCTGGAACCATATTTATGTGAGAAGCTGAATGATTTAACCCTCACCAATGAGACTGTTAGCCATCCTTATCCACAAAATGCTGAAGACAATGAAGCTGAAGATAGTGAAGATGAAGACACTGAAAATAGTGAAGAACCTCCAACAGCTACTATAATTCCACAAGAGGAATTTATTCCCCAAGCTGTTGCACCACCAACTCCACCTACTGAATTTGTCACACTTAGAGATCACCCTGTATCTCAAGTGATTGGAGACATTTTAGTTGGTGTGCAGAACAGGCATCAACTCAACCAAGACTTGATGCATGCCTGTTTTATATCTCAAATTAAGCCCCAATCCATTAAAGATGCAGAGCAAGATACCCACTGGATTATTGCAATGCAAGAGGAGCTCAACCAATTTGAGAGATGCAGAGTTTGGGATTTAGTTCGAAGACCAAAAGACTACCCAGTCATTGGAACTAAATGGATATTTAGGAACAAACTAGATGTCCAAGGTGTCATAATAAGGAACAAGGCAAGTCTGGTTTCTCAAGGATATAGGCAAGATGAAGGGATTGATTATGACCAGACTTTTGCACCTGTTGCAATGTTGGAAGCAAACATAATATTCCTTGCATATGTTGCCTATAAAAAGTTCACAGTGTACCAAATGTATGTCAAAAGTGCATTCTTGAATGACGAACTTAAAGAAAAGGTTTATGTTGAGCAACCACCAGGTTTTATCTCTCCAACTCATCCCACTTATGTCTTTAAATTACATAAAGCTCTCTATGGTTTAAAGCAAGCTCTAAGAGCTTGGTATGAAACCTTAGCTAGCTTTCTTTTAGAGCATAAGTTTTCTAGGGGCATTGTAGATAGGACATTATTCACTAGACACCATAAGGATCAAATTTTATTAGTACAAATCTATGTAGATGACAGTATTCTTAGGTCTACAGATTCCAAACTATGCAAGAGATTCTCTGACCTCATGCATTCAAAGATTGAAATGAGTAGCATGGGTGAGCTCTCCTACTTCCTTGGTCTCCAAGTGAAGCAGCTACCTGATGGCATCTTTATATCCCAATCTAAGTATGCTAAGGAGCTAATCAAAAAGTTTGGGATGTCAGATGCCTCTGCCAAGAAAACACCTATGGATACAAATGCTGTAATTGACTCTGATGAACATGGGAAACCTGTTGATCAGAAATTATATGGGGTCATTGTTGGGTCCCTGCTATATATTATAGCAAGTAGACCATACATAATGTTTGCTACATGTCTTTGTGCTAGGTTCCAGGTGAACCATAAAGAATCTCACCTTATTTTCTTAAAAAGGATTTTAAGGTATATAAATAGTTATCCTAGTCTAGGACTCTAGTATCCAACTAAGTCAGAGTTTGAGTTAACTGGATACTCAGATGCTGACTTTGCTGGATGTAGAGTAGACAGAAAAAGTACCTTAGGGGCATGTCAGTCCCTTGGTATGAGATTAGTGTCTTGGTTTTGCAAGAAGCAGTCATCTGTGTCTACTTCAAATACTGAAGCAGAATATATAGCTGCTGGCAGTTGTTATTCCCAGATGTTGTGGATTCAGAACCAACTCTTGGATTATGGCTTCAACTTAAATAATTCAACTTTACTATATGATCACACAAGTTCAATTTCTATTGCACAAAATCCAGTGCATACCAGTAGAACTAAGCATATAAACATCAGGCACCATTTCATTAGAGAGTGTGTGGACAAAAATAAAATTAAGCTTTTTTACATCTACACAAATTTGCAAAGAGCAGATATCTTCACCAAATCCTTGGATGAGAGGAACCATCTGTTCTTTATAAATTAGCTTGGTATGATCAACGAAGAGGCCTTAATTTAAATTTTTGTCTGAGATCGAAGAATTTGCCTCAATTCGTCGAACGGAGATCGACGAACTGAGAAGAGTTCTAGAGAAATTCGTCGAACGGAGATCGACGAACTCTCTGTGTGTGAAGATCTTTTTGTCGAACGGAGATCGACGATATTGATTTAGAAAATGTTCATCGAACGGAGATCGATGAAATGTTTTCACTTCTACTGACTGAGATCGACAAATTCTTTTATCAATAAAATATTTCGCCGAACCCAAATCGAAGAATTTCTATTTTTCGTCGGACGGAGTCTGCCGCTTCATATTATGAAAACCATATATCTAGGTTTTCTTCGAGCTCCATCCCACGCTTTCTGTTCCCTTGCACTTGATCTCTGTTTTTCTTTTGTAGGCGAACTAATGGAGATTCCGGAGAACACTCTTGCTGCAATGAAATTCGACATTGGATTTGACATCGACTTCGAATCATTCCAGCACTCTGACCAGATTTTTCTGGATATTCTGAAATTGTTTGAGGAACAAAATCTTAAAAACTTCATGACCGCATCAAGATAGCAATGACTGAGATTAAGGAATGGATGTTCACATCTACAACATCAGAGGCAGATACAATGACAAGGATAATATCTGGTAATGCAGTTTCTCTTTCTCCCACAATTTTAACTGAGATTTTTGGTCTGCTGAATGGAAATGGTGATATAGAAATGTATAATGATGAGTATGACAGTATGCTGATAACAATTGGTCATTCTGGAGAAAACCCAAACAAATTGTTAAAGAAATGTTTTTCTGCTGAGTATAAATTTTTGGCTGATGTTGTCGGCAAGGTTTTATTGGGAAAACATACCGCTCACGATAACATCACCAAACACCAGTTCCTTGTGATGTGTGCTCTGGTTAACAAGAAACAGATAAACTGGGGACAAATATTGTTTGAGTTAATAAATAAGAAAAACACAAAGAAGGAAGTTTGCTTTGGAAGGATTCTGGGAATAGTCTTTCACGAAAAGACTCCTGAACTACTAGTCTCCACGACAGTGTTCATAAATGCCTCAAAAAGGCTTACATCTGCACTTTTTGGCAGATGGGAGAGGAAAATCACAATGCCATCCAAGGCTTCATCCTCTTCCAGGACTTCTGAGAGCACCAGGGCTGTGCTAGCTGCACCTCCACCTCCAAAAGAAACTCCTCCCTCCACCAGAATTCCTTCACCTCCTCCTCAACAACCATAACAACAACCATCTTCTTCTCCAGTTCATACTCCATCAACTCAACAACAACATCAACCCTCACCAGTTCCATCTCCAGAATATACCATACCACCTCTATCTCCACCTCCATATTCTTCACCTCAAATTAATATCTCTTTAATACCATCTACCACAATTCAGGAACCATCCTTCAATCTTCTATATCCTCAACCATCTCCACATCATTCTCCAATTCATTAACCTATTTCCTCCCCCACAACTACAATCCAACCTTTTACCACTGCCACTCCTTTAACTAATATCCCTTCAGTTACCCACTCTGACATACCATCTACTGCTCCAGACTATACACATACAGATCTTTCCAGTGCCTTCTCTGTATGTTCCAATTGTGGACATCACACTCCTTACTCCTCCAATGCTCCAGAATCTTTATATCTAAATTTTTCTGATATAACTAAAGATCTTATAACATTTATTTCTCACACTCTTGAAAAACTCATAGCCACTGCTATAACTCCTCTTTCTTCTTCCATCACTTCTCTATCTTCCAGAATTGCTGCTCTATCCTCTGTCCCTTCTTATTGAGGACTGGCTTCAAGACCCCCTAAAACCAGTCAGGGGGAGATGCTATATGAAGAAGCTCCAGTTCCCCCTATACAATAGCAGAAGCAGCAACAACAATTTCTAAAATGACTGTTGACTCAGCAGAAACAGCTCATCCTACAGATATAATTGATTTACTTGATTCTGATACAGAGATGGATTACACAGATACAACAGAAATAAATATTGTTGGTGATTATATTATAAATCCCACAGTTAATTTGAATTCTTAGCTAGATTCCTTCAGGTTTGTTTACAGAGATTGTCTCCCTAATTCTTCTTATCAGCCTTCTATGGCTATTGTACCATACACTTCACCAATAAGCCCCACAGTTGTTAAGAAACTTAAGGCAAGTTTTGCAAGAACAGAACCTACAAAATTATCATCCCCTCCAAAGTCTCTCACCTCCTACATATAAGATGGATGATAGTCATGTACCAAAGTTAGATGATATCATTCTTGCTGATATTGAAGAAGAAAATAAATTAGTTGCTGAAAGCACTATAGTGACAGATATTCCAGCTCTTCCAAAACCTTCAGTGGCTCCTCATGCTAAAAAACAAATTTCCCAAGACATTCTGAAGGCTCTTGATGACTTATATGACAATCCTTAGGGATCTTCTGATGATGAAGATGAAGATGATTCTGACAATACTAAAGCTAAGAAGAAGACTGCTAAGAAGAGAAAGGCTACTCCAAAAGCTGCTCCTAAGTTTAATCCCACTCATGATACTCCATACTATATTCTACAGAATATCACTCCATATCCAGGGATGCCAGCATGGATGTGGCTTTCTAAGAATGAGCAGAAAGCCAGAAAGAAAAGCAGGAGATACTCTCCTCCTCCTTCTCAAAGAAACTGGAGAGGTCCTCCTCCTCCTCCTGCTGCTGGTGCTTCAGGTAACATCTATCAGAGGTCTACTCCATTGCTAGAACATATCAAAGACAACCTGATAGATCCTCAAGATCACATAGAAGCATCAAACAAAGGTATTCTGGCAGCAGTAGACAACAGCAGCAGCAACAACAAGCATCTGAAATTGAAAAAGCTAAAAGTTAAAAAAGTCTAGAATCACCCCCAATACCCTTTGTGGATCCTAAAACAGAAACTACCTCAAGAATGTCCAGATTCCAAGAGCTTGTTGGATTATCAATGATTAACAAAGCTAAAGATGAAGGCAGAGATCCTTCTCAATATTCCACCATGTCAAGCTACAGGAAAGAGGAGCTGAAAAGGTATGATAAGGCTAACAAATTTTTTAATGTAGATGCCGGTATGAATTTGCATCCAGAGGCTGTTATACCCAGAGCTACCTCTCTCAATATAATTGGTGCTGCTAACATGACCATGTCCAAAAGAGATGCAGCTAATCCTAATAGAGAAATCAAATTCACATAGCCCTTTGAGAAAGACAAAGCTGACAAGGAAAAGCAAAAGAAGAAATGAACATTTTGTTTAATTTTTTTGAACTATACTTGTTTAATCTGTCACAAAGCTTGTTATGTACATATCTGCTAGATATCATTTAAATTTTCTGCGAGATATATTTATTTTGCTATGTGATTGTTTTCTTTCATTTGTATTAGTGACCTCACCATAAGGAGAGATTGTTGGATCCCTAGTTCGATTTGTGCTAGGTTCACTAATTAGGATGTCTGACCCATAATGTATAGCCAGGGTCATGTCTTTGATTCCTAGTGTTTAGGATAAGTCCTTAGATTCAACCTTACATGGACCAGCCAGCAGAAGACCTCAGATTGACTCAAGACAGAAGAAATCAAGTTCAGTATATAAGTTTGATGTTCGTCGAACTCAGCTCAACGATCGTCGATCGCTAATCAACGAACTCAAAGTTAATTCTCTGAGTTGAGCTCGATGATATTCGAGCTCAGGTCGACGAAGTCTGGATTTAAACTTCAACACATTCTTTCCTGGATATTTTCTCTGAACTCAGCTCGATGAAGACAGAATCTGTGCTCGATGAACTTGGATCACAGAATTGGGAAGTTATTCACAGAGTGCAGTTTGTTGAGCTCAGGTCGATGAACTTGGTTCTCAGGTCGACGAACAAGTTTTCTCAGATCGATGAACATGATTTCTCAGCTCGACAAACTTGGATCTCAGGTCGATGAAATCTGTTCTATGGTCAATGATTTGTGTTGTAGTTCCAGACTTAGAATTTTCCTTATTTTCTGTCATTTATTACATATTATTTAGCAGTGATTTCCTAAGTAATTAATGATCATATTCTATGAATATATTCGTTATTGGCAGCATTAATTATGGTCTTCATCAGGTTAATTACAAGCTTAATTAATTGGGACAGTTGGGGAAACACATTAAAGAAAATATTCTCCAGCCGATTTTCATTCTCCAGGCCATCAACAATTAATGCTTGAGATTCAAAATTCAAAGGAGAATTCGACAGAGATATATAAAAGAGATTTTCTTTTCAGAAGAAAGATAGTGATACAGAACAGAGCACAGAGAATAGACAGAGAATAAAGAAACAACACTCAGACATTCTCAGTGCAGAAAACACTTTGTTTTCACCTTGATCTTTCTAAAGAAGAAGAAGAACAACAAACACAAAATCAAGAGACTTCTTCAACTTCAACTCCAGGTGCTTTCAAGGACAACAATCACTATCAGTCAGCAGTTCCTGGATTACTTCAAGTCAAGGTAGAATACCTACACCCTGTGCAAGGCTCCAAGTGATTCTGAAGGAGTCTTGACAACAACAAATCCACTAGTCTTCTCAGTTGTTTGAGAAAGAGAATACACCATCAAATCTCTCTCCCCCTACTATATAAAGGGTTTATTAACTCCCTTCAAAAGTTTATTTTAGTTTTTGGGCACCTGATAAAAAGCTCAAAGGTGGTAGTCACCTGTTCAAAAACCTGCTAGTGGATTCTGACCAGGGTGGTAGAAGAGTGGATGTACCCAGGTTGGGGAACCATTATAAAATTTCTTATGTTGTCTGGTTGCCCCTTTTCTTGTTGTTCTTGTTGTGGCTATGATAGATTAGTTTGTTGTGTTGTGGTAGATTAGATTAGATTATCTTTTCTTTCTTTTACTACTACTGGTATCACCTTTTTTATTTACTCTGATATTATTCAAAAATAGCAAAAGTTTTAACATACTCTATTCACCCCCTGCTAGAGTAATCAGATCTAATCCCTATCTTTCACCATCATTTTTCTTAATAGAGAAAACAGGGGCTCCCCAAGGTGATGATCTGGGGCGAACAAACAAGGATTCTACCAACTCCTATAACTGAACTCTAAACTCAGCGAGTTCCTTTGGAGCCATTCGGTAAGGGGTCTGAGAGATAGGCTTGGCACCCAGTACTAGTTTAATTTGAAAGTCCACTTCTCTATGTGGGGGTATCCTGACAGCTTCTCGGGAAACACCTCAGCGAAATCCCGCACTACCGGCACATCTTTCATACTTGGTGTCATCTCTTTTAATTCAAAACATATCATATATACTTCATACCCTTCCATATGGGCCTTAAATGCCTGAATCGAATACAACAACATACGGGGTGCAAGTTTGATACCGTGGAAAATGACTTGTGAGTCTCCATGCCTCAAGGTGATTTGCATCGCCGCACAATCTATCTTGGCGTGGTGCCAATCCAACCACGACATGCCCAGAATGACATCAAATTCTGGGATTTTCAATACCGTCGCAGGGGTTTCAAAATGTTTTCCTTCAATGTATGCTTCCAAGTCACACTTGGAGGATGACGTCATCTCGGAGCCATCAGGAAGGCATACTCTTCAAGTATGCCTTTTAAATCTTTTATGAAGTCCTCCGAGACAAACGAATGCATGGCACCGATATCAAATAGGGTGTAGGATGGTTTCCTACTAACAGTTACGATACCTAAGTATCAATTATAGAGACTCAAAGCTAGATTCCAAGCATATCTTAGGCAATTGAAGAGAACTGCTTATAATATATTATCCAAATCATGATATACCTGCAATCACATCCTGAGGATTTCGCTCCGGTGCCATATCTAGCACAAACATCTGCACTCGAGCAGGTCCAAGATTCCTTCATCGTGGTCCTCGTCCTCGACAACACACATGTCCCTATCCTCGTGGAGCTGTTGTGGGAATTGGAGCTGTTGTGGGAATAGCAGGGGGATAATCTCCATCTAGTTATGAGAAATAGCACCGGATGTGACCCGGCTGATTGCACTGGAAGCAAACTAGCTCCTATTGCTCCCTAGGTTGTAGGTACAGTTGTTGCGGTGGAGGTATTGTTGGCTATGCTGTCGGACGCTCCATTCAAAAATTCTGACAGAAGCAACCTCCTCCTCCATTGTTTCCACTTCCCCTGTTGTCCTGTCTCCTTCTATAACTCGGGCCTGCTTCCATTACTCCCTCAGCGGGTCTATTACCGCTAGCTTGGACTCTCAAATGATCCGCTTCTAGCCTTTTTGCCATATCTATTATCTCTTCCAAGCTCCAGTCTGCTATAAATAATAGGGCTTGCCTTAATGGATCACAAGCCTTTGTAAAACTGCTTGACATAAACACGATCATCCAACTCGTAAGCATCAACAAAACTAATGAGGTGCTGAAACTCCTTTTGATATTCTGTCACCGACTTAGATCCTTACTTCAAATACAAGAATCTTTATTCAAGCTCGTCTCGAGTGGTCGAGGGATTGAAATGCTCCAAGAAATCTCAAGAAAACACATTCCAACTAATCTCCGTCTACACTCGGCCTTGGAAAGTGGAACCCATGAGGGACTTCCACCACCTCTTCGCATGCAATTCTAAGACTCACACCTCTAAGGTCACAGCCTTATTGGTTGGACATCTCATTCCATCCATTAAATCATGCACATTGTCGAGTCATTATTCAGTACGGACAGCCGACTGTGTCCTGATAACTCTAATTTTGTCCATGTTTTTATATTATTTTTATTTAATAATTAATTAGTTTATAAGTATATTTTATATTTTTATTATTTAATTTTTCTAATTTCTTATTTCAGGGCAATCTGGGCTATAAATCTCAATTTGGAGTTTATAGGGTTGATCAAGAGACAAAACTGGACAAAAGCAGGAAAATTTCAAAAGCACACGCCAAAGTCACGGGCGTGACCGACAAGGTCACGGGCATGACATCCTGGCGTGAACCCGGTGCGTGGAAAAAGCTATCTGCCACGTCAATTAAAAGTACACGCCCTAAAGTCACGGGCGTGACAATGATCACACGGGCGTGTCCACCAGGCGTGACATCCAGTGCTTGGTCCAGTCTTCCAATCAACGGCAGTTTATATTTGCACAACAAGTCACGGGCGTGACAAAGTTGTCACGGGCGTGACTAACCCCGTGACATCCCGGCGTGCCGACTTAATGCTGCAGTTTCAAGCACTGGGAGTTTCGCAAGGCACGCCCAAGGTCACGGGCGTGACAATGGGCGTGACCCTTCCAGCAACGACCGGAGTTATTCCCGCTGTTTCTACTTCCCGCCATTTTTCTGCAACCGTCAAGACACGCTCTAGGTCACGGTCGTGACCTAGGGGCGTGACCCGCCAATTAACGACTTTTGGCGGTTTCGCGCCAACGTTCAGAAGACTTGAAGACGACGGTTCCGAGACCGACACGCCCTAGGTCACGGGCGTGACCTAGGGGCGTGACCACCCAACAACTTCTTCTATAAATTCCAGACAGCTTCAGATGCCCGGAGGAGATTTTTTGGGAACTTAGTTCTGTTTTATTTACTGTTTTTCGTGCATTCTAATTTCATATTGTACCTTTACTTTCAAGTCTTTCTATAATCATGTATTTCTTTATGCTCTCATGTAATTCTCCCATCATGATGAGCAGCTAATTTCCCAATTAGCACTTGATCATGATGAACTTTGGAATGGAATAAATTTCTTATTTTTTGTCTCAAATTAGCAAGCATTCTATTTTATGTACTTTGATTTATCTTTGATTTAAATTTTCTTCGAATTCATAAGTTGCAAATTATGTTTATTCGAGCTTAAATCTGTATCCTAGATTTACCGAGAGGTTGTGGATACGAGTAGATCACTCAAGGATAAAGAGAGTTTCTTGCACCCTTCGAGAGAGGAACGTAAAATTCTTCCGCCTTAGAGTCAACTCCATTAGTGAGGTTCACCGCCTAAAGCAAGCTTAGGTCTTTCGACTGGCCGAGAGGTATTAATCGATCTACCTAAGGTTAGTCGAGTGCGTATTCTCGAGAGAGGCACTTCGTAGCTTTGGAACCTCCGCGGTCGAAGTTAATAATTTAGATGCTTGTGCTCTTTAATTTCGTGGATTTTATTCTAGCCCAAAGGGATTCCAGATCAAGTGCTAGCCTTTTATTCATCAAATTTCTCCTCTTAGTTTAACGTTTGTTTTCGTTTTCGCAAAACCAATTTTCCGATCGATAAAATAATATCTCTTCCTTGTGTGTACAAATACTCAACGGTCCCCGAGTTTAAATACGATATTTCCTATACTAAATTTCGATAGGTGCACTTGCCTAGTTGAGAGTTTTGTTTGGATATTTTTCAAAACTTTATAAAATCTCCATCAAGTTTTTGGCGCCGTTGCCGGGGACTTTTTTTTGTTGATATTTTGAAAGCAAGGTTCGATTAGTTTTATCATTTTCTTTTTTGTTTTAGAAATATCAAAATAAAAAAAAATCAAAAAAAAAATTATTTTGTCTTATTGTGGTGTATGACCCGAGGGAATCTGTCACCTCTTTTTGATTTGGATCCGGAAATCGAGCGAACCCTTCGGCACCGCTTACGATTTCGAGTTCTGAATTTTCAAGATACGGAATCCTTAGGAGACACTCCTAATCCTTCATTAATCCCCTCTCCGTCACCGCTTTCTTCTTCTCCTTCTTCATTTAGTTCTTCTTCCCATTCTCCTAGATCTCCTTCTTCTTCTTCTTCCAATATGGGTGAGCCAAATGCGGTCGAACAAAGGACTATGTCCTATTATGCCCGTCCAAACTTGGACGAGGCTCAATCTAGTATTGTTCTCCCCTCTATTGCCCCTAATAATTTTGAGTTGAAGCCAAGCATCATCCAAATGGTACAACAATATGTACAATTTGATGGGCTTCAAGATGAAGATCCAAACGCGCATATTTCAAATTTCTTAGAAATATGCGATACTTTTAAAATTAATGGTGTATCCGATGATGCCATCCGGCTAAGGTTATTTCCATTTACATTGCGCACTAAAGCCAAGCAGTGGCTGGGTTCTCTACCAAGAGGATCCATCACAACATGGGCTCAAATGACGGAAATATTTCCTACGAAATACTTTCCGCCGGCTAAAACGGCTAAATTGCGCAATGATATTACTTATTCTCCCAACTTGATTCAGAAACGTTATATGATACTTGGGAGCGTTTCAAGGAATTGCTTCATCGATGTCCTCATCATGCAATTCCGGATTGGTTACAAATCCAAACCTTCTATAACGGCCTAAATTCTCAAACTAGGCAACATATCGATGCAGCCGCCGGTGGAACGCTTAATAACAAAACATCGGCGGCCGCCCAAGAGCTTATAGAAGCTATGGCTTTGAATACCTATCAATGGAGTACACCTCGGTCTAAACCACCTAAACCGGCCGGGATGTATGAAATCGATACGGTTTCAAGTTTGTCTCTCCGGGTTGAGCAACTGCAAAAACAGATGAACGAGATGTCTGCTTCCTCGTCCAAATCTACCTGTGAGCCCCAATATTGGGAGCCTTCTACTATTGCCGAGCATGTGGATTACATGGGTAATCCAAATCGGCCACCTTATAATCCGGGTAATAATTTTGGCAATACCTATCACCGGGTATAAGGAATCACCCCAACTTCTCTTGGAGTAATCCGGGGAACGAGGCTCGCCCACCAAACACAATCCCACCTAGTTATTTTTCACCACAAGCTCCCAAAGCTCCCAATCTCGAGGGGTTGTTCACCAAATATACGACTACAAATGATGCCAATATCCGGAATCTCACCGGATCTCTTCGTAGTTTGGAGAGACAAATTGGGCAAATCGCTAAAATGCTCTCCGATCGTCAACAAGGAGCGCTACCGGGCAATACAGAGCCCAACCCAAAGGAGCATGCCAAAGCCATCACCCTACGGAGCGGGAAGGAGGTAACCACTTCTCCAAATCCGGTTGATACTTCTCCAATTCCGATTGATACGGAGGTAATAATTTCTTCATCTTCTCCTCCGCCTAAGCCTTCTACTTTTAATAAACCAAAAGCTTATCAACCACCTCTTCCCTATCCATCTAGAATGCAAAAAGACCGGGTGGATGAACATCACGGTAAATTTTTGGACATGTTTAAACAAATCCAAATAAATCTACCGTTTTGTGAAATAATAGCACAAATGCCGAAATACGCCAAGTACCTCAAGGATCTTTTATCCAATAAAAAGAAACTTGAGGATATCTCCACGGTTCAATTGAACGCGGAGTGTTCGGTAGTTTTACTTAATAAATTACCTAAGAAATTACCCGATCCGGGTAGTTTCTCTATTCCTTGTTTGTTTGGTGATTTATTAGTAAAACGTCCGTTAGCCGATCTAGGCGCATCAATCAATTTAATGCCTTATTCTTTAGTTAAGAATTTGGGATTAGGAGAACCTAAACCCACAAGAATGTGCATTCAATTGGCGGATCGGTCTGTCAAGCTCCCTATGGGGATCATAGAGGATGTGCTTGTCAAAGTTGACAAATTTATCTTTCCGGTAGATTTCGTCATCTTTGACATCGAAGAGGACACCGAGATCCCACTCATTCTCGGTCGCCCTTTTCTTGCCACCTCACGCGCAGTTATAGACATTAGTAATGGGAAACTTCTCCTTAGAGTCGGAGATGAAGAAGTTACCTTTACTATTGACACGTCTATGAAAAACTTGCTCTCAAATGATGACTCATGTTATTATTTGGAGGCTTCTCCTGAAGAAGTCTCTTTTCTTTTTTCTGAAAAATCTTTATCTTCTATTGATCATGATACTGATTTTGAAAATTTAGATTTAGTTGCTCATGAAAATAGTGATAATCTTTCGATCACTCGCGCACCTATTTTTGAACTTTTAGAAATTGGTAGTGATCGTTTGAAAACTTCTTATGATGAACCTCTCGCGCTAGAACTAAAACAATTGCCTGATCATTTAGAGTATTTATTTTTAGCGGAGGATTCAAAACTTCCAGTTATTGTGTCGGCCTACTTGACCGATGAAGAAAAAATTAAATTATCTCATACTTTAAAACTTCATCGTCACGTAATTGCGTGGAAGATCACGGATTGAGAGGGATTAATCCCTCCTTTTGCACCCATAAATTTTTTTTTAGAAGAACATGCTCACAAAACCATTCAACCTCAACGCCGTCTAAATCCTAACATGAAGGAGGTAGTCAAGGCCGAGATAATAAATTATTAGATGCGGGTATCATCTATCCAATTTCGGATAGCTCTTGGGTGAGCCCGGTCCAAGTGGTGCCCAAGAAAGGAGGGTTAACGGTAGTGCCTAATGATAAAAACGAGTTAGTTCCTACTCGAACTGTTACTGGATGGTGGGTGTGCATCGATTACCGTAAATTAAATGATGCAACCCGTAAGCATCATTTTCCTTTGCCGTTTATTGACCAAATACTTGAACGACTATCCGGGCACTCATTTTATTGTTTTCTTGATGGTCTCTCGGGATATTTTCAAATCCCAATCGCGCCCGAGGACCAAGAGAAAACAACCTTCACTTGTCCGTTTGGCACCTTCGCTTATCGAAGGATGCCTTTTGGTTTGTGCAACGCGCCGACCACCTTCCAAAGGTGTATGCTAGCGATCTTTGACGAATTAGTGGAGGATATCATGGAGGTTTTCATGGACGATTTCTCCGTTTTTGGATATTCGTTTGATTTATGTTTGGCAAACCTTACCCGTGTACTCCAAAGATGTGAGGACACGAACCTAGTTTTAAACTGAGAGAAGTGCCATTTTATGGTACAGGAGGGTTTGGTCTTAGGCCATAAAATTCCTAGTAAGGGCATAGAGGTAGATAAAGCAAAAATTGAAACTATAGAAAAGCTACCTCCCCCTTCAAATGTTAAGGTTGTTCGTAGTTTTTTGGGGCATGCCGGTTTCTATCGCCGGTTTATTAAAGATTTTTCTAAAATAACTAAGCCCCTTACCCACTTGTTAGAAAAAGACGCGTCGTTCATTTTTGAAGAAAATTGTTTGCATGCTTTTTCTCTTATTAAAGAAAAATTGATTAATGCTCCTATCATGATCGCTCCCAATTGGGAGCTTCCATTTGAGATAATGTGCGACGCTAGTAGTTTTGTCGTCGGTGCGGTCTTAGGACAACACATCAATAAAAACTTTCATCTTATTTATTATGCGAGCAAAATAATAACCGCGGAACAGGAAAATTACACGATCATCGAAAAAGAATTATTAGCCGTAATTTTCGCATTTGATAAATTCAGCTCATATCTCACCTTGTCCAAAATTATCATTTTTACTGATCATTCGGCTTTGAGATATTTACTAGCAAAAACAGATGCAAAGCCGCGATTGATTAAGTGGATCTTACTACTCCAAGAATTTGATTTGGAGATTCGCGACAAGAGAGGAGCGGAGAACTTGGCGGTTGATCATCGTTCGCGGTTGGAGAACCCTAATTCGGGGGACCTCATGGAGGAGGACATTGACGACACTTTCCCCGAGGAGCGCCTTCTCGCCATTCATAAGGTAATTACTCTCCCCACTCCTTGGTTTGACGATTTCGCAAATTATCTTGTTGCGAGATTCCTCCTGAATGATTTTTCTTATCAAGAAAAGAAGAAATTCTTTTCTTATTTGAAAAATTATTTTTGGGAGGATCCCTTCCTTTTTCGTGTTTGCGCGGACCAAGTAGTGCGGAGGTGTGTTTCTCATGAGGAAGGCGCACAAATTCTAAAGCATTGTCATGAGGGACCCGCCGGTGGGCACTATAAAGCTAATCAGACGACTTGGAAGGTACTTGAAGCAGGCTTCTATTGGCCGAGCATCTTCAAAGACGCTCACACACATGTAAGTCGTTGTGAACAATGCCAACGCTCAGGTAATATTTCTCGCCGTGATGAAATGTCATTAAATTCATTTTTAGAAATAGAAGTTTTTGATTTATGGGGAATCGACTTTGTCGGCCCGCTACCAACTTCTTTGGAAATCATTATATTTTGGTAGCGGTTGACTACGTATCACGGCGGGCGGAAGCACAAGCCCTTCCCACCAATGATGCCCGCGTCGTGACCCAATTTCTCAAAACACTCTTTTCACGATTTAGAGCGCCGCGGGCAATCGTGAGTGATAGGGGAACTCACTTTTGTAACGCTCAATTTGCAAAAGTTTTATCTAAATATGGCGTTACACATAGGTTGGCCACCCCCTATCACCCTCAAACTAGTGGCCAAGTAGAAGTAGTAAACCGTGAACTTAAACGCATTTTAGAAAAAAACGGTTTCTACAAATAAAAAGGATTGGTCGACTAAGCTTGACGATGCACTTTGGGCTTATCGGATCGAGTACAAGACTGCTATCGGTTGTACGCCGTACCGATTGGTCTATGAGAAAGCATGTCACTTACCGGTTGAGGTTGAGCACCGCGCCTTTTGGGCGCTAAAATTTTTAAATCTAGATGAAAATTTGTCCTTCGAGCTTCGAAAATTCCAAATTAACGAGCTCGATGAGTGGCGCTCATTCGCCTATGAATGTAATAAACTTTATAAGGAGCGCACAAAATTTTATCAAGATAAAAAAATTAAGCACCCTAAAGATTTTAAACCGGGAGACCAAGTTCTCCTCTATAATTTGCGCCTCCGACTTTTTCCGGGCAAACTCAAGTCCCGATGGTCCGGCCCTTTTATTGTAAAAGAGGTGTGGCCCTATGGGACAGTGCTTATCTCGCACTCGGAAAAAGACGAATTTAAAGTGAATGGGCACCGACTGAAGATATTCCTCGCCGACGATACTACTAATGAATACCGGGAGGAAATTAACCTCCCGAACCCATAAATGAGTGCCCCGCTTTGGTCGAGCTCAACGACAATAAACAAAGCGCTTGTGGGAGGCGCCTCATGCTTATCTTTTCTTTTTGTTTTTAATTTTATTTAAATTTTTGCAGGTTTGAAGGACATCTTTACAGCGTGACGATCGACGGAGTTGAGCGTCAAGTCGACGTGTTTCTTCAAGTCGGTAACTTTTGTTTTATTATCGTTTATTTGAATCTTAAAAAAACAAATAAAGAAAAAAGTAAAAAAAAAACAATAATTTTTTTTTTCTGTTTGTCCACGCCTCTGTCACGGGCGTGACCTATGGGTCACGGGTGTGACAGAGACGAGTTTAGTTCGTCGAGCAAAACCCGAGAGTGGTTTCGTCGAGCGCAGTGTTTCGTTCGTCTTTCGGTACTGTCACGGGCGTGACCATCAGTGGTCACGGGAGTGTCTAGCGCGGAACTTTGTTCGACGAAGTGAAGCTGGGAAAACTTCTCTTCCTGCCCAGTCATGGCCGTGACAATTAGTGTCACGCCTGTTACGCTGGCAAGTCACGGTCGTGACTCGCCGGGTTCAAAAAAAAATAAAAAAAAACATTTTTTTTATTCTCGTTTTCAGATACACGCCCCAGGGTCACGGGCGTGACCCCGGGTCAACGCCTCAGATTCCTCTCCCTTTAATATTTTTTATGAGACACGCCCCCGGCCACGGGCGTGACCTGGGGCGTGGCCTTGGAATCCAATGCCAGCGCATTGGATTCCTGCATTGGATACCCCTTACACGCCCAGAGTCACGGTCGTGACTCTGGGGCGTGACTAGCGAATCCGAGGCTGGTAGCCTCAGATTCCTCTTTTTTTGTCCCGTGCCTGTCACGCCCCATGTCACGGGCGTGACATGGGGCGTGACCAGCCCGAAAAATCCTATAAATAGGATTTCTTTCCTTTTTTCCCAACACCATCCAACCCTTCTCTTCTCCCTTTACTAACCCGAATCCCTCTCTTTTTCTTCAACAATGCCTCGCCACCACCCTTGCTCCATCGCTTCCTCCTCTGAGCACGCTGCGGATCCCGCCGCAGCGGAAGCCATGCTCCTCTTTCAAAACCAAACCCAGCAGGAGCGCAGCGAGCGCCTATGCGCCAAATCCCTTGGCGTGTTCCGCATTTTAGATTGGGTGATCCTCTCCACATTTGGAGCGGCAGATTTGGTTAGGGAATTTTTATCCACCCCTGGATGGAGTTCCCTATTTTCCATCTCGGAGCATGCCTTCCTCGAGCTCACCGTCGAGTTCATGGCCTCTTTTGAGTTTTGTTGGGCGGCGAATGACGAGTTCATCATTTTTCGTATAGGAGGGGTGATGCATCAGCTCACCATCCGCCGACTCAATATCGTCATGGGCTTCTGCTCGGAGGCTTTTTCCCAATCTCCCGCCTATCTCGGTTTAATTACTGATTTCCCTTTCGATGTCAACCTTCTCGCCTTTTTGGCGGAAATCAGTAATGACGCCGCTCCCTACACCCCAAAGAAATCCAAAGACAGCCAACTCATTTCTCCCGCCTTACATATTCTCCACAACCTCCTTACCTTCACTATTTCTGGTCGCGGCGATAGCCACGGGGTGGTGACTCGGGCAGACTTACTATATTTATATAGTATGTTTTACCGGGTCCCCCTCAACTGTTGGGTACATTGGAATATATGTACCAGATTTGAAGAAGCCTCACCCTACTCAATGATATACATCAAGGTGTATTTGATGTGCTTTGAGTTTATTTGTGCAGGTTAAGTAACTGCAGGATTACAGGAAAAGTTTCTAAGTCCTGTAGGCAGATTCAGAATAATCAAGATTCAAGAAAATGGGTTCTAGTGAGAATCACAAAGAGCTGGGGTCCATGAAATTGCCAATCTGTAGAAAAGAGATATTTGGCATTTGGAAAGAGAGGGTTAGACTTTTTATGGAAGCCTCTGACCCAAGAATATACATTATAGTCAAATAAGGGCCATATGTGCCAATGAAAGTATCTATTCTGGATGAAAATCAGAGAACTCCCAAAGACTATTCAGAAATGACTAAAGATGAAATTATTCTGGCCACTATGGACAAGAGGGCCCAGAATATTATTGTTAGTGCAATTGATGATGCAACATTTCAGAATTTAATTCACTGTAAAACTTCTAAAGAAATGTGAGACACATTAATTATCTATATGGAGGGATCAGAAGAAGTAAGACAAGACAGGAAGTCTTTGTTAAATCAGGAATATGAAAGCTTCAGACAAGGAAAGTCTGATAGCATTACTGAATGCTACAAGAAGTTCTATAGGATAGTAAATGAATTGATGTCCTATGGAAGAGAATTCAGCAACTATGAGTTGAATGACAAGTTCTTAAGATCCCTGACTAAGGACTGGGATACCAAGATTTGTGTCATTAGGGAAATGACCAAATTAGCTGATATACCTCCTCCAACCTTGTTTGGAAAACTGTTATCTTATGAGATGCAGTTAATGGTTAGAAAGGAGGAAGAGAAGACTACTAGAGTGGAGCACAAGGAAAGAGCAGTGGCCTTCAAGACTGAAGCCACTAGAAAATATGAAAGCAAGAATTCAGATAGCAGTGAAAGTGATGAAGACTTTGTTGCTTTTTCAAGACATTTTCAAAAGTTTTTGAAGAAGAAGCAGTGGAGGTCTAAGCCATCCACTTCACAGACAAAAGATGACTACTATCAGAACAGGAAGTCATCAAGGAATGATAGAAGAAAGTCCAAGCCAAGTAAAACTACATCCTCAAAGATTGTATGCTATTCTTGCAATAGACAAGGACATGTAGTGGCTGACTGTCCCTAAAAGAGGAAGGAGTGAACTGATAGAAAGAAGACACAGTTTAAGGGCAAAAAGAAAAAGTCCTTTGTTGCCAAGAAAGACAAAAGTTTGACTGATCAGTCATCTTCAGAAATAGATTCAGAAGTTGAAGCCTATATTGGTTTATTTGCTGAAGAAGAAGAAGATGAGTTCATGCAGCTAATGAACTCAATTTATGAGCATGAGGACATTCAGTGCAAGGGACTGATGGCCTTATCTGAAGGAGACAAACTCCAGGATCAGCCTGGACAAGGTAAGGTACAAAATTGTTCTTCTAGTTCAATTTCTTGTACTGAGTCAGAATCAGATACATCTGCATCAAGTGATGTGGGTAGGTCTGAATCTGAAGGTGATATTCATCAGTTAATTGATGAATATATGGACTTGTTGCAGGCCTTAAAGAAAAGCAAAACCTTGGCCAAAAATCAGGCAAAGGAGATTGCTAGTCTTAAATTGGCTGCTGCTGATTCAGGCAAGTTGTTTGATCAGAAACTGAATGAAATAGCTAGGCTGAAGAACATTACAGTTATTCAGATGGGAACTATTATATTTAAGAATGATCAAATTAGGAATCTGGAGGTTAGACTTCAGAAGGAGAAGGATATTGTGGCTAGCTTTTCTAAACCCAAATCTGTTTTACCCTTGATAGATGAGTTTGTACCTCATAAGGGTATGGCTGGATTAGGATTTACAAAACTTGCATGTACTGCTAGGTCCAAGTCTAAGGGCAAAGCCCCAGCACTAAACAAAAAGCCTATTGTAGATACTTCAGCCAGGGTTGTACCTAAACAAAGGTACAACAGGTTTGAGTGCTGGTGTTATGGCAAGATAGGCCACTTAGCCATAGACTGTTGGCACAATTCAAGTGTCAAGAAGAGTAGCAAACTACCTGCTAGAAGTGCTACAGGTAGTTTTGTTAAAAGTCAAACTAACTTGCACCAAGGACCCAAGAATTATTTGGGTTCTAAGGTTAAGTAATCTGTTTTGCAGGTGAGTCCAAGTGGCCATGCCCCTATATGGTACTTGGACAGTGGATGTTCCAGGAACATGACTGGAACTAGGGGTTGCTCAAGGATTATACATCTATCAAAGTTGGGCCTAAAGTTATCTTTGGTGGTTCATAAAAAGTAATCATCAAAAGCTTTGGTAACATTACTAGTAACCAAATTACAATTACTCAAGTGGCTTATGTAAAGGGTTTGAAACATAACCTCATTAGCATAAGTCAGCTGAGTGATTTAGGATATGACATCTTATTTGTCAAAAATGGTTGTCATATCAAGAGGTCAAATGATCAAAAGATCATTCTGACAGGATATAGGAAGAGAAATGTCTATTGTCTATACATTATGTGTGAGAACAATGTGTCTCCTATTTGTCTTGTAGCTGATGAAAGAGTCTCACATTGTGTTAAATGGCACAAGAGGCTGGCTCATCTTAACTATAAGACAATTGGCCAACTCTTTAGCAAAGAGTTAGTGAGGAATGGTCCTCATGTCAAATGTATCAATGATGGGATATGCTCAGCTTGTCAAAAAGGCAAGCAGACCAAATCCACCTTTCATAGCCTTGAGAACAAAGATGTTGTGAGGTGTCTATACCTTTTGCATATGGATCTTTTTGGTCCAATGCCAGTTCACAGCCTAGGTAGGAAGGTCTACACATTTGTGGTTGTAGATGACTATTCAAGGTTTTCCTGGGTGTTCTTCCTTAGACAAAAATCTGAAACCCCAAGAATCTTTTATAGTTTTGTTAAACAAATTCAGAATGAATTGGACAGTACAGTGGTCAAAATCAGAAGTGACCATGGTACTGAATTTCAGTCTGACAGTATGACAAAACTGTGTAAAGAATTTGGAATTTTTCAGGAATTTTCCTCACCAAGAACACCTCAGCAAAATGGTATTGCTGAAAGGAAAAATAGAACCTTGAAAGAGGCTGGTAGAACCCTATTGAGTGACACATCTCTCCCAGAATATTTCTGGGCTGAGGCAGTTAACACTGATTGTCATGTGATCAACAGGGCTACTATCACCAAGAGCCACAAGAAGACCCCCTATGAGATTGTGAAGGGCAGAAAACCAAATTTATCCTATTTCAGGATCTTTGGTTGCAAGTGCTATATCCTTAACAATGGTAAGTCTTATCTAACCAAGTTTGCTGCCAAATCACAAGAGGGGATCTTTGTTGGGTACAACAATAATAGTAAGGCTTATAGGGTCTACAACTTGACTACTCAAGTTGTAGAAGAGTCTGTTCATGTAATTTTTGATGAAGCTAGACTCATTAACAGTGAATTGCTAAGAAGTGTTTGCAGCTCTACAGGTGTAACTGAGAAGATGGACAAGCTTACCTTAACAGAAGGTCCTTCTACAAGTCAGCAAGTGGAAGATGGTGGCTGTTGTCCAGGGGGAGTACAAAATACTCCTGATGCTGAAGAAGAACAAGAGGTGCAGCTAAATGAAGAGACTGAAGGTGTACA
This sequence comes from Platanthera guangdongensis, assembly GCA_039583875.1. Lineage (NCBI taxonomy): Eukaryota > Viridiplantae > Streptophyta > Magnoliopsida > Asparagales > Orchidaceae > Platanthera > Platanthera guangdongensis. The sequence continues at coordinate 46,726,774 of CM077159.1, read as the reverse complement.
AGCTGAAGACAGGCTGTCTCCAACAAACAGACATTTAAAGGATCATCCAGCCAATCAAATAATTGGAGATCCTAGACAAGGGGTGCAAACAAGGAGCAGGAATCTAAGTACAGTTCTTTACTCAAGTTTCCTATCCTAAGTTGAGCCAAAGAAGTTTGAAGAAGCAATCCTAGACCCTCATTGGATTGAGGCCATGCAAGAGGAGCTGAATCAATTCAAAAGATGCAAGATCTGGGAGCTAGTTCCTAAACCCAAGGACCACAACATTATTGGAACTAAATGGATCTTTAGGAACAAGTTGGATGAGCTTGGAATCATCATAAAGAATAAAGCTAGACTTGTTGCAAAGGGATATAGGCAGGAAGAAGGTATTGATTTTGATCAAACCTTTGCTCCAGTAGCAAGACTGGAAGCAATAAGGATGTTCCTTGCCTATGCAACATATCAAGGATTTAAGGTATATCAAATGGATGTTAAGTCAGCTTTTCTGAATGGAAACCTGAAGGAAGAAGTCTATGTAGAGCAGCCATCAGGTTTTGTTGATTCTCTTAAACCTAATTATGTATATAGACTTAGGAAGGCTTTGTATGGGTTAAAACAAGCACCAAGGGCTTGGTATGAAACCCTGTCTAGTTTCCTCATTGAGAATAAATTCTCAAGGGGAAAAATAGACATGACTCTATTCCTTAGGGAATCCAGAGGCAAGATTATCTTAGTCCAAATATATGTAGATGACATAATATTTGGGTCTAGAGAAAGTAGTTTTTGCAGAAAGTTTGCAAAACTCATGCAAGGACAATTTGAAATGTGCAGTATGGGGGAACTTAAGTTCATCTTGGGTCTCCAAGTTAGACAGACTGAAGATGGATTATCCATATGCCAGTCTAAGTTCACCCTAGAGTTGATAAGGAAGTATGGTATGGAATCATCCACTACCATGAAAACTCCTATGGGGTCAACAATGTCTCTAAGCAAATATGATGCAGGGAAACCTGTAAATGAAACTTTGTATAGAGGGATAGTTGGCTCCCTACTGTATTTGACTGCTAGTAGACCAGATATCATGTATGCTACATGTGTCTGTGCTAGGTACCAAGCTTGCCCTAAAGAATCTCATTTTACAGCAGTCAAAAGAATTTTGAGATATCTTAAGGGCACTCCTTATCTAGGCCTTTCGTACCCTAGGAATGGAGATTTTGAACTGATAGGTTATTCAGATGCAGATTTTGCAGGCTGCAAGGAAGATAGGAAGAGTACTACAGGAACCTGTCAATTTATAGGTGGAAGTCTGGTATCATGGAGTAGCAAGAAGCAAACCAGTGTGGCTATCTCCACAGCAGAGTCAGAGTATGTGACTGCAGGAAGTTGCTGTGCTCAACTTCTATGGATTCAACATCAACTAGAAGATTATGGTATTCAAGTAAGCAGGACATCTTTATTTTGTGATTCTACTAGTGCCATTTCTATTGCAAATAATCCTGTCTCCCATAGTAGGACTAAGCACATAAAAATAAAATACCATTTTCTAAGAGAACATGTGGAAAAAGAAGACATTTCCCTAGAGTATGTTAAGACAGATAATACCTTAGCTGATATATTTACTAAGCCCTTAGATGAAACCAAATTCAATAAGTTTAAAATTGAATTAGGTATGATAAACTTAGAATAGTTTACAATAATTAGCTAAGTAAAATAGTGTTGACACACAGAGTTGTCTGTGTCGACACATAGAAGTGGTGTCGACATTTCCGAGAAATGGTGTCGACACATCTAGCAAGTCTGTGTCGACACTTCAGATAATTAGTGTCGACACATGCAATGTAGGTGTCGACACATCCAGGGTGGTGTCGACACTTAGGATTTACACAGAATTAGTCTAGTAGAGTTTCGACTAAGTGTCGAGCTGAGATATATAAGTGTCGACACATATATTCTGTCGACTATATTTGTGTCGACACATAGTTGTCGAGACATTAGAAGTAAGTGTCGACACTTTTCCACAGTGTCGACACAATTCAAGTATGTTAACGCGCCTTTTCACCTTCAATTCTAGAAAGGTATAAATAGGTTTTCCCCATTGTTTGTCGACTCGCTCACCTTAGTTTTGAGAATAAACTTGTGTGTCGACATCTCTCTTCTCTAAATTTAAAATTTCTTCAAACCCTAATGGCGCCCAAGCTAGAAGAGAACATTAATGAAGGATATGAGCTCGTGCGACACACCTTTGATGATGCGGAACACGAAATCCAAGGTGTGGTAACCCTAATTGCAGAGACTGGCCTAGAGTATCTTGTTTCAGAACCTATCAAGATCTGGAAGAAGGAGGTCATTGAATTCTTGAGTGCAGCTACTCTTGATGAATCTGGACTCAAGATTAAGTCCAAAGTTCATGGGGCAAAGGTGAAGGTCTCCCATAAGACTCTAAGAAAAGTTCTTCATCTCCCTAGAACTAAAGAAGATGAAGATGTATCTGCTTCAAAGACAAGGGAGGCACTAGCATGGTGTGGACTTGATTCAAGCCTGAAAATAGGATCAGGTTTCAACAGGAAAGGGATGAACATGAAGGGCAAGTTTTTATCTGAGATAGTTGGCAAGGTAATACTGAGCAAGCCTGGTGAGCAAGTCAAAAGAATTTTGACATATCTTAAGGGCACTCCTTATCTAGGCCTTTGGTACCCTAGGAATGGAGATTTTGAACTGATAGGTTATTCAAATGCAGATTTTGCAGGCTGCAAGGAAGATAGGAAGAGTACTACAGGAACCTGTCAATTTCTAGGTGGAAGTCTGGTATCATGGAGTAGCAAGAAGCAAACCAGTGTGGCTATCTCCACAGCAGAGTCAGAGTATGTGACTGCAGGAAGTTGATGTGCTCAACTTCTATGGATTCAACATCAGCTAGAAGATTATGGTATTCAAGTAAGTAGGATATCTTTATTTTGTGATTCTACTAGTGCCATTTCTATTGCAAATAATTCCGTCTCCCATAGTAGGACTAAGCACATAAAAATAAAATACCATTTTCTAAGAGAACATGTGGAAAAAGAAGACATTTCCCTAGAGTATGTTAAGACAGATAATCAGTTAGCTGATATATTTACTAAGCCCTTAGATGAAACCAAATTCAATAAGTTTAAAATTGAATTAGGTATGATAAACTTAGAATAGTTTACAATAATTGGCTAAGTAAAATAGTGTCGACACACAGAGTTGTCTGTGTCGAAACATAGAAGTGGTGTCGACATTTCAGAGAAATGGTGTCGACATTTCAGAGAAATGGTGTCGACACATCTAGGAAGTCTGTGTCGACACTTCAGATAATTAGTGTCGACACATGCAGTGTAGGTGTCGGCACATCCAGGGTGGTGTCGACACTTAGCATTTACACAGAATTAGTCTAGTAGAGTCTCGACTAAGTGTCGAGCTGAGATATATAAGTGTCGACACATATATTCTGTCGACTATATTTGTGTCGACACATAATTGTCGAGACATTAGAAGTAAGTGTCGACACTTTTCCACAGTATCGACACAATTCAAGTATGTTAACGCGCCTTTTCACCTTCAATTCTAGAAAGGTATAAATAGGTTTTCCCCATTGTTTGTCGACTCGCTCACCTTAGTTTTGAGAATAAACTTGGGTGTCGACATCTCTCTTATCTAAATTCAAAATTTCTTCAAACCCTAATGGCGCCCAAGCTAGAAGAGAACATTAATGAAGGATATGAGCTCGTGCGACACACCTTTGATGATGCGGAACCCAAAATCTAATGTGTGGTAACCCTAATTGCAGAGACTGGCCTAGAGTATCTTGTTTCAGAACCTATCAAGATCTGGAAGAAGGAGGTCATTGAATTCTTGAGTGCAGCTACTCTTGATGAATCTGGACTCAAGATTAAGTCCAAAGTTCATGGGGCAAAGGTGAAGGTCTCCCATAAGACTCTAAGAAAAGTTCTTCATCTCCCTAGAACTAAAGAAGATGAAGATGTATCTGCTTCAAAGACAAGGGAGGCACTAGCATGGTGTGGACTTGATTCAAGCCTGAAAATAGGATCAGTTTTCAACATGAAAGGCATGAACATGCAGGGCAAGTTTTTATCTGAGATAGTTGGCAAGGTAATACTAAGCAAGCCTGGTGGGCATGATAGAATTTCAGCTCAGATGTTCAGTTTGATGACAAGGATAATCTTCAAACTTAATACTGATTGGTCAACATTCATGTTTGATACGATAAAAGAGAGCCTGAAGAAACCCAATCTGGGTAGAATTCTAAGTTTATACTTAGCAGGCAGTATCCCTGAAGTGTTGAACCAAGCTGCAGGTTCAAAGATAAACCACATGAGGAGAATGGATATAAGAAATTTCTCCAGGTGGGATAGAGTGTTGACAAAGGAACTGCCAACTCCAGAAAAGGAAACACCTCAGAAGAAGAAGAAGAAGAAGAAGACAGCCATTGTGGCACAAGAATCCTCAAGTAGCTCAGAGGAGCAAGTGGTGTTTAGTTCAGATGATGGAGAGGATGGCAATGCTGGACAGTCACCAGCAAGACAAGGAGATGCTTAGAGGCAGGGGGAGCTACCCTCAGCTAGCCCAATTCACCTGAATCCACTCCAGGGGAGCCTCTACTTGTGGATGAGCCAACTCCATTAGAGAGTGAAAGGGCTACCCAAACCATTCTAGAGGTAATTACTGAAGTTAATCAATTAAATTTCCCTTTTGAGGATGAAGTTTTGACTGAACCATTACTTGATGTTGATCATCAAACACAGATACAACCTCAACCACAAGATGTTGTAATGGAGGACACATCTGTTGCTGATAAAATGGAAATAGATGCTCCTGAGATAAGAGATTCTTCTGAACAACCTCAACATGAGTTTACACTAGAAGAGCTGTTCCCTGACTTATTACAAACTGACTTTGAGGGAGAGAAAGCAATTGTTGAGGGGGAGCATGTAGATCTTCAGGGGGAGCAGGTTAGGTCTCAAGAGGAGACAACAAGAAAAGAGCCTGAGGAGCAAAGGAAGGCAATGGAAACTTATATGGATGAGCACCATAAGGAGCTACAATTTTCCTTAGCTCAAGACATAAAATCCATAAGATTTGAAGTGAATCGACATAAAAAGGAAATGATTGACTGCTTCCATAAAGGAGGAAATGCAGTGGTCTATCTGGCTACTCATCAAGAGAATCTCAAGAAACAGATTGATGACATGACAGTCAAACAAGTATATGTCCTAAAAAATCAGCTAAGAATGAATGATAATCTGACTGCTTCTCATAATGTCATTGTCACTGAAATGAAGAATCTAGCTACTGCCCAGACTGCATAAAGTGCTACCGCCAAAGCTGAGTTTGATAAGCAACTCCAAGAAAGCCTACTTGCAGTTCACACTGCTATTGTAGATTCTCAAAAGATTATTACTGACAGGCTCCAAAGGTTAAAACCTTTTTATAAAGATGGAGTTAACTATTTGAATGCTCAAATCAGATTCCAGAAAGATGATCTTAGGGATCACATAGAGAGAGAAGTCATAAAGGGGAGAGGGTACTAGTCAAAGCCGGCTCTGATCATGCAAAATGGATTTCAAACTCTATCAGAGCTACCCTTGGATATCCACCTTTATGTGATGATAATAATGTTGCAGAGTCTGGCATCAATCCTGCATACTTTGGAGGAGAGCAAGATGAAGTGGCTTAAGTGATATACCCTCCTGCTGATTTTAACATGATACATTAGGAGGTACAGTCTATGTATAGTCCTCCTGAGGGTAATCAGAATATTATTCTTGAGAAAGTTGTACAGCCTGTGTCAGAGGCAGTTCTAAAAGAACAAGAGGCCCAATTATCTAAGAAAAGGTTCAGAGAGCAAGCTGAATTAAGGCCAGACTTTGAGCAATGGAGCCTAACCTCTAGGAATATCATATTAACTGCTTAGAAGACTGCTAAGGATAATTTCCTAGAGAGAGGCAAATGATATTCTGACCAGGAATGGAAGAAACATGAGGCTAGACAAGAGGCCATAGTACAATACAGAAGGAAGGCTAAATTAGGGAAGCTATCTCCTAATGCACAGGAGCCTAGCAAGTATTTCCCTAAACCTTATCACTATTTTGAAAGACAGAAGATAAGGGCTGAAGAACAGAAAAAAAAGATCTTAAAGGGAAGAAGCCTGCTGATGACAATGATGCTCCAGTCCAAGCAAAGATTCAATCTGGAAAGGGCATTGTAATCAAGGAACCAGAGCAGCCATAGGATAGAATTTTTCTTAAGTTTACAATCTTGTAATCATTTGCATTTAACTCTATGTAAACTTTTGATTAATGAAAATGTTTGAAGTTGTAAGAACAATGTTATATGTTCAATCTATTACATCATTGTTCTTAGATAATTGTTTATACATGTTCTGTTTATGCATGTTTAGTTCTTACCCTGTCATTTAATATTGTTATACATCATATTGAGTATTTGTTATGTATGGTGTATGTCATTGACTAAGGGTTATGACTTCTCCAAATAGGGGGAGATTGTTGGGTACATTGGAATATATGTACCAGATTTGAAGAAGCCTCACCCTACTCAATGATATACATCAAGGTGTATTTAATGTGTTTTGAGTTTATTTGTGCAGGTTAAGTAACTGTAGGATTGCAGGAAAAGTTTCTAAGTCCATGTGTCGACACCTAGAGGTGATGTGTCGACACTTAAGAAGGCTTGTGTCGACACCTAGAGAAGCTGTGTCGACACTTGGAGTAATTGTGTCGACACTAGGAAGGCAGAGTCGACACCAGAAGAAAAGTGTCGACACATACAGGCAATGTCGACACAAAGTGAAGAATTGTCTACATAATCAGTGTCGACACTTAGAAGCAGTGTCAACACCCAGAGAAACTTTGTCGACATCAAAAGTGTCGACACCAGGAGGCTATGTCGACACTTAGCGAACTTCAACAAAGTTTAAGTACAAGTGTCGACACAAAGGAGATGTGTCGACACTCAGCAAGATTTCAACACATGAAGGCAAGTGTCGAAACAAAGGAGATGTGTCGACACTCGGCGAGATTTCAACACATGAAGGCATGTGTCGACACAAAGGAGATGTGTCAACACTTAGCAAGTTTCAACACAAGAAGTTGTGTCGACACAAAGGAGTTCTGTCGACACGCAGTAGAAATCAACTAAGTATTGAAGAAGAAGTACTTGTGTCGACACACAGAATCAGTGTCGACACATTATGAAGAAGCTGTGTCGAGAAGCTGTTACAACAACACAAGTAGTTGTGTCGACACCATTAAGGCTAGTGTCGACACTTAGTCTACTTGTGTCGACACTTAGTCTATTTGTGTCGACACATAATGACTATCTGTCTCGACACTTTCAGACAGTGACAGAGATTTCAAGAAGTGACTGGATGACTAGACAGCTGCCATTTCAACCGGTCAACTACAACTGTCAGAGCTGTCAGAAGGTTGTTAGAAACTGGATCAGCCGGTTACCTTGGAGGAAGACTATTTATAGACCTTTCTCCTTCGACAGAAACGTGAATGATCAGTAATCAATGAAGTGAAAAACAACACAACAAAGAAGAAGACCTTTAAGAGAAGATCTAAGAAGTTGGAGAGAGAGAGCTCCTTCTAAGAAGAACATTTATTGAACCAGGCAGAAGAGTAAGTTTCAGATTGAGATCTGATTCTCAAGACAGAAGTTGATTGAAGATCATCTTCAGAGGAGACTCAGCCCTACTGTGTTCTAATTCAAGAAGCTTTGAAGAAATCCAAGGGAGGTTGATCTCTGCAAAGTTCTTACAAGAACTCATCAAGAAGCCAGTCAACTCATCTCTCTCTTTCAGAGTTGTGGTTATATACTTTGTAAACTTTATTTTCTGTAGGATCCTAAGGGATCTGAGCTGTAAGCCTATTCTATAAAGGCTGAGGTAGGGCTATTGTGCCTGAGTGTAGGAGATTTTATTCTCTGAGTGTAGGCCTTGATTGTAGGTTGAGGTAGGGCTATTTAGCCTGAGTGTAGGTCTTGGTGAAGACTGAGTGGTAAGGCTTAGTGCCTGAGTTGTAAGAGTGGGGACACTCTGAGTTGTAGGAACCTGTTTGGGGTTCTGAGTTGTAAGATCTGAGGATCTGAGAAGAAGTGGAGAAGTTAGGCCAAATCTAGTACACTACTAGATAGGCGAAGGGGGAAAGTGGATGTACCCAGACCTTGGGGAACCACTATAAAAATCTGTGTATACTATGTGTGTGATTAATTCTGTGATTGCTGTATTATCTGTGCTGAATTGCTGCAGAGAATTGCAAATACATGTCTTATTATTCAGTGTTTCTGCCAGTAATTTTAAAAAGATTAAGTTCACCTATTCACCCCCCTCTAGGTGATTAGGTACTATTTCTTTCATCAACCTTGGTTATCTGCTCGCAATTTTCTTTCGGCACCAGGCAGAAAATGTGAGATTGGGAGCGGTGCACGGCGGGAACTTCATCACTTTCCTCGCCAAGAAGCTCGGCCTTTGGGATACTCTTCCGCGACTGAGCTGCGTCCAGACGCCGCAGGTCATCCAGATCCAGACCCTTCAGGCCCTCAGCCTAGCGCGGTGACGTGATGGAGAGTTTGAGGCTATCCCACCGTAGTCGGTGGTGGAGATCTTGACCTTGATTACGGTGCCGGTCCCAGTAGCACTATTCACTCTCCCCACATTCCTCCACCACCGCAGGACCCTTCTTCAGAGCCCGGCCCTCAAAGCTATTGGGATCGTCAGTTTGCGTCTCTTCACACACGCTTAGATACGATGCAGAATGATTTTGACGCTCATTTTGTGAGTTTGACAGTCGATTTACCACGCTAGAGGCAAATCAAGCCTCCTCCATAACACGTATTCAGCGTGAGTTTTCAGACCTCCGGACGCACTATCAGGTGCCGAGGCAGCATAGCGATGAGGATTAGCCTGCTTTCTTTTTCTTTGGGATTGTAGTTCGCCGCCTTGTATCTTTTCTTTTTATCATTTTATTTTCCCTTGTCATGTATTTTCATTTTCTTAATATATATATATATATATATATATATATATATATATATATATATATATATATATATATATATATATATATATATAGAGAGAGAGAGAGAGAGAGAGAGAGAGAATTGATATTAGCAGTCCTGAAATGGATATTCGCAGTCCTGAATGGAATGAAAAGTCCTCCTTTATGAAACCCTCTATTATTTAGCTCGCACCCCAGGGTTTACTGTTTCCCACCCCGAACGGCGTCTCCTTCGCGATCCCATCGTCGTCGGCCCCTGTTCGCCCCGGACGCACCTCCTTAGCGTTCCTAACCTCGCCGGACCCTGTTCGCCTCGGACGTCGCCGCCTTCGCGTTCCCAACCTCGCCGGCCCCTGTTCGCCCCGGACGTCGTCGACTCCTCAATCGACTTCGCCCTCCCCGAACGGCGGCTTCTCATCTTTCGAACCTTGAAGCCGTCGCTCCTGCTGAAACGCCGGACGTATTTCCACTTGGACGTCGTCGCCCGCTCCGTCCTCTTCTTCCCCGAACGGAGTCCTCCGATAGGTAAGCAAACATTGTCATTATTTAGCTTTCCATTTCTCTCTCAAATTTCTCATTAGATTGATCAGACTCATGCTGTACTGCAAACTAGAGATGCTAGTTTAGCTTGAAACACTTCTTTTTGAGAACTTTACCTGTACTGCTGTTACTAATTTCAGCAATGCTTCACCCCACCCTTCTTGTTCTTGCTGCTAGATTAGGTTCTAAATTTCCTGTACTGCTTTCCTGTACTGGTGCTGCTAGATTAGGTTCTAAGATTGGTTCTAAAATTCAATATTTGTATTGGGGCTGCTACTAATCTTACCTGTACTGCTTTCCATTGCTAGATTAGGTTCTATAATTCTAAATTTATTGCTAGAAAGCATAACAAGAGGAGCTCTACTTCCAATTATTAGTGATTTCAACCATGGAACAGCACCCACAGCAAAGCCTGCAAGCTGTAGCATAACAAGAGCTCCTGTTACAGAACTATTTTCTTATGATCCCCAACATTGAAATCATTTTGGGACAGTCAAATTGCAATCACTTTATATAAATTTATTTCTTCTCTTGGAATAGGTTCAATTTGTTGCTGACATGGAATCTGAGACCAGAACAAGTAAATGCATGACAGAAACGCTAGTCAACTGGTATTTCTAACCTTAGTGTCTTCTTTTGTCTTAATATTTTTGTTGCTATGTGTCATGTATTACAACATGAGATTTGTTTTGATCCTCATCTTCCAGTTCTATTACTGAAATGGACATTGAGAATGAGAATCGGGTAAAGTCTACGCAAATAGATGTTGGGAGTCATTTTGTTACTAGCACAGTATTTTGCAGTAGAGATGAGTTAATTGAATGGGTTCGTAATATTGGTAAACAACTTGGATTTGTTATAATTATTCAGAGAGCTGATCCACTAAATGATAGAGCGAAGCCTCGGGTCAGACTTGGGTGTGATAGAGGGGGATTTACTCGTGCAAGCCAGAACAAGAAGGGTTGGGTGAAGAAAAATTTGAGAAAAAGTTCGTCTAAGCGATGTGGTTGTCCATTTCATTTGCAAGGTCAAAAATCTGTTGGCATAGATGAGTGGACATTAGAAGTTAAGTGTGGACTTCATAACCACGAGTTTGTCTATTTGGAGGCACACTCCTTTGCAGGTAAGTTAGATATTGATGAACAACAAATTGTTGAGAATATGTATGCGGCAGGAGTGAGGCCTAAAAAATATTGGCTGCACTACAAACTAGAGATGCTTCTAGCTCTACTACCATGCGTACTATTTATAATGAGAAGTCTAAGCTCTATCGGAAGGAGTTGGTGGGTGGCACCCCGATACAATTTCTTTATAAGTGTATCAACCTAGCCGGATATGTGAGTTACAACAAGGTCAATGAAGTCACTAGTCATTTGGAGAGCCTCTTTTTTGCACATCCGTTATCTGTTCAGCTAAGCAATATTTTTTCAGCTGTGTTCATCATAGACTGCACCTACAAAACAAATCGGTATCGGTTGCCACTTCTTTCTATTGTCGGACAAACGTCAACTAATTTGACTTTCTTTTCAGCATTCACCTTTATATCTGATGAAACTGAATCTAGCTACACATGGGCACTGGAATGTTTCAAATCCATACTGAACCAATCTTCTCAACCAAATGTGTTGGTCGTTGATAGAGAAATAGCACTTATGAATGCTATTAAACATGTATTTCCACAATGCATGATTGTTTTGTGCCAACTTCACATTCATCGAAATATTGTAGCACATTGTAAGAAATATTTCAAGAAAGGGAAGGACTGCGAAGAGTTTTTGTATGACTGGCAGCAAATCATGAATTCTCCAACGATACATGATTTTAATATGTTATTTAACTCCATGGGATCTAAATATTCTGAAACATATCCAGATGTACTACGTTACGTAGTAACGACATGGGTGGAGCCGTACAAGGAGTTGTTTGTTTCTGCTTGGATAGACAAGTATATGCACTTGGGTAATTCCACAACAAACCGTGTGGAAATTGGACACAATCAACTAAAGAGGTTTTTAGAAGTTTCTATTGGAAACTTGACAACAGTGTGGAAATGTTTCAATCAAATGTTAAACCTTCAACACACAGAAATAAAGAAGTCTTTTGGACAAAGTTCAATTCAAGTTGTTAGTGGTTTTAGAGGACCGTTATACACTGAACTACTTGGATCTATATCACTTTTTTGCTTTGGAAGCTATAAGAAAAGAGGAGGAGTTGGTTAAGCGTGGTTGTCCCGACGTGGTACAATGCTTACACAAAACAAGGTTTACATTGGGTTTGCCATGCGCGCACGAGTTGGTAAATTATATTAAAAATTCAAGTTCCTTCCCATTGTGGATGATACACAAACATTGGAAACAACTACAAATTCAATCAACAACACAAGACTTACCGAATGTCAAGGAAGAGGAAGAGTCAATTAATGAAATAAAGATTCTGTTGGAAGCTATACTTGAGAAATATAACAACATTCCGGATATTCAAAAGAATGAGTTAAAGAGAAAACTTCGTGAGTTAATGGATCCAACTACATCACAAACTTATGAACCTTTAGTGCCAAAAAAGCTTAAAGGTAGGCCAAAGGGAAGCACAAAGAATTATGATGCGGATTATAAATCAACAAAAAGAGAACTCTCTTTATTTGAGCATGTTCTTTTGAAAGATGAACAACCCCTAAAGAAGAAGAAACCTACAAAAAGGAGTACACGGAAATGTCCTGGTAGCAAGACCTTTTTGAATAGCGTGCGTGAGGAAATGCCACCATACATCACAAAATATATAGTGGATGCCATAAATGTGCTCGAAGATGGCCACTGTGGTTATCGTGTTCTAGGCCTAGCATTGGATAAAGGGGATAATTGGTTACAAGTTCGTGAAGAACTTTCTTTAGAACTCCTCAATCATGACAACTTGTACACAAGCATATATGGAAGTGTAAGGAAGCAAGAGTTACAACTATCTCTTAATTGCAATGAAACGCCAGCACCATTTGATAAGTGGATGACCATGCCAGATATGGGGTTGATCATTGCATCCTGCTACAATGTAGCTTTGGTTCATTATTCACGTTTTCAGTCCTTCACATTTCTCCCTCTATATTCAGCACCTCCAGATGTTCGAAAGATCATTTATATTGGGTTTATCAACGAGAATCATTTCATTTAGTTGATAATGGATGAAAATAGACCACTACCACCTATTTTTTCAATATGGCAACGGTATCATGATTCAATAGCAGAAGCACGGGATCGTTAATTTGGGTGATCCATAAACTCAAGGTATGCCACATTTAGTTTTTGACACATTCAAAATATTTCATCAATTATCTTATAGTATTGATAAAAATTGTTTGCAAAAATTAACAAAACTTGAAACATGTCTTTTCAGTTTTGTATGCGGTTACTATACTATTTACTATTTTTGGTGGTGCTTAGACAAAGAGCAACCGTATATGCAGTTTGTGCTGGTATGTTGGTGGAGTTACTCTGTTATTTACTATTTTATTGCAAAGTACTTGTTACTCGGAAATATAAATGCGAGTATTTATCTATTTTTCTATTTATTTATTCTTGTAGATGATCGCAACGAGGGATTTAAATCAACACTTTTGCTCATTTAAGCATTGTACCACGTCGGGACACTGAACTACTTGGATCTATATCACTTTTTGCTTTGGAAGCTATAAGAAAAGAGGAGGAGTTGGTTAAGCGTGGTTGTCCCGACCGTTCTTTTTATGTAGTTGGACTTTTATTTACTTTTAATTCTACCTAAGAACTTTGGTTGGACTGCGAGTTTTATTTTGGACTACGATTATAATCTATGGACTGCGACTAGAAGTGGACTGCAAATAGCCATTTATGGACTGCTAATATCAATTCTCTCTCTATATATATATCAAAAATATTTTTTGCTTTAGCTTTGTCTTTCAGGTACATTTTGGAGCTGCATGACCCAATTCAGGGAAGTCCCCTATCTTTTATCTTTATTTATTTATTTTTCATTGGGGACAATGTCTTGTTTAAGTATGGAGGGATATTTCTCAATCAAAACATACTAAAAAAATCATACTAATTTTATAAAAAAAAGATTTTATTTCTTTTGTGCAATTTTGTTTTTACTTACTTTACAAAAATACAAAAATTAAAAAAAAATGCAATTTTCAAAAATAAAATTCACAAAAAAATAGGATTACTTTTAAAATTAGGGAGATCTTTATTTCTCTATTTACTCACTTGCGAAATTCTAGGTATTCAACTTTTACATAAGTTTAGAAAATTTTTGATGCTTTAATTGAATTTTGAATTTTGTAGTAGAACTGTTGGTCATGATGTGTTTCTAGTTAAGTGCACATGTTAGTAGAATTTAAGTAGAATTAAATATTCAGCATACAATTAGATTTTTCTTTTTCTGAATGCGTAGAAATTGTTTATTTTACTTCTACATGGAAATCGGTGAAATCTAAAAATATTTTAGGAGAGTGTGTAGAAGTTTACTGGAGAGATATTTCACGGATCAAGAAAGAGGTATTCTTTCTCAATGTCTAGAACTTGCCCTCTAGCTATTCTCAAGACTTTGCATAGGTTAAACTCATTAGCATGAAAAGGATTTAGGCATTTCTTTTGGCTAGTTTGAGCCTTTGCACCCTTACCTAACGTTTTACCCTTGCTAAGCGAACTTGAGCCTATACCCTTCCTTTTGTTGTAGCTCCACCAACACTTTACCAAAGCCTAAAAAACATCCTAATTACACACCTAAAACCGAGCTTGAAATTATAGATAAAACCAGTTTATGTGTGATTAGGAGCCATTTTATTTTGGTGGTTTTTTTTTAAAAAACAATATACAAGAGTTGTTCTATTTTTCATTTCTCCTCTAAAAAAACAAAAAAACAAAGGAATTGGCGGAGTTTTTCAATTTATTTCTTTTGTGCAAGCTCTCTTAAGGTTTTGGTGTGTCTACCCATCACTTTTATCTTTGTTTTTCCAAACCAAAAACCTAAGCCTACATTCCAACCTACTTAAGTCCTACTGATTTGTGCTTATAAGTTAACCTAGTGCCGTGGTGAGAGTGTGAAAGGGCAAGCCTATGGTCATCGACATTGATGGATTTCTTTGGAGGGTATCCCGATCTTCAATTTGTGCAATGTTATCTTAGCAAACACGCTACTTTCTCCCTAAACGTGATTCAAAAATTTATCGTGTTTCCATCCTTGAAGTAAAAATAATAAGTGGAAACACATTTTAGAAAATAAAAAAACTAATTTGTATGCTGAGTAGGTTTTTCTGCAATAATAACTACAAGCATAGGCATAAGACTTCGCATTCTACTTCTTATGTTCAATTTTCATTTTTAGCGTTAAGATTTTTCTACTCTCCATGAAAAGTTGTTTGCTCGGGACGAGCAAATGAGTAAGTATGGGGGTATTTGATAACTCTAATTTTGTCCATATTTTTATATTATTTTTATTTAATAATTAACTAGTTTATAAGTATATTTTATAATTTTATAATTTAATTTTTCTAATTTCTTATTTCAGGGCAATCTGGGCTACAAATCTCAATTTGGAGTCTATAGGGTTGATCAGGAGACAAAACTGGATAAAAGCAGGAAAATTTCAAAAGCACACGCCAAAGTCATGGGCGTGACCGACAAGGTCACGGGCATGGCATCCTGACGTGAACCCGGCCCGTGGAAAAAGCTATCTGCCACATCAATTAAAAGTACACACCCTAAAGTCACGGGCGTGACAATGATCATACGGGCATGTCCGCCAGGCGTGACATCTAGTGCTTGGTCCAGTCTTCCAGTCAACGGTAGTTTATATTTGGACAACAAGTCACGGGCGTGACAAAGTTGTCACGGGCGTGACTAACCCCGTGACATCCCGACGTGCCGACTTAATGCTGCAGTTTCAAGCGATGGGAGTTTCGCAAGACACGCCCAAGGTCACGGGCGTGACAATGGGCATGACCCTTCCAACAACGGCTGGAGTTATTCCCGCCGTTTCTGCTTCCCGCCGTTTTTCTGCAACCGTCAAGACACGCCCTAGGTCACAGGTGTGACCTAGGGGCGTGACCTGCCAATTAACGACTTTTGGCGGTTTCGCGCCAATGTTCAGAAGACTTGAATACGATGGTTCCGAGACCGACACGCCCTAGGTCACGGGCATGACCTAGGGGCGTGACCACCCAGCAACTTCTTCTATAAATTCCAGACAGCTTCAGATTCCAGGAGGAGATTTCTTGGGAACTTAGTTCTGTTTTATTTACTGTTTTTCTTGCATTATAATTTCATATTGTACCTTTACTTTCAAGTCTTTCTTTAATCATGTCTTTCTTTATGCTTTCATGTAATTCTCCCATCATGATGAGCAGCTAATTTCCCAATTAGCACTTGATCATGATGAACTTTGGAATGGAATAAATTACTTATTTTTTGTCTCAAATTAGCAAGCATTCTATTTTATGTACTTTGATTTATCTTTGATTTAAATTTTCTTCGAATTCATAAGTTGCAAATTATGTTTATTCGAGCTTAAATCCGTATCCTAGATTTACCGAGAGGTTGTGGATACAAGTAGATCACTTAAGGATAAAGAGAGTTTCTTGCACCCCTCGAGAGAGGAACGCAAAATTCTTCCGCCTTGGAGTCAACTCCATTAGTGAGGTTCACCGCCTAAAGCAAGCTTAGGTCTTTCGACTGGCCGAGAGGTCTTAATCGATCTACCTAAGGTTAGTCGAGTGCGTATTCTCGAGAGAGGCGCTTCGTAGCTTTGGAACCTCCGCGGTCGAAGTTAATAATTTAGATGCTTGTGCTCTTTAATTTCGTGGATTTTATTCTAGCCCAAAGGGAATCCAGATCAAATGCTGGCCTTTTATTCATCAAATTTCTCCTCTTAGTTTAACGTTTGTTTTCGTTTTCGCAAAACCAATTTTCCGATCGATAAAATAATAACTCTTCCTTGTGAGTACAAATACTCAACGATCCCCGAGTTTAAATACGATATTTCCTATACTAAATTTCGATAGGTGCCTAGTTGAGAGTTTAGTTTGGATATTTTTCAAAACTTTATAAAATCTCCATCATGTCCCAAGATAAGCAAGCGAGCAGAGGGCTCAAAAGGTGCTCAACCAGTTGGAGCCCGGAGCTTGTTGCTGCACAGGGGCCTATTGAGACCTGAAGGCGTCTAAGATCCTCGTACGTGTCTGTCCCTACTCAGACTGCTGGAACTGGGAAGGGACGGAAGGGGTGGGAGTGCTCGCTACTAGCTCTACACATGCCGAAATCTGCACATAAAGGCACAAACCTAAAGTTAGGTTGGCTAAACATCGGGTAACGTCTGGACATAATTAGTGTTAATTACATGTGGGCACACCACTACTTCCGCTATGTTAGTTTGTCCGCAAACAGACAAATTGAGCAGGAGTGGCACCATTGTTCAATGACTTCTTTAGTTCAGGATCATTGAAAGCTGATACTATTTGTATGACTCCCCTCCCGGAACACAAGACACGACCGAGGGGAGTCTTATGTCCAGAACAGCTGCCTTGAGTTAACGCCAACACACGGGTTGACCGATACTACAAGACGCATATCCTGCTGACTAACATCAATAAAATCCATGCTAACCCAACATAAAGAATATACACATAGAAGTCAAATCCACATATTCATATAAGTCCATAAAGTACAATAATAATAAGAAGTAAATACAGCTTCTATAATATCATAGTACACAAATTTGCCCCAAGGGCTACATTATGAGTCACACTAAAACTCACATTGGTAATAAATCGAAGCGATGGTAACATCGTATTAGGCCCTATCACCCTGGCCTGGCTGCCATCCTGCACGACATGTTGCGACTCTATTTGTCGGGTTTCCTCCTAAATGGAAGACGTAGCAACTGTTAGTCATAAAGACTAAGTGGCTATCACATCCACTCTTCTGTCAAGTCTGAGGTACCGGGCGGTGAAAAGGAACAAGGGTATAATATATATATATATATTAGAAGTAGTACAAGTAGGTGGTAAAAGAGTAATCATTATCATAATATCCAACAATGTATAACAGGTAGTATATCAATCTATGCAAGCATTTCTACTATCAACAGCAGTGTATATGTATTCTATAACAAGAAAGTAACTCAACTTATAAGAATGCTCATACAGAGTTATAAGTTAAAGATCGGCTTAAAAGGAAAGTAACTCAACATATAAGAGTGCCCATACAAACTTATATGATAAGGATTTTGTGTTTGTAATACAATGTAATGATATAAACGTAATATAATAACTCAACCATGCTCACACACATGCACACTGCTATGTCGACACAGACTTGTACTCCCCATGTTTCGAGAAGGTAGCTAACCTATTAGGCATCATCCATTATGGTCAGACGGTGATAGTGAAACGGGCTTTCCAATACTAGGAGGGCATCCACACTACCACGCCTAAGCCTCCGTAAGCCTAAATGCTAAGAACATAATATCAGAGATCCCTACATACTACGGCTTAGAAGGAGTCTTGGGTAGATGTGTACCGAGGACCAAGCCCTACTAGCCTATATCGTGGCACGAAAGGAGACTATGGGAGCGTATCACCACATGACCAAGCCAAACCACCCACTTGGCACAGAAGGAGCCCCGGGAATGAGCACCAAGGACCAAGCCCAACCGTCTAAAGTCTATCTCTCAACTCCCATCGGTGTGACGACTGGCCAGCCCGTAGACATGCCACACTATCCTTAACACAGGATTATGACACCGGGTGTCAACTCACACCGTGTGCAATTTCACATGGCCTTGCCATCAACCATTGATAAGTCAATTAATATAGTTATTTTATTTTAGTTTTTATTAAATAAATAGTATAGTTTATTTAGTTTTATATTAATATGTATTATAAATCGTTTCTTTTCGTATTTTAGGTCTATTTGGGCTGCAGATAACAAGTTGGAGCTTGCAAGGCTAATCAGGAGAACAAACAAAGAATTTCTTGAAAAATCTTATTTACACGCCCCGGTCACGGGAACAACCTTTAGGTCATGGGCGTGACATGTGGCCGTGACCCATAAAGGAGCTCCAGAGGACTTGCCACGTCGGATTAAAGTTACACGCCCCAGTCATGGGCGTGACCTATGGGTCACGAGCATTACCAGCAGGTGTGACTAGCTGACGGGTCTGTAGTTTCGATTCCAGGAGGTTTTCAAGTTACATGCCCCGGATACGGTCATAACCTATTGGTCACGAGCGTGAACGATAGGCTCACTCCACGGCACGACTTGGTCATCAATCAGTAGTGTCCGTTGCAAAGCGTTCAAGCCTACACTCTTGAGGTCACGGGTGTGACCTCGGGGCGTGACCTCGTCAACAACTACCAAAGTAAATTCCAGCCGTTTCTCCTTCCCGTCATTTCCAGTAACAGACTTGACATGCCCTAGGTCACGGGCGTGACCTAAGGGCGTGACCCGCAAATTAATGATTTTTGGCGGTTTCGCACGAATGTTCGCAGGACTTGAAGGCAACGGTTCCGAACCTTACATGCCCTAGGTCACGGGCGTGACCTAGGGGCGTGACCATCCAACAAACTCTCCTATAAATTCCACAATATGCCAGAAGCGGGAGGAGGCATATAGGAGTAGTTCTTAGCCAGTTTTAGCACTTTATTTTCTTATCTTTGCATTTCTTTCTTTTACTTTTTTAGGTCATTATTTAGTTTAACTTTTGCTATTTACAATTCAAGTACTCTTTCATTGCAAGCATGTCTCCCTTTATATCTTTATGTATTTTGTTTAATCATGTCATGTAGCCAATTTCATTTGCACTTGATCATGAAAATCTTTAGAATTAAATAAATTTCATCCTTTATAAACTATCTTTATTCTACTTTGATTTATCTTTGAATTATTTTGTGTCGAATTCATATTTCGCGGATATGTTCTTCGATTTTAGATTCGTATCCTAGATTTACCGAGAGGTTGTGGATACGAGTAGAGCACTCAAAGGTAGAAGGAGATGCATGTACTCCTCGAGAGAGGATGACACGGATCTTCTGAATTGGAGTCAAATCCAACAGCGGGGTTCACTTCATAAGGCAAGCTTAGTGGTTTTGACTGGCTGTGAGGTCTTAATCGATCAACCTAAGTTTAGTCGAGAGTGTATTCTCCAGAGATGTGCTTTTGTAATTTAGGAACCTCCACAGCCGAAGTAGATAATTAAAAGTTTGCATTTTATAGAAGTTTATTTGAGTTCAAATGGAGTCTTGATCAAGTGTTTGATTTATTTTCATTGTTTGTCATTTAGTTTTAATTACCTCTAAAATATTATTAGATAAAATAATATTTTTTGCATGAGTAGAAGTACTCAACAGGCCCCGAGTCTAACACGATATTTCCTATACTATGTTTCCTAAGGCAAGCTTGCCTATTTGAGATGTTAGTTTGGATTTATTTTTAAAACTATATAAATTTTTTCGCCAAATTTTTGGCATCGTTGCCGGGGATATTTTTGTTGATATTTTGAAAGCGCGAATTCTATTAATTTTATCATTCTCTTTCTCTACCTCTATTCACGTTTTAATTTTCTTTTTTTGAATTCCATTCTATTAAGTAGCGGTTGTTGTATTTTCTTTTTATAAAAATGTTATTTCAATTGACCGTAAAAGTTGCCGAGCTTACACATAAAATTAATCTTTTGCAAGCCGGTAAAAAGTGCCAAGGTTATTGTTATTATTGTTGTGCTCCACATCGAAGTGAAAATTGTTATTATAGTATTACCAAAAATTTTGTTATGAAAATAATTTTGCAATTAATAATTTTTCTCACTTTGATGCTAATTCTTTTTCTAATTTTCATGAAAATAATTTTTCCAATTCTTCTTATTTTCATGAAAATAATTTTTTTTTGAATTTTAACAAGAATAATTATTTTTATTTAAATAATTTTTCTTCTACCTCTAATTTTGATCTTTCTTGTTCGCAAGATCAACCGGAAGGATTCCCAAGTTATGAGAATAACTATTTAGATCCTAATTTTTGTTCCTCTTTGATTACACCACAACCATCTTCTTCTAATTTTGGGGATTGTACACAATTTATAGTCGATCCTCCCCAAAATTTAGAAGAAAATATTTCTTGTTCTAATGATTCTTTCCCCTCTTCGAATATTTCACCTAGGACGGAGCATGACTCCTCATGTGCCCCCTTAGTGGTTTATTCCAAAGAGGGGGAATTATTATATTAAGAATTTATTAATCACTTTTCTAATGATTCTTCACTCTCTTCAAATAGTTCACCTAGTGCGGAACATGAATCTTCATGTGCCCCCTTGGTATCTTATTCGAAAGAGGAGAAAGAATTACTATATCAAGAATTTATTAAAGTTATGGTCACACCGGGTGAAATAGAAGAAAAACATGTTTTTTCACCTATTTCTCCCAAGTTTCCTTCTCCTCATGAATTTTCAAACTCCACTTTTAAATATTTAGAAATTGAAATTCATGAAAATATTATGCCCAGTAATTTTCTTTTTAATGAACCTTTTGATAACAATTTTAGTTTAGAAAATAAACAAGCGGAGCTTGATCAATTTATTTCACATGACGCTCCTCCGTGTGAAATTGTTTCAAACACATTTATTTTTTTTCTTATTATAATGATTTTCATGTAGACAATGTGCCGTTGCAATCCTATATCGTCAACAATCCATTTGCCGCTCATCTACAAAGATTCAAATCACCTCAAGTATGGATAGGTGATTTGAATCTACATTATCAAGTCAATTGCAAGAAGAAAAATCAAGAATCAAGCGGAGGAGTACCCAGGAGACCAACTTCGGCACATACGCCGAAATGCGAATTAAGAGAGTTTCTCGTTCATTTTAATTTTTATTTTCCCTTCTCCTAACCCAAACCGTGTAGCTTAAAGATGGGAGAAAGAAAAGCACTCTTGGGAGACACCCCTTGTTTATCTTTTATAACTTTTTTTTTAAAAAAATTCTAAAAAATTTCAATTTATTTCTTTTTTGCTTCACCCTCCAACTTGGTCTATAAACATCGGGGACAATGTTTATCTTTAACTATGGGGGTGGAGTCTTCTTTATTATTTTTAATTATAAATTTCAAAAATTATATTTAAAAAATCTTTAAAAAATTTTGTTCTTTTTTTATTTTAACAAAAAAATACAAAAAAACAGAGAAAAAGAAAATACAAATAATATAATAAACCTCTACTTAATATTTTGTGATTTTGAGAAAATAATTTTGAGGTAATTTATAAGAATTTTTATAATTTTTGATTTTCAAAATTGTTTTTATCATTGTTAGTTAGATTTAATTTTTAAGCAATTTAATTTTGAGAAATACTTTATGAATTAATTTTATTTAGAGTAATCTATTTAGCAATTTGTCTCTTTAATTCAAATTAGTTTCAATTTATAGTGTTTATTTAAACAATTTCTAGATTTCAAATTATAATCACTTATGCTTAAAGATTCATAGAAATTTTAATTTACTATAGTTGCTTTCTAATTATTTTAATTTAATGTAAAAATTTTTGTTAAGCGTTTCACTTGTTTTTAACTTTCTTGTTAGACCATATGTGATGGGGGGTAAGAGGATAAAATTTATTATCGCTTGATACACATATGCGATTTTTTATTTTTATTTTGTTAGATCATATGTCATGAGAATCAAGTATTGTTTGGTACACATATGCAACCCTAAACAAAAATAAAAAGAGTAAGAGGATAAAATTCATTACTCCCAATTATTTTGTTTTTTTTAAATAGAGGGAAAAAAGGATATATTTGTTCATATGTTATGGAAAATGAAAGAATAAAATTCATCATTTCCTTGCTAAACATATGCAAATGTCAAAAAAAAAATATTTGTGTGGGGTGAGAGGATAAAATTCATCACCGCCAATCCAAAACCTCTTCAATTTCCTTATTCCCAAAACCCAATACCCAATATAATTGCTTTAGGTTTAAATTAAAATTCTAAGAGAGCATAAGTAGTAGTTTAAATTTTCTGTAAAATTTCTTTTTAGTCAAAAGTGTTAATAATTTTTAATATAATTTTGTTTGCTAACTACTTAATTTTGAAGTTTAATTAATTTATATGAGAAAATTTTGCTAAATATATTTGGCTCTTTACATTTTAATTTCATATTTTAGGACTCAATTTTAAATCACTAAAGTTTATTTTTAACTTTCTTTTGATTTAATAAATATTTAGTTTAATTAAAAATTGTATTAATATCTTATAAATACTTCTCATAGTTTTGCTTTGGAATAGCAAAAGATTAAGTATGGGGTATTTGATAAGTCAATTTATATAATTATTTTATTTTAGTTTTTATTAAATAAATATTATAGTTTACTTATTTTTATATTAATATGTATTATAAATCGTTTCTCTTCGTATTTTAGGTCTATTTGGGATGCAGATAACAAGTTGGAGCATGCAAGGCTAATCGGTAGAACAAATAGAGAATTTCTTGAAAAATCATGTTTACACGCACCGGTCATGGGCGTGACCTTTAGGTCACGGGCGTGACATGTGGCCATGACCCATAAAGGAGCTCCAGAGTACTTGCCACATCGGATTAATGTTACACGCCCCGGTCACCGGCATGACCTATGTGTCACGGGCATGACCAACATACCTGACTAGCTGATGGGTCTGCAGTTTCGATTCAAGGCAGTTTTCAAGTTAGACACCCCGGATACGGGCATGACATATTGGTCCCGAGCGTGAACCATAGGCATGACTCCCCGGCATTACTTAGTCATCAATTAGCAGTGTCCGTTGCAAAGCGTTCAAGCCTACACGCCCTAGGTCATGGACGCGACCTTGGGGCGTGACCTCTTCAATAACTACCAAAGTAAATTCCCATCGTTTCTCCATCCCGCTGTTTCCAGTAACACAGACTTAACACGCCCTAGGTCACAGGCGTGACCTAGGGGCGTGACCTGTAAATTAACGATTTTTGGCGGTTTCACGCCAACGTTCCCAGGACATGAAGGCGACGGTTCTGAACCTTACACGCCCTAGGTCATGGGCGTGACCTAGCGGCGTGACCATCCAGCAAACTTGCCTATAAATTCCACACAATTCCAGAAGCTGGAGGAGGCATCTAGGAGTAGTTCTTAGCCAGTTTTATCACTTTATTTTCTTATCTTTGCATTTCTTTCTTATACTTTATAAGTCATAGTTTGGTTTAACTTTTTCTATTTACAATTCAAGTACTCTTTCATTGTAAGCATGTCTCCCATTATATCTTTATGTATTTTGTTTAAGAATCGCATGTAGCTAATTCCATTTCCACTTGATCATGACAATCTTTAAAATTAAATAAATTTTTTTCTTTATAAACTATCTTTATTTCTACTTTGATTTATCTTTGAATTATTTTGTGTCAAATTCATATTTCGCGGATATGTTCTTCGATGTTAATTCTATATCCTAGATTTATCGAGAGTTTGTGGATACGAGTAGATCACTCAAAGGTAGAAGGAGTCGCATGCACTCCTCGAGAGAGGATGACACGAATCTTCCGGATTGGAGTCAAATCCAATAGTGGGGTTCACCGCATAGGGCAAGCTTAGGGGTTTCGACTGCCCGAGAGGTCTTAATCGATCAACCTAAGTTTAGTCGAAAGAGTATTCTCGAGAGAGGCACTTTTGTAATTTAGAAACCTCCACGGTCGAAGTAAATAATTAAAAGTTTGCATTTTATAGAAGTTTATTTGAGTTCAAAGGGAGTCTTGATCAAGTGTTTGATTTATTTTCATTGTTCTTCATTTAGTTTTAATTACCTCTAAAATATTATTAGATAAAATAATATTATCTTGCGTGAGTAGAAGTACTCAACAGACACCGAGTCTAATACGACATTTCCTATACTATATTTGAAAAGGTACGCTTGCCTATTTGAGATGTTAATTTGGATTTATTTTAAAAACAATATAAATTTCTTCATCAACCATCCAGTGCTCAAATGCACTCAAGGGCTCCACAACGAGTCCCTTATAATCACATCAATCTAGTGTGGTCAAATACTCACGCACTTACACCCTTTTCACATTTTCGTGCTCTAAAGCACTTTAGGGTTCAACAAGAACACAAGTGGCAAGACACCTCAAACAACGTACCAATCCACACTGCTACCTTTAGGGAGATAACTCTAAGCAGTGGAATATACTAACTATACCGTCAAACACTTGAGATTACCATTCCACATATTCCATGGCCATGAGATTTTCATCATCTGATTCCTTCACAGACAACTATGCTTCAATATGATAATCACAAAAATATAATGGTATTTCCCATAATCATCAAGCATGATAACGTAGCTATAAGTTACACATTCAATTATCGGGCATCACACCCTCTTTCAAAACCTATTCCATTCTCGAGATTATAATCATTCACATCCTTACAGAATTTCACAAGTGCATCATTTGTACAACCAAATCCTATCAAACAGTTTGTTCACTAAGACTCCCTTACTGTTTGTTTATTAAACTCTTCCAAACCAATTGTTTATAACGGCTACGAATTTCTAGGATACTCCAAACCTCAACTTCATCTTGCTTCGTTTCTTCCACTTAGTCGAATCTGGTTATACACTAAGCCGATACAACATACACCTAAGATGTTACATTATAACAATGTCGACTAGACACTCCTGAGGATATAAAAATCATATGAATACGTACAACCATCAGTTAGAAAGGTATTTCTAAGGACTACAACTTTCCTCTTTGGCCCAAGACTTAGATCCGACCGTATCGCCCTAAAAAATGGCCTTGAAGTTTGCTGCGCACAGAAAAGAGATTTCTACACGCATCTTAAAGCAAGATGAATGACATCGGTTCATCTTCATTCTCTAGATATTTGTTCAAAACCACATATAACACTTCCTCCACCCTTATTCACCCTCAATATATCATTTCTCTTCCCGAAAACAAGTCCATCAACTTCATACGAATAGAGGAGATGTTGAAGACATCAAATCTCAATGACAAGGTCCAATCATGGTCTCTTCCTAGGAGATCTTCATCTAATACAGTACAACACTTTTGAGTCAACATCTCTCCTATGCCATTACTATATATCTAGCACCAAGGGATAGGGTAGGAAGCTCACCTCATTTCCGGCCATGGATCTCGTTATCTTTCTTGGAGGCACCTTCCCCCTCGTTGGCGTTGTTCTTCACAGAAAGGAAAGGTTCCTCCTCTAGAAAATCAGACCCCAACAACTTTCTCTCTTCTGACAGTTTCGGCACAGGTAACGACTCGGCAAGGAAATGGAAGTGACGGATAAGGTTTCCCGTAAGTCTCCTTTTATAAGAGGCCTTAGGGTTAGATTGCTTTGTCATGTGTCACACTATCATTGACCGCGCATTATTACTTAAAACAAGTTTTGTCGAAGGAACCGGCCCACATGAGTCTTTTGGCGCATTTCCCGAAAACCCGGTTCAGCCCGTAAATATGAACCAGCAAACATGTCGGGGCCGAAAATGCTCTAAGTCAAAATCGTCGTGTGTACTATACACACTCAATGAATGGTCGAATGACGTCGAGTTTACTCAACACACACGACGCTTCGTCGAATGGCATCGAGTTTACTCAACATACTCGATGCTTCATCGAACAGCATCGAGACAACTCGACGCCTATAGATTCCAGAATCATTCTCTAAGATAAACTTCCATTGGTGAAGTATTACTCGACGATTCTTCGAATGGAGTTGAAACCACTTAACGCACTCAATGCTTCCACAATCCAGAATTATTCTAAGTCCAATTTATCCTTGTGTGTTGAGTATCACTCAACAACTCGTCGAGTGGTGTTGAGACCACTCAACACACTCAATGCCTACTGCAACTAAGATAATTCTAAGTCCATTTCTTCCCGTGCATTGAGTATCACTCAATGCACTCGATGCCTGCCCACCAGTCGATACACTCAATGCTTTTTGAGTCCGGAATTATTCTAAGTGAAATTTGTCATATTAGTCTAGTATCACTCGACGCCTGTTACCAGTGCACCCCGTGTAACATCTCATTTCCAATTATACTGCCTTAACTGAGATTGGGTTAGGACACAGGTGGTGGGGGCATGGGTTTAGGCTAGGTTTGACCCAGGGTGTTAGGGTGTAGTCACATAGGACCCACTATAGGACCCAAGTTAACTAAAGTCAAACTAGCCAAATTGGGGTCTTAGCTACACTTTGGCCCCACCACTGTACCCCAAACCCTAATAACAATCTAAGTGAACCATAAGCCATGTCATTGGGTCACCTATTGACCCAAGTTAACCCAAGTCAACCCTAACCTTAATTTGGTCAAACCCACACTTATAGACCCAATTAGTCCAAGTAGGGCACCACCATGGCCCAACCCAAGTTGGGTGGTACCATTGGGTCCATGTCCATCAAGTGGGGCCAACCCACTCATCATGTTGACCAAGTAAACCTAAAAAGTCAACAATCAACTTAGGGGTTAAAGAGAGGAAATGATTTGAGCCAAGCCCATTCCTAATAGACCAAGCCCATGGCTCAAGGCCCATGACCAGCCTAAGAGGTCAATGACAGCCCCTAACCCCCCAAATTAGGAGAGAGAATACATGCATGAGGGTATCTTAGGAATTTTGGAGAAAATGAGGAGAGAGAAGAGAGGGAAAGAGGGAATGGAGGCCATGTGGCCCTCTTTCACTCTGCCTAATCTCATGGCTGAGCTCCCAAGGCTATTTTAAGCAGGATTGAGGGGCTGGTGGACACTTGGAAGCAAGGAGGAGCATCCTATGCTCATGGCTGACCACCCCCTTAATGAAAACTCCTCACACAGCCACTCCAAGTCAAATATAAGCCCACCATCACTCTCAGAGAGCTCAGACGAGTGGAGTTCGATACATGGAGCAAGGATTTTGCTGGAGAAATGAAGAATCGGGCTAGATTGCTGGAGAGATCGTCGGCCATGGCGCACCACCACCACACTCATCGCCAAGCCCGACTGCAGGTTCGTTTCGCCTCACCTCACCCCGTGCTAGCCTTCTAGCTCACTTAGGTGAGACATCGGGCTCAATTGAGCCCGATACTGTGAGAGATTGTGCGCATTTTTCCGAGCTTTTCTTCTAGCTCGGGATCGCCGGAGGAGGCGCATCCGGCAGCCACACCGTCGGGAAACGCTAGCAACCACCTCAACGGAGGTGGTGGCGATAATCGTCGTCAGTGGCGCCGGCCCAGGTCGCCGGTAAAAGCCAGCAAACTTGGCCCAGGACGGCTCTATCTTAGCCGTTGGCTGATTAGGGACGATGGCCAGGAGCCGTCAGATCTGATGAAATAATTTGATATTCCATTATATTATGAACAATATTATTATTGTCACACTATTACAGTGTTCTTGCATGCAAATTTTAGGCCTGTTAGAGGCACATTAAGAGGATGCTATCAACATAAAAAATGTAGGCCTTGATCGTACTTTTAAAATGACACCCTAAAGCTAGGATTTGGTATAGTAGAACTCCCTATAGGACCATTCTACCATGACTGGTCCTAGGCTAGGACAGATTTTAAAATAAATGCCCAAGCCAAATCATAAGTCCTCATGACCTAAAATTTTGGTCATGCTTGTGATTAAGTTAAACCTAGTCTCTGACCAAAAATGAGAATTTTTGGCCAGGCTTTTGCTATAGTATTTAGTGAAATACTAATATTTAAATTAAGTGTATTTTTGGGAATATATGACTCCAAATGACCCAAAATTTTGGTGGCATGTCCATTGGGTGAATATAAAATCATGGTAGAAATTTCAAGTCATTTTGACATTCACATGTTTGGGAAATCCCACATGCAAGAGATAGGTATGTTCAAATTTGGGGTACCTATAATAAAAATTGTAAAATGAGAATTTAGCCCATTTGGTCCCTTGCATGTCCATTAAACTCTGGACAGAGGCTTATAGGGATGAAATATACCTCCCATAGGAAGGTTGGGAATTTTGGGATCAAAAATCCCATTATTTGGAATTATTGGAAAATGTGCCTAGTTAGGAAATAAATTTGAATATAGGGCATATGAATTTATTAAATTCTGAAATTTTGTCACAAGCTTTATTAGGGTATAGCTCACCTTTGAAAAAATCTATTGGACTGTTAAGTAATGTTAACTTGGCGTTTAAGTAGAATTTATAATTTTGCCAATTATGGAAATTAATTAAAAATAACGGAAATTTTTGTTTAAATATTATGAAAACATTTACAGTAGTTTATCTTTATGATTAAATCCCTGTTAAAATATTTGAGAAGTTTTGGATGTTTCTATATGCTAAAAACCCTAATAATGACATTTTTGTAATATTATTTATATGGATATAAGTTTGGTCAAATCTCTATTTAGGATTTTGAAATTCTGTATTTAGCTTTATTATATCAACATGGATCCTCAATAATTTTCCTAGAATTTGTTATTGTATAAATACTGTACTTCATTTGAAAAGTAGTCAATTTGTGGTTTATTATTAAATAGATATTAAATGAAATTTCAAATGGGAAAATTATGAAACTTGGTAGGAAGTCATATTTAACCTCATGGAACACCAGAAACATTTCTTAGGTAGGCTGGACGATTATAGATAGTACATCATGTGCAGGTGACCCAGGTCACTCAATTAAAGGAATTAATTTAGGCCTTTAACTCCTTAGAAAAATAGTGAAACCTAGGATGATCAACACCATACATCAAAGCAATCTATGATAAATAATTAGGGGTAGTTGGCCCAAGAGTTTTGAAGACACGTCATACGGGTCAACATTAGGTCATCAGTGCGCTTAGTAAAAATAACACATAATACTAGGACCCTCAGGGGATAAGGTTGTCGGTTGAGACGAAATCTATGCTGGGAAGATGAACCCTGGTTGGTGTCCAATAGGTCACTTCTTGATAACAAGTGGTAGAGTGCAAAATCCGAAAGATAGTGGCTAGAACAGAGATCGGCGGAAGACCGCCACTCTCATGATAACATTCTAAATTATTAGGTTTGTACCAGAGTAACAATGAGAGTTGGTATGAATCATGGGTAGACATTAATAAAAGTAAATATCCTTGAGAAAGTGAGTTTGGGTTTCAGCCCATCATAGTTCCTAGTGCCCCTGAGAGCCCTTCACTGGCTATGCACTGGGCAGTCTTGGGATTAACCCTAAATTGCTAGGTATAACAAACATTAGATAAAAGTAGTCTAATAGGGTAAGAGAACATGATAACATTCTTACCCATGATGGGTTAGATGGATTCAAAACTAAGGAATTGATGTGAAAACTCACCCGTGATGGGTTGGAGGGTTTCATTACGGGTTGGTCCTGCGAGTTGGAGGATCGGGAGTTTGATATCAGGACAGATTTTGTCCTACGAGTTGGAGGCTCAGGTTGGAATATCTTGCATGTGAATAGAAATAAACTTGTGGCGGGTCATGCGGTATTGGGCCAATCGTCACACCGATGGTAGTACGTTGACTCTAGCAAGGTGTGATGGTTTGAGGGGCCTGTGGGTTATTTTACACTGCGGTTTGGAGGACGATCCCCAAAAATGTTGTTGAGATTATATTATCCAGCAGGACTCGTGTGTGTGGAACCACATGTTTAGCTTCCCCATCGCGTTCCAAGTCTGGGTATTGACCCCGTTGGGCCCCTTGTGGCGGAATATCTCCACGGTTCTGTGGTTGTGGTTAATCACACACCGCCTGCATGCTTCTCAACTTTGTATTCAAGTACCCTGCCACCCTTCATCTCAACACCTGTGTTTTGAGATGAAGTAATGGGTTGGCAGGTTCTAACTTAGTATCAGAGCCAGGTTGTCCTGTTGCGGGGGTATGTTGAGATTATATTATGCAGCAGGACGCATATGTGTGGGACCGCATGTTTGGCTTCCCCATCGCGTTCCAGGTCTAGGTGTTGACACCGGTGGGCCCCTTGTGGCAGAATTTCCCCTCAGTTCTGTTGTTGGGGCTAATCCCACACCGTCTGCAGCCTTCTCCCCTTTATGTTCAAGTACCCCTCCACCCTTTATCTCAACACCTGGGTTTCGAGATGAAGTAATGGGTTGGCAGGTTTTAACTAATGAAGACTCGACCAAATAGTACGCAGAGACTCTAGAGTGCACCTAGGACTGCAGTATAACTAAAGGTTTGTGATCACAGAGTCGTGTGTGTGAGTTGCATTTGCATGAATCATAAAATGCATGCATATCATACATTCATAACTAGGTCATACGCACCATAGATCCTTATCATATAAATTAGTATGAGCTCTTTTATATGATATGTTATATTCGGAAACCTTAACTTATATGTTTGTATGGGCATTCATATAAGTTAAGGTACTTCTGTGATGGTAATTCTGTAGTAGCATATTCTACTTGCCGTTCTTTACTCTG
The DNA here is from genome assembly GCA_039583875.1 of Platanthera guangdongensis. Lineage (NCBI taxonomy): Eukaryota > Viridiplantae > Streptophyta > Magnoliopsida > Asparagales > Orchidaceae > Platanthera > Platanthera guangdongensis. The sequence goes on along the minus strand of CM077159.1, from coordinate 46,695,759 downwards.
TTTTACTTATAGTACGTTGTTTACTTACAACACCTTACTTTTTGTACAGTTCATCATACCTTACATATGCTATATATATAGAACTGCTAGAGGAGATATAGATTGATACTATATATACTTGTTAGTATATAGAGTATAAATAGATTGATACTATATATAGCTCCACTGTCACCTGCTTCTTTTATTATACCCCTTGTTGTCCTCCACTTCGTCCTCCCGCTCGGTGTCTAGGAGTTGCGGGGGTGAGATGTGGAGGAAACGACTTAGTCTTTATGACTAACGGTCGGTTGTGACCAAATCATTTTAGGAGCTCGAGGAGATGGAGTACCAACACGACCATCAGGACGAGGTGGCAGGATGTGAGGAGATGATACCACCACCACCTACTACTACTGCAGCCCATCGTCAAGTGGGACGAGTTTTCTGATGATAGTTTAGCTTCTGCTTTATTGTTGTTTTGAGAGAGAGAAAAAATTGATATTATGAATAGGGCATAAGCCGTTTTCTCTTTTGTTGTACTCATTCTGGACTCTATTGTGCTTTTATTTTCATTATAGATGATAGTGCTGTGACTTGTGGACAAGCTGTTTTATACACTGCTTTTATACATCTATTTCATAATTGACCAAACAGGTTATATAATCGTACTATTCGGCAGGATCAGCATCTTGTGGTGTCGACTAACCCGTGAGTTAGTGTCACTGTAAGGCGGCGATTCTGGGCATAAGACCGGGAGCCTCCTTGGTAAAGGGAGGGGTCTTACAAACTGGTATCATATGTACGAACGATCATAAGAGAAGAAGTCCACAGCACTGAGTCACCCCGCTCGAGCATTAGTTTGCTGACAAACTATGCAGCGAAATCAATGGTGTGCGCATGTGTAAAAAAGTGACATAAAACAGTCCACCTAAGCAATGAGTTAGGCCAATTTTAATATAAACCTTACCTTTATGCAGCCTCCACAGGTTGCTGTACTGCAGAATGTGGTTTCTCCCCCTCTGACTGCCATTGCTTTTCAGCAGACGGAGATAGGGCAGACCCTGAAGGCCATTCTTGAGGCCTTCAGAGCCAAGCAGGCCCGACACAACTGCCAAATCCGGGATCGAACTGGTTGAGTGCATTTAGGAGCTTGTCCCCGCCTATGTACCACAGAATGGAGAATGCGGTAAAGACCGAGGAATGGCTCGAGACCATACAGGAGATGCTGGCAGACATCAGCTGCCCTGTCAGCTAGGCAGTCCCTTTAGCATCCTCTGTACTGGATGTCGATGCAAAGATATGGTGGAAGTCCATGTTGGACTCTACCTATATAGATAGGGCACTGTCAGATATTTCTTGGGAGGAGTTCAGCGAGGCATTCTTGGAGAATTTTGTGTCCACCACAGTCCAGGACGAGCTAGAAGAGAGGTTTTTGAACCTCAAACAGGGGACCAGGTGTCACAACACTCATTTTCGCCACATAAAATAACTTATCAGAGTAAGGTAAAATGCGCGTCATGATGCCACGTCAGCAGGGGATAACTGCGAACACTCAGGCAAACACCTACTTAATCATGAAGAAAGATTCTTTAAGTTATTTTAATGAAAAAAATCAGTTTAAGTGCAGTAGTTAGCTGTATCCCTCGGCTTAGTGGCACCAGGTCAGTGATCGAGTACCAGAGGGAGTTTTCCCATATGGCCAGGTTTGCGGGGATACATGATTTGGAAGACAGGAGGTACGCAAAGAGATTCTATCGGGTCCTTAGAGATGATTTGAGACAGGCCCTACTATTCATATCTCATGGCACTTCAGCTCAGATCATAGAGTTGGCCAAGAAGCTGGAGGCAGACCAGCTGATGGTGCAGAGCAGGGGAAAGAGAGCGCTGGATGGGTCGTCCTTCGGGGAGAGTAGTTGATGAGTCCGATTTATATAGGGTTTTTCAGACTCATCTGGGCTAGTTTTCACGCGTTTGCACTTCACTTTTAGTTATATATCGTTCATATTTCATCTTGTCTCTATTTTCATAGGAAGTGCATATTTTGGCCAATGGTTGTGTATTTTTGTACTTTTATTATTTGTACTCCTTTTTGTGCTCGTCTAGAATGTCTGCACATATCAGTGCTTGGTACAGGGTTCGTGTGCGTGTTCCGGGGATGTTTGGAAGCAGGAATACTGCCCACGCTCACTGGATATAGTGCGCACGACCACTGGTCATGCGCCACTGCTCGTGCGCAATGTTCCCTGATTTCCAGAATCTACTTGGGGTATGCGCACTATCACTGGACACAGTGAGCACGACCACTGGTCGTGCGCCACTGATCGTGTGCATTGATTCCATATTTTTCCAAAATCTGCCTGGGGCAAACACACTACCACTGGACATAGTGCGCACGACCACTGGTGGTGCGCCACTGGTCGTGTGCACTATAATTTCTGCAATCTATAAATTCGCAGGTTCCGCCCTAATTCAGGATCGCTCATTTTTCCTCCACCATTTTCGTCTCCGAGGAGGGATTTCGCCATCCTCCTTCAATCTCCACCCTAGGGAGGTGCTCCGGGCAAGCTTTCACCGCCAAATCCAAGCCAGAGCTTCCTCTCGGCCTCCTCCTTCATCCTTGAGCTTCAAGAAGGGCTTGACCTAGCTTTCTCCATCAAGCTAGGGGAAGTTGTGCCATCCTCTATCGGATTGTGACACGAAGAAGACGGACCATTGGAAGGTGGTGACAGCCCTTCTCTACCCCGGACGCAGTTGCGGACAGAGCTTGGACGCGGATTGACAACCCGACGATTGCAACCGTGAATCCTCAGCAAGGCTTCGGATTCGGTCGATTTCGCACACTTTTTCTCTCTTGTTGTTGATAGTTTAGTTGAACTCTTTGTATTTGATGAAGCTATGCTTAGTGTAATATATGTTTATCTGTAATCATGTCTATGTGATTGTATATATTCATTATATTTACTTGATGTGCGCCTATTTGTCCATCCACCATCCATCCGCCCTTGCCGCACTAGCAATTGCTAGTGGCGTGCGTAGCGAAGAGGTGCTCACGACCCTCATTCTGTCGTTCTAACCACCTCATCCGCAAGCCTACTCTCCTATCCACCTAGTGATTTGGTGCATAGCGGCCCGACTAGTCTTCATCCCGCCTGGCGAAGCATCGCATAGCGGCGTTGCATAGGAGTAGTTGATAGTGTTTTATTTTCTTTGTCCGCAATATCAAAGCCCCCATCGTTACCGCCGACCCTAAGGACTTCAATCTCAAGTCCTCCTCGAAATTAACTCTACCTTACTGTGTTCCTTGTGAGATCGATACTTGGGAAAGCCCCTATTTTTTATTACTTGTGCGACCGGTTCATTGCCGTGATCTTTAGCATCAAGTTTTTGGCGCCGCTGCCGGGGAACACAGTCGTGTGAGTTTTTGTAGAGGAAGATAAGAGATAGAAGCCCTTTTTCATTTGTTCATATCACTTTCTTCTTTATTTTAGTTTTTAGCATTTGTGTTTGTTTTTATTTGTTCCTATTCTAGTTTTAATTTTGCTATAGCAGGTTTTCCTATTCTTTTATTTGTGCTGTGTAGTTAATTGTTGCTTAGAAACTTTCTGTTGGTGAATTATTCTTGTTGCACCATGTATTCTTATATGAATATTTGTTGCCGATGGTGCGGGGATTATAGGCATGGTAGTGATGAGTGCCCCACTGAAGAATGGGAGCATAATTCTCGTGGTTCTGTGTATGGAGCACCATCTTCTTATGGTACTTCATACACCCAACCCAGGTCTTATGGTCACTCCTCTTCTACGCCTTCATCTTTTTCTTATTCCTCTCCGGTCCCACCTGTACTGAGGAGTAATGGAAAACGATGTTTGTGTTGTCGTAGCACCGACCACGTATTGAAAGATTGCGCAGAATTTCAGCGCCAGTTGGAGGAGGATGATGAACCGGGTATCCGATTCATTCCATCCACCTCTCAATCGGCTGCCCCTTCTGATTCTGATGATATGTTCACAGCACCACCTTGTCTATGGGGGACTGCTGCGGATATACCCATCAGACTTTCTGCTGATAGGTGTGACGACATTGTGGCACCGTCTCTCCCCATGCCCTCTTCCCCTCTTGTTGATTCACCCCCGGAGGAACCTGCACATATTTTCTCTGATGCTGTTGTTCCTCAGCCTTCTTTGCAAGAATTATCTATCCCTATTTTTAGTGAGTCGGTTGATGATGTTCGGCCGGATTTTGATTCTGAGCCTGAGGATGTGCCCATGTTTGACGAGAATATTATTTTCATTAATGGACAGTATTACGTCTTGGAACATGTGGACGCACCGAGGTGTGTTGATGAGGAGATCCTCTTTGTTGAGGAAGTTTCCACTTCCTTGATGAATGAGGAGGTCCAAACCACCACCGAGGACCTCGAGCTCGTGGATTCCCCTCGCCATGAATCATATGACACCGTCGATGATCTATGTTGGGATCCTGCTGGGAGTGAGACCGGGACCACTCCCCCCATTTCTGATTCTTTTAGTTATTCATCTCCTTTATTTCTTGATCCCCCTTCTTTATCTGAGCCTGGGGGGGTTGAGTCTCTGCAGGACCTTCAGGAGGACTTGGTGCTTTCAGCTCGAGTCATCGATGGTAGGATCCTCTCTCGTGAGGAGGTTGATTCCTCCTCTGTTGAGAAAGCTCCATTGATTGCTTTCTCCTCCTGCCTTCTCCCTGTAGTAGACGATACCTTGCTAGGCAAGGATTTATTTTGTGGTGAGAAGAGTGAGGACCAACGCTCCTTCTCTTCTTACTTCCCATTTCCTCTACCTGTGTTGGGCAGGTATTACTATTTAGGTAGAGGGGTAACTGTTCTATCACCGTATCGGTACCCGTTACCGAAATGGATTTTGGAACAGTTACCTGTGCATTTTTCTTTTCATATGCCCATTAGCTAGAACCTTTTCGTAGCTGAATAAGTCGTGCTGGGATGATAGTAACCCCAGTACTTATCTTTCATTTTCTGCATTTTATTTTTCTTGTCTATTTTAGTTTTAGCATTTTTTTTTGTATATTTTGTTTTATTTTTGCGGAACTCACCCCTGCAGGTATTCTTGGAAAATTGCATTGGCAGGGTTGTGATTCTTCGTATGCCGTGCCTGCTTCAGGTTTCCACGCGTCTTCTGGTATGCTCACTAGCTGAGCATTGGGTAACCTCTTCCCTTAGCTTTTTATGATTTTTAATTTCTCTATCATATGATGTGTCGTTTAGTTTAAGTCTGGGGGAGAGCCAGTTTTGTTACCTTTTGCACGTGCACATCTCATGTGCATACTAGAAGCCTTTATAGTTTTATTTTGATTAGTTCATTGCACTACACACCACTGCACCCACATGAGTGCGTGCTTAGCTTTTTGCGTGCTGCGAGTTAAACTCGTTTCCTTTGTTAGATTTGGGAAAATTATGGTGCTGGCTTAGGATTGTGAAACAGAGTAAAATGTTGACCTTGTTGTGTTTCTAGTCAACTGCTCTCGTCTCGTGTAGAAATTCGAGTAGATTAAATATTTCTGTATGCTTATAGTTTTATATTTTTCTATTTACGTAAAGACTTTTTATTCTACTCAAAAGTTGGTGAATCCGGTATGAATCAAACGGTAGTGTAGGGATGTGTGTAGCCGCCACTAGCCTCGTTTTGCTCGAGTCGGGAGGAAGGATTATCTTTCTCGGTGGCTAAGAACTTGCCCCAAGCTACTCTCGAAGCATAGGTGCATGGTTAGTCAAGCGTAAGCGTGATGTAGGCCATCATTTTGGCCCGGTTGAGCTTTGTACCGTTCCTAACGTCTTGTCCTCGCTAGCCCCGTTGTGCCCACCCTTCTTTTGATTCAGCTCCACCTTCATTCACCAAAGCCCATAGCCTATCCTAGTCGCACACCCAAGTCGAGTTTAGTGTTTTATATTTTCATGTTGGGATGTGATGTGGTGTTATTATTTATGAAAATGTGGAAGTGCACCCAAGTTTATATCTGCTGAATTGTGCAAATAAAATGAAGAAAAAGAAAAAAAAGAGAAAAATATTTGTAAAGAAAAAAAAGAAGTGAAAAGAAAAAGTTTAAACTGAAAATCTTTATGGAAATGTGATTATATTTGGAGTAGACGGTGCACACACCCATTTGTTAAAAGTTAAAGTCTGGAGGTGTGGTGCACCCGCATTTATTTTGGTTAGCTGATGGATTCTTTCTTTGATAGCTCATTTGGGTTAGGTGTAGCCTTCCTTTTTATCATTGTTTACCTCACCATAACCCAAGCCCCATGATTATCCTAAAGTCCTACGGATTTGTGCTTGAGTCTAACTAGTGTCGTGGAGAGAGTGTGAAAGGGCAAGCGTATGGTCCCCGACATTGGTGGATTCCTTTGGAGGTGATCCTGAGCCCCGATATTTGGCAAAGCTCACCTTAGTGGTCTGCCTACTTTCTTCCTATGTGTGACCGGTTGATTCACCGTGATACTATTTTTGAGTAGTAATAAAATTTTGATACGCATTGTGAAAAATATAAACTATCCTGCATACTTAGAAATTTTCTCTATTGTATTTTTACGCACGCGAGCATGCGACTTTGCATGGTACTTTGTTTTTCAATTTCTTTGTTAGCTAAATCATTTTCCCTATCTACGTAGATTTTGTTTGCTCGGGACGCGCAAACAGTTAAGTCTGGGGGTGTGATGAGTCCGATTTATATAGGGTTTTTCATACTCATCTGGGCTAGTTTTCACGCGTTTGCACTTCACTTTTAGTTATATATCGTTCATATTTCATCTTGTCTCTATTTTCATAGGAAATGCACATTTTGGCCCATGGTTGTGTATTTTTGTACTTTTATTATTTATACTCCTTTTTGTGCTCGTCTGAAATGTCTGCACATATCAGTGCTTGGTACAGGGTTCGTGTGCGTGTTCCGGGGATGTTTGGAAGCAGGAATACTGCGCACGCTCACTGGATATAGTGCGCACGACTAGCGCACGCTCACTGGATATAGTGCGCACGACCACTAGTCGTGCGCCACTGCACGTGCGCAATGTTCCCTGATTTCCAGAATATGCCTGGGGTATGCGCACTATCACTGGACACAGTGCGCACGACCACTAGTCGTGCGCCACTGATCGTGTGCATTGATTCCATATTTTTCCAAAATCTGCCTGGGGCAAACACACTACCACTGGACATAGTGAGCACGACCACTGGTCGTGCGCCACTGGTCGTGTGCACTATAATTTCTGCAATCTATAAATTCGCAGGTTCCGCCCTAATTCAGGATCGCTCATTTTTCCTCCGCCATTTTCGTCTCCGAGGAGGGATTACGCCGTCCTCCTTCAATCTCCACCCTAGGGAGGTGCTTTGGGCAAGCTTTCACCGCCAAATCCAAGCCGGAGCTTCCTCTCGGCCTCCTCCTTCATCCTTGAGCTTCAAGAAGGGCTTGACCTAGCTTTCTCCATCAAGCTAGGGGAAGTTGTGCCATCCTCCATCGGATTGTGACACGAAGAAGACGGGCCACTGGAAGGTGGTGACTGCCCTTCTCTACCCCGGACGCAGTTGCGGACCGAGCTTGGACGCGGATTGACAACCCGACGATTCCAACCGTGAATCCTCAGCAAGGCTTCGGATCCGGTCGATTTCGCACACGTTTCTTCTCTTGTTGTTGATAGTTTAGTTGAACTCTTTGTATTTGATGAAGCTATGTTTAGTGTAATATACATTTATCTGTAATCATGTCTATGTGATTGTATATTTTCGTTATATTTACTTGAGGTGCGCCTATTTGTCCATCCACCATCCATCCGCCCTTGCCGCACTAGCAATTGCTAGTGGCGTGCGTAGCGAAGAGGTGCTCACGACCCTCATTCCGCCGTTCTAACCATCTCATCCGCAAGCCTACTCACCCATCCACCTAGTGATTCGGTGCATAGCGGCCCGACTAGTCTTCCATCCCTCCTGGCGAAGCATCGCATAGCGGCGTTGCATAGGAGTAGTTGATAGTATTTTATTTTTTTGTCCGCAATATCAAATCCCCCATCGTTATCGCCGACCCTAAGGACTTCAATCTCAAGTCCTCCTCGAAATTAACTCCACCTTACTGTGTTCCTTGTGAGATCGATACTTGGGAAGCCCCCATTTTGTATTACTTGTGCGATCGGTTCACTGCTGTGATCTTTAGCATCAAGTTGGAGGCAGACCAGCTGATGGTGCAGAGCAGGGGAAAGAGAGCGCTGGATGGGTCGTCCTTCGGGGAGAGTTGTCGGGGCTCACAGAGAGGCAGAGTTATGAGGCACAAGAGTGGTGGGGGATGCTATCGTCCAAACTTTAGGTAGGAGCAGAGGTCTCCCGCAGCACTAGCTCCTCCACCACTATAGACACATGGCAAGATGAGGCAGGATGATCGTGGCCAGCGACCGGTAGTTTGTTTCGGGTGCCAGCAGCCGGGCCACATTAGATCTGAGTGCCCACATTCGTTTCATCCATTTCCTCCTCCACCTCCTCCACCCCAGAGGCCCCTCCAGTACAGCAGGGTCGAGGCCGAGGCCGAGGATGGGGTCGAGGCAAGGACCTTATGGCCGAGGTACAGAGCAAGAGTAGATGTACACATTAGACCTCGCCGAGCCGAGGACTCCTGAGGATGTCATCACAAGTACTTAAATTGTATTATAAATTTAAGATTTTTTAATATATAGTACTTGACCTTATAGAATAATAACCAATTTGAAACTCAAATACACCTCAGACAGTCTTTATCAGCGGCAAGCCCGCTCATACACTGTTCGATACGGCTGCTTCGCACTCGTTCGTACCAGAAGCCTTTGTGGAAGGACTGGATGGCGTGGAATGATTCAAGGGCTCTACGATGAGGATGTAGCTACCTGATGGATCCGAGCTATTATCCTCTGCCAAGTGCAACATGGAGGCAGAAATTGGCGGAAAGATGTTTGAAGCACCTACAACGATCCTAAGGATACCAGGCTTCGACCTGATCCTGGGCATGATATGGTTGCATTGGAACCATGCCCAGATCGATTGCCCGTCGAAGAGGATCACATTGAGGTATGAGGACTCCAACATCATCGTCGAAGGTATTAGACTTGTTTCCCACCTTTTATTATCATCTGTATAGGATTTCAAAGCCCACAAGCAGGGAGAGGAAGTATATATTATCTGCTTTGAGATGGTGTGAGCCGAAGCTTCTATTGTTGACATCCAGGTGGTTTGGGATTTCTCTGATGTATTTCAGGAGAAATTGCCCGGATTGCCACCGGCCAGGGAAATGGACTTCCGGATCCAGTTGGTGCCGGGAGCGAGGGCCGTATCTCAGGCACCGTATAGGATGGCCCAAAAGGAGCTAGCAGAGTTCAGGACACAGCCACATGAGCTTGTGGAGTTAGGATTTGTCCAACTGAGCTCATCTCCATGGGGAGCGCCGATGTTATTCGTCAAGAAGAAGGATGGGTCACTGCGGCTCTCCATCGATTACCGGGAGTAGAATCGGTTGACGGTCCAGAACACATACCCGCTGCCACGGATCGACGAGCTTTTTGATCAGCTTCAGGGATCATTCTGGTTCTCCTTTTTGGATTTGAGATGCGGATACTATCAATTGCGGATCCTGGAGGAGGACATTCCGAAGACGGCTTTCAGTTCCCGCTATGGATTGTACTAGTTCACGGTGTTGCCCTTTGGGCTCACGAATGCACCTTCTGCATTCATGAGTTTGATGAACCGTGTCTTCGAGCCCTACCTGGACAGATTTGTCATAGTCTTCATCGTTGATATTCTGATCTACTCCCGATCACATGAGGACCACACTCAGCATTTGGCATTAGTTTTGGGGAAGCTGAGAGAGCACCATATGTATGCCAAGTTATCCAAGTGTTTGTTTTGGCTACAAGAGGTGGCATTCTTGGGGAATACTATTAGTGGGGTCAGGTTGGCTGTGGACCCGGCCAAGGTGCAGGCAGTTAGAGATTGGCCGCGGCCAAATTCAGCTTCGGACATAAGCAGTTTTCTGGGACTCTCGGGATATTTTTCAAGTTCGTGGAGGGGTTCTTGAGGATAGCACTCCACCTCACGTCCTTGACGAAGGAGACAATTTTTACTTAGACGGAGAAGTGTGAGGCAGCATTTCAGGAGATAAAGGATAGGTTCACCTCTTCCCCCATCCTTGCACTTCCATCTGGGAAGGAAGGATTTCACATTTATACTGATGCCTCATATCAGGGGATGGGTGCGGTCCTGATGCAGCACAGACATGTCATCGCTTATGCTTCGAGATAGTTGAAAAAGCACGAACAGAACTACCCCATACATGATTTAGAGCTCGTGGCGGTGGTATTTGCATTGAAGAGTTAGAGGCATTACCTATATGTGGTTCATTATGAAATCTTCTCAGATCACAAGATCCTCGAGTATGTTGACACGCAGAAGGTCTTGAACCTGTGCCAGAGGAGATGGCTTGAATTTTTTTTTGACTATGATTACACCATGCATTATCACCCAGGGAAGGCTAACACCCTGGCAGATACCTTGAGTAGGAGAGCCAGTACCACATGACCAGAGCCTCGAGTGATGTCTATGGAGCTGCTGCAGATGCTAGATGATATGCACATTTCTGTCATTTCCGAGTCTGAGCCAGAGATTTATCGGGAGTACTTGAACTCCCTGATCCTTGAGTGTGACATACGAGAGTGCATCGGGACACATCAGATGCTAGATGCAGCTTTGGAGCCGGTATCCATGGCCCTGGAAGGGGGCAAGATAGAGGATTATTCATTGCCTGATGACCTCATTCATTTCCGTGGTCGTGTTTATATATTCGTAGGTGGTGGTATCCGAGAGGATATACTCAGGGAGGCATACTGTTCTCAGTACTCAATGCACCCTGGTATCACCAAGAAGGCACCGGATCTACGGAGGAGCATGTATTGGTCGGGAATGAAGAGGGAGATCATCTACTATGTGACACACTGCGAGACATACCAGCGGGTAAAGACAGAGTGCAAGAGCCCAAGAGGTTTACTACAGTCACTGTCGGTGCCTGAGTGGAAATTTAAAGATATCGCTATGGACTTCGTACACAGATTGCCTCGCTCCACCTCAGGGCACAATTCTATTTGGTTCATTGTCGATAGACTGACCAAGGTGGCCCAGTTTATACCGATCAGGAAGGACAGCTCGGTTGTTGCTTTGGTGAGGTTTTTTGTGGAGCAGTTCGTTTGGTACCACGGGGTCCCCAGAACAACTGTCTCGGATTGTGACGGTCGGTTCACTTCTAGGGAGTGGAGAGCGGTGGAGACATACTTGTGTTCTCAGATTGCTTTTAGCACCGCTTTCCATCCACAGACCTACGGCCAGACAGAGCGGACCATCAGGACTATGTAGGATCTGCCACATTTGTGTATATTGGATATGAGGAGGCCCTGGGAGAGACTGTTGCCACTAATTGAGTTCTTCTACAACAACAGTCACCAAGTGAGCATTGGGATGACGCCTTATGAGGCTATATACGGGAGGAAGTGTCGGACACCACTATCTTGGGTTCAGGATGAGGACCACAGGGCACTTGGATCAGAATATATATGCGATACGGATGCTCAGATACGACTGATCAGGTATCGGATGCTGGAGGCTCAGAGTAGGCAGGCCAAATACTACAATGCGCGACATTGTAAGGTGGAATTCCAGGTGGGGGACAAAGTGCTCTTGAAGATACGTCTGGTGCATGGTGTTTCTCGGGTGTGGAGGCACAAGAAGCTCAGCCCTCGATATATGTGGCCGTATTTTATCCTGGAATGGATCGGTCCTGTGGCTTACAAGATAGAGCTGACGCCAGAGTTAGGGACCTTGCACGACATCTTCTACATCTCTTCGCTACAGAGAGCTCTCCTTCGGCCGGAGCAGCATATTACCGGTACAGCAGGCCCGATAGCACCTGATAGATCAGTTCATTTAGAGCTGGTCCGGATCGATGATACAGCGGTTCGAGTGCTGCGGAACAAGAAGGCTCCCCTAGTGAAGGTGTTGTGGTCCAACCATGGACGGGAGGAGCACACCTAGGAGCCGAGGGATATGATGCTATAGCGGCACCCAGAGCTTTTTACCTCAGGTAATACTATAATTTTGTTTAAAGTTCTTAAATTCTTATGTTGAGAAATCCCGTATACCCAAACTTAAATTTCGGGGACAAAATTAATTTTTTTATTGGGATTTGTAACGTCTCATTTCCAATTAGACTCCCTTAACTGAGATTGGGTTAGGACACAGGTGGTGGGGGCATGGGTTTAGGCTAGGTTTGACCCATGGTGTTAGAGTGTAGTCACATAGGACCCAAGTTAACTCAAGTCAAATTAGCCAAATCGGGGTCTTAGCTACATATTGGCCCCACCAGGGTACCCCTAACCCTAATAACCATCTAGCGAACAATAAGTCATGTCATTGGGTCACCTATTGACCCAAGTTGACCCAAGTCAACCCTGACCTTATTTTGTCAAACCCACACTTATAGACCTAATTAGTCTAAGTAGGGCACCACCATGGCCCAAACCAAGTTAGGTGGTACCATTGGGTCCTTGACAATCAAGTGGGGCCAGCCCACTCATCATGTTGACCAAGTCAACCTAAAAAGTCAACAATCAACTTAGGGCTTAAAGAGAGGAAATGATTTGAGCCAAGCCCATTCCTAATGGACTAAGCCCATAGCTCAAGTCCTATGACTAGCCCAAGAGGTCAATGACAGCCCCTAACCCCCAAAATTAGGAGAGAGAATACATGCATTGGGTTAGCTTAGGAATATTGTAGAAAATGAGGAGAGAGAAGAGAGGGAAAGAGGGGATGGAGGCCATGTGGCCCTCCTTCCCTCTGCCCAAGCTCATGGGTGAGCTCCCAAGGCTCTTTTCAGCAGGATTGAGCGGCTGGTGGACACTTGGCAGCACGGAGGAGCATCCTATGTTCATGGCCGACCACCCCCTTATTCAAAACTCCTCACACAGCCACTACCAGTCAAATTAAAGCCCACCATCACTCTAAGAGAGCTCAGATGAGTGGAGTTCTATACTTGGAGCATGGATTTTGCTGGAGAAACAAAGAATCGGGCTAGATCGCAGGAGAGATCGTTGGCCATGGCGCACCACCGCCACACTCGCCGCCAAGCCCGGCTGCAGGTTCGTTTTGCCTCACCTCACCCCGTGGTAGCCTTCTAGCTCACTTAGGTGAGACATCGAGCTCAATTGGGACCGATACCATGAGAGATTGTACGCATTTTTCTGAGCTTTTCATCTAGCTCGGGATCGCCGGTGGAGTCTCCTCCGGCAGCCTCACCGCCGGGAAACGCTACCCACCACCTCAATGGAGGTGGTGGCGATAATCGTCGGCGGTGGCGCCGGCCCAGGTGGCCGGAATATGCCAGCAAACATGGCCCAGGATGGCTCTATCTCAGCCGTTGACTGATTGGGGAAGATGGCTAGGAGCCGTAAGAACTGTTGAAATAATTTGATATTCCATTATATTATGAATAGTATTATTATTGTCACACTTTTACAGGGTTCTTGCATGCTGATTTTAGGCCTATTAGAGGAACATTAAGAGGTATCTATCAACATGAAAAATGTAGTCCTTGACATTACCTTTAAAATGACACCATAAAGCAAGGATTTGGTATAATAGAACTCCTTGTAGGACCATTATACCATGACTGGTCTTAGGCTAGGATAGATCTTAAAATAAATGCCCAAGCCAAATCATATGTCCTCATGACCTAAAATTTTGGTCATGCCTGTGATTAGGTTAAACCTAGGATCTGACAAAAAGTGAGAATTTTTGGTCAGACATTTGCTATAGTATTTTGTGAAATACTAATATTTAAATTAAGTGTATTTTGGGGAATATATGACTCCAAATGCCCCAAAATTTTGGTGGCATGCCCATTGGGTAAACATATAATCATGGTAGAAATTTCAAGTCATTTTGACCTTTGCATGTTTGGGAAATCCCACAAGCATGAGATAGGTATGTTCAAATTTGGGGTGCCTATAGTAAAAATAGGAAAAAATGGTAATTTAGCCCATTTGGGCACTTGCATGTCCATGAAACTCTGGCCAGAGACTTATAGGGATGAAATATACCTCCCATAGGAAGGTTGAGTGTTTTTGGATCAAAAATCCCATTATTTTGAATTATTGGAAAATATGCCTAGTTAGGTAATAAATTTAAATCTAGGGCATATGAATTTATTAAATTCTAAAATTTTGTCACAAGCTTTATTAGGACATAGCTAGCCTATGGAAAAATCTGTTCGACTATTAGGTAATGTTAACTTGGAGTTTAAGTAGAATTTACCATTTTTCCCATTATGGAAATTAATTAAAAATAAGGGAAATTGTTGTTTAAATATTATGGAAAATTTTTGGTAGTTTATCTCTCTAATTAAATCCCTGTTAAAATATTTGAGAATTTTTGGATGTCTCTATATGTTGAAAACCCTAATAATGGCATTTTTGGTAATATTGTTCATATGGATATAAGTTAGGTCAAATCACTGTTTAGGATTTTGAAATTCTGTATTTAGCTTTGTTATATCAACATGGATCCTCAGTAATTTTCCTAGAATTTTTAATTGTTTAAATACTGTACTTCATTTGGAAAGTATCAATTTGTGGTTTATTATTAAATGGAATACCTGATAAATTTCTTAGGTAGGCTGGACCATTATAGATAGTACATCATGTGCAAGGTGACCGAGATCACTCGATTAAAAAAATTAATTTAGGCCCTTAACTCCTTAGAAAAATAGTTAAACCTAGGATGGTCAAAATCATACAAAAAAGCAATCTATGACAAATGTTTAGGGGCAGTTGGCCCAAGAGTATGAAAGACACGTCATACGGGTCAACATTAGGTCATGGGTGTGCTTAGTAAAAATAACACATAATACTAGGACCCTCAGGGGATAAGGTTGTCGGTTGAGATGGAATTTATGTTGGGAAGATGAACCCTAGTTGGTTTCCAATAGGTCACTTCTTGATAACAAGTCGTAGAGTGCAAAATCCCAAGGATAATGGCTAGAACAGAGATCGGCGGAAGACCGCCGCTCTCCTGATAACATTCAAAATTATTCAGTTTGTCCCAGAGTAATAATAAGAGTTGGTATGAATCATGGGTAGACATTAATAAAAGTAAATATCCTTGAGAAATGGAGCTTTGGGCTTGAGCCCATCATAGTTCCTAGTGCCCCTGAGAGCCCTTCACCAGGTATGCCCAGGGCAGTCCTAGTATTATCCCTAAATTGCTAGGTATAACAATCATTAGGCAAGAGTAGTCTAATAGGCAAAGAGAACACGATAACATTCTCACCTGTGAAGGGTTGGAGGGATTCAGAACTAAGGCATTGAAGTGCAATCTCACCTGTGATGGGTTGGGGGGTTTCAGGAAGGGTTGGTCCTGCGAGCTGGAGGCTTGGGTTGGTCCTACGAGCTGGAGGCCAAGGAGTTTGATATCAGGACAGGTTTGGTCCCGCTAGTTGGAGGCTTGGGTTGGAATATCTTGCATATGCGTAGAAATAAAATTGTGGCGGGTCATGCGGTACTGGGCCAATCGTCACACTGATGGCAGTACGGTGACTCTGGTGAGGTGTGATGGTTTGAGGGGCTAGTGGGTTGTTTTACACTTTAGTCTGGAGGACTATCACGAAAAACGCACACTCGACCAAAAAGTCTTGTAGGTAGCCAGCAAATAGTATGCAGAGACTCTAGAGTGCACCTAGGATGTGTACAGAGGCGTATGAGAGGTCTAGGCCTGGTAGTGTGTATACACGCTTAGGAGTGGAGACGCCCGCTCCACTGCTGTCATAGCCACAACGGTGGTACCAGAGAGTAATGCTAGCTCCAAAAAGCGGGAACTAAAGGTCTATGATCACAGAGTCTTGTGTGTGAGTTGCACTTGCATGGATCATAAAATGCATGCATATCATACATTCATAACTAGGTCATAAGCATCAAAGATCCTTATCGTCTAAATTAGTATGGGCTCTTTTATATGATAAGTTATATATGGAAAGCTTAACTTATAAGTTTGTATGAGCATTCATATAACTTAAGGTACTTTTGTGATGGTAATTTAGTAGTAGCATATTCTACTTGTCGTTCTTTACTCTATTTTTCTTACAGTACCTTGTTTACTTACAACACCTTACTTACTTTTTGTATAGTTCATCATACCTTACATGTGCTGTATATATAGAACGACTAGAGTTGAAATAGACGGATACTATATATACTTGTTAGTATAGCTCCACTGTCACCTGCTTCTTTTTTATACCTCTTGTTGTCCTCCGCTTCGTCCTCCCGCTCGGTGACTAGGAGTTGTAGGGGCGAGGTTTGGAGGAAACGGCTTAATTTTTATGACTAATGGTCGGTTGTGACCAAATCATTTTAGGAGCTCGAGGAGATGGAGTACCAGCATGACTAGCAGGACGAGGTGGCGGGTCGTGAGGAGCTGATACCACCACCACCTACTACTACTACTGCAGCGCGTCGTCAGGTGGGATGAGTTTTCTGATGAAAGTTTAGCTTCAGCTTTGTTGTCGTTTTGAGAGAGAGAGATTTGATATCATGTACAGGGCATAAGCCATTTTCTCTTTTGTTGTACTCATTATGGACTCTATTATGCTTTCATTTTAATTATAGATGATAGTGCTGTGACTTGTGGACTAGCTGTTTTATACACTACTTTTATACATCTATTTCTCAATTGGACGAATTGGTTATATGATCGTACTAGCTGACAGGATCGGCGTCTTGCGGTGTCGACTAACCCGTGAGTTAGTGTCACCGTAAGGCGGCGGTTCTAGGCATATGACCGGGAGCCTCCTTGGTAAGGAGAGGGGACTTACACCCCGAGCCTGAGTAAACTTTCCTAACTCAAAACACTTACAAGAGGTCTAGCACGAATTAGGATGTTACAATTTGTCACACCCGTTACCAGATGGTCACGCCGTTGTCCTAGGCATGTAACATTAATGTGACGTATAACTGGAATCTGGAACTCTTTCGGTTGGCCATGCCCATGAATATGGTCACGCTCGATGTTACGCTTGTGATATGGGGTCGTGTAACTTTAAATGACATGGAATAGTGTTATGGAACATCTGTATGGGTTACGACCACTTGTCACGTCCGTGACCGGAAGGTCACGCCCATAACTGGGGGCGTTTACTTGGATTTTTCCAGATTTTTTATGCTTCTTCTCCTGATCAGTCCAGGAAGCTCCAAAATGTTATTTGCAGAACAGATTATCTTGAAATACAAAAAGAAAGTAATTTAGACAAATATTATTATAAAACTAAATAAAGAGTAAATATTAATTAAATAAAAACTACATTAAAATAACTATAAATATTGCTTTATCAGTACGCGACATTTGGAAGCCTTTTTTATATTATTAAATTAGAAAGAGTGGGAAACACTAGGTAAAATAAGCCATAAAAATCCCAAACGTTGGTACCCTAGTTCTCGTATTCTCACTTCCGTCCCGACAGATAAAAATCCCTCACAGTCAAACACTAGTTTCTTCAATGACGCCAAAGGGGAGTTTCTCTGAGAAAATAAATAGTGGTAGCGAAGTCATCGGGCGGCTTCAAGTCATGCACTAAAGAAATCAGACATGATATTTTCCTCCTGAGTGTCACGAGATTAAATAAAGTCTTGTTAGAACCGTCAAAGGTCATTTCGAATACACTAAAAAAATTTTTCGAGAATGCAGGGGTTAGTATTTTCGGCCACAACATCAAATTCATTGTACTAAATCACCATCAACGGGTCACGGCGAGAAGTATCAGCCATCACTTAGAACTACCCACGCTTCAATAGGGTGAGGAAGAAGAAGAGATTACTAAGGAAGATACACAAGCAGCTCTCGCTTAATGTAAATACTCTAGAAAAGAGTATGACTCACTAGAGTAGAACGAGATGAACCCTCCAGGGAAATTATTGGATGACATAATACACAGAGCACTGCTATGCAAACCTAGGTCCCATGACAAGATTTCAAGGACATGTTGAAAGTCATGAATGTCATCATTCTAACTAAGAAGACAGACTAGAGTGGCTTCATTCTAAAAATAATGAAGGAATGCTTGGTTTCTCCCAACATGGGGACGATTGTTTCACTTTACCTATTCAAGAGCCTTGGAGATTAGTTAGGAGAAGTTCAAGAAGTCCCTCTTCTCTATTTAAAGAAGATGGAGTACAGGATTTTGTAAAGGTTGCAAAAGCCCTTTCCCAAATAGGAGAAAGGAGAAGCATGCTCCAATCTTTCCCAAGTAGAACAGAGGAAAATAGATAAGAAGAAGACTGAAATAAGCCCCACGGGGCTAGTGGCTACTAAGAGAAGAAGAATGAGGAAATATATTTTGGATGAAAGTTCACATCAAACCCCCATACCTTTTAGGAGGAGCAAACATCAAATCACAGCCCCAATAGAGGAGTGAAGGGGTGTGACTGGTTTTGAAGGACCTTGACTTAGCATAGTTCATCAAGGACTTGTTAACCTCCACTCTACTGAAGCTCGGTAAGGACTAGTTATTAAAGAACTTGGTACTCAATTCATAGTAACTGTCACACAGGAAGTCTCTACACTTCCTATTGAAGTGATGGAGGGAGTAAGACAACCACCCACACTACTGCATGACACAATTGATGGGGAGCCTATACCTGAGGCCTCTGCCTAAGAGATTGAGATTATTAGAACTACTACATAAGGTTAGGGGGAGTCCAGTCAGAATGACTCAGTCTAACATGGAGTGGCCCTACAAGAAGTTGTGGAGGTTGTCAGTACATTGATGGCCAAGGAGTCTGCTGTTGAAGATAGATTTACTTAAATCAACCCCATAGGAAATAAACATATGTTATGGAAGGATAAGAGTGTACTTGAAGAACAAGGCACTAACATAGGTTCCTCTAATCTATCAACTCCAGACTTTTTATGAGGACTATGATGGCCCAACAACATGACCTCAAAGAGTTGTTGAGGCTGAGACTGAGTAAATATTACCATCCAACAGTCTTACTGGAGATTCAAACCTACTTCTAGGTCAGATACAAAGAGTGATGGATACTCAAAGGAGGAGTATTGAAGTGTTTGTTGAGAAGACTGCCTAAGGTCTAAGGACTAAAATCACTAACAAGAATTTAGAAGTGGAAAGGAAAATGCTCCACCTGAATACTCAAACTCTCCAATTCTTTATGAAGGATGCTAAAGTAGTGGGCTTTACTGCTCAACAAAATGAGATGACCCATCAGGGTATAAAAGCATTAATAGAGAACCAGAGTGGCACTGCTGAAAATCTAAGATAGGCCTTCCTAGCAACTCATGCCAGATTGTATAATAACAAAATGACCATTATGGAGAGAATGAAATCCTATAATTATTTATTGGATGATCATCTTCTACAAACAAAGGGTATAGTGGTGGTTGAGGTCAACCGGTTAAGAGGAAGTGTTATAAATGCACATGAAGCAATCTATAAAGGATTGATTGAAGAAATCAGAAAGGGTGTGAGTAACATAACCTACCATTCCTATAATTTGACTGCATTGAGTTCAAAGCTAAGGAAAATTTGATTGCATCGAGTTTACAGATAAGAAAAGTTTAACTGCATCAACTATATTGAAGAGAAAAATTTCGACTCAATCAGCTACATCAAAGTGAAAGAGTTCGACTATATTGACCACTTGATGAAAGAATGTTGTTGCAGGCTTATTTTGCTAAGTGACATGAGTTTCCTTATGTAACTTTTTTATGTTCTATGTTGACCACAAATATTTCATATGGGCCATTTTACTTTGTCAATGAAATCATGTCATGTTTGTACAACCCAGTGTTCACCGAGTGGGTCCAACAAGGCAGAAGAAGGTCCCTCAAGGCAACCAAGGACGCATCCACTAGGTGGGCCAGCAAGCTATAAAATTCAGCCCGCATCCGCTAGACAGGAGA
Source organism: Platanthera guangdongensis (assembly GCA_039583875.1). Classification (NCBI taxonomy): domain Eukaryota; kingdom Viridiplantae; phylum Streptophyta; class Magnoliopsida; order Asparagales; family Orchidaceae; genus Platanthera; species Platanthera guangdongensis. Next base: position 46,675,771 of record CM077159.1, on the reverse strand, counting down.
GCGAGCCCCGGGGCAGCCAACCCGCCTCCACCACATAGGCGGGCGGACTGTGTGAGCCGGCCCGCCAGCCCGTATTTGCCCAAGTGGCCGCCATACCACGATCATCGGCCCACCTCCATGTAAGGGGAAGGTGAGACATAGGACTGCAGCTTGCGCTCGGCTAAAGAGAGAGGCGAGCTGCGAGAGCCAGGCCGCATCCGCCTAGTTGAATGGCGAGCTGGTCCCGATTTCCCCCTATTAGTGGGGTACAGATATCTAGTGGTTAATATAATTTGTCCTGCCAAATGAGATTAGGTCTGCATTTTTCTCCTGGTAACAGCGGAGTTTCACTGTTATCAGACCTTCTTTTGGCTGCATATAACCGTTTAGAATAGCAGAGTTGAGCTATTTACAGGCCAGGACTAGAGATCTATAAATATACCCAAGGGGTACCAAAGAAGGCATGCTTTTCGATTTTTTTATTCTCAGATCTTCTTGAGCTTTCTGAAGTGCCCTCGGCTCTGCACTGGCTAAGGAGGGGAAGCGCTTTAAAATCTTCTCGGTGTGTGGTGGGACCTCCGTGCTGGGGCCTGGGTCAGTTTTCAGCTCTAAGTATTTCGTCAACAAACCTTGCTAGGTGAAGTAAGTGTGTGGTCACCCCTTCCCCAAGGGTTCGAAATCCACAGAAGCTGGTTTGCAGTTTCAACATTTTGGTATGGTTATCCTGGAGAGTGATCATCATAGTAAACCTTAGCGAGCTCAATGACTGCAGGCAAAGGATAAGGATCTAACCAGGCTGACTTGCCACCTTACCCCCCATCTCGCCACCCTCGGTATGTTCGAGGACTTCCGGCAGGGGATGCGGAACCTCATAACCTTCACACTCGCGACTCGCGGCAAGTGCTCTACACCATCGGTCCTAGTGGTTGCAGCCCCTGCTCTGGGAGAGAATGCCCCTGCTAGGCCACCTGAGAATGAATCTGCGGCAGAAGGTAGTGAGTTAGACATCCTAAGGCAATCCTTGTTCCCTGGCTCGACAAATGCGGGATGGTCCGGTGAGGTGGTGGCACGAGATCTCCAGGCTCGCCCGACAGGGGAGGGGTGTCCCTTCAGCGAGCTGGTCTCATCCGCCCCAGTTCTAGAGGGGTTCCGTGAGCCAGAAATGTCTTACCACACCCGGAGGGATTACCCAGTCCAATATATCTAATGGTTCAAGGATGTTCTATTGATTTGACAGTTGTCGAATGCTTTCAAGTGCCTGCTCTTCGCCATCACCCTCATGGAGAAGGTGAAGGATTGGTTCCATCAACTCCATGTCAGCTCTATCTACTACTTTGAGGAATTATATCGGGTTCCCACTGAGGTTTACAACTTCAAAGAAGAGGAAGAGGGAGTCGGAGTCCCTGTTTCACATCAAGCAACCAGCTGATGTAACTCTGGGGAACTACGTGGATAGGTTCCAGGAGGAGGTTCTCCAGGTTCAGGTGATGCCAGAGCACACCCTCATTGTGTTCTTTACCCTCAGGTTGTAGTAGGGTATCTTCAGGAAGGAGCGAATATGGGTGCCTCCGTTGTACTTTGAAGAGTTGATGGAGAGGGCTGCTCGGAAATTAGAGGGAGAGTAGTCGAACCCGACGTTTGCTAGGAAGCTAGCCAGGTGGGCTGCGAAGGAGGAGAAACATCCAGGAGGTGGCAAGGGACAGGAGGTCAGGAGGGCAGATCCCAGGAAGCGGAGCAGTAACAGCCCAGGTGAGGTTGCTAGAAACAAAATAATCGGCTAGGCTGGAGGTAGCCAGAGTCGCAGGACTAGGGCCTAAGGAGAGGTTTCGGTAGAGGAATCAACCGCCTAGGGGGCAAGGCCATTTCAACCCTACCGGTTGGAGGCAGGGCCAGAGGCCCCCACTCCCCGATCAACACTAGGCTGTGAAGATAGCTCTGGGTGGTTGCGGAGAGGCACCTAGAGGAGGAGTCTGGAAGGTGGAGCAGAGATGCCCTACTGTGACTTTCACCAGGAGTAGGGAAACGTGATGGCTACCTGCCCAGAGATCCTATAGATGAGGGGAGCAAGGGGCAAGCCCAGTAGTAGCAGCAACGTCACCAAGACGTGTAGATAAAGGAAGTCCTATCGTGGGGCAGAGAAGTATAGGTGCGAAGACCGGTCCGATGTAGGAGGCCGAGTGGGATCAGAGTGATCTAGGGGGGGGGGGTAGGGATTGAGGCCGCCCGCAAGGCGAGTCTCCACACCATGTACCGCCGGAGCATTTCCTCCACATCCCTAACCCCACCCCCAGAGGAAAAGGTTATCTTCTCCAGGAATGACATGCCGGATAACGAGGATCCGTTCTGCGACGCGCTGGTAGTTCATGCCGCCGTCGAGAATATCACCGTCTCTTGGATCCTCTTATACAATAGGAGCTCCGTCAACGTTGTCTTCAAGAAGGCGTTTGATGCAATGAAAGTGCAGTCCACGAGGATTGTTGATGTGCGAAAGTGCCACCGGGAAGCTAACACAGAGGGAGTGTTCGATCTCACAAGATAGGAGAGGAAGAAGATGAAGGTTGCGGGGGAAGAGGAAAGAAGGAAGCTACTGAGTGCTTGAGAGTGGAGCAAGCGCTTGTCAAGGAGTTGCGGGGATAGAGGAGTGGGTGTTGAGAGCAGCCGGGAAGGCTGATGAGAAAAGGAGGTTGATCAGGAGCTGTCGAGCAGACGGGTACTTGGACAGTTATGCCTGCAGGTTGATGCCGAGAGGAGGATGAGCTGAACTGAGAAAAAGAGAGGGGGACCTCTAGCAGCGACAACAGCAGACTTTGCCCGCCGCGGATTGAATGTCACTCTTGCGACGGGCTTTCCTTTGATTAATAATGAGAGTTACAACGTGCTAATACACCTTTTCAAGAAAGCAGTAAAGGGTACAAGAGGGAAGCTGGAGGCTAAGGAAGAAGTGCCAGAAGAAGCCGCGCGGACTGAAGAGCGTAGCCGGCAGGCCGCGCAGTTAAGGGAAACGGGAGACCGCACGGACTGCAGAACCAGAGTCCGGCAGGTCGCGCGACTAAAGGCACAGAGGGGGGTGCAGATTGAGAAATGGAGTCCGTAGGAGGAGAGCTGGCTGGCTGACTTCGAGCGTGAGCACCTTGGCGACGATCAGACCCCCTTATGCGAGGCATGGGTGTCTATTTATAGGCCCGAGGAGGTAATGGCTTGCGGTGATGTTACCCCCGGTGAGACGGTAACTTGAGCGAGATGGAGACGGAGTCTGCCGAGTCCTCAACAGGCCGCGCGGACTGGGGCTTAGTACTGAAGTCGGTGCTGCTGACAGCAAAATGGGAGACTTAGTGGCGTACTGCGATGCGGGTTCGTGGAGTCCGTCACTACTGAGCTGGGACTGTCCGCCTGCTTCTGGGATGGTGGATGCTGGAGGCCAAGCGGCGGACTGCAAGGAGAATCCGCTGAGCCCGCCGCTAATTAAACTGAGCGAGCTTTAAGGGGGCGATCAGGAGAGTGCACGCGGAGTCCGTCGAGTTCGCACGAGGTTATGCGGACTGGGACTGTCTTCTGGAGGGTCTGTTGCCCGGCGGACTGTAAGGAGTCCGCTACTGCTGAATGAATCTGCGCCCAGGCCGTGGACTTAGGAGGAGTTGACCCTGCTGCTGTCGAGAAACTAGCGCTGTCCAAGGAAAGGCAGACTGCAAAGAGAGTCCACCAAGTCCACCAAGTCCGCGGCTGCTGCAAAGCTGAGTCCGCTCATGTTGGAGATGGAGAGCCTGCTGTTGCTGTTGGGATTCAGCGGTGAAGGCGGACTAGAAGTCTCGACCGCACTTTGAGTCCGCCAAGCTCGCGATGAATGGGACGTTTCTGCTGGTCTTGGTGGGTAGCCGGCTGGAGGCCTAAGGCAGGTAGGTAGTTGAGTCCGGTAGAGAAACGCATGCGAAGACAAGCTTGCGGTTGAGCTGAAAAAGGGGGTGGCCTGTAGAGGCAAACTACGGAAGCAGTCCGCGGCCCCTGCCGACAAAGGGAAGGCGCGCGGCCTGGTCGGTCAGACCGCTGAGACCGTGCAAGTCGCACGGCCTGAGCGGACAGAGAATTCTGTTCTCCCTCCCTAGGGCATCACGGCCTCCAGGAGGAACCCGGGGCAGGCCGCGACAAGCGAGCTGGCTGCCTTGGCAAGGATCGCCAATTTCCGGGGTTAACATAATCCCCGCACTTTTTTAAGTTCCGAATAGTACTTCGAAAAAGTTGGTGACCCACGAAAATCGTGATCCACCCCAATGGAAAGAGAAGGGGGCAAGGAGAGATAGAACCTGAAGCCTCTCCTTAGGAGTTTGGCACTGCCTGTCTATTTTCCTGCAAGAGGAAAGTTAGGGTAGGCATGTATGGGTGGTACATCTTATGCGTACCTGAGTTTGCCTTTGTAAAATGAAGAAGATGTGTCTTCCACTAAGTTCTGCAAAATGAAAGTGAGAGGAAAAAATAGAAGCATAATAACTTGCAAGTATCTGATGGAGGCTTGAAAGCACCTGTTATCCTCTGCAAAAAAGGAAGGATGAAAAGTATACAAGAAGGAAAAATGAGCTGCAAGTACCTGGAAGGAACTTGCAAGTCTTTGCTGATTTCTGCAAAAGTGAGGTTTTGAAACAAATTCGGGAGTAGAGAAAGCTACAAATACCAGAAGGCAACTTGCAGGTATCTGCTGGTTTCTGCAAAAGAAGAGTTAAAAGTAGGCATAGTATATGAAAGTAACTTGCAAGTACCTGTGAAGAAACTCGCAAGTATCAGATGATCTCTGCAAAATAAGAGTTAGGAACAAACATGATATATGTGAGTAGCTTGCAAGTACTTGTGAAGAAACTTGCAAGGGTCTGCTAATCTCTGCAAGAAGAGAGTTAGGAGAAGGAAAAACATGAAAATAGCTTGCAAGTACCTGTGAAGAAACTTGCAAGGATATGCTGTTTTCTGAAAAGTGAGAGTTAGAAGCAGGTATTGTATACAAAGAATAAGCTGCAAGTACCCGAATATGACTTGCAGGTGTCTGCTAACCACTGCAAAGAAAAGAGTGAGCAGCAGTAATAGAATAATGAATTAAACTGCAAGTACCTGGATGAGCCTTGCAGGTGTCTACTAACCACTGCAAAGAAAAGAGTGAGCAGTAGTCATAGAATAATGAATTAAACTTCAAGTACCTGGATGAGGCTTGCAGGTGTCTGCTAACCACTGCAAAGAAAAGAGTGAGCAGTAGTTATATAATAATGAATTAAACTGCAAGTACCTGGGAGAAGACTTGCAAGTGTTAACTGTTGATAAGATAAGGTCAATATGACCAAATAGTAGAGGAAATGCCTGATACATCTTGGTAGAGCTTTGAGCAGGAAATGCATATAAGATGAGCATAAGCGAATGCTGAAAATCCTTTTGGTAGGTCGGATTAACCTGTTCACCTGTGAAAGAAGGCAATTGACAAAAAAGAGAGATCTATACTCGGAGATGACCAAGATAGACTGGATGCTGCCACAGTAGATCACCCATGGGCCTTAATCATCACTTGTCTGAGAAAAATCATCCCGAGTATAGTCCTACTCAAAGCGGGCTGGCCGCGCATCCTCTAGGATGGCACAAAGGAGAGAAGCAAGGGAAATCCTGAGAAGGATCGCCAGAGGCTCTGATCACATGCTTCAGGTTACTAAATCACTGAACAATGAGACTAGTTGCGCCAAGAGGCCTATAGCTTGTCTGTGGATTGATCAGTGGAGTAGAGGACCCCGCGAAAGCATGGATTGGGAGCACTAGAGAACACTTGGCCATCACAGTTGTGAGATGATCGAAGAGACAATGCTACGCGTTGTCGCCATTGCTTGTCAAGCAAAGATTACCGTAACTGTGATGTATCCTAACAGAGCACAGCAGAGCTAACACATAGGGCCTCCCTAGCACGCACTCTGTGTTAGATGCCGGCTAGGATCTAAAGTCCAGTATTCCTCCGCATGAGAGTTTGATAGCCCCCACTACACACATATGCGAAATCTCCTCGCGATATGTGGTCACTGTGGTCTTACACCGGAATCCAATCCCTAGGGGGCCTATAGCAAGACTCCGCGACATCTCTGTGGCTCAGTGACCTGTTGGAGAAGAGAGAATAGAGAAGGAAGCAATACAAGAAGGGAACTGTGTCAGTATGGGATCCCTAATAAAAGCTTTGTTGAAAAACAAGAAGGAACACTAGGAAGTGTTTTGTAAAGAGAATGTTTGAAAAGGCAAGAGTAGAGATAAACCATCATGGTTGTGAGAGAATTTGGAGGACTATGAAGTCCTTTGCTGGCTTAAAATAGCCTTCCAAGCACACCCTCATCATCGACATCGAAGCATTCGACAGTTTTTTTAACAACGAGGAGAGGGGGTTCTTCGACTAGGATCACCCCTCTTGAGGAGCAAGGAATATCTGCAACTTCTTTGCCCTTTGAGGTTGCTGGATCAGGGAGATCTTCTTTGGGAAGCAGGTCACGCATCTTACCCTACCAGAGCATCCTTTGCACAAGCTGGCGGGGTGCTCGGCAGTTCTCAGTCAGGTGACCTGTCTCTTTGTGGAATTCGCAGTATGGTTCTGAGTCTCTAGACCTTTGATCGGCTGGTCGGTAAGGCTTTTTGTAGCTAGCCCTATCTTTCATGATCTGGCTTACTTCTAGCATGGCTTCATCTAGTTCAGACTCATGCAAGTCATCATCTTGCTGATGGCAGACTGCAACTATTTGAGAAGAAGCTAGTGGTTGCAATGAATCTTGAGCATGGTCACAGCTCAGGAAAAGGTATCGATGGCGCTGAAACCTTTTTCCTTTCCTCGAATGAGTTGGGAAATTATTGTGAGGAGACCTCGGAGGCTGTTTGTGAAAAGGATCTTTCTCTGATATGAGCTTGGAGATGAAGCCGGGGTTGCTTTTTTCGCCTTGGATGTATGAGTTGGCTAGGGCAACCAACTCTTGATATGTTCTTGGTGCACGGACATTGGTTTCAAACTTGAGAGGCCCTTCACGGAGACCGTGGATAAGAGCCACTCGGTACATTTCTTGACTGATAATATCGATGTCCAAAATTTGTCTTTGGAAATGATCAACGAACTGAGACCAAGTTTCATTGTTGCGCTGCGTGATCTCAAAGAGGGCTTCAGGACCGCCCTTTCTCTTGGATGAGGTAGAGAATCTGAGCAAGAACTCCCTTCGCAGATCAGCAAAGGAAGTGATGGAGTGAGGGCGAAGACCATCGAACCAGTCCCTCACTTGCCCATCAAAGGTTGTGACCAGGAGCTTGCACTTAGTTGCATCTGACAGAGTCTTGAGAGCAACAGCTGATTCGAAGGCTTGAAGGTGCTTTACTGGATCAATATCTCTAGTGTAGAATGGCAGTCGACGCTCTCTGAAGTTTGCTGGAGTAGGTTCATGACGAACATTCTCTGCAAATGGCGAAGACTCTTCCTGTTCACCTACAGCATAAGGATAAAAAGGAGCATAAGCTGCAACTACAAAAGGAGCAGGAGGGTTAAAGGGAAAAGCTACTGCAGGAGGAGCAAATGCAGGAGCTGCAGGGTAAGGGTGACTTCCCTGAAAGTTGAGAAATCTAGCAGGGCTTCCCTGGGCTGCTTCCAAAAAGAAGTTTTGGCGAGCAGCAAATTCTTCATTCTGATGTCGCAGAGGAGCTGCAGGCCATTGCGGGAAGGTTGTTGTGTAAGGAGGATAGACTGGCGGGCAAGCTGGAGGACAAGCTTGCTGGTGCTCCAAAGTTGGTGCTGGATTGATCAGAGTAGCTGGAGCAGCTGGAGTTGTTGCTGGTTGAGAGTCTAGCCGCTGCATGATCATAGCGAGCATTTGGTTGATTGCTTGGAACTGCTGTGCATTCTCACGACGTGATTGTTCAAAGGCCTCCAGAGAGGATCATCTATAGGACTTGGAGCACAATTATCGGCTGGTTGACGATCTGCCATGGCTAATTGTCACTGTTCACCGTCTGTTCGGATCTGAATGTTGCGTGTTAACTGTTGATGCGCGAAAGTGGCACCGGGCAGCTAACACGGAGGGAGTGTTTGATCTCACAAGCTAGGAGAGGAAGAAGATGAAGGTTGCGGGGGAAGAGGAAAGAAGCAAGCTACTGAGTGCTCGAGAGTGGAGCAAGCACTTGTCAAGGAGTTGCGGGGATAGAGGAGAGGGTGCTGAGAGCAGCCAGGAATGCTTATGAGAAAAAGGAGGTTGATCAGGAGCTGTCGAGTAGACGAGTACTTGGACAGTTATTCTTGCAGGTTAATGCCGAGAAGAGGATGAGCTGAGCTGAGAAAAAGAGAGGGGGCCGCTAGCAGCAGCAACAATAGACTTCGCCCACCGCGGCTTGAATGCCACTCTTGCGACGAGCTTTCCTTTGATTAATAACGAGAGTTACAACTTGCTAATACACCTTTTCAAGAAAGCAGTAAAGGGTACAAGAAGGAAGCTGGAGGCTAAGGTAGAAGTGCCACAAGAATCCGCACAGACTGAAGAGCGTAGCTGCCAGGCCATGCGGTTAAGGGAAACGGGAGGCCGCACGGACTGCAGAACCAGAGGTCGGCAGGCCGCGCGACTAAAGGCGCAGAGGGGGGTGCAGACTGAGAAATGGAGTCCGCAGGAGGAGAGCTGGCTGGCTGACTTCGAGCGTGAGAACCTTGGCAACGATCTGACCCCCCATTATGAGAGGCATCGGGGTCTATTTATAGGCCCGAGGAGTTAATGGCTTGCGGTGACGTTACCACGGGTGATACGGTAACTTGAGCGAGATGGAGACGGAGTCCGCCGAGTCTGCAACAGGCCGCATGGACTGGGGCTTGGTACTGAAGCCGGAGTTACTAACGGCAAAATGGGAGACTTAGTGGCGGACTGTGATGCGGGTTCGCGGAGTCCGTCACTGCTGAGCTGGGACTGTCCGCCTGCTGCTGGGATGGCGGATGCTGGAGGCCAAGCGGCGAACTATAAGGAGAATCCGCTGAGTCTGCCGCTAATTAAACTGAGCGAGCTTTAAGGGGGCGCGCAAGAGAGTGCCCGCGGAGTCCGTCGAGTCCGCACGAGGTTATGCGGACTGGGTCTGTCTTCTAGAGGGTTTGCTGCCCGGAGGACTGGAAGGAGTCCGCTACTGCTGACTGAATCCGCGCCAAGGCCGCGGACTGAGGAGGAGTTGACCCTGATGCTGTCGAGAAGCTGACACTGGCCAAGGAAAGGCGGACTGCAAAGATCGTCCGCCAAGTCCGCCGAGTCCGTGGCTGCTGTTGGAGTTACCATGATGATCTGGAAGTGATCAAACATGTAATCTCACTGCCAACGCGATATGAGCCTGCAGGGTCGCACATAAGAGATGTGGAGAAGTTGGTTGATTGACTGTGTTGGTAAAGGTTACCAATCACTGACCTGAATAGGGTTGTGGGCAAAGTGTTGCCTTAAAGGATCGACGGGTTGGGCAAATGTTGCCTTGGAAGGCTGGTTAGATTGTCGTCTGAGGGTCGATAGCATTCGTCGAGAATCGTCTTTCTGATTCCCGCCGATCGACGAGAATCATCTCTTTGATTCTCGCTGATCGACGAGAATCGTCGAGAATCAACATGCTGATTCTCGACGATCGACGACTTTGACATGTATCGTCGACCGCGGCTCGACGATCGACGAGTTCGTCGTGTATCATCAAGTCATGCTCGACGATCGGCGAGAATCGTCGAGTATTGCACTCTGATTCTCGCCGATCCATTATGATGCTCGATGATTGATTCTCGCCGAACCTGCTCAGTGATTCTCGCCGATTGTCGCCGATTCTCACCGATTGATACTCGCCGATTCTGAACCCTATTTCGGGGTGGTCTGCGGATAGCGATTTTCCTGGGTTTATTTATACCTTTGGTATAAATAGGACACTTAGGGTTTTCGGGAAATCTCTCGCGATTTTCTCCTGTAGCGAATCGAACCCGACGGAAGAGTTCCGCTCGTTCGCTCCGCCGATCCCGATTCCCGCCGCCGGAAGAGTTCCGCCACCGTGTTCGCTCCGTCGACCTCCTCTTCTCCGGCGACTGTCGCTGGTGCTGCTCTTCCTGGCGCGGATCTAGCAGTCCGTGGAATAGCAGAGGTGCGGTCTTCTCCATCCCGATCTTCCATGTGACGGAAAGACCAGTGTTCTCCCGCTCGTGTGGACTTCTGCAGAAACGTGGACATTAATCAAAGTTTGGAGCATCTCCGTTGAGTTGTGACTCAACGCCACCGAGGTAATTTTTGCCTAGTTTTTACTAACTTCTTAATTCAACGTTCATGGCCCGATCCACATCTCTTTGGGTTTTTCTTGATGTTTATTTTTCCGCTGCGTGCACAAGTGTTGTGCCACCCACATAGAGAAACCCAATATTGGTATCAGAGCCAGGTTTCGGCCATGATCGTTGTTTTGGAAGTTTGTTATTCCAGTGCGTGTAAACCTAGGGATTTAGAAGTGTTCTAAATGTCTAGATTTAGTCTTGGTCTCCTCCAAGAACGTCTGGGATTTCGTGGGAATTTCTAAGTGTTAGAAATTGTTGTCTCCTTAGCAGTAACCATCCCTCGAGTATGTTTTGGATTGTGAATCCAACATAGAGAGATGAGCTTGTCTACTGCTTTAAGTTGAGTTGTCTTTGCCTTTGTCCAATGCATGTAAATCTGAGGATTTGGAAGTTTCCGGATGTTCAGATTTAGCCCTTCCTTCTATCAAATGTTGATGGTGTCAGGATGTGCACATAAGGGATGCATGTGGTTTTAGGAATTTTGTTTTTCTTTGGATGTGCACATTGATCAAATGTTTATCATGGTTAATTGTTAACCTATAATTGAAAAATCCCTTCATCTAATATTAAGTGTTCGGATGCCTTCCGATGGATGACACTCTTCCTGCCTCGATCGATGAAGTGTGGGCTTGCCAAAGCAAGGTGCATTAATCTATCTTGGTAAGGGTGCGAGCGGATAATTGTGATATCCCACTGTCGACATCGGGTCATACTTAACTAGGTGACCTCAAAGGTTGAGTGCCTAGAGGCATAGGGTTGGCATGCACCATATGATGGATGCGAATAAGGAGTTATTCACCAACCATACAAGAATTGCATGAGGACGCAATTGGCAAGCGTTGCCTACCTAAATAACCGCATCGTGAGAGGAACGCCAAAGCAGACTCATAGTGTTGGTGAAATACGGATCTTGTCCACTAAGAGAGTAGCTCGCATGAACTCTCCGAATTGTTAGTGAGGGCTATCATTTCGAATAAAATATTGGGAGTTTTTTAATTGAAGTCCAAATTAAAATAAATTATATTTGAAATTTGGTACTGATTTTATTCTGCATAAATTCTTGTAGAATTCCATGGCAAGTGTTTCACACTCCACGTTGTCTCTGAGAGCCATCCTTGAGAAGGATAAGCTCAGTGGGACAAATTACATGGACTGGTACAGGAACCTGAGAATTGTTCTCAGGCAGGAGCGAAAGGTCTATGTCTTGGAAAAAGAAGCCCCCGAGGTGCCGACCGGGAACTCTTCCCGTGTTGAGAAGGATACTTATAAGAAGTATACTGACGATGCTTTGGATGTCGAATGCCTTATGCTTGCCACCATGAACTCTGAGCTTCAGAAGCAACATGAGAACATGGGGTGCAAGGAGATTGACGAGCATCTCAAGAAAATGTTTCAAGGGCAGGCTCGTCAAGAGAGGTTCGACATCACGAAAGCATTGTTTCAGTGCAAGATGGGAGTTCGAGACTCAGTAGGGACTCACGTACTCAAGATGATTGGGTATATCGAGAACCTTGAAAGGCTGGGTTTTCCTCTTGGTCAAGAGTTGGCCACGGATCTGATCCTGCAATCGTTGCCGGACAGTTATGAGCAGTTCGTCTTGAACTACAACATGAATGAGATAGACAAGACACTGCCCGAACTCCTAGGCATGTTGAGAACTGCCGAAATCAACATGAAGAAGGCCAAGCCTGCCAGCCCCACACTGATGGTGCATAAGGGCAAGGGCAAAGCCAAGGGTTCCAAGAAGACGAAGGTGGGACCTAAGTCATATCTTGAGCCCAAGTCTTCAGCACGGATGAAAAAGAAAAGCACGGTGAAGGAAGGGAAATGCCACCACTGTGGCAAGGCTGGTCATTGGAGGAGGAACTGTCCTTCATACATTGAGGGTCTGCAGAAATTGAGGGGAGGTATGACTTCCGCTTCAAATCTTTACGTTATCGAGATAAACCTTTCTGCTCCTTCATCTTGGGAATTGGATACCGGATGTGGTTCTCACATTTGTACAAATGTGCAGGAACTGGGAAGGAGAAGATTGCTGAGTAAAGGGGAGGTGGACCTCCGCGTCGGCAATGGAGCAAGTGTTGCTGCTGTAGCCGTAGGGGTTTATCGTCTTTCTTTTCCCAGTGGGCTTGTAATAGAACTTGATAATTGTTATTTCGTTCCGGCCATAACTAGAAACATTATATCTATTTCATGTTTGGACATGATTGGATTTTCTTTTATAATTAAGAACAATTGTTGTTCTATATTTAAGAATGATGTTTGTTATGCTGTAGCCCAATTATTTAATGGTCTTTATGTTTTGAACTTGGACCATCTGATCTGTAATGTAGAAAATAATAAAAGACTAAGAACAAATGACTCAAACCCTACGTATCTCTGGCATTGTCGTTTGGGCCATATCAACGAGAAGCGCATATCCAAGCTCCATAGAGATGGACTTTTGGACTCATTTGATTATGAATCATTTGAGCGATGCGAGTCTTGTTTGTTAGGCAAGATGACTAAAGCTCCTTTCACTGGTTATACTGAGAGGGCTGAGGATCTCTTGGGTGTTGTACATAGTGATGTATGCGGACCCATGAGTTCCATGGCTAGAGGTGGGTATTTCTACTTTGTTACATTTACTGATGATTTCAGTAGATACGGATATGTGTATCTTATGAAGTGCAAATCCGAGACCTTTGAAAAGTTCAAAGAGTTCAAGAATGAAGTAGAAAACCAGTTGGGTAAAAGGGTTAAAGCACTCCGATCTGATCGAGGTGGCGAATACCTGAGTCATGAGTTCCATGATCATCTGAAAGAGTGTGGTATTGTATCACAGCTCACTCCACCTAGAACACCACAACATAACGGTGTGTCTGAGAGGAGAAATCGTACTCTGTTAGACATGGTACGTTCGATGATGAGTCATGCAGACTTGCCTGTTTCCTTTTGGGGTTTTGCTTTAGAGACTGCTGCAATGACATTGAATCGCGCTCCAACTAAAACGGTTCTGAAGACACCATATGAGATATGGACTGGGAAGCGTCCTAGTATGTCGTTCATTAAAATTTGGGGCTGTGAGGCATACATGAGACGTGAAATGCCTGACAAGATGGAACCCAAATCGGATAAATGTTATCTGGTGGGATATCCTAAGGAAATGAAAGGGTATTACTTTTACCTACCGTCTGAGGGCAAAGTGTTTGTCGCAAGGACTGGTGTCTTCTTGGAGAAAGAGTTCTTATCAAGAAAGACTGAAAAGGTAGAGCTTGAAGAAGTTCAAGAACCACATGTAGTGAATGAACCGGAATTGGATTCTGAGACATGACTATAAGATGTTGTAGCTAGAGAACCTGCTCAAGGAACACAAGTCCTACGTAGATCTGGTAGACCGAGGTTTGAGCCTAAGAGATATGGATTTCTCGTGTCTCAAATAGGTAATGTGTTGCTTATGGATCATGATGATGAACCAGCAACCTACCAAGAGGCTATGGATGGACCGGACTCCGACAAATGGCTTGAGGCTATGAAATCCGAAATGGACTCCATGTATGTAAACCAAGTTTGGAACTTGGTGGAACCACCTGAAGGGGTACGACCCATAGGGTGTAAGTGGGTCTTCAAGAAGAAGACCGACATGGATGGGAATGTACAGACATTCAAAGGGCGACTAGTGGCTAAGGGTTTCAAGCAAATTCATGGTATTGACTATGATGAGACCTTTTCCCCTGTTGCCATGGTAAAGTCCATAAGGATATTGCTTGCTGTTGCTGCGTATTATGACTACGAGATCTGGCAGATGGATGTCAAAACGGCTTTCCTTAATGGAAATCTCCTTGAGGAAGTGTATATGACACAACCCGAGGGTTTTGTATCCCCAGATGAAGCCACTAAAATATGCAAGCTGAATAAGTACATTTATGGACTGAAACAGGCCTCTCGAAGTTGGAATCTTCGTTTTGATGAGAAAATCAAAGAGTTTGGTTTCATCAAGAATGAAGATGAGCCTTGTGTTTACAAGCGAATCAGTGGGAGCATTGTTGTCTTCCTGATATTGTATGTAGATGACATACTGTTGATTGGGAATGACATTCCTACCCTGAAAGTTGTTAAGAACAACCTAGGGAACTGCTTTTCAATGAAGGATTTGGGTGAAGCGACTTATATACTCGGTATTAAGATCTATAGAGATAGATCGAAGAAGTTGCTGGGTTTGACCCAGAGTACGTACATCGAAAAGGTGTTGAAGCGGTTCAACATGCTTGAGTCCAAGAAAAGATTTTTGCCCATGTCTCATGGTGTGAATCTCTCTAAGGACCAGTGTCCAAAGTCTTGTGAAGATAAGGACCGCATGAAGTTGATTCCATATGCTTCGGCAATTGGATCAATTATGTACGCGATGTTATGTACTCGACCCGATGTCTCCTTTGCTTTGAGCATGACTAGCAGGTATCAGTCAGACCCCGGTGAGTGTCATTGCATTGCAGTCAAGAATATCCTGAAGTACTTGAGAAGGACTAAGGACGTGTTCTTGGTGTATGGTGGAGAGGAAGAGCTCGTTGTAAGTGGTTACACGGATGCTAGCTTCCAAACTGATCGAGACGACTCCAAGTCTCAGTCAGGTTTTGTGTTTTGCCTGAATGGAGGAGCTGTGAGCTGGAAGAGTTCCAAGCAAGAGACAGTTGCTGATTCTACAACAGAGGTCGAGTATATCGCAGCAACTAATGCGGCGAAGGAGGCTGTGTGGATTAGGAAATTCATCGGCGAGCTTGATGTAGTTCCTAGCATTGTTGGTCCCGTAGTTCTCTACTATGATAATAATGGTGCAATTGCACAATCTAAGGAACCTAGATCTCATCAGCGCTCCAAGCACATACTTCGGCGGTTTCATCTTATTCGTGAGATTGTCGAACGAGGAGATGTAAACATTTGCAGAGTGCCGACTGAGGAAAATATTGCGGATCCGCTGACAAAGCCTCTCACGCAGAGAAAGCATGATGGTCATACTAGATCGATGGGTATACGATACCTAAATGATCAACTCTAGCGAGAATCTTGTGGGTTGCATGTAATCTTGTATTTTGTTGGCTGTTTGTTCATATGATGAACTGTGTACCTAATTTTCCTTTTATAATTAATGGCAAATTCTTTTATTATGTTTTTCTATATGATAGTTAAATGTTAACATAATAGATACCCTGAGAATGTTCGCTTCCATGGGACATCAAGTACGTGACTTGAATGTGAGAGCCCATGATTTATTTGAAGCTTCATTCTTAAAGGTCCCTGGTCGAGTATCATCATAGAAGCTAAGGGTGATGATGGTACATGGAGACTAGCACGTGTGTTGACTGATGACCGGTTCTCACAGGTCATGATATTGTGATATCAAGTCATCACGTGGGTACTTGTTAGTGAACAAGTTGTACTGGACAGACCCAACCTGAGACTGCTCTGTGGATTGTCATCCAATCGTGTCACGAGTAGGTCTCAATTGACAATGGTGTTGTGATCCTTTGACCTGAAGTCACAGCATTCATCAAGTGAGGAAGAGCGTGCTTTGATGCCATCTAAAGTCTTCCTTGAGAAAGGTTGATGATAAGGGTGGTTGTTGGGCATGTTACGAATCATTTGGGTGTTTGTGTGTGAGCAGATATGGGATTTGTCCTCTTGTATGACAGGAGTTGCATCCATGGGCCCCTTGATGGAACTGGACTGAGAAATGCATGGCCATGCTTGGTTGAGTCAATATGTGATATTGGACTCACCATTCTCTAGAAGTCCGTCCTGGATCAAGAAACTTGGATTGAGCTATTACGAGGGTGACACGGTCCATGCCTCTAGTTCTTTCCGGATGTAAGGGATAAAGGGACAAAGACAACGCTGATATATTGGTCATAAAGGCTTATGAGTTATAAACTCTTATTGCTTGGGGAGCAATGATGCATTGCTAGATGCCGCTCATTGTTTGTGAGGTTTTTGCTTTGATACTTTCGAGATCAAGTGGGAGTCTGTTGGAGTTACCATGATGATCTAGAAGTGATCAAACATGTAATCTCACTGCCAACGCGATATGAGCCTGCAGGGTCGCACATAAGAGATGTGGAGAAGTTGGTTGATTGACTGTGTTGGTAAAGGTTACCAATCACCGACCTGAATAGGGTTGTGGGCAAAGTGTTGCCTTAAAGGATCGTCAGGTTGGGCAAATGTTGCCTTGGAAGGCTGGTTAGATTGTCATCCGAGGGTCGATAGCATTCGTCGAGAATCATCTTTCTGATTCCCGCCGATCGACGAGAATCATCTCTTTGATTCTCGCCGATCGACGAGAATCGTCGAAAATCAACATGCTGATTCTCGACGATCGACGACTTCGACATGTATCGTCGACCGCGGCTCGACGATCGACGAGTTCGTCGTGTATCATCAAGTCATGCTCGACAATCGGCGAGAATCGTCGAGTATTGCACTCTGATTATCGCAGATCCATTATGATGCTCGATGATTGATTCTCGCCGAACCTGCTCAGTGATTCTCGCCGATTGTCGCCGATTCTCACCGATTGATACTCGCCGATTCTGAACCCTATTTCGGGGTGGTCTGCGGATAGCGATTTTCCTGGGTTTATTTATACCTTTGGTATAAATAGGACACTTAGGGTTTTCGGGAAATCTCTCGCGATTTTCTCCTATAGCGAATCGAACCCGACGGAAGAGTTCCGCTCGTTCGCTCCGCCGATCCCGATTCCTGCCGCCGGAAGAGTTCCGCCGCCGTGTTCGCTCCGTCGACCTCCTCTTATCCGGCGACTGTCGCTGGTGCTGCTCTTCCTGGCGCGGACCTAGCAGTCCGTGGGATAGCAGAGGTGCGGTCTTCTCCATCCCGATCTTCCGTGTGACGGAAAGACCGGTGTTCTCCCGCTCGTGTGGACTTCTGCAGAAACGTGGACATTATTCCACGTAGAATTCGCCACCAGCAGAAATCAAAGTTTGGAGCATCTCCGTTGAGTTATGACTCAACGCCACCGAGGTAATTTTTGCCTAGTTTTTACTAACTTCTTAATTCAACGTTCATTGCCCGATCCACATCTCTTTGGGTTTTTCTTGATGTTTATTTTTCCGCTGCGTGCACAAGCGTTGTGCCACCCACATAGAGAAACCCAACAGCTGCTGCAAAGCCGAGTCCGCTCATGTTGGAGATGGAGAGCCTGGCTGTTGCTGTTGAGATTCAGCGGTGAAGGTGGACTGGAAGTCTCGACTGTACTTCGAGTCTGCCGAGCTCACGATGAACGGGACGTTTCTGCTGGTCTTGGCGGTTAGCCGGCTGGCGGCCTAAGGCAGGTAGGTAGTTTAGTACGGCAGAGAAATGCCTGCGTAGATAAGCTTGCAGTTGAGCTGAAAAATGGGGAGGCCTGCAGAGGAGACTGCGGAAGCAGTCCGCGGCCCCTGTCGACCAAGTGAAGGTGCGCGGCCTGGTCTGTCAAACCGGTGAGACCGCGCAAGCTGCGTGGCCTGAGCGGACAGAGACTTCTATCCACCCTCCCTAGGGTATCACGGCCTCCAGGAGGAACCTGGGGCAGGCCGCGACGAGCGAGCTGGCTTCGTTGGATAGGATCGCCGATTTCCGGGGTTAACAAGGATGTTGGCCTCCGACGATCCTCTTTTCGGATTCTTCGGCGAGAGGAAGAAGGTAGAAGGAGTGGGGCTTCATGTTACCTTGGGGGGCCAGTCCAAAAATTGCAGGTTTGTCATCATGGATGATCCCAATAGCTACAACGCCATATTCGGACAGCCCCTCATCACCGCCATCCATTGCATACCGTCCTCGTTCCTCTAATGCCTCAAGTTCAACACTGAGGGCATCCAGGTTCGGGTCCGGGTAGACCCCAAGGTGGCAAGGGAGTACTATGTGATCGCGGTCAACACCATATCCTAGCAAGGAGGAGCCGAGGAGATGGAGAGGAGGGTGGAGGAGCTTTCTGTCTAGGAGGCCACAGAAGAAGCTGGGGAGATGGTTGATTAAGAGGATGATGTTCACACCCATGTGGAGGTGGCGGAGGAAGAGGTGGAGGAGCTGGCCGAGTTCATGGTCGTGAAGGAAGTTGAGGAGGAAGTTATTTCCCCAAGTGACATGGTTGTGGTTGAGTGGGAAGACCAGTCCCAGCTGGAAGCAGCAGAGGAGGTGGTAGAGATGGACATCCTCACCCGGGGTGGAAGGGTGGAGAATCTGCGGATTAGTGGGGGACAGAGCCCGGAGGACCAGGGGAGGATGTTGGAGTGCATCCAGAAGATCATCGACATCTTCGCATGGAGCGCGAAGGATATGTAGGGGAATGATGTGGATGTGGATTGCCTTCGCCTCAACCTTGATGCAGACGCCCACCCCATCTGGCAAAAGAAGAGGTCCACCGCTGACAAGATAGCCGAGCCCATCCAAGAGGAGGTTGAGAAGCTCCTAAAGTCGGGGTTTGTAACAGAGATAAAGTATTCAGGCTGGGACTCCAATGTGGTGATGGTCAAGAAGGGGGATGGCCATTAGAGGTTGTCTATCGACTTCTCTCTTTTAAATAAAGCATATCCTAAAGATTGTTACACCTTGCCTCAAATTGACGAGCTGGTTGACTTAGCCATCGAGTTTTCACTAATGAGCTTTTTATATGTGTTTTCGGTTTATCACGAGATCAGGATGCACCCGCCTGACATGAAATATGTCTCCATCATCACAGGGGAGGGTTACTACTATTACAAAATGATTCCCTTTGGGATAACAAATGCAGGGGCAACATTTCAAAGCATGATGGACCAGGTCTTCCAGGAGCGGAAGGGGAGGAACCTGGAGGTGTACGTTGATGACGTCATGATCAAGTGTCGTGATGTTGACTCTCACCTCCAGGATCTGGTAGATACCTTCGGCACCCTACGAAAATATAAAATGTGGTTGAATCCCTTGAAGTGTGTCTTTGGGGTGAGTAGCACTAAGTTCCTAGGTCATCTCCTTACTCCAGCGAAGGTAAAACCCAACCATAATAAGGTGAGGAAAATTATGGAATTGGGGTTGCCTCGGAATGCCAAGGAATCCGATACCTTACAGGGAAGCTGGCAGGTCTTAGAAGGTTCCTCTCTCTGCCTAGAGAGATGTGGTCACCATTATTTGAAGCGCTAAGGGGAGGCCAGAAATTCGAGTGGTCCGAGGAATACGAGAAGGCCTTCCAGGCCTTGAATAAATAGCTGACCTGAGCTCTACTTCTCTAGGGACCAAAGGAGGAGGAAGACTTGTCCCTGTACGTTGGGGTCGGGGGTTGAGGCCCATAGCTCCGTCCTAGTCAGGGAAGAGGGAAAAAGCAGCTACCGATCTAGATGTGAGTATGGTCCTGAGGAAGGAAGAGCTTTTGTACCCTATCTTAGAGGAGTTGTCGTTCGCCGTAGTCATCTCGGCCTGGAGGCTCCATCCATACATCCAGGAACACTCTATCTATGTGGTGACTGTCCATCCCCTTCATAACATCTTTGAGGGGGTGGAACACTCGGGGAGGCTTGCAAAGTTGTCGATTGAGCTGAGTGAGTTTGACATTTACTTTCTCCCTCGACAATCGATCAAGGCCCAAGAAATGACCGACTTCCTAGCCGACAATGTGGTCAAGGTGGCGGAGGCCAAGCTCACTCATCTGGCCCCATGGAGGGTGAAAGTTGATGGTGCATCGGGAAGACACTCCTTGGGCGTGGGTGTGATCCTGGAGAGCCCTCAGGGGATGAAGATAGAGAAAATTGTGGTCATCCATTTCCCCATCACCAACAATCAAGCAGAGTATAAGGCAGTGATTATAGGGCTGCGTCTGGCCAGGGAGCTGGGAGTATAAGACGTGGAGGTGCTAACAGACTCCATGGTGGTGTCCTCCCAGAAAAACGGTGAGTTAAAAGCCTGGGAGCCTATTCTACAATTATACCTGGCATAGGTGAAGGGGATCATCCACATGTTCCAAACATTCTCCATCAAACATGTACCATGGGAGAAGAATGAGCAAGTGGACCAGCTGGACAAGTTCGGACCCAGTGCGGGGGGAACCCTGACCGACCTATTCCACCCTACCATTAAAGATCGGGAGCTGATGGAAGTGCATCGGTGCCCTTCCTGGATGTACTCCTTCACAACCTTCTTGTCCATAAGGGTGTTCCCAGAAGGCCTGGATAAGCAATGCTTCAAGTATAAGTTAACATACTATCCGATGTGCGAAGGGAAGCTGTATCGGAAGTCTATCTCGGGGCTTGTAGCCCATTGCGTGGCTGAAGAGGTGGTACCAAGGATCTTGGAGTAAGTGCACTCCGAGGAGTGCGGGAGTCACTCAGGTAGCAGGATCCTGGAGGGAAGGATAGTAAGGCAAGGGTACTTCTGCCAAATCTGGGCCAGGATACCACCTAGTTTGCAATGAAGTTTGAGAAGTGCTAGTTATTCTCTCCTCTCCAACTGCTACCAGCCCATGGGCTCAGAAGCATCATTTCCCCTAGCCATTCACTATCTAGGCAATGGATCTTGTGGGACCCTTCCCCCAGGCTAGTGAGCAGAGAAGATTCTTGCTAATAATGATTGATTATGTTTCTAGGTGGTTGGAGGTCAAGGCGCTCACCAAGGTGACCTCCCAAGTGATCCAGAACTTCATTTGGGGAGAGATCATTTGCCGATACGGATTGCCTCAGGCCATTGCTATGAACAATGGCCATAATTTGTCAGCATAGAGTTCATCAACTTCTATGGCCAGCTAGAGATTGATCTTAGGTTCGCGTTAGTTCATCACCCAAGGAGTAACGAGAAAGTGGAGGCGGTGAACAAAATAATTGTAAACTTGTTGAAAAAGAAGGTTGAAAACCTGAAGGGGAGCTGGGTGGATCAACTTCCTTCAGTCCTCTAAGCCCGGAGAACCACGCCCAACACCGCCACGGGGAAGACTCCCTTCAAACTCTCACACGGCTGTGAAGCTGTGCTCCCGATAGAGTTTGGGGTCCAGACAATGTGGATAGTGGAGGTAGATGAAGGCAAGGAATAATGGAGGGTCGAGAATGAGAGCGAGCCTCAACTCTCCTTGGACTTGACATAGGAACTCAGAGATGTTGCGGTAGTCAGGCAAGAAGAAATTAAACGACACATGGACAAGTATTTTTACAAACACGTTAGAATCAAACAATTTGCGGAAGGGGACTTGGTCCTAAAAAGGTAGATGCTGCAGGAAGATCAACTGCAGTGGGAAAACTCGATCCAAATTGGGAGTGTCCGTTTATTGTCAAGGAGGCATTGAAGTTAGGGGGTATCGCCTCCAGAGTGTGGAGGGCGAGACCCTAAGTCAAACCTGTAGCGGTGATGACCTGAAGCATTTCTATCCTTAAACCATGTACGTGACATCTTTTTCTAATATGAAATATCTTGACATTCTAGACTTTTTGCGATGGATTTATTTGCAATGGATTATTTGAATAGGTGAAGAGTTCACCAACCCAAACCCCGAGCAGATCCTAATGTCAGGCTCCAACTAGCTGACAGGCCTGTATGTCACTTGACGGTGTCTACCTAGAACTCGAGCAGATACCGTTGTCAGGCTCCCACTAGCTAGCAGGGCTGGATGTCACTCGATGGTGTCTAACTTGTCCTCGAGCATATTCTGCTACCATGCTCCTATTAGCTTGCATGACTAGATATCACTAGATGGTGTCTACCCAGACCCCGAGTAGATCCCGTTGTCAGGCTCCCAATAGCTGGCAGGGCTGGATGTTACTTGACGTTGTCTACCCAGACCGTGAGCAAATCTCGCAGCCAGGCTACAACTAGCTGTTAGGGTTGGATGTCGTTCGATGGTGTCTATCCAGACCTAGAGCAGATCCCGCTACATGCTCCCACTAGCTGGCAGGGCTGAATGTCATTCGACGGTGTCTACCCAGACCCCGAACAGATCCCACTGCCAGGTTTCCATTAGCTGGAAGGTCAGGATGTCACTCGATGGTGTCTACCCATACCCTGAGCAGTTCCCACTGTCAGACTCCCACTAGCTTGTATGGATGGATGTTACTCGATGGTGTCTACCCAGACCCCGAACAGATCCCGCTACCAGGCTCCCACTAGCTGGCAGGGCTAGATGTCACTCGACGGTGTCTACCCAGACCCCGAGCAGATCCCGCTTTCAGGCTCCCACTATCTGGCAGGGCTATATGTCACTCGATAATGTCAACCCAGACCCAGAGTAGATCTCGCTGTTAGGATCCCACTAGCTAGCAAGGCTGGATGTCACTCGAAGGTGTCTACCCAGACTCCGAGCAGATCCTGCTGTCAGGCTCCCACTAGCTGGTAGTTCTAGATATCACTTGATGGTGTCTACCCAGACCGTGAGTAGATCCCACTCCCAGGCTCCCACAAGGTGGCAGGGCTGGATGTCACTCGATGGCATCTACCCAGACCCCGAGCAGATCCACCCGTAAGGCTCGTATTAGTTGTCACGGTTTGATGTCACTTAGTGGGCATTGAAGGTTTCGAGGAGCTGGTCCAAGAAATGATGCTGTTGGAACACCCTATTACTGATTTGGGCAAGGATCACTATGTCCTTTAGGAAATTTGTTTTGACCTCCTTATATAGATCTAAAGGTCAATTAGATTGAGTCTAAGGGTTAGTATTTAGGTTTGAAAGCTGCCCTCAAGACCCTCAAGACCAGATATTTCAGTTCAGGAGACTAAGTCATTTCGTCGAGCTCAGGTCGACGAATCGTCGAACTCCATTCGACGATCTCTGAGCTCACTTCGACGAATCGTCGAACTCCATTCGACGATCACTGAGCTTAATTCAACGAGTATTCGAACTCCGTTCGACGATCTTCGAGCTCAGATCGACGTTCATGTCTCTAGTTTGTTTCCCTATCTCTGAGCTCAGTTCGATGATAGTTGAGCTCAGATCGACGATTTCTGCTTTAGTCTAAGTCCAGTCACTGAGCTCAGTTCGACGATAGTTGAGCTCAGGTCGATGTTTTTCTAGAGAGATCGACGTTTTTCAAGATTCAAATTCAGTCAGTTTTGGTATTCCCTTCTATTTATTCCCAGCATTTACTTCAAGAATCTTGTAGCCGTTTCAATTAATCTGGAGCAAGTTTCAAGGAGATTTTAAAGGAATGTTTTATCAGACTTTTCTCCAGAAGACAAAATGCATTTAAGGAAGTCATTTATGACAGGCTAACGACTATCTTGGACAGAGAATTATTCTATTCAGATATAAGGAATAAAAGATTATTCATTCTCCTGGTTAACAACAATAACAATAACAAGAAGGAGAGAAAAAGTTGCAGATATTCACAGTCATAGAATTCTTACAGGAACACACATCACTAAAGGAGATCAATATACTGGAATTTCTAGATCCCTTTTGATTCCAGTATTCAAAGGCCTTATAATTCAAGACTCCAGACACCACACATTTCAGCAACTGCTGGAATCATCTTTTGCTGGAGATCAAATCTTCTGAAGGCCTATCACCCTATTGCAAAGCTTCACTTCCTGAACAACACAAGATCTCAGGGGGAGCTTTGACAACATTCACTATCTTCTCTCTGATTGTTGACAGAGAAGATCATCTCACCTCTCTCTCTCTCTCTCTGCTGTAAAGGGTTTATCAAACTCCCTTCAAAAGTTTGTGTTGGTTTCTGAGACCTTATCAAAACTAAGTGGTGTCAAGACACCTGATCAAAAAATCTAGTTTGGTTTTTGAGCACCTTATCAAAAGCTCATTGGTGCCCAGGACACCTGATCAACTCATCCTGCAGTGGATTCCTACCTAGGGTGGTAGAAGAGTGGATGTACCCAGATTGATTGGGGAACCACTATAGCTCCTTGTTGTTGAAACCGGAATCCGGTCTCCTGTGGAGTTCGACCCTTGGGGAAGGGGTGGTCTCGTGCCTACTTCGCTCCTGCAAGAAAAACAACAAAGAAGGCAAGGAGAAACAGACCCAAGGGCTCGGCAGGGAGGTCCCACCACAAACCCGGAAGATCTTTGAGCGCTTCCCCTCCTTAGCCAGAAGCCGAGCTAAGGTACCCTCAGAAAGCACTTGAAGATTGGGGCAGGAGAGCACAGGGAAGAACCTGCTTTCTGGGGTACCCCTTGGGTCCTATTTATAGCTTTTGAAATCCGGACTGCAAATAACCAAAAGAACTAACCTGAAATTACCAGAAAACCCTTGGTTGGGTCTGCCAACAGCCAAACTCCGCTGTTTTGAAGGGCTATGGGCAGACCAGCGGGGGCAAAATAGTAAAAAGTACCTCATACATCCAGGCGAGCTGGGGAGCTTTGGCCACCTCGGCATGTTCTGCTCGCCTACTGCTGCCGAGATCCACTGCGAGGACGCGAGTTGTGTCTCGCTCGGCATATGCCGAACTCGGGGTCGCCGATCGTCGATCTCTAGTCGACGGATGCCGAGCTCAGGCTCGCCCCCTTTACTGCCGAGCTCTCCTATTGTCCTCAGCCCGATTTGCCTAGACCCTGGTGACCTTGCTCGCCGGACATGGGGTTGTACACAATCCCCGCTCTTTTCGAGCTTGTCAAAGCTCGGAGAGAAACATACAACCCCAAGTGTGCGGCGAGCGCTGGTTGGCGAGTTGGAGGGAATCTTCTGGTGGGGGCCATCTGCGGCTATATATATGTGCACCTGCCCACCCGCCTGACTCTTGTCATTCCCTTTGCTGCCTTGCCAAGATGCCTCTTCCTAAGGAGATCCAAGAGCGCATAGACCGAGCCCGCCTGGCCTCCGCGGCTCGCGTTGCTGCTCTGACGGCGGTCCCCGCGAAAGCTCCCCAAACCGATTCTACCGAGCCCAGTTCCAAGAAGTCAAAGCCATTCCATGAGGCAGCTGAGCCCATTTTCAACGACCTGAGGGCCACCCTGGCTCGCGAGAACGGCTCTTCCACCCGAACTATTCTTGAGAAGGATAGAGAGGTGCTCGTAGTTGGCGAAGACCTGGACGGTCAACCAGATGGTGAGGGCGTCGCGCCGCGAGAGCCCACACCGCGGGGCGAGACCACGCTCGCCAACTCGCGATTCTCGCCACCGGACAGCCATACCGGGGACCCGCCTCTTCTCTTTGGGATCCTGCCTGTGAGCTCGCAGAGGCCGAATTCTCCAGTGCGCACCTCCCCTCCTCGCCAAGCTGACGTAGTCGTGGGGGAGGGTCTGGGGACCATTCCCACTTCGGGATTCGAGCTCATCTCGTCGGAGGCTCGCGGACACGGTCGCGGGAAGGATCTGAGGTTCATACCTCCCCGCACTTCCCTCGATCTGCCGAGCTCGTCTGGTTAGTATTGCTTGACTTCTCGCTCCATGAGTTTTTGCTCTTTTTGCTAATACCTGTCTTCACAGCTCTTCCCAGTCAATCGGCTGCCGAGAAATCCTCGCGGGCAGCCCACTATTCTCCCCTCCCTTCCCCGAGCTAGCTGGACTCTTACCTGGCTCCTGAGGTGGATCAAGGCGAGTTGACGAGGAGGGAGGTCAAGCTCCTCAAAAAGTTGGTGTGCGGGCTGTGCGAGGTGCGGGGGGTCAATGAGACGCTGCAGCGCGACTACGCGCGTCTTGCTGACGAGGTGCGCCGTGGTTAAGCTGGCGAGCTGATGTCCCCCTCCCGGCTCCTAGACGAGATAGACGACGGTCTCTCGGTTGCGTAGAGGAATTCCGGAAGGATCCGCGAGCTGCTCCGCATGCGGCAGCCTGGGGGGCGGGGGTCGCGAGGACGGGGTAGGTAAGTGAGCGGCTCCTTTGCCGAGCCGATCGGCACTCGCATCCCAATGCCCTCCCTGCTTGCGCGCCGTGCTTTTTAAATCCTGAACATTATTTCTGTAATAAATAACTCTTAGAATACTCTTGATCATGTTACTTAAATAAAATGCTGCAATGTTCGACTTAGCCTTGGTTGGGATGCGCCGGAAGTCGGCGAGCTGGGGTGGCGAGCTGGGGCAGCGAGCTGCGCTGATTGGACAGCCTGCCTCAGATTTCTTTTCCTATAAATAGCCCCCCTCACCTACCCCCGTAATGTGCCTTTATTGTTTTTTTCCCTTTTCCCTGTGCTTTTCCGTTTCCTGCTCGCGCTCTACCTCTGCCTCCGCGAATCATGGGCAAGGCGAATCCAGATGCCGACGGTCGCTCCAAGTGCGCTCAGCACTTCACGGACTATTACTTCTTCGAGGGGCACACTAGCAAGGAGGAGCTCACTGAGTTTGTAGCGGACCGCGTTCCGCCGGGCTTTGAGGCTCGCAGGCCAAAACAGGGGGAGGCCATCAATACCTTTTACGAGGATGAGCTCGCCTTCCGCCTTTCTCATTTTGAGGTGGGGTTACGCCTCCCCTGTGGCCGGAGATCTGGCAGATCTTAAAATACTACGGTGCCGTGCCCGCGCAGCTGAATTCCAACGCCATCGTGCTGATGGTGGCGTTCGTGAGTTACCTCCGGCGGGAGAGGATCGAGTTCATCCTGACGGTGTTCAGGAAGCTCTTCTCCTACAAGGCGACGCCGGACGGGGTCGCCTACTTCGGCGGCTCGCTAATCAAAGTTCGCGAGATCGCGAACAAGCACCACACCTGGATGACCAAGATCGCCTTCATCAAGGGCGATCTCGGCAACATCCCCTACTCGCCTCAGCAGAAGGGCGAGGAGGTGTACCGCCCGCCGGCTGTGTCCGACAACGACCCCGAACTCCACAAATACTTCCTCCACAAAGATTTCGAGGTCGCTTTCCTGCGGAGGGGCCTCGACGCGCTCCCCCCCCCCCCCATTCTGCCTGGCGAAGGTATGCTTCCCTCCTCGTCTTGCCGAGTTCGCCTGACCGCCGAACTCGCCATATCATTGCTGAATTCCAAACTTTTCGAAGTGTTTTCCTGCAGGGGAGAGAATAATCCCCGTGAACCCTCCGTTCGCGGATCCGGGGCTCCATTCCGACCCTCTTGCTCGCGAGAGGGCGGCGGAGGCGGCCTGCCGAGATGAGGCGGCCCACTCGCAACCCTCGTCCAGCAAGAGGTGACTTGAGGACGTGGGGTCAAACCCGCCATTCGGCCATCGACAAATGAAGAAGATGCGGAGAGCCCTGCTGGCTCCGCGGGGGCAACAACAACAACAGCCTAGCCCCAAGTACATCAGCTCGTCGGCGACCCCTCCCGACGCGTCGCCGGAGAGCCCGCTGAAGGAGATAACCAGCAAGGGGCGGAAAGGTGGAGAGGTCCCCTCTTCCACGGCGGCAATCTCCCCTCCTCCATCGGCGAAGAGGGCTGCCCGCGAGCGCGCGCCGCCGAAGCAACACCCCCTCTTCAACTTCGGGGCGCGCTGGAAGGATTCGGCGGGCGAGCCCATGCTGCAGTGGGACGAGCTCGCTCATCGAGTCTCCGTCTCCACTCTGCACCCCTCCTGGCACGACCGCGAGCCTGCCATCGGTCACGCCTACGCCCTCAGCTTCGGCCTATATTGCCGGGAGGATGCCGAGGCCTACAAGAAGATGACCCTTCGGCAGCTCGGCCATGAGGGCCTGCAGTCCCACCTGCGGACCCTGGAGCTGCATCACATGCTGGCACGCCGCAGCTTTGCCCTCAGCCACCAACTCGAAAAGGCTGAGCAGGCTCGCGAACTCGCCAAGGATAAGGTCACCAATCAGGCGAGGCGGCTCGGCATAGTGGAGGGTCTACTCGCACATGCCGCCGGCGGGTTGGTAAGTTTCAAGCGCTATTCTTCTTTTTCACTTAGAATATTTTGTGCTGCTGCTAAATGGACTCTTTTCCAGGATGCCAAGGCGGCGGGCGAGCTTCAGGCTCGCAACACAGAGCTGGGGGAGGAGGTCAGCCAGCTGCGCGCACTACTGGCCGCGGATGCCGAGGCTGCAGGGGAGCTCCAGGCTCGCAACGCTGAGCAGGGGGAGGAGATCGGCCAGCTGAGCGCACGCCTTGCCGAGCTGGAGGGCGCGAACATGAAGCTGAAGGGGGAGAATCAGCACCTCCTCGGTAAGGTGCGTCGCCAGGCGGAGATCTTCTTCCCGCCTCACGACATCGACCCTACCCTCCCCTACAAAAGCCTGCGGATCTTTGGCGAGGCCTACCTCGTCGAGAGATTGCGGATCAACTCCATCCAAGCCACCGAGTGCACCCTCAAGATGATGAAGGATTCTAGGGTGCTGGTGGAGGCTTGCGAGGGGATCTCGGCTCGGGACCTGATGTCGAGCCTATTCCCGGCAACGCCGCCCAGCGAGAAGGAGGACAGCCTGGACGCGATGTTCGGGAAAAGCTTTCAGGATCCTTCGGGCGACGGCGAGGACCAGTCCGGCGGAGGGTGCGAGGCCCGAGGGTAGCCTATATTTTTTCTTTTTCCTTTATTGTTCAGTCGCCGAGGCGAGCCCCCTTGTAATTACTTTTTGTAAATAATTAATGAAAGTTTTTGACCATACTCATACCGCTTTTCTTCTCTTTACTCTGTTTGTTGTGCTCTGAATATATGCGAGCGCTTCCCTACGCGACCTCGTCAAGACAGGTTCCGCGAGTAGAGTAGTTATGAGAGTGCGCCCGCGAGTGGATGCGCTTCCCTTCGCGGCCATAACTCGCATGCGAGCCATCCAGGTTGAGCCCGAAAAAAGGAAAAGTTTCCAAGTCAAATGGGCAAAGGGGTGAGGTCCCCCAGCCTGGCTTGCTCTCCTTTGGTGAGGCCCGGGTCCGCGACCTACTTGCCAATGCCGAGCCGGGAATGACGAGTCCATACTCGCTCATGCAGAGTCCTCCAGCCTGGCTTGCCTTTTTGATCATGTCGAGCTAGATTTGCCGAGTCCGAGCTCGCCCTGACAGAACCTTTTCCGCTTTGCTTCTTGGCACTGAGACTTTGATCTTTATTTGACGATTTTAAGGCCGACACCATCGAGTGACCTCCGGCCCTGTCAGCTAGATGACCCTGACAGCGGGATCTGCTCGAGGCTAAGGATGACACCGAGTGACTTCCAGCCCTTCCAGCTAGGTGAGCCTGACAGCGGGATCTGCTCGAGGCTAAGGATGACACCGAGTGACTTCCAGCCCTGCCAGCTAGGTGAGTCTGACAGCGGGATCTGCTCGGGGTCCACTACTAACACCATCGAGTGACTTACAGCCCTGTCAGCTAGGTGAGAGCCTGGCAGCTGGATCTGCTCGAGGCCAAGGATGACACCGAGTGATTTCCAGTCCTGCCAGCTAGGTGAGCCTGACAGCGGGATCTACTCGATGCTAAGGATGACACCGAGTGACTTCCATCCCTGCCAGCTAGGTGAGCCTGAAAGAGGGGTCTGCTCGGGGTCCACTACTAACAAAATCAAGTGACTTCCAGCCCTGCCAGCTAGGTGAGAGCCTGACAGCGGGATCTGCTCGATGCCAAGGATGACACCAAGTGACTTCCAGCCCTGCCAGCTAGGTGAGAGCCTGATAGCGGGATCTGCTCGGGGTCCACTACTAACACCATCGAGTGACTTCCAGCCCTGCCAGCTAGGTGAGAGCCTGACGGCGGGATCTGCTCGAGGCCAAGGATGACACCGAGTGACTTCCAGCCCTGCCAGCTAGGTGAGAGCCTGACAGCGGGATCTGCTCGGGGTCCACTACTAACACCATCTAGTGACTTCCAGCCCTGTCAGCTAGGTGAGAGCCTGACAGCGGGATCTGCTCGAGTCCAAGGATGACACCGAGTGACTTCCAGCCCTGCCAGCTAGGTGAGAGCCTGACAGCGGGATCTGATCGGGGTCCACTACTAACACCATCGAGTGACTTCCAGCCCTGCCAGCTAGGTGAGAGCCTGACAGCGGGTTCTGCTCGAGGCCAAGGATGACACCGAGTGACTTCCATCCCTGCCAGCTAGGTGAGAGTCTGACAACGGGATCTGCTCGAGGCCAAGGATGACACCGAGTGACTTCCAGCCCTGCCAGCTAGGTGAGAGCCTAGTAGCGGGATCTGCTCGGGGTCCACTACTAACACCATCGAGTGACTTACAGCCCTGCCAGCTAGGTGATAGCCTGACAGCGGGATCTGCTCGAGGCCAAGGATGACACCGAGTGACTTCCTGCCCTGCCAGCTAGGTGAGAGTCTGGCAGCGGGATCTTCTCAGGGTCCAAAATACATTACATTCCTCTATGCAGGCTAGCTATGATAATATTAGAGAGTTGAAGGCATTTATTATAATCAAAGTGTTGCTTACACGCTTCAGGGGAAAAATCATTTTAGGTCGTCACCACTCTAGGTGAGACTCAGGGTCTCGCCCTCTACATTTTGGAGTCGATAGCCCACTGACCTAAAGTCTTCCTTTACAATGAATGGTCCCTCCCAGCTGTGATTGAGCTTCCCTACGGATGCTGACCTCCCTGCTGCATCCACCTTCTTCAGCACCAAGTCCCCTTCCACGAACTGCTTGACTCTGACATTCTTGTCAAAGTACTTGGCCATTCTTCTTTTCACCTCCTCCTGCCGGATAGCGGAAAGGTCCCTCACCTCTTCCACCATGTCAAGGGAGAGCCTCAGTTCCTCCTCATTCTCCGCTTGCCATTCCTCACGTCCTTCTTTTGCCGCAATGACTCGTGGTGTTTTGACTTCGAATTCTACAGGGAGCACTACCTCGCATCCATGAGAGAGTTTGAAGGGGGTCTCTCCCGTAGCCGTGTTGGGGGTGGTCCTTAGGGCCCAAAGAACTGCGGGAAGCTACTCCACCCAGCTCCCCTTCAAATTCTCCACCTTCTTCTTGAGGAGGTTGACGATGATCTTGTTTGCGGCCTCCACCTGCCCGTTGCTCCTGGTGTGATGGACCGAGGCGAACCTGAGGTCGATTCTAAGCTGCTCGCAGAAGCAGGTGAATTCGGCACTGGCGAACTGGGGCCCGTTGTCCGTGACGATGGCCTGGGGCAGCCCATGGCGACAGATGATCTCCCCTAAACAAAGTTCCTGATCACCTAGGAGGTCACCTTGGCCAACGCCTTCACCTCCAACCACTTTGAGAAGTAGTCAATCATTACTAGGAGGAACCTTCTCTGACCGCTGGCTTGGGGGAATGGTCCAACCAAATCCATTCCCCAAATTGCGAAGGGCCATGGGGTCATGATACTTCTGAGTCGCTGGGCCGGCTATAGTTGGAGAGGGGCAAACAGCTGGCATTTATGACATCTTCTTGCGAACTCTACGGCGTCTCGGCCCAGGGTGGGCCAGAAATACCCTTGCCTGACTATCCTCCCTTCCAGGGTCCGACTCTCGGAGTGACTCCCACATTCCCCGGAGTGGACTTCCTCCAAGATCCTTCGCACCTCTCCCTCGGTCACGCAGCAGGCTAGCATCCCTGAGAGGGTCTTCCTGTATAGCTGCCCATCCTGGAGGAGGTAATATGCTGACTTGTGCCTCAGTTTCTTCTTATCTATCCCCTCCGGATACTCTCCCGTGGAGAGGAAAACCACCACTGGATCCATCCACGAAGCTTGATGATCGATTTCCATGAGCTCTCCTTCTTCGATGGAGGGGCGGAACAGGTCGGTGATGGTGCCCCCCACCTGGGGACCATGCTTCGCTAGCTGATCGCCTTGTTCATTATCTTCCCTAGGCACGTGTCGAATGGTGAAAGTTTGAAAAGTGCCAATGACCCCCTTCACCTTGGACAAGTACGATCGCAGGGTGGGCTCCCTTGCCTCGAACTCCCCGTTGATTTGGGAAGCTACTACCATGGAGTCAGTAAGGACCTCCACATCCGACACCCCCAGCTCCCTGGCCAGGTGAATCCCTGCTATCACGACCTCGTACTCGACCTGGTTGTTGGTAATGGGAAAGTGCACCACCACCGTTTGCTCAATTCGAGTCCCCTGAGGGCTTTCCAGGATTACCCCTACTCCCAGGGAATGCCTTCCCGAGGCACCATCCACCCTCACCTTCCAAGGAGTTGGGCGGGTGAGTTCTTTCTCCGCCACTTCAACCACGTAGTCGGCCAAGAAGTCGGCCATTGCCTGAGCTTTGATCGAGAGCCGCGGAATGAAGGAGACGTCGAACTCGCTCAGCTCCACCGATCACTTAGCCAGCTTGCCTAAATGCTCCACCCCCCTCGAAGATGTTGCGGAGAGGATGGTCGGTCACCACTCGGATTGAGTGTTCTTGGAAGTAAGGTCGCAGCCTCCGAGCCGAGATGATCAGTGCGAAGGCTAGCTTCTCCAAAATCGGATACCTGAGCTCGGCCTTCCTCAGGACCCGGCTCACGTAATAAATAGGGAGCTGCCTCTTCCCTTCTTCACGAACCAAGACGGAGCTCAAGGCCTCCACCCCGACCCCGAGATATAAGAACAGGTCCTCGCCTTCCTTCGGCCCTTGGAGCAGCGGAGCCTGTGTCAACTGCACTTTGAGGGCCTGGAACGCCTCCTCGCACTCCTTGGTCCATTCAAACCTCTGACCACCCCTTAGCGTTTTGAAGAAGGGGGAGAACTTCTCCCCTGCCCGTGAAAGGAAGCAACTCAGCCCTGCTAGCTTCCCCGTCAGCCGTTGGACCTCATTTGCATTCCGCGGGGACCCCAGCTCCAAGATAGCCTTGACCTTATCTGGATTCGGCTCGACCCCCGCGGGGGTGAGGAGGTGCCCCAAGAACTTTCACCTACTGGCCCCAAAAACACATTTTAGGGGATTCAATCGCATCTTGTATTTGCGCAGGGTGGCGAAGGTCTCCTCCAGGTCCCGGAGGTTGGAGTCCACATCCTGGTTTTGATCATGAGGTCATCTACATACACCTCCAAATTCCTCCCCCTTTGCTCCTTGAAAACCCTATCCATCATTTTCTGGTAGGTTTCCCCAGCATTCTTCAGCCCGAAGGACATCATCTTGTAGCAGTAGCATCCATCCCCTGTGATGAATGAGATATCCTTGATGTCCGGGGGGTGCATCCTGATCTAATGATAACCTGAAAAAGCATCTAAAAAACTCATTACAGAATAACCGACGGCTGAGTCAACCAGCGCGTCGATTCGAGGCAAAGGATAACAGTCCTTAGGACAAGCTTTATTAAGTAAGGAAAAATCGATACACATCCTCCATCGGCCGTCTCCTTTTTTAACCATAACTACGTTGGAGACCCAGCCGGGGTACTGAATCTCAGACACGAAGCCGGACTTGAGGAGTTTCGCCACCTCCTCCCTGATGGGCTCCGCCAGCTTGTCCGCAGTGGACCTCTTCTTCTGCTGAACGGGGCGTGTTCCCGGGTCCAGGTTAAGGCAGTGGCAGGCCACATCCGCGTCAACCCCCGGCATCTCCGCGACGTTCCAAGCGAAGATGTCCACGTTCTTCTGGATGCACTCTAGCATCCTGCCTTGGTCCTCCGGGGTCAGCCCCCCGCTGACGCGGATCTTCTCCATCATTCCTCCTCGGGGGAGCACCTCCATCTCCACCACTTCCTCTGCTGCCTCCAGCCTGGATTGCTCCCCCCATCCCTCGGTATCCCCTTCCTCCGGAACGGGGACCTCTACCTCCATCTCTCCTCCCACGGCCCTCACTTCGGCCACCTCCTCCAGATCTCCTCCTACCGCCTCCTCTGCGCAGTCCTTCACTTCCAGCTCCTCCCCTCCTGCTTCCTGCTTGACCTCCTCCATCCTTCGCCCCATCTCCTCGGCTCCCTCCTGCCAGGAGATGGTGTTCACCGCAGTGACATAACACTCCCGCGCCACCTTTGGGTCCCCCCTGACCCTGACCTGGACCCCCTCAGCGTTGAACTTCAAGCACTGATGGAAAGGTGAGGGGACTCAGCGGAAGGCGCTGATAAGGGGCCTCCCGAAGATGGCGCTGTAGCTGCTGGGGGAGTCCACAATGACAAACTTGCAGTTTCGGGACTGCCCCCCAAGGTGACATGGAGACAAAATCCTCCCTCTACTTCCTTCCTTTCTCCTGAAAACCCGAACAAGGGCCCGTCTGAGGCCAGCACCCTCTTAGCCTCCACTTTCATTGCGTCAAACGCCTTTTTGAAGACTACGTTGACGGCGCACCCGTTGTCCACGAGGATCCGAGAGACGGTGAAGTTCTCTATGGCTGCCTTAATGACCAGCGCATCGCATAATGGGTCCTCGTGGTCCGGCATATCGCTCCTGGAGAAAGTGATCCTCTCCTCCGGGGGTGGGGTTTGGGATGTGGAGGCGACGCTTCACCGGTACATGGTGTGGAGGCTTGCCTTGCAGGAGGCCTCGACCCCTACTCCCCCGTCGATCATTCTGATGCCCCCTCGGGTTCCAACATCCACCCGGTCTTCGCACCGATCCTCCTCCGCCCGAGGCAGGACCTCCTCGATCCTCACTTCTTGCCGTCCTCCCTGCTGCTGCTGCCGTTGTTGTTCCCTATTCCCTCTCACCTCAAGGAACTCCGGGCAGGTGGCTGTGGCATGCCCCTCTTCCTGATGGAAGTCACAATAGGGCAGCTCCACCCTGACCTCTCTTCTCCTCCTCCTCCACGCTCCCCTCCTTGCTCCCAAGGCTATGGCCATGGCCTCTTCTTGATCGGGGAGCCGGGGCCTCTGGCCCTGCCTCCAGCCTGGGGGGTGGAACTAATCTTGCCTCCCCTGGTAGTGATCCCTTCCGTAATACCCTCTTTGTGGCCCCTGCCCCTGCCACTCGGGTCTCCATCCTAGCCGTCGGTCAGGCTCTTGACGCCCCCACCTCGGCTGCTGCTGCCCCTGGAGCTGCCTCTGCTCCCTCTGCCTGGGGTCTCCTCTCCTCTCCTCCTATCCTCTTCCTCCCTTCGACTCCTTTTCCTCCTCAGTTGCCCACCTGGACAGCTTCCTTGCAAATTCCGGGTTCGACGCCTCCCCGTCGACTTCTCTTGCCGCCCTCTCCATCAACTCCTCGTAGGACAGGGGGGGAACTCTCTTCAGCTCCATTCGGAAGAAACCCTGTTGCAGGCCCAAGGTAAAAGCCATCATCAGACTATGGCCCGACATCTCCTGGACTTGAGTAACTTCCTCCTGGAATCTGTCCACATAGCTCCCCAACGTCTCGTTCACCCCCTGCTTTATGTGGAACAAGGACTCAGACTCCTTCTTCCTCCTCTTCGAGGTGGTGAATATCAGCATGAACCCTCGGCGTAGGTCCTCGAAGCAGTAGATGGAGCTGGCCGGGAGCTGGTGGAACCACTCCCTTGCCTTCTCCCAAAGGGTGATAGCGAAGAGTCGGCATTTGAATCCGTCCGACATCTGACGGATGGAGACCACATCCTCGAACCATTGGACATGCTGGACCGGGTCTCCCTTCCCGATATAGTAAGACATCTCGGGTTCCCTGAACCCATCTGGGACTGGAGCTGAGGAGACCAGCTCACTGAAAGGACTGTCTCCCCCCACTGGGCGAGCTGGCGAGTCTCGCGAGTCCAGCTCACCGAACCGGCCTCGGCCTGCCGAGCCGGGGAAGAGCTCGCGCCCTGGGAGCTCGCGCCCCCGGCCTTCCTCGGCCACTTCCTTCCTAGCTCGCCGGCCGGGAGCGTCCTCGCCCAAAGAGGGGGCGGCCGAGATCTGGGCTGCCGGAGTCGAGCACTCGGCCTTCGCGCCGAGTGCGAACTTGACGAGGCCCAGCACCTCGTTCCTGAAGTCTTCCAACATCCCCACCGTTGCGAGAGGCGGGGGGGGGGGGGGGGCGGCGAATTCTGCCTGTCAGATCCTTGTCCTCCTGTCATTGAACTCGCCGAAGCTTTTCTGCGCTGACCACTGTCCACGCACACCGCACTAAAATGTTGAAACCGGAATCCGGTCTCCTGTGGAGTTCGACCCTTGGGGAAGGGGTGGTCTCGTGCCTACTTCGCTCCTGCAAGAAAAACAACAAAGAAGGCAAGGAGAAACAGACCCAAGGGCTCGGCAGGGAGGTCCCACCACAAACCCGGAAGATCTCAAAGCGCTTCCCCTCCTTAGCTAGAAGCCGAGCTAAGGTACCCTCAGAAAGCACTTGAAGATTGGGGCAGGAGAGCACAGGAAAGAACCTGCTTTCTGGGGTACCCCTTGGGTCCTATTTATAGCTTTTGAAATCCGAACTGCCAATAACCAAAAGAACTGACCTGAAATTACCAGAAAACCTTTGGTTGGGTCTGCCAACAGCCAAACTCCGCTGTTTTGAAGGGCTATGGGCAGACCAGCGGGGGTAAAACAGTAAAAAGTACCTCATACATCCAGGCGAGCTGGGGAGTTTTGGCCACCTCGGCATGTTCTGCTCGCCTACTGCTGCCGAGCTCCACTGCGAGGACGTGAGTTGTGTCTCGCTTGGCATATGCCGAACTCGGCGTCGCCGATCATCGATCTCTGGTCGACGGATGTCGAGCTCAGGGTCGCCCCCTTTACTACCGAGCTCGCCTATTGTCCTCAGCCCGATTTGCCTAGACCCTGGTGACCTTGTCGCCGGACACGGGGTTGTACACTTGTGTCCTCTGGTTACTTCTTTGTGTTTTGCTGTGTGCTGTGTTGTTTTATTTCTTGCATTCATTTTCTTTTAGTTACTGCAAGCACTATACACTTATACTTAAATTAAGTCTTCCACTGCAAATAGTTTTTAAACTGAAAATTATTTTAATAAACTCTATTCACCCCCCCCCTCCCTCTAGAGTTAAGATAGATCTTATCCTCCACTTTCAATTGGTATCAGAGCCAGGTTGGTTAAAAATACCACACCTTAATTGGTTGGTTATTTTCCTACAGGCTAACACCTGAACCAAAAGATCTCTGATAAGATCAATCTTTTATAGAGGGTTTTTATTTTTATTATTTGTATTATATTTATCCTTATATAAAACCATGGCATAGAGCAAAGATTATGCTAGCACCAGACCTCCAGTGTGCAATATATCTAAGTTTGCACTTTGGAAGGCAAGGATAAGATTGTACATGAATTCTATTGATGAAGATATTTTTAATTCTGTTTTGACAGTGTGTTCAAGACCCCCAGAAAATACAAGTACAAGTGATGTTCCACCTCTTTCAGGAACAGATGCAGAAATCAAGAAATGGAAAGTTTCAGATGCTAAGGCAATGAATATTTTAGCCCAGACTATGTCTGATGAAATATTTCAAAAAGTAGCTAAATACAACTCAACAAAGGACATCTAGGACAAGTTATCTGAGATAGTCTCAGGATCTGCTGATGAGAGAAAAGATAGAAGATCTCATATCATAACCCAATATGAGAACTTCAAGAAAGGAGAAACTGAGTCAGTAGCAGATATGTATAATAGACTC
Organism: Platanthera guangdongensis; assembly: GCA_039583875.1. Classification (NCBI taxonomy): domain Eukaryota; kingdom Viridiplantae; phylum Streptophyta; class Magnoliopsida; order Asparagales; family Orchidaceae; genus Platanthera; species Platanthera guangdongensis. The sequence goes on along the minus strand of CM077159.1, from coordinate 46,638,320 downwards.
AGTCTCATAGTCAATGAGCTGAAAACATTGGACAAAGAGATCTCATTGACTGAGATCAATGATAAAATCCTAATGTGCTTCCCAAGCACTTGGGACTCAAGGATCTGGCCAATCAAGGATGCCAGAAGTCTAAATGAGATCACCATTGAATCTCTCTTGGGCAAGCTCAAGTCCTATGAGCTGCTCATCAAGAATAGAGAAGAAGAGCAGAAGGCTGCTTCACCAGTAGTCAGAAAAGAGAAATCAATAGCATTCAAAGCTATTGAAGATCAGCCTGAAGACAAGGTCACAGGCAATGAAGAGCTACTAAGCTTACTGGCCAGAAGGTTTTATAAAATGGCCAGGAAGGATTTCAGGAAAAGATCATACAGAGGGCATGACAAGCCAAGGTATGACAAATCAAATAACAAAGAGATTATTTGTTTTGGATGCAGGAAACCAGGCCACATTGTGCCTCACTGTCCAGAAAATGAAAACAAGAACAAGAAAGACAGGAAAGAAAGGAGAAAAGAAAAGGACTTCAAGAAAAATAGGAATGACAAACCCTCCTCCAGCAAGAACAAAAATACAAGGAAGGGGTTTGTTGCTGAAACTTGGAGTGAGACAGAAGAAGAATCTGAAGCTTCATCCAGCTCTAGTGATGATGAAGATGATGCTGATGAAAAAGAATGCTGCATGATGGCTATCAATGCCTCACAACAAAATTCTGATGCAGAAGAGTCAGAGTCAGAATCAGAGACTCAATCTGAAGAGTACCAGGTAATAAACTCTTTTGATTTTAATTCTGAGGACTTCAAGTGTGAGTTTAAAGCACTATGTTTAGATTTATTAAAATCTGAGAAGGAAATCATTTCTCTCAGAAATCAGCTATCTGAACACAACACTTTAAAATTAGAAAACCTCAAACTCTCAGAGGAGTTGGAATGCTATAGGGAGCAGATAGCTTCACTGAAAAGTGAGCTATCAGAGGCCAAAACGTTTGAAGAATCCCTTAATGGGAGAAGTATCAAACTAATGGACATCACAAGCACAGTGAACTCAAGATTCAATAGTACACTGGTCTTGGGTGCCTCATCTAGCCGACCTATAGTATTAATAACCCCAATCAAGTTTATCTCAGATAAAGGTAAGGGAGTTTTAGAGGTGGCTAGGAAGAATTCTGATTTACCTAGGAAAACAAAAGTTCAACAGAAAACATCGAACGGAGCTCGACGATCGCCGAATGGAGCTCAATGATCTCAAGCTGAATCATCGAACTCAGGTCGACGATTTCTGAACCGTGAACTCTGGCATAGTCGATCTTCGAACGGAGCTCGACGATCTGCCCAAGATCGTCGAACTCAGCTCAGAGATCGTCAAACAGAGCTCAGAGTTTTGAAAAATCCTTCAAAGGCAAATCAAACTTCAATCCTAGAGGTCCTACATCTCAATGGTTTAACCCTTATACTGAATGGATAATACCTTCTAGGAGATATCATCCTGACGGCTATAAGAGTACAACCAGAGATGTCTTTTATTTCAGAATTTAAAGATTATCAACCTAGGCCCAAGGTAAACTGGATCAAAAACAAATAAACTGTTTTATGTGCAGGTGAAGACCTATCCAATATCAAACCAGTAATGGTATCTGGATAGTGGGTGCTCAAAGCACATGATAGGAAACAAGGACAATTTCACATCCTTCAAAGCTAAGCTTGGACCCAAAGTAATATTTGGTGATTCAAACTTTGGACTAACAAAAGGATATGGTGAAGTCCAGATTGGCATAGTCACTTTCAAGAAAGAAGCCTATGTGGAAGGACTGAAGCACAACTTAATCAGTATCAGACAACTGTGTGATGAAGGCTATCAAGTGACTTTCAACAAATACTCATGCAAAATCAAATCAGAGGACAACACAACTCTGTTGACAGGTAAAAGGAAAGGTAACATTTATCTTGTATATTTTCTTTCAACTAATGTAGATATATGCTTGTTCAACTCTATTTGTAGACCTAATGAATTATGACATAAGAGACTAGGGCATATAAACCTTAAAACCATTGCTAGGCTATCCAAGGACAACCTTGTTAGAGGACTACCTTCTGGCCCCTACAAGAAGGAAGGACTTTGCAGGGCTTGTCAATTAGGCAAGCAAACTAAAAATAGTTTCAAATCACTTAATAAGAGTGATTCACCTAGGATTTTATATCTGTTACACATGTATCTCTTTGGACCCATTACAGTGCAAAGCTTAGGAGGGAAATCCTATACTTTAGTGGTTGTAGATGACCTTTCTAGATTCACATGGGTGTTCTTTCTGAGGAAGAAGTCTGATAACTTTAAGTGTTTGACAGAGTTTCTCAAATGCATACAGAGTTAGTTCAATACTCACATTGCCCTGATCAGAAGTGATCATGGGACAGAGTTTGAATCTTTTCTTATGCAAGAGTTCTGTCAGAGTGAAGGGATCAGACACACTTTCTCAGCTCCTAGAATTCCTCAACAAAATGGGGTAGATGAAAGGAAAAATAGAACCCTTATTGAATCTGCTACTACATTGTTGTCAGATGCTCATCTTCCTCTATCCTTTTGGGCAGAGGCAGTGAACACCTCCAACTATGTGTTGAATAGAAGTTTAATACATAAACTGAAGGGCAAGAATCCCTATGAATTACTCAAAGGGAAGAAACCTAAAGTAGATTACTTCAAAATTTTTTGTTGCATTTGTTACATTCATAATAATGACAAGAAATACATAGCAAAATTTCAAGCTAAAGCTGATGAAGGAGTGTTTCTGGGATACTCCATGATCAGTAAAGCTTATAGGGTATATAATAAATCTACTCTCAAAATTGAAGAATCTGTTCATATATCTTTTGACGAATCTAACATGTCTTTCAAGGAGAATAATACTTCTACCATAGAACCCTTGCAGGTACACTCTCTTGCTGAAGACTTGGACTGGTTACAAATTATTCAAAAAGATGAAAGCAGTGAAGATGAAGAAGTCATTCAACATCTTGAAGAGAATCTTCTTGAAGAGCCAGTTGTTATACCACAAGAGGAAACAACAACACAGGTTGGTGAACAATCAACATCTCCTGTTGATTTAGCAACATCAAGAGACCATCCAATCTCCCAAGTGATTGAAGACATCTCAGCTGGTGTGCAAACCAGAAATCAGGTCAACCAAAACCTGATGCACACTTGCTTTCTTTCTCAAATTGAACATTAATCCATTCAAGATGCAGAGCAAGATCCACACTGGATCATTGCAATGCAAGAGGAGTTGCATCAATTTGAAAGGAACAAAGTTTGGGAACTAGTGCCAAGGCCAAAGGATCACTCCATTGTTGGAACACTATGGGTGTTCAGAAATAAATTGGATGATCAAGGAGTCATTGTAAGGAACAAGGCAAGGCTAGTTGCTCAAGGGTACTCTCAAGAACAAGGGATAGACTATTACCAGACCTTTGCACCAATTGCATGGTTAGAGGCCATAAGAATCTTCTTAGCATATGCAGCACACAAAGGATTCAAAATATATCAGATGAATGTAAAGAGTGCTTTTCTCAATGGAGATATCAAAGAAGAAGTCTATGTCAGACAACCCCCAGGTTTTATCTCTTCAACTCATCGTGATCATGTTTTCAAATTTCATAAAGCATTATATGGTCTAAAGCAAGCTCCAAGAGCATGGTATGAGACCCTAGCATGCTTTTTTCTGAAAAATGATTTTATAAGGGGTAGAGTAGACCAAACTTTTTTTATTAGAACCCATAAGTCCCATACCCTACTAGTATAAATCTATGTTGATGATATTATATTTGGTTCTACTGATTCAAATTTGTGCAGAAGGTTTTCCAACCTAATGCATTCTAAATTTGAAATGAGTAGCATGAGTGAGCTATCCTTCTTTCTAGGATTGCAAATCAAACAACATGCTGAAGGCATATTTATTTCTCAAACCAAGTATGCAAAAGAATTGATTAAGAAATTTGGTATGTCTGAAGCATCATGTATGAAAACACCTATGCCTACTAATGTTGTATTAGATGCTGATGAACATGGGAAATCTGTTGATCAGACAACATATAGAGCAATGATTGGCTCTTTATTGTACCTTACAGCCAGTAGACCTGACATAATGTTTGCTACATGCATATGTGCTAGATTCCAAGTGAGCCCTAGAGAGTCACACTTAACCTTAGTAAAAAAGATTCTTAGGTATGTCAAAAGTTGTCAAAATCTAGGTCTCTGGTATCCAAAAGATTCAGCATTTGACTTAACTGGATTTTCAGATGCTGATTATGCTGGATGGAGAATAGATAGGAAAAGCACCAGTGGAACTTGTCAGTTTCTTGGTGACATACTTGTCTCCTGGTTTTGCAAGAAACAAACATCTGTGTCAACTTCAACTGCTGAAGCTGAATATATGGCTGCAGGTAGTTGTTGTTAACAAATCTTGTGGATTCAAAACCAACTCCTAGACTATGACTACAACTTAGAGAAGTCTAAAATATTTTGTGATAATACTAGTGCTATTTCTATAGCACAAAATCCAGTCCTCCATAGTATGACAAAACACATAGAAATTAGACATCACTTTCTAAGGGATAATGTTGAGAAAAACAAAATTGAACTACAATATATCCCAACTGATTTGCAAAGGGGAGATATTTTCACCAAACCCTTGGATGAAAAGAGACATACATTCTTCCTGAATCAGTTAGGAATGTTAGATGGAGGAAGTTTAAAATAAGATCCAAGATTTTAAAACTCTAAAATTTGACCAAGACTAGGCAAACATTTTGATTTCTCTAGTGTATAGAGTATGTTTCTGGTCTCTGAACTGCGCTCGACGATTTTCCCCAAGATCGTCGAACGGAGATCGACGATTTCTGAAATCGTCGACCAGAGTTCAGTGCTTCTCAGATAGTGCTAAACTATCTTTCTTCAGGTCAGCGATCGTCGAACGGAGCTCGACGCTCTCCAATATCGTCGAACAGAGATTGATGATGTTGATGACCTTTCAGTTTCCTTTAGAAGCCCAGATAGTCGAACAGAGTTCAACGATCTTTCCTTATCTGTATCGAACCCTAATATAAAACTCACTTTTTGGCCGTCATTCTGCCTTTGTGCTTTCATACTCTCTGCAGAATTTTTCTTTCCCTCCAAACTTTTTTGCACTTGCTCTTGTGTTTGTTCATTGTTTTGCAGGAATCAATGGCAATTTCAGTCGCAATCTTGGCAGCCATGAAATTTGATACTGGCTTTGATATAGACATGGATTCTTTCGATAACAGCGATAAAATATTCAAGGACATTCTGGAACTCTTCAAGGACCAACAGTTAGTTAACATAATGTCTACAAGGATCAAATTGACCTCAAATGAAATAAAGGAATGAGTGTATACTGCCCACAATCTGGATCAGAACACTGTGATCGGAACCATCTCAGGAACTCAGGTACCTTTAACACCTGCTATTTTGACAGAGGTATTTCAATTAAATTCTGGTGAAGATTCTATTGAGCTTTCTGGAGAAGAATTTTCAATTATGCTTGAGAGGATGGGGCATTCAGCAGCTAACCCTAATAAATTGCTTAAGAAGAATCTGTCAGTTGAGTACAGATTTTTTGCTGCTGTAGTTGGGAAAGTGTTGTTGGAAAAACACTCTGCTCATGATACCATCTCTAGGTATCAGCTCTGTTTGATGGGTGCCTTGGTGGACAAGAAGCAGCTGAACTAGGGAGAAGTGTTTTTTGATTTGATCAAGAAGAAAATTAACAAGAATTTTGTTAATTTTGGGAGGATTTTAGGGCTGTTTCTTCACAATAGATGCCCTGACCTGCTTGTGTCCAATGGAACACACATCAATGCCTCCAAGAGGCTTACCTGTGCCCTATTTGGGAAATGGGACAGGCAGATTGTAAAGCCCAGCAGAGCCTCTACAATCTCTTATTCAGGCACAAGGACTATTTCAGTCTCTTCCCCTCAGGTTTCTGCCCCTACAGAAGATTTGCTTGCCTCATCATCTCCTCCTTCTCCACCTATTATTTCATCAACAACAATCAAATCCACTATCACAATTTCATCCCCAATTTCCATCCCATCTCCAACTTCAATCCCTTCTCCAACTCCAACATCAACTGAAGAAATCTTCCATCCACTACATCACTACCCACACATGGACATTGATTCATCATCTCATATTCCATCATTCACTTTTCTAGATGATTCCTATATGGATGATTCTCCCTCATCCCCTCCTGAGCCACCATCATCATCCACTTCTTATCAACAATTACTTCAGGAAATCATTGCTCAACCATCATTCACACCATCCATCTCCACTCCATTATCTTCCATCTCCACAATTCCAATATCTCAACCATCACTTCTACCATCCACAGTTTCTCCAACAACATCTCCTGTTGCTCCAACTTTCATCTCTACCACATCCATCCCTACCTCTACTCAAGTCCCTCTTGAGCAAGTAGACCTTCCAGCTATTGCAGACAAGCTATATGAGCTAATAGCTCCAAGGCTATCACTACTGCTGGAGACTTCATTGGCTCCACTTCTGAAAACTATTCAGGAGTTGTCTGTCAGGCTATCCTCTATTATTCCTCCTCAGGCAATCTCTTCTACTGGGTGCCTTGATTCAGTTATCACTGAATCTAGGCAGGGGGAGATGCCTTATGAAGCTGAGATATTGCCTGCTGCAGTAACTCCAGTTCAAGCTCCAGATGCAGTCATTATAGTGGACCTCAGGTCACTGCTATCAGTATTTGTTTCTGTATACTTCAGCTGCCTTCCAGACCAGCATACTGAAGACCTTACTAAGGCCATTGTGCCTATTTCTTGCTGTGAGCCCAGCATTTTAGCCTCTTTTATAGATTCTATCCAGGCTATGGACAATGTTGAAATTGTTGCTGCTGCTGTTGATGTTTTAGTTAGTTCTGATGTTGTTGTTTCAGTTTCTGAGGATATGCATATGATAGAGGCAATTGATTTTGAGCTTGCTGTATCTGAGCTTATTGTTTCTGAAATTTTTGTTTCTGAACCTGCTGTTATAGTTTCTTCTGCCAGTGTTGTTTCTGTTCCAATTCCTGCTGCTGCTGTTGCTCCTGTTACTGTTCCTGCTGTTATTTCTTCTGCTCAGTCTCAATAACAGAAAGAATGTATCAAAAGGATTGATGCATTGTATGCTAATCCACAAAGTTCAGACAGTGATCAGTTTAGAACTGACTCTGATGATTCCTCTGCAACAATTGCAAGGAAAAGGAAAGCAAGAAGCAAGGCCATGAAGAGAGTGTTGGATCCCTAGTTGATTTGGGCTAGGTTCACTGACTTAGGATGTGACCCATCCTGTATAGCCAGTGTCAATTTGTGTCCTAGAGTCTAGGTTAAGTCCTTAGGCTCATCTCCTCAGATGGACCAGATTTCAACAAGACCCTCAGAGACTCCAGACTCACAAGTTTTTCAAGACTAAGTAAAGTGAGTTCGATTTTCGTCGAACTCAGCTCGACGAAAGGAATTCTGCGCTCGACGATCGTGAGACAATTCTTAGTGCTGAGTTCAACGATCTATGTTCTCTGCTCGACGAAAATTCAGTTTCTACTTCAAGCCAAAGTCAGGAGAACTTCAAAATTTTTCTAAGTCCAGCTTCATGCTTCGGTCGATGAATTATATTCTGAGCTCGACGAACTTGGACCTCAAGCTCTCAGCTTCTCAGGTCGACGAAGTCAGCTTTTCAGGTCGACGAATGCTATTCTCTACTCAACGATTTCTGGACTCAGAGAATCAGTGTCGACACTTAGGGTTTGTGTCGACACCAGACAGTTTGTGTCGACATCAGGATTTCAGTCGACACTTACTTGTGTCGACACCAGGATTTCATTCGACACCAGCTTCTGTCGACACCAGAGGATTTGTGTCGACACCAAGATCAATCTGTCGGCAGCAGCTTATGTCGACACAGCATTTCAGCAGATGCAGTATATTTTGTCTAAGTCCAAAACTTTTCTCAGGTCGACGAATTTGGTTCTCAGCTCGACGAATGAAGAATGTCTCTCCGATGAATGAAGATTGTCTGGTCGACGAACTCTATCAAGCTCAGCTCGACGAACTCAAGCTCAGCTCGACGAACTCAAGCTCAGCTCGACGAACTCAAGCTCAGCTCGACGAACTCAAGTTCAGCTCGACGAATTGTGTTCTTTGTTCGACGAATCCAGATTAGGTTTTCTTCAAGGTTCTCGTCCAGTTTCTTGGCGGTGATTCCTGAACATTTAATACAAGATCTTCTCGGAATATTACCGTTAGAACGCGCATTGACTATGGACGATTACATGCCGTTTTTCCATGGGACAGTTAGCAAAGTCATTGATTGCTGATTCTTTCCAAGGCCGACTGTAATTACTGCTCGACATTCAAAAATTTTTGAATATCTTTTTCTTTTCTCAGTCAGTCAGAGACAAGAGAGATAGACAAGAAAACCAGTGACACAGTAAGAGAATAGAATCAAGCAGTGTTCAAGAAACATAGTACAAAAAATACTCAACAGTTGCAGAAGAACAATCATTCTAAAATCTAAAGTACTTGACTGCAATCAACCTTGACCAGAGAACTCTCTCAAGAAGAAGAAGAAGAACAACTAATTTCAATCAAGAGTCTTCTTCTCTTTATTCACAGGATAACTTCAAAGGACAACAATCAAACATTCTGTCAAAAGAAGTTCCTGAAGTAGTTCTCGTTCAGGCATTCTAGGTCACTGAAGTCCTATCACCCGGAAGCAGTGCTCTAGCATTCCTGACCAATTCAAGACCTCAGGGGAGCAAAAGCTGCTACATCAATCCAGAAGTCTTCTCTCTGACTGTTGACAAAGAAGACACTGTCACCCTCCCTCTCTCTCTCTCTAATTCCTCTACAGGGTTTTAAATCCCTTCAAAATTATTCTGTTTGCAAGTCTCCTTCCAAAAGACTTGAGGGTTTGGTTTTTGGGGACCTGATCAAAACCCATTGGTGCCCAGGACACCTGATCAACTCATCCTGCAGTGGATTCTTACCTAGGGTGGTAGAAGAGTGGACGTACCCAGATTGGTTGGGGAACCACTATAGCTCCTTGTGTCTTCTGGTTGCTTGTTTTTCTTTTATTTTCTGGCTGTGATCTGTGACTTCTCTGTGTTTAGATTTACTTTATGTTATTTGCTTCCATGTTCACTTAGGAATACAACAAGAGTTGTAAAAAGTTTTTAGCAAGCATCATACTCTATTCACCCCCCTCTAGAGTATATCAGATCTAACTTGCACTTTCAATTGGTATCAAAGCGAGGTTGGTTAAAAATACCACACCTTAGTGGTTGCACAGGCTAACACCTGAATCCAAAGATCCCTCTAGTTAGATCTGCCTGTTTTGATTTTGTTATTAGAATTATTTCTTCACAATACATGGCCCAAAACAAAGATTATGCTAGCACCAGACCTCCAGTGTGCAATCTATCTAAGTTTACACTTTGGAAGGCAAGGATTAGACTGTACATGAACTCTATTGATGAGGACATTTTCAATTCTGTTTTGACAGTGTGTCCAAGACCTCCAGAGAATACAAGTACAAGTGTTGTTCCACCTCCTTTAGGAATAGATGCAGAAATAAAGAAATGGAAATTGGCTGATGCAAATGCTATGAACATTATAGCCCAGACTATGTCTGATGAAATTTTCCAAAAGGTATCTGAATGCAACTCAGCAAAGGACATCTAGGACAAGCTATCTGAGATAGTCTCAGGATTTCCTGATGAGAGAAAAGACAGAAGATCTCACCTCATAACCCAATATGAGAATTTCAAGAAAGGAGAAGCTGAGTCAGTAGCAGACATGTATAATAGACTCAGTCTCATAGTCAATGAGCTGAAAACTTTGGACAAAGAGATCTCATTGACTGAGCTAAATGATAAAATCTTAATGTGCTTCCTAAGCACTTGGGACTCAAGGATCTGGCCAATCAAGGATGTCAGAAGTCTAAATTAGATCACAACTGAAGCTCTCTTGGGCAAGCTCAAGTCTTATGAGCTGCTCATCAAGAATAGAGAAGAAGAGCAGAAGGCTGCCTCACCAGCTACAAGAAAGGAAAAATCAATAGCTTTCAAAGCCATTGAAGATCAGCCTGAAGACAAGGTCACAGGCAATGAAGAGCTGCTAAGCCTACTGGCCAAAAGATTTTACAAAATGACCAAGAAAGACTTCAGGAAAAAGTCTGCCAGGGGGCATGACAAGCCAAGGTATGATAAATCAAATAATAAAGAGATTATTTGTTTTGGATGCAGGAAACCAGGCCACATGGTGTCTGACTGTCCAGAAAATCAATATAAGGACAAAAAGGACAGGAAAGAAAGAAGAAAAGACAAAGACCTCAGGAAGAACAGAAATGACAAACCATCCTCCAGCAATAACAAACACACCAGGAAGGGGTTTGTAGCTGAAACTTGGAGTGAGACAAAAGAAGAATCTGAAACTTCTTCCAGCTCAAGTGATGATGAAGATGATGTTGAAGAGAAGGAATTCTGCATGATGGCTATCAATGCCTCACAACAGAATTCTGATGCAGAAGAGTCAGAATCTGAATCAGAGACTCAATCTGAAGAGGACCAGGTAATAGACTCATTTGATTTCAATTTCGAGGACTTCAAGTGTAAGTTTAAGGCACTTTGTTTAGATCTATTGAAATCTGAAAAAGAAATTATTTCTCTCAGAAATCAATTGTCTGAACACAGTACCTTAAAATCAGATAACCTCAAACTCTCTGAGGAGTTGGAGTGTTGTAGGGAGTAGATAGCCTCACTGAAAAGTGAACTATCAAAGGCCAAGAAGTTTGAAGAATCCCTCAATGGGAGAAGTATCAAACTAATGGACATCACAAGCACAGTGAACTCAAGATTTAATAGTACACTGGGCTTGGGTGCTTCATCCCGCCAACCTATAGTATTATCAACCCCAATTAAATTTATCTCTGATAAAGGGAAGGGAGTTGTGGAGGTAGATAGGAAGAATTCTGATCTACCTAAGAAAACCAAAGTTCAACCGAAATCGTCGAACGGAGCTAGATGATCGTCGAATGCAGATCAACGATCTCAGGCTAAATCGTCGAACTCAGGTCGACGATCTCTAAAACCTGAACTCTGCCACAGTCGATCTTCGAAAGGAGCTCGGCGATCTGACCCAAGATCGTCGAACTCAGCTCAGAGATCGTCGAACAGAGCTCAGAGTTTTGAAAACCCTTTTAAAGGCAAATCAAAGTTCAATCCTAGAGGTCCTACATCTCAAAGATTTAACCCTTATACTGAATGGATAATAAATCCTAGGAGATATCATCCTGAAGGTTATAAGTGTCAACCAGAGGTGTCTTTTATTTCTGAATTCAAAGGTTATCAACCTAGGCCCAAGTTAAACTGGGTCAAAAACAAGTAAAATGTTTTATGTGCAGGTGAAGACCTATCCAACATAAAACCAGCAATGGTATCTGGATAGTGGGTGCTCAAAGCACATGACAGGAAACAAGGGCAATTTCACATCCTTCAAAGCCAAGCTTGGACCCAAAGTCATATTTGGTGATTCAAACTTTGGACTGACAAAAGAATATGGTGCAGTCCAGATTGGCACAGTCACATTCAAGAAAGTAGCCTATGTGGAAGGACTGAAGCACAACTTGATCAGTATCAGTCAACTATGTGATGAAGGCTACCAGGTGACTTTTAGCAAATCCCTATGCAAGATCAAATCAGAGAACAACACAACTGTGTTGACAGGTAAAAGGAAAGGTAACATCTATCTTGTAGATTTTATTTCAACTGAAGTAGACATTTTCTTGTTTAACTCTATTAGTAGACCTAATGAACAATGTCATAAGAGACTAGGACATATAAACCTTAGAACCATTACTAGGCTATCCAAGGACAACCTTGTTAGAGGACTACCTTCTGGCCCCTACAAGAAGGAAGGACTTTGCAGGGCTTGTCAATTAGGCAAGCAAACCAAAAATAGTTTAAAGTCACTTAATAAGAGTGATTCACCTAGGATTTTGTATCTGTTACACATGGATCTTTTTGGACTCATTACAGTACAAAGCTTAGGAGGGAAATCTTATACTTTAGTGGTTGTAGATGACTTCTCTAGATTCACATGGGTGTTCTTTCTAAGGAAGAAGTCTGATAACTTTAAGTGTTTGACAGAGTTTCTCAAATGCATACAGACTGAGTTCAACACTCACATTACCCTAATCAGAAGTGATCATGGGATAGAGTTTGATTCTCTTCTTATGCAAGAGTTCTGTCAAAGTGAATGGATCAGGCATACATTCTCAGCTCCTATAACTCCTCAACAAAATGGGGTAGCTGAAAGGAAAAATAGAACTCTTATTGAATCTGTCACTACATTGTTGTCAGATGCTCACCTTCCTCTATCCTTTTGGGCAGAGGCAGTGAACACCTCCAACTATGTGTTGAATAGAAGTTTAATACATAAACTGAAGGGCAAGACTCCCTATGAATTTCTCAAAGGGAAGAAACCTAAAGTAGACTATTTTATAATATTTGGTTGTATTTGCTACATTCACAATAATGATAAGAGATACATAGCAAAATTTCAATCTAAAGCTGATGAAGGAGTGTTTCTGGGATACTCCGTGGTCAGTAAAGCTTATAGGGTTTATAATAAATCAACTCTTAAAATTGAAGAATCTGTTCATGCATCTTTTGATGAGACTAACATGTCATACAAGGAGAAGGAAATTTCTACCATAAGCTCTTTGCAGGTTTCACCATTATGTGAGTCTATGGATGGACTAAACCTTACCCAAGAGGTACCACACCATCCCACTCTACAGGATGCTGAATATAGTGATGAGGAAAGTCAAGAGGAAGTGACTGAACTTCCCCCAATAGTTAGTATCATTCCCCAAGAGGAATTAAATACTGAAGCTGTTGCGCAACCAACTCCACCAACTGATCTTGTCACACTTAGAGATCACCCCAGATCTCAGGTGATTGGAGACATCTCAGTAGGTGTATAGACAAGGCATTAACTCAACCAAGACTTGATGCATGCCTGTTTTCTCTCTCAAATTGAACCTCTCACCATGAATGAGGCAGAGCAAGATCCCCACTGGATCATTGCAATGCAAGAGGAACTCAATCAGTTTGAGAGATGTAGAGTTGGGATTTGGTTCCAAGACCCCATAACTACCCAGTTATTGGAACTAAATGGGTCTACAGGAACACGTTGGATGCTCAAGGCAACATAGTGAGGAACAAGGCTAGGCTTGTTGCTCAAGGCTACAGACAAGAGGAAGGGATAGACTATGACCAAACCTTTACCCCTGTTGCAAGGTTAGAGGCCATTAGGATATTCCTTGCCTATGCAGCTTACAAGAGATTCAAGGTCTACCAGATGGATGTCAAAAGTGCATTTCTGAATGGAGTGCTTCAAGAAGAGGTTTATGTAGAACAACCTCCAGGTTTTATCTCTCCTACTCAACCCTCTTTTGTTTTTAAATTGCATAAAGCTCTCTATGGTTTAAAGCAAGCTCCAAGAGCTTGTTATGAGACCCTAGCAAGCTTTCTTTTAGACCATGAATTTATAAGAGGAACCATAGATAAAACACTTTTCACTAGACATCATAAGGACCAAACCTTGTTAGTACAAATATATGTGGATGACATTATTTTTGGGTCCACTGATCCCAAATTGTGCAAGAGGTTTGCTGACCTCATGCATTCTAAATTTGAGATGAGTAGCATGGGTGAGCTTTCCTACTTCCTTGGTCTCTAACTGAAGTAGCTCCCAGATGGTATCTTCCTCTCCTAAGCTAAGTATGCTAAACAGCTTATTATAAAGTTTGGGATGGGTGATGCTTCAGGGATGAAAACCCCTATGACTACAAATGCTGTTGTGAATTATGATGCAGTAGGGAAACCAGTGGATCATAAAAATTATAGGGCAACTGTTGGATCCCTATTATACCTAATAGCTAGCAGACCTGAAATAATGTTTGCCACATGCCTTTGTGCTAGGTTCCAAGTGAACCCTAAAGAATCTCACCTTATTTTCCTAAAAAGAATTTTGAGATATATAAAGAGTTGACCTAATCTAGGACTCTGGTATCCTATAGAGTCAGAGTTTGAGTTAACTGGATAATCAGATGCTGACTATGTTGGATGTAGTGTGGACAGGAAAAGTACCTTTGGAACATACCAGTTCCTTGGTATGAGACTTGTCTCCTGGTTTTTTAAAAAGCAGACATATGTGTCTACATTAACTGCAGAAGCAGAATACATGGCTGCTGCTAGTTGCTGTTCACAGATGCTATGGATACAAAACCAACTCTTATATTATGGTGTCAACTTAAATAATTCAACATTATTTTGTGAAAATACTAGTGATATTGCCATAACACAGAATCCAGTTCACCATTCTAGGACTAAACATATTGAGATAAGACATTATTCATTAGAGATAATGTGGACAAAAAGAAAATTAACTTGATCCACATTCCTACTGATCTACAGAGAGCAGATATTTTCACCAAGCCATTGGATGAGAAAACCCATCTGTTCTTTATAAATCAACTAGGAATGATTGATGGAGAAGAGTTAACCTAATTTCTGTCTGCATTTGACGTATTTTCTAGAGTTCGTCGAACGGAGTTCGACGAATTAGTGAAAGTTTGAGAGATTCTCGTCGAACGGAGATCGACGAATTCTCTGTGTGGGGAAATAATTTTCGTTGACCAGAGATCGACGAACTTTGCTTCAGAAGACGCTTCGTGGAACGGAGTTCGACGAACTGTTTTCGATTCTTATGGATGAGATCGACAAATTATCTGTCTACAATTTATTTCGTCGAACTCAGTTCGAAGATTTTTTCTTTTTCGTGGAACGGAGTTTGTCGATTCATATTCTAAAAATCTTATATCTAGGTTTAATTCAACCTCCGTCCCGCGCTTTCAGTTCTTTTGCACTTGATCGTCGTTTTTCTCCGTGTTTTTCTTGCAGGACATCAATGGTGATTCCCTCAGGTGCTTTGGTTGCAATGAAGTTTGACAGCAGATTCGACATGTACTTTGAGTCGTTTCAACACTCTGACCCCATCTTCCTTTACATCCTATAACTACTGGAAGAACTTAGTTTAAAGGATTTCATGACCAGGAGCATCAAACTTCATGGAACAGAAATACGGGAATGGGTATACACATCTACTGTTTCTGACAAAGATACTTTGACCGGCAATATAGGGAACACTGATGTTTCCCTCTCTCCCGCAGTTCTCACTGAAATATTTGGATTAGTGAATGGAGAAGACAATATGGAAATGGACTCTGAGGAATTCGGTGATATGCTGAAATTAATGGGTTTCTCTGGGAACAACCCTAATAAGTTGTTGAAAAAACAATTATCTGCCGCCTACCAATTTCTGGCAGATATTACTGGAAAGATTCTGATGGCCAAGCACTCTGCTCATGACTATTATCACTTGTCACCAATTTTTGATAATGTGTGCAGTAGTGAATAAGCGCCAGGTTGATTGGAGTAAAGTATTCTTTGAATTGATCAAGAAGAAGAACAGCAAAAAGGAAGTCTGCTTTGGCAGAATATTGGTAATTTTCCTCAAAGAGAAGGCTGCTGACTGTATGGTCTCCCCGACCATCTTCATAAACGCCAGCAAGCGCCTCACTTGCGCTCTGTTTGGCAGGTGGGAGAGGACCATCTCCAAGCCCTCAAAGGCTTCCTCCTCCTCCCTCCAAACTTCTGAGAGCACAAGGGCTGTAAAGGCCGCTCCTCACCATGTTGAAGAGGTTTCTCCATCTCAACCATCTATTCCATCACCTCTTCCTCAAAAGAAGCCTCCTCATGTACCTACCCCTCTTCCATCTCCACCACTTGACCTGACAAACATTCCATCTCCACCTCCATCTTCCCCTTGCAAGTTGATCATCAACCCACTCCTCCAGCTTCCCCTCAGGACATACCTCTTCCTATTCCCCCACAGTCTCCTCTTCCTCCACACTTATCCACCATTCCATCTTACATTATACCATCAGAAACACTCATGCAAGATGCCCCCCTCCATCTGTTATTCCTCCTCCCATTCCATCCCCTTCTCCTTCCCCATTTGATCCATCTACCCTCATTTCTTTGCTCACACCTCTCATTCAAGCCTTGATCCAAGAGGCCATTACACCTCTTGTGACCTCCATTAATTCCTTATCTGCCTAGATTTCTCTTCTCTCTGCTGCCCCCTCTTCATCTAGGGGCCTGGCTCCAGGTCTTCCTGAACCCAGGCAGGGGGAGATGCTCTGTGCTGAAGTTGCAGCAGATGCAGATACAGCAGCAGCAGTAGTCACAGCAGTTCCCTCTACAACAGTTTCAGATGAGGATGAGGATGCCACAGTTTTGACAGATTTTGATGCTGAAATGGTTGAGTTAGTTCAATGTATAGATACTGACATGGATCTGGATGAGTCAGTTGCTCAAATAACTCCTGTTGGTGATTTCTATTTAAATCCCACAGTGAATTTATCAGTTTTGCTGAGTACTTTTGATACTGTATATAAACAATCTCTTCCAGCTGATTTCTCTAAGCCATATTTGGCTATGGTACCTTATACCTCTCCAGCTAGTCCAGCAGTTGCCAAGCAACTCTGTGATAATTTTTGCTCTCTCAGCTTCAGCCTCCTTCTCAGCTTCCAGCCTAGAGGTCATTCCAGAAGTTACTTCAGTGCTAGTTTCAGCACCAGACTTTATTATGGATGACTCTCCAATACCTACTCTAGATGAGCTCATTCAGGCAGACATTGAAGAAGAAAATAAGGCAGTAGCTCATAGCTCTGTCTCTTTTATTTCTGATTCTTGTACAGTTGTTTCTTCTCCTGTTGCTGAAAATCTTATTCCTGAACCTTCTGCCCCTCCTCCAGCAAAGGCTACTGTTTCTGATAAAACTTTAAAAGCTTTGCATGCATTGTATGATACCCCTCAGGATTCAGAATCTGATGATGATGAAATTGATTCTGATGAGGATACAGCAAGTAGGAAAAAGAGATTGTTGGCAAAGAAGAGAAAGGCTGCTCCTCCTCCCAAGCCAAATCCCTCTGCAGACACTCCCTACTACATTCTGCATAATGTGACTCCATATAAGGGAATGCCAGCTTGGATGTGGCTCTCCAAAAACTAGCAGAAAGATAGAAAGAGAAGCAGGAGATACTCCCATCCTCCAATACACAGATACAGAAAGGATCCTCCTCCTCCTCCTCCAACAGCTGGTGCCAGTGGCTCTAGCTCCCAGAGATCTGCCCCAATGCAGACTTATCAAAGACACTCAGGGAGATCTTCTGGAAGCAACTAGCAGAGGCCATCCTCCTCAGGTAGTCATCAGCACAAGCAGCAGCAGCAACAGAGTCCTGTAGTACAAAAAGCTGAAAGCCCAAAGAAGCCAGACTCCCCTCCAATTCCTTTTGAAGATCCAGAGACTGTTAATACATCAAGAATGGCTAGATATCAAGAGCTGATTGGTCTTTCTTTGATAAATAAAGCCAAAGCAGAATGAAAAGATATTTCTGGTCTTTCAACTATGTCAAACTATAGAAAAGAAGAGGTGAAAATATTTGACAAAGGTAACAAATTGTTTAATGTTGATGATTATATGAAACTTCATCCAGAAGTAGTTTTCCCCAGGGCTACATCATTGAAAATTATCGGGGCAGCTGATATGACCATGACAGTGGCTCAAGCTCAAAATCCTAACAGAGAAATCATTTTCAAGAAGCCCATAGAAAAGAAAGCAGAAGACAAACCTCAGCAGAAGAAGCCAAAGAAGTAATTTTCTTATTGTTTTAAATTTTGTCTGTTAATTGTCTTTAAACTGTGCTATCTGTTAAATAAAGCTGTGTGTATATATATATCTGTTGCATGTGTTATAATTCTCTGCCAGATATATCTCTTTTATTGATTTGTTTTTCTATCTTGAGTCTTTGTTAGTGACCTCACCCAAATAGGGGGAGATTGTTGGATCCCTAGTTGATTTGGGCTAGGCTCACTGACTTAGGATGTGACCCATCCTGTATAGCCAGGGTTAATTTGTGTCCTAGAGTCTAGGTTAAGTCCTTAGGCTCATCTCCTCAGATGGACCAGCTTTCAACAAGACCCTCAGAGACTCCAAACTCACAAGTTTTTCAAGACTAAGTAAAGTGAGTTCGACGTTCGTCGAACTCAGCTCGACGAAAGGAATTCTGCGCTCGACGATCGTGAGATAATTCTTAGTGCTGAGTTCGACGATCTATGTTCTCTGCTCGACGAAAATTCAGTTTCTACTTCAAGCCAAAGTCAGGAGAACTTCAAAATTTTTCTAAGTCCAGCTTCATGCTTCGGTCGACGAATTATATTCTAAGCTCGACGAACTTGGACCTCAAGCTCTCAGCTTCTCAAGTCGACGAAGTCAGCTTTTCAGGTCGATGAATGCTATTCTCTACTCAACTATTTCTGGACTCAGAGAATCAGTGTCAACACTTAGGGTTTGTGTCGACACTAGACAGTTTGTGTCGACATCAGGATTTCAGTCGACACTTACTTGTGTCGACACCAGGATTTCAGTCGACACCAGCTTCTATCGACACCAGAGGATTGGTTTCGACACCAAGATCAATCTGTCGACACCAGCTTATGTCGACACAACATTTCAGCAGATGCATGATATTTTGTCTAAGTCCAAAACTTTTCTCAGGTCGACGAATTTGGTTCTCAGCTCGACGAATGAAGAATGTCTATCTGATGAATGAAGATTGTCTGGTCGACGAACTCTATCAAGCTCAGCTCGACGAACTCAAGCTCAGCTCGACGAACTCAAGCTCAGCTCGACGAACTCAAGCTCAGCTCGATGAACTCAAGTTCAGCTCGACAAATTGTGTTCTTTGTTCGACGAATCCAGATTAGGTTTTCTTCAAGGTTCTCGTCCAGTTTCTTGGCGGTGATTCCTAAACATTTAATGCAAGATCTTCTCGAAATGTTACCGTTAGAACGCGCATTGACTATGGACGATTACATGATGTTTTTCCATGGGACAATTAGGAAAGTCATTGATTGCTGATTCTTTCCAAGGCCGACTGTAATTACTGCTCGACATTCAAAAATATTTGAATATCTTTTTCTTTTCTAAGTCAGTCAGAGACAAGCGAGATAGACAAGAAAACCAGTGACACAGTAAGAGAATAGAATCAAGCAGAGTTTAAGAAACACAGTACAGAAAATACTCAACAGTTGCAGAAGAACAATCATTCTAAAATCTAAAGTTCTTGACTGCAATCAGCCTTGAACAGAGAACTCTCTCAAGAAGAAGAAGAAGAACAACTAATTTCAATCAAGAGTCTTCTTCTCTTTATTCACAGGATAACTTCAAAGGACAACAATCAAACATTCTGTCAAAAGAAGTTCCTGAAGCAGTTCTGGTCCAGGCATACTTGGTCACTGAAGGCATATCACCCTGAAGCAGTGCTCCAGCATTCCTGACCAATTCAAGAACTCGGGGGAGCAAAAGCTGCTACATCAATCCACAAGTCTTCTCTCTGACTGTTAACAGAGAAGACACTATCACCCTCCCTCTCTCTCTCTCTAATTCCTGTACAGGGTTTTAAATCCCTTCAAAATTATTCTGTTTGCAAGTCTCCTTCCAAAAAACTTGAGGGTTTGGTTTTTGGGGACCTGATCAAGACCCATTGGTGCCCAGGACACCTGATCAACTCATCCTGCAGTGGATTCCTACCTAGGGTGGTAGAAGAGTGGATGTACTCAGATTGGTTGGGGAACCACTATAGCTTCTTGTGTCTTCTGGTTGCTTATTTTTCTTTTGTTTTCTGGCTGTGATCTGTGACTGCTCTGTGTTTAGATTTACTTTATGTTATTTGCTTCCCTGTTCACTTAGGAATACAACAAGAGTTGTAAAACGTTTTTAGCAAGCACCATACTCTATTCACCCCCCCCCCCTCTAGAGTATATCAGATCTAACTTGAACTTTCATAGAGTTCCCCCATAGAAGGTTAAAGATACAAATGATATTCCATATTATATATTTCATAATTGCCAGATTACAGAACCATGGATGCAGTACTCTAGAAATCAGCTGAAAGCCATGAAAAAGAAAAGGAAGTATGACAAAGGTTCATCCTTTTTCAATCCTCCTCCTCCTCCTTCACCTGATGCAGGTATAGGTGGAAGTTCTGCCTTTCAATCTACTGCTAGAAGCCAAAGTTCATATCAATTTTAAGGAAGATCTCAGCAAAGAGGAAATCAGTCTAGAGGCTACCAGTCCAGAAGAGGACAGTATAGGGATAATCAAAGAGACCTCAAAGTGTATTCTAAAGGATATTCCAGGCAACATCCTTATCAAAGGGAAGGACAAGGCCCTACATATTCTACTTCTGGTCCTTTCCCTTATAAGTTTAAAGATCTTGTCTCTTCCAGAGCTCCTGCTGATGAGTCAAGTAATAGATATGAACCTCCTCTTCCATTTGAAGACCCAGAGAATAATCCCACTTCATGGACTGCCAGAATGAAAGAGTTGGCTACATTAGATCAAATTAAAAAGGCTAGAGAACAAGGGAAAGATACATCACAATTCACCACTCTATCAGAACAGAGAAAGAAAGAGCTTGAGAGATATTCTTCCAGCAAATTCTTTGACTCAGAAAGTTATATGAAGCTGCACCCAGAAGCTGTAGTTCCCAGGCCATAACATCAAATTTTTCTAGGTGGAAATGATGACAGGAGATCCAAGAAAGAAGCTCTCAATCCTAACAGAGAAATAGTTCTCAAAAAGGGCAAGGAAAAGGAATGATCATGTAAGATGACAGTGATACCTATTTCTGACTATCTGTGATTATATCTATGTTTCTGCAATGCTTTTTTGGTTATATTTCTGCATTGTATGTTTTTACTTTTTCCAATGACAGTAAGTAGTAATCCTAACCCAAATAGGGGGAGATTGTTGGAACACCCTATTACTGATTTGGGCAAGGATCACTATGTCCTTTAGGAAATTTGTTTTGACCTCCTTATATAGATCTAAAGATCAATTAGATTGAGTCTAAGGGTTAGTATTTAGGTTTGAAAGCTGCCCTCAAGACCCTCAAGACTAGATATTTCAGTTCAGGAGACTAAGTCATTTCGTCGAGCTCAGGTCGACGAATCGTCGAACTCCATTCGACGATCTCTGAGCTCACTTCGACGAATCGTCAAACTCCATTCGACGATCTCTGAGCTCAATTCAACGAGTCGTCGAACTCCGTTCGATGATCTTCGAGCTCAGATCGATGTTCCTGTCTCTAGTTTGTTTCCCTATCTCTGAGCTCAGTTCGACGATAGTTGAGCTCAGATCGACGATTTCTGCTTCAGTCTAAGTCCAGTCGCAGAGCTCAGTTCGAAGATAGTTGAGCTCAGGTCGACATTTTTCTGGAGAGATCGACGTTTTTCAAGATTCAAATTCAGTCAGTTTTGGTATTCCCTTCTATTTATTCCCAGCATTTACTTCAAGAATCTTGTAGCCGTTTCAATTAATCTGGAGCAAGTTTCAAGGAGATTTTAAAGAAATGTTTTATCGGACTTTCCTCCAGAAGACAAAATGCATTTAAGGAAGTCGTTTATGACAGACTAACAGCTATCTTGGATAGAGAATTATTCTATTCAGATCTAAGGAATAAAAGATTATTCATTCTGCTGGTTAACAACAATAACAACAACAAGAAGGAGAGAAAAAGTTGCAGATATTCAGAGTCATAGAATTCTTACAGGAACACACATCACTGAAGGAGATCAATATACTGAAATTTCTAGATCCCTTTTGATTTCAGTATTTAAAAGCCTTATCATTCAAGACTCCAGACACCACACAATTCTGCAACTGCTGGAATCATCTTTTGCTGGAGATCAAATCTTTTGAAGGCCTATCACCCTATTGCAAAGCTTCACTTCCTGAATAACTCAAGATCTCAGGGGGAGCTTTGACAACTTCCACTATCTTCTCTCTGATTGTTGACAGAGAAGATCATCTCACCTCTCTCTCTCTCTCTTTCTCTGCTGTAAAGGGTTTATCAAACTCCCTTCAAAAGTTTGTGTTGGTTTCTGAGACCTTGTCAAAACTTAGTGGTGGCAAGACACCTGATCAAAAAATCTAGTTTGTTTTTTGAGCACCTTATCAAAAGCTCATTGGTGCCTAGGACACCTGATCAACTCATCCTGCAGTGGATTCCTACCTAGGGTGGTAGAAGAGTGGATGTACCCAGATTGATTGGGGAACCACTATAGCTCCTTGTGTCCTCTGGTTGCTTCTTTGTGTTTTGTTGTGTGCTGTGTTGTTTTATTTCTTGCATTCATTTTCTTTTAGTTACTGCAAGCACTATACACCTATACTTAAATTAAGTCTTCCACTGCAAATAGTTTTTAAACTGAAAATTATTTTAATAAACTCTATTCACCCCCCCCCCCTCTAGGTTAAGATAGATCTTATCCTCCACTTTCAGATGCTCTGAGAACGTAGCCCTCTCATCATTACCCCATGGTACTCTCGGTACAGCTCGACGTAGCCCGCTCGACATTTCCCCATGGCCCTCTCGGAATAGCTCGGCGTTGCCTCATGACCCTCTCGGCACAGCTCGGCATAGCCCTCTTGGAATAAACCTCTCAATAAAGATCGGTCCCGTACAACCCTCCTAGAGAGCTGGGTCCCGCCACTCCTGTAAAACTTGGTCTCGCCCCTCCTAGCGAGCTAGGTCTCACCTTTCCTGCTTGGCAAACATCTTCAATAAAAGCAGGGCAACCCAGGTTTCAAACACCAATCACGCATGGCTCTCGCGAGCCTTCAGATCGTTACAAATGGGACTCGGTTCCCGCCTGACAAGAACTTAGCGTGTGGGTCGATAAATACTTAGAACTAAGTCTCACGAGCACCGAGGGGAAACTCTCTAAATGAGGATAGAGGATCGCTGCTCGCGGGCCGACTATCTAATATCATATCGATTTTCTAATTCATGTCCTTGAGAACCATGCAATCTCGCTGGCATGGCATGGATTTGGAGGCGGCAAGCGGGAAGGCTGAGCCGAGTCCGAGTACACAAAAAAAAGAAAATAAAAATATTACCAAAAGCAATATCATTTTTGAAAGAAGCATGTATTAATCACCAAAAGTTACAAAAAAGAGAACTGAGGAGCGAGGGTTCAGCCAGGCGAGCCCTCTGGAGGCAAGCTCTCCCAAAGGGGTTAGAAAGACTCATCGCCCAGCTTCGGTACCGGAAGAAACAGCTCCGAGACCATATCGCTCTCCGAGAGCCCGCGCATTCGCTCGTCACGAGGCCGGCCCGCTGCATAGTCTAGAGCATGAACTTCATGCCCTTGGCAGCATTATTCTGCATCATCTACTCCCGCTCATATTCGCAGTACTGGGCGAGCCGACAGCTATTCCTGGAGGGAGATGAGGGAGATGCAACTTCTAGTTCTCGCACCCCTTGTCCGCAGTGCCTCGTTCTCCTGCTCGAGGGGGGCGATATGAAAGCTAAGAAGATTGGTCGTCGCCGCATCCTATGAGAAGATACAAAAATGTTAATGGAGGAAATCCTAAAAGTAGGATCTTATTTCAAAGTCTTGAGACTAACCACTCCCGCCAAGTATCTGGCAAGAATGGTGTCGGCCGTGTCTGCCCACTTCCTCTACTACTCCACCTTATCCAGCGCAAGGAGGCGGGACACTTCCTCGTCGTCGGCAAGCTTCTAGAGCGAGGTGGAATTCCGCTCCATCTGCAAACACCGGTGGCCTACCAAGTGAGCCAACTCCATGCCACATAGTTGGGCTCGTGCGCTCTCATGCACAATGGCTCGTGTGGCCTAATCATCGAAGATCATGGCTTCCTCCCCTATATAGAGGCTGAAGAAGAAGGCATTGGCTTCCTCACTGATGGAATCCCACTCCAAACAGCTCGATAGTAGGGTCGAGATTGAGGCCTAGTTTTCCTCTTTGTCCCACTGCAGGAGGGGCTTCCCGAGCTCATCCAGGTGCAGCTCACGGTAGCCGAAGTTGCGGTGCCCCCTCGGTACAGGCTTGTTGGCGGACGCCTGCTCTCACGCCTTGGAGGTGCCCGCCTCCTTGCCTGGAGGCCCGCCTGTCGGAGCACCCGTGGTTACGGCCACTTCAGCTACACTGTTCTAATGAGAACAAACTTGCTGAAATTTGAAGTGCTTCAGCTATCTTTATTTGCCTTCAGGCTAACTTGGATGTACTTTAGCTTTCAAGTTTGATGGGATGAAGATGTCTAGACACCTCTTTCTATTTCTCTTTTTATATTTTTGTGTGTTTGATCCTTGTGTATTTGTTAACACTAATCCCTTTGCAGTTTAATTTTTATATGCGTTGATTTGGATCAACAGGACAATAAAATGTGGGCCCACCAAGGATTGGTGAGCACCATCTCCATCAGAAAGGGGCAAAACATCTTTCGGCACTGCAGCAGCTTTTCCGCAATGGCTTCCTGCAATTTTGACATTGATGACGTCTGCAATGGTCATCAACATTTGGACTTAGAAAATTTTCCAGAATTCCATCAAGCGTTGTGTGATGTTAAGACACTCAATGCCATCAGCCTTGGCTCTCAGCGCTTCTATACTTAAAAATATCCCTAACTTTGTCTCAGCATTTTTGTCTCAGTAGTCTCAACGATTTTTCATTATTAGCTGAGACAAGCCTTTGTCTCAGCGCTTTCTTCTTCTTAGCTGAGACAAGTTTCTGTCTCAGCGGTATCTTCACATATGTCTCAGCAGTTTCTTGCTTTTAACTGTCTCAACGCTTCCTTCTTCATTAAAAACGTTGTGTGAACCTGCTTCACTCAATGCTTCTGGACTTACAAAAAGTCCAGCTAGTTTTGTCTCAGTTGTTTACCTCTTAACTGTCTAGCGTTTCCTTCTTTATTAGAAGCATTGAGTGAATCTTCTTCACTCAACGCTTCTAAAATTAGAGAAATCCAACAAGTTTTGTCTCTGCTATCTCAGCGGTCTGATGCGTCGGCAAGTGTACCGGTCGTAGTCAAGTAATACAGTTAGGGAGTTGAATCCCCGAATATCGATCTCTCGAGGAGTGCAAGTAGGGAGTGTGATTTCGCTATTGGAAAAGTGATTGTAAGTGTTAACACAAGCAAAGGGGGTTTTGGTTTTGATTTTCCTAAGATTAACACTAAATAACCTATTGCGGGTCGCCGTCACCGTGTCTCTTTGGTGGATTACTCAAGAGAGTAATAGGAAAGGTGGACGAGCCAATAAGGAACGCAATCACCTCTTCGCCACACATGCTTCTGACAATCGCTAGAACGACACTATATCAACGAGAACATGGAAAACTGAAGCTAAGCAACAAAATCATGATCAAAATATAACAACACATGGACATGCTAAAATACTTAAAATTAAACTGTGTTCTTAAGCAACAATCACACAACCGCTAGTTCAAAAGAAAGTAACTACAAGAGGACGTGGAGAAATACAACCAAACCAACAAAGGCTTTCCGTTATTCGTGGCCGAAGTTAAGGGTTGTCGGGCCATACAGAGCTCGATCTAAGGATGTCGTTCGTGGTCAAGAAGGGTTGTCACCTCCTTCCAATAACTCGTCTTCTTCTTGAATAGGTGCTGGGATGAATTTGTCCGAAGAACTCCACGGATGCAGCACCTTATGAGCTTGAAACGGAGCTTGGAGTTTGGAGAAGAGAATGGTGGCCGAAGATGAAGCTATTGCAAGCTTTTCAAGGAAGAATGGTGGTCGGATCAACTCTCCAAGGAGGAGAGAGAAAATAACGGCTGTAGGAAAGTTTCCACGCCCAAAAGAGCAGAAAACGACGACTGGGTCGGACTGAATCAGAACTCCTCCAAAGAAGAAGAAATCTACGCTTTAAATAGAAGCAGGTCAGAAAAATAGGCATGCATGGTTTGGCGCACGACCGTGCACAAACCTTGCGATATTAACTTCCAGAACAAGCCTGCGGAAGGAGAAGCGTTGACCCATGCATTTTACTCGCTCACGGACGTTTCCGCCCAAGCGAGAAGGAAATCGGACGGGTAGTGACAGAGAGTAGGAATTCATGGCACTACTAGGGAACTATGCGTTTTACACGCACACGGGCGTTGCCGCCCGTGCGTGAACAAAGCGCACAATTAACAACAGAAGGGAACAAACTAGAAAGCTACAGGAAAACCGTGCATTTCCTTCGTGCACGATTTCGATGAAATCGTGTGTTAACCATGCGTGAAGATTGTCGAACTCAGCTCAACGAAATTCATCGAGCTCAACTTGACGTTCTTCCAGCTGAACAAAATGCACGATCTGGCACAAACCATGCATGAAAGAAACGCACGACCGTGTGTTTTCCACAAATCAGAATTCCTTACTTGGGGAAAATGCACCACCTGCACAGCAATGATACCAAGCTGGAGCACAAGCTCCCAGCACCCATAATACAAACAAAGTCAAACAGAAAGAGTCATGGGGAGCACCATGTGCATACACCCAACATCAAAATGCGCAATTGCACACCCTCGGGCCATAACAGTGCACAAAATGGTCCATGACCGAACGATGCAAATAAAATCGATAACCGGTTGAAATGTAGAGAACGAGTGAGAAAACCAGCCCAGATGAGTCTGAAAAGCCCTATAAATATCGGACTCATCACACAACCAGACTTAAACATTTGCTCGTCCCGAGCAAATCATCTCTCCGTGAACTAGAAAATAGCTAGCTGGCTTAGAAATTTCCAAATAAAGTAAAGCGAGAAATCAAATACTGCATGGGCATAGAAAATATAGTAGATACAATTTGTAATTTTGCTACAAAGTTTATAAATTTCAACAGGTGTAAATAAATATTATAAATACTCAAAAACAGAATCCTGGAGAATCGTTCGGTCATGCGTAGGAAGAAAGTAGGCATGCCACTCAGTTGAGCATTGCCAATGACCAGGGCTCGGGATCACCTCCAAAGAAATCCATCAATGTCAGGGACCATACGCTTGCCCGTTGACACACTCTCCATAGTGCTAGTATGACTCAAGCGTAAATCCGTAGGGCTTTATGAAAATAATGGGTCTTGGGTATATACATAGGTAAGGACGCAAAAGGATAAAAACGATGGCTACGTGCAACCCAAATGAGCACATACAAATGCAGTCCTCTCGCCAAAAAAACATGCTGGTGCACCACACCACCAGACATGAACTTGATAAC
The DNA here is from genome assembly GCA_039583875.1 of Platanthera guangdongensis. Lineage (NCBI taxonomy): Eukaryota > Viridiplantae > Streptophyta > Magnoliopsida > Asparagales > Orchidaceae > Platanthera > Platanthera guangdongensis. The sequence goes on along the minus strand of CM077159.1, from coordinate 46,611,046 downwards.
ACGGGTGTGTGCATCGCCTATCCCAAAACAATAACACAAATAGATTCTTCATTTTCACTTTCTTTTTTATACAATCAGCATATATATATATATTTCTTCTCTTTTCTTTTTCCAGATTTTTATAATACACTTTCAGCCAAATTTTTAATAAATCTTCACCGCACAACAACATAACAACATCACAACCACAACACTAATGGAAGAATTAACATACTAAATACATCGAGCTTGGGGTGCACAATTGGGAAAAGCTTTTAGGCTCTGGTGATCGCGAAGTGTGGCTAATTCAACTAGAAGGGTAGGCTCAAAATAGGCTAACAAGGATTATCGTTAGGATGAGTACAAGTCTCAACCGAGCCAAAAAGACGGCCTACATCACTCTCACGCTATACTAACCATGCACCAATGCTTCGAGAGTAGCTTGGGGCAAGTTCTTAGCCACCGAGAAAAAAGATCCCTCCTCCCGACTTGAGCAATACGAGGCTAGTGGCGGTTACACACAGTCCTATACTACAGTTTGATTACACCAGATTCAACATTTTTGGGTAGTACAAACAATATTTACAAAAGCAGAAAAGGTATAAAACTATGAGAATAAAGAAAAATTAAATCTATACTATTTTTACACACCATGAGCACTCGATTAGGAGCACTGCACGAGTTTCACACTACTCTATCCTAAAATTCTAAGCCAGCACCCTATTTTAAAGTTAACACAAAAGAAATAAATTCGACTTGAGCCGAGCTCATGCTTAAGATCGCGCTCACGTGGGTGCAGGTGCATGATGCGGACATGATACTATGGAAACAAAAAATGAGAATATACTTTTGGTATGAAAGTGCTAATAGTGCATGTACATAGGTAACCCGCATAACTCTCCCCCACCAGACTTAAACAAAACAATCTATCCAAGATTTGCAATAAAAATAGAGAGAAAAAAGATGGGGGAGAGGTTACCCCATGTTCAGCAAATGAGCATACATGAAGATTGGCATTAATTTCAGTAGAAAGTCAACTGCCTAAACGAACTCCACCTGCATTAGAGAATATCTCAGACTACGCACACTATAAGCATATAATAACAGCAGCATAATTGAGCAAATTAAAAATGGCAAAATTGGGTTGTCTCCCAAAAGCCCTTTTCTTTACCGTCCTTAAGGTGGACCAAATACCTGTATTAGCAGTTTTATAAATATTGTTTAGAGTATAAGTTGACAACGTAAGGAAAAAAGTCTAAAGATACACACAACATTAAACAATAAATAAAACTAGAAAAACAGGAAAGGGACCCCAGAGATCCTTCACTCCTTATTTGAACGCAGAATTGTGATAGATCCCCCCAGTCACGCGAGATGAGGGCAAGGTGAAAGCTTTAGGGCCCAGGAAAGATGAATCTCCCCTGCCCCTAAACTCTTCCTTCTCGCGCCGGCGGGTAAAATTCTGCGCCTTGAGCATGAGCAGTTCTTTTCTTTTCAAATACACAGATGGGGATTGCTATGGTGGTATAACCACACCCACCAATTCCGCAGCACTCCTATCTTCCTCATCCAGGGCATCCTTTCCTCACGTGCGGCAGGTGAAAGATCAGACCAAGTCACCTGTTTAACAGTCTTACAAACTTTGTTCGGATAAGTCGAAGCTTTTAAATCAGTCTCCCGCATGCTTACTACAGCCGTGCTCAGCTCATGTTTCTTCTCCACTGAATCTTGTTTCACGTAAAGTGACTCCGTCTCTGACTTTCCTTCAGCTAACGTCAATGGTTCTGCCACTTTATTAACCCGACTTTGCTCGTTCGGTAGATAACCTATCTCAGCAGCACTAGATAAATCATTAGATAACAAAACATCCAATTTCAGAAGTTCTCCAGATTCATTAGAAATTATAGGCGGAAGTGACGGAGGTCAAGTCAAAGCGACCTTGGAAGCCAAGGTGACACCGCTCGCATTAAATTACAATGTAGCTTCACAAGCTTTTAGGAATGGGACCCCTAAGATGGCTTTCGATGTATTTCCCATGGGTCCTAACACCTGAAAGTTAGTGACTACAACATCCCCATTCAAAATCAGTTCCACATCTTTAATCTCTCCATCGGTCTTTACTATCGATCCATCAGCCAGCACTAGTGACTTCTGTACATCAGATTCGATATTTAAATTCAGTTTTCCAACATCTTGCAAAGCAAGAATGTTGCACGATGATCCAGAATCACATAAAGTTATCGTCTCCACTGCATTAATCTCACAATTAAGAGCCATTTCACTTTTATCACACTCCTCCGCATCCCCAGCACTCTTCCCTTACTCACGGGGATTCTTCTCTGTATCACTTGGGAGGGTGCCGCGAGTACGCTCGGAGAACACTTGGGCCAGTTGCCCCAGTTGTGTTTCCAAGTTCCTCATGGATGCCGTTTGAGTGGCCATATTAGATTGGGGCATATCCACAAACTTCTCCATCATTTCTTCAAGCGCACTCTTACGAGTCCCTCGAACGTTCGGATTATAAACCATATAAGGCGGTCGCGGCTGGCTACTATGGGCTTGAGCATCAAATTGATGCTGGCCTCCCTGCCACCTTTGACCAGGAGCATTTTGATTCCACGATATATTAGGATAATTTCTCGCGTTGGGGTTATATGCATTATTATAGGGAGCAGTGCGATTTTGACTATTTATAAAATTTACATTCTCATCAAAATTTATACCTGACGGCTCAGCAAAGGTCTCCCCAAGAGTGCATTCATAAGCATGATGGCCGGGGTTTCCACAACCCTGGCAAGAAATGTCCGTAACCCGAGCTGGAGGAGGGGCCGATCTGGTCAACATTGCCCTTCCATCCAATGTACAATGGCTCGCCCCAGCTTGTTGCATCAGAGCATTTACATCAAACAAATTCCTCGCCCCTCTAGGTGCATTTCTTATGGCGGTCCTGTAGGTGCTATGGGATGCGGTATCTCGAAGGAGCCTTCATGCCTCGTCAGGAGGTATGTTCATTATAGTGCCACCAGCTGCTGCGTCAATCATAGCCTTGTAATTTGGCTCAAAACAAAATAGAATATTTCTACTAAATTCCACGGCTCACAGAAATGCTGGGGGCATCGATGCTGCAGGTCAGCAAACCTTTCCCATGCTTCAGATAAAGTTTCTTGGTCCATCTGCCGGAAGGTAGCAATATCCCTCCGGGCGTTCACAATTTTATCCACCGGGTGGAATTTAGCTAAAAACTTAGAGGAAAGAGCCTCTCATGTAGTAGCGGTCCCGTGCGCAATGGTATGGAGCCAGGTTTTGGCCTTGTCCCTCAACAAAAACGGGAACAGCCTCAGCTTTACTACGTCATCAGAAACACCAGCATAGCGGAATGTGTCGCAAATCTCCGAGAACTATGCTAGATGGAGCTGCGGATCCTCACTCTGCAAGCCCGAGAACTGAGTATTATTTCGTATTATGTTAAGGATGGAAGGTTTAATCTAAAAGTGGTTGTTTATAATGGCCTGTCCGAAGCCATGGTAAACACTTCCCGCAGTAGGGGTTGTGAAATCTTGCATTGTCCTAATGCGTGGTTGGACCACTTATTGGCCCTCAACAACCCGTTCACCGTGGCCATTTCCTCCTTAGCCTATGATGAGTTGTAAATATACATGTTTTTATATACATTAAATAAGATGTATTAGTTTCTTTTTGTAATTTTTAGTTGTTTTTCCTTAATAAATTGCTTCCTTTTTGTAAATATTTTCTAACTTAGATTTATTTTTATTTTCTGAATTTTTCAGGAAAAATTGCCAAAAACTCAAAGTACACGCCCGTGTACTGTTGGTCACGCCCGTGACCCGGGCGTGATACGTCAAATTCCCGAGAAATGGCATATTATTGAAGAAATAGCGTGACACGCCCGTGTCACGCCCGTGTCACCCAAGTCACGCCCGTGACCCATGCCCGTGACCATCCAGATCGACGGAATCGCGCTCAACGATCGTCGACCCAGCTGACACGCCCGTCGACACGCCCGTGTCACCTGACACGGGCGTGACCCAAGCCGTGACCACTCCTTTCGATGTTTTTTCGCTCGACGTTCGTCGAGCCAACCCGACACGCCTAGAGTCACGCCCGTGACCTAGGGCGTGACTCCTCCACCTGGCCGACAAACTGCCGCCGGCAACCTCCCGAAGTCAACAACGCCATTAATCGCCGCACGACACGCCCACCGTCACGCCCGTGACCTGGGCGTGACCGCCGCGATTTCCGCCGCAACGTCAAATCGCCGTCAAGTCACCAAAATCAGCTGCTCAATAGTGTCAACACGCCCACGGTCACGCCCGTGACCGGGGGCGTGACCACCGATTTTCAGCGGCCAAAGTCAAATCTCCAGTCAAATCGAAAGGCCGCCATGTGAATAGTGTAGACACGCCCCCGGACACGCCCGTGTCCGAGGGCGTGTCCCGTGAAATTTTTTCTATAAATTCAGATTTCCTGTCTGAATTCCGGGTTCCACTTTTTGAACCACTTTGCTTAGGTTAGGGCTGTTCTTGGGGGCTGTTTATGCATTGTAAGGGAACTTTCTTCCCCCCCCCTCTTTTATGTATTTGTTTTTGCGTCATTGTAACCACTTTTTCCTTAATAGAAATGTTTATTTTCTCCTCTATGTTGTATGAAAATCCGCCACAGCGCCCTACCTTAAGTAATTTTTCGTTCCCTTTTTTGTGCTTTTTATTAGCTTTTGTAACCAGTTTAACTTAGGAATTTATCAATCTTCTAGCCGTTGTAATCGCAATTTTATGCAATAAACTTGTTTAGGTTTAGTTTATTCTTTTTACTTTGTTTTCATTCCGTTGAGTTTATAAAAATGTTTGAAAAGCTGGTTTTCAAATTCTTTAACTTAGGCTCTTTAGGTTGTAAAACTTTCGTTCTTTTTTAGTTTCATTACCGCTTTTTATGCATTTCTATAAAATTATAAGAATGAAAACGTAATCATTTTAATTTTCCGAGCATTCTCATTTTCCCTTTTATTTTCAAAACTTTTTGCCCGTTTAAATTTTATTTCTTCATTTTATGCATTTCTACCGCATTCCATCGGTAGAAATGTATTCATTTCAATTTTTCGAGCACTTGCAATTTTCGTTTATTTTGCAAAAACTTTTGCTCCTTTTAAATTTATTTTCACTTTTTATTCATTTCTACCGAATTCTAGCGGTAGAAATGTAGTAGTTTTAATTTTTCAGTCACTTAGTTTTTCTTAATTTTGTACGTGTGCGTGCGTGTATGAGTAGTTTTTATGGCTTTATTTCAAATCCTGTAGAGTGTGTGCGTGTGTTATTTTTAATTTTCCGCCTACTCATTTGAGTTAAATGGCTGGATTTTATTCAAGCAAGTGTGTGTATTTTTATTTTTCCGCCTACTCGCTTGAGTTAAATGGCTGGATTTTATTTCAGTAGAGTGTGTTTACTTCTTGTAGAGTGGGTGTGTTTTAATTTTATGTTGAGTGCGTGAGTGTTAGCTTTTATTTACCGCCTACTCACTTGAGTTAAATGGCCGGTCTTTACTGTAATAATTTGGAATGCCCTTGTAAATGCATTTATTTTCTCCTACTCGTTTGAGTAGGACTTGCTTTCTTTTTCCCGCCCACGCATTTGCGCCGGGACTTGCAATTTTACTGCTTTCATTTCAGTCCTACTCGTTTGAGTAGGACTTGCAATTTACTGCTTTCCATTTACTGCTTTAATTTTCCTGCTTTATTTTTCTGCTTTAATTTTATTGCTTTCAATCGCTGCCGTCCCCATTCCGATGAGTGGCTAACGTTCTTAGCCCTCAGTATCGAAGAGCATTGGGACAGAAAAAATTCCTTTAAATAATTAAAGGTCTTATTTTTCTATTTAATAAAAATCACTTAAGGTTTGCCCGGGTTTACGACGCGTAGGACCACATAATCGATGTGTGGGCCCTATTTCCGTAGTCCATATGCTAGCTAGCCGAGAGGCCGTGCATATGGACCGATCACCCCTTGGTAAATGGAGTTCCGCACTAACCCTCGAGAGAGGAGGCGCGGCAACTCTACCGGATTGGGTTCCCCACCCAATAGCGGGGTTCTTAGCGTAATGCGGGCATTAAGAGGAATCCTTCGTCGGACGAGAGCCCGATCGAATAGTCTTAATGTTCAGGTGAGCGATAGTCCTAGAGATAGGTGAGTTCATTTTAGTGGAGCCTCCACGGCCAAGTCCTCCGCCCTAATTAATTAGAAACTTAGGAGCTCTTTTTATTTAACGTTTATTTTAGTTCAATGTCTTTTCGGTGCCCTCGAGCTGAGCTCTTCATCGGCTCCACCTTTATTATGCTTTTATTTTCTGCCTTTTCTTTATATAAATAATATCCCGACAAGATAAAATTATCGGTAAAATAATAGTCCCCTCCAGGGAAGAGTAGAAATAAACGAACCGGCCCCGAGAACAATACGACCTCGATATTCCACCCGGAATATCCTGTACTACACACGATAGGTGCACTTGCCTCCTTTCGTTAAAACTCGATTTAACCCGTTTTATATCCAAATAAATAAATACGCGCGCCCCGTTTTCTTAAATAAAATCAAATCCGCTTTTCAACTTAAATAAAATCGCCCGGGGCGCCGCGCTTCGTAAACCTTTTTGGAGTTTTAACCCGCATTAAGTTTTCGGACTTGATGCGCGAAAATATCAATCAAGTTTTTGGCGCCGTTGCCGGGGAGTTTTCGAGTCGTTATTTCGAACTCTGGAATACTATTAATTTTACCTATTATCTATATTTCAACAAAATAAAAAAAAAAATGGCCAACAAAAATAATAATAATCATAATATTATTACAAATTTATAAAACAAAAAAACAAAAAAATTGACAAACTTATAAACTAAAAAATTTGAAAAATCTTAAAACATAAAAATTTGAAAAAACTATAAAACAAAAAAATAAAACACAAAAAGAAAAAAAAAATTTTTAAAAAACATACCAAAAAAAAAAAAAAAAACTTTGCTTTCATATAAACAAAAACAAAAAAAAAAAGAGAAAAAAACCACAAAAACAAAAACATAAAAAAATCTCCTAAAAGACCACAAAAAAACACTTTTTTCGCAACAATATGTTTTTAAAAATAATCAATACTTTAAATAAATAAAACTTTTTTCGGCACGTCGCACTCTTGTGCGCGCTAGGGGCTCGCTTATCTGTCCCACTCAACAGCTACGACGTTCGCTTACGCGTCACTTACACAATTGCCCCCTACCGCCCGCACCCTTTAGGCCGAGTTTATCTTTTTCATTTTATTTGTTATGCTTTTGCTACTCGTTCTCAAATAATGTAGGGTTTCAACCTGGGCCTCCCGCGCTCGTCTTAGGGAAGCTCCTACCCTCCCTTTTTCTTTTTGTACTTATTATATTTTGTATATTAATCGTTCCGCATACTTAGACTGCAACATTGGGGACAATGTTGGGTTTAAGTATGGGGGTGTTTTCCTATACTGCATTTTTTTTATTTTATTCTGTACTCATCAAAACTACAAAAAAATTTGCAAAACTTAAAATCTAAAAAAGTTTCCTTGTTTTTATTATCATAAAACTTCAAAAAAAAAAAAAATTCATAAAACTCAAAAAAATACAAAAAATCTTTTTACATCGTAAATATTTTTTGTAAATAAATCTCTTTCTTCCCCGCCTCTTCTTATTTGTAAACCTCGCTTTTTAGCATGCCCGCGACGTTCGACTCATCGAACCAACCACCCAAAGAGTCTGTTCGCGGGCCAATGACTAAAAATTCAAAAAAAAAAAGAGAAAAACCCTAAAAATAAAAAACAATGTATTGTTAATTATGTAACAAATAAATCGAATATCTCAATTCTTAACCCTTTTCGCTCTCCAACAATCTAGTTGCGAGTTAATTTATAAGCGAATTTTTTTTAATTCTTTGCTTACTATTCGTTTATTAATTAGAGAACGATATATTTAGATATCTGGGGTTAAGTTTTAAAAATTTTTGTATGCTTTTATTCTAAATAAAGTACCTGTTTTCAGCACCACTTCTAATCTATCTAAATAGTTGCATATTTATTTTGTTAAAAATAACAATCTTAGATTTCAAGTTATGATAACTCCAAGCTTTTTTTGAAATTTAGGAATGTTTCATTTATAAAGGTTGCTCTCAAAAGTTTTTTATTAGACCTAGTTTTATTTTTGAAAAAACTCTATCACCTTTTTTTCATGTCATACTTGACATGATTTCGTTCCTTAAAAGATCCTATGTCAATGGGAATAAGATTTCGTTCCGTAAACATAGGCATCCAATATTTGAAAAGATTATATGTTATCGAGTAAGAGGATAAAATTCATTACTCCTACACATATACATTGGATTATGAAGATGTTAAAAAAATTATGTTATGGAAAATAAGATTTCGTTTTCCTAACATCCTTATTCGAAAAAAAATCATTAGAGGTTCGAGCGAAAAAATATACCCTCGCCTCTAAAAATTCTAAGCCTTCTTCATATCCCACGATATCTCCCTCCGCCAAATTCAAAAAAATTCTAGATTTATTTTTAAAATCTTTTTGAGAGCATAATTTGTAAATTAAATTATTTCCTTTAATTTTTTCAAAGCTACAGTTTCATAAATCCAATCTATTTTTGTTAGCCTCACAAATAAAATTTTTGCTATCTATTTGCTTATAACGAGAAGTCTTTTGCTGAAACTCTTCCTTTATTTAAATTTTTGGCATAATTTACGATTTAACTCGTATACCCTGGATATTCATTTTGATCCTTCTTTCAATTAAGTCAAGCGGTAGATAAACTTAGGATTTCTTTAATTCATTATAAGTTCATCTCCAACTTTTGCTCTGGAATAGCAAAAGCTTAAGTATGGGGGTATTTGATGAGTTGTAAATATACATGTTTTTATATACATTAAATAAGATGTATTAGTTTCTTTTTGTAATTTTTAGTTGTTTTTCCTTAATAAATTGCTTCCTTTTTGTAAATATTTTCTAACTTAGATTTATTTTTATTTTCTGAATTTTTCAGGAAAAATTGCCAAAAACTCAAAGTACACGCCCGTGTACTGTTGGTCACGCCCGTGACCCGGGCGTGATACGTCAAATTCCCGAGAAATGGCATATTATTGAAGAAATAGCGTGACACGCCCGTGTCACGCCCGTGTCACCCAAGTCACGCCCGTGACCCATGCCCGTGACCATCCAGATCGACGGAATCGCGCTCAACGATCGTCGACCCAGCTGACACGCCCGTCGACACGCCCGTGTCACCTGACACGGGGCGTGACCCAAGCCGTGACCACTCCTTTCGATGTTTTTCGCTCGACGTTCGTCGAGCCAACCCGACACGCCTAGAGTCACGCCCGTGACCTAGGGCGTGACTCCTCCACCTGGCCGACAAACTGCCGCCGGCAACCTCCCGAAGTCAACAACGCCATTAATCGCCGCACGACACGCCCACCGTCACGCCCGTGACCTGGGGCGTGACCGCCGCGATTTCCGCCGCAACGTCAAATCGCCGTCAAGTCACCAAAATCAGCTGCTCAATAGTGTCAACACGCCCACGGTCACGCCCGTGACCGGGGGCGTGACCACCGATTTTCAGCGGCCAAAGTCAAATCTCCAGTCAAATCGAAAGGCCGCCATGTGAATAGTGTAGACACGCCCCCGGACACGCCCGTGTCCGAGGGCGTGTCCCGTGAAATTTTTTCTATAAATTCAGATTTCCTGTCTGAATTCCGGGTTCCACTTTTTGAACCACTTTGCTTAGGTTAGGGCTGTTCTTGGGGGCTGTTTATGCATTGTAAGGGAACTTTCTTCCCCCCCCCCTCTTTTATGTATTTGTTTTTGCGTCATTGTAACCACTTTTTCCTTAATAGAAATGTTTATTTTCTCCTCTATGTTGTATGAAAATCCGCCACAGCGCCCTACCTTAAGTAATTTTTCGTTCCCTTTTTTGTGCTTTTTATTAGCTTTTGTAACCAGTTTAACTTAGGAATTTATCAATCTTCTAGCCGTTGTAATCGCAATTTTATGCAATAAACTTGTTTAGGTTTAGTTTATTCTTTTTACTTTGTTTTCATTCCGTTGAGTTTATAAAAATGTTTGAAAAGCTGGTTTTCAAATTCTTTAACTTAGGCTCTTTAGGGTTGTAAAACTTTTCGTTCTTTTTTAGTTTCATTACCGCTTTTTATGCATTTCTATAAAATTATAAGAATGAAAACGTAATCATTTTAATTTTCCGAGCATTCTCATTTTCCCTTTTATTTTCAAAACTTTTTGCCCGTTTAAATTTTATTTCTTCATTTTATGCATTTCTACCGCATTCCATCGGTAGAAATGTATTCATTTCAATTTTTCGAGCACTTGCAATTTTCGTTTATTTTGCAAAAACTTTTGCTCCTTTTAAATTTATTTTCACTTTTTATTCATTTCTACCGAATTCTAGCGGTAGAAATGTAGTAGTTTTAATTTTTCAGTCACTTAGTTTTTCTTAATTTTGTACGTGTGCGTGCGTGTATGAGTAGTTTTTATGGCTTTATTTCAAATCCTGTAGAGTGTGTGCGTGTGTTATTTTTAATTTTCCGCCTACTCATTTGAGTTAAATGGCTGGATTTTATTCAAGCAAGTGTGTGTATTTTTATTTTTCCGCCTACTCGCTTGAGTTAAATGGCTGGATTTTATTTCAGTAGAGTGTGTTTACTTCTTGTAGAGTGGGTGTGTTTTAATTTTATGTTGAGTGCGTGAGTGTTAGCTTTTATTTACCGCCTACTCACTTGAGTTAAATGGCCGGTCTTTACTGTAATAATTTGGAATGCCCTTGTAAATGCATTTATTTTCTCCTACTCGTTTGAGTAGGACTTGCTTTCTTTTTCCCGCCCACGCATTTGCGCCGGGACTTGCAATTTTACTGCTTTCATTTCAGTCCTACTCGTTTGAGTAGGACTTGCAATTTACTGCTTTCCATTTACTGCTTTAATTTTCCTGCTTTATTTTTCTGCTTTAATTTTATTGCTTTCAATCGCTGCCGTCCCCATTCCGATGAGTGGCTAACGTTCTTAGCCCTCAGTATCGAAGAGCATTGGGACAGAGAAAATTCCTTTAAATAATTAAAGGTCTTATTTTTCTATTTAATTAAAAATCACTTAAGGTTTGCCCGGGGTTTACGACGCGTAGGACCACATAATCGATGTGTGGGCCCTATTTCCGTAGTCCATATGCTAGCTAGCCGAGAGGCCGTGCATATGGACCGATCACCCCTTGGTAAATGGAGTTCCGCACTAACCCTCGAGAGAGGAGGCGCGGCAACTCTACCGGATTGGGTTCCCCACCCAATAGCGGGGTTCTTAGCGTAATGCGGGCATTAAGAGGAATCCTTCGTCGGACGAGAGCCCGATCGAATAGTCTTAATGTTCAGGTGAGCGATAGTCCTAGAGATAGGTGAGTTCATTTTAGTGGAGCCTCCACGGTCAAGTCTCCGCCCTAATTAATTAGAAACTTAGGAGCTCTTTTTATTTAACGTTTATTTTAGTTCAATGTCTTTTCGGTGCCCTCGAGCTGAGCTCTTCATCGGCTCCACCTTTATTATGCTTTTATTTTCTGCCTTTTCTTTATATAAATAATATCCCGACAAGATAAAATTATCGGTAAAATAATAGTCCCCTCCAGGGAAGAGTAGAAATAAACGAACCGGCCCCGAGAACAATACGACCTCGATATTCCACCCGGAATATCCTGTACTACACACGATAGGTGCACTTGCCTCCTTTCGTTAAAACTCGATTTAACCCGTTTTATATCCAAATAAATAAATACGCGCGCCCCGTTTTCTTAAATAAAATCAAATCCGCTTTTCAACTTAAATAAAATCGCCCGGGGCGCCGCGCTTCGTAAACCTTTTTGGAGTTTTAACCCGCATTAAGTTTTCGGACTTGATGCGCGAAAATATCAATCAGCCTAAATCTTCCATCCTTTCTTCAACAGTAGCGGCACGCACGTGAGCTCTCCTCGCACATGCGGTTTCAAGCTCACACCCAAGATCTTCAACCCTATCACTGGAGTTGGGATCTGTCATACAACACAAAAATATCCTATCAAAAATACCACAAACACTTACAAACTTTTTCAAAAGAAAAATACATGCAACAGTTGCACTCCCCGACAATGGCGACAAAAACTTGATGCGCCGGCAAGTGTACCGATCGTAGTCAAGTATTAAAGTTAGGGAGTTGAATCCCCGAATATCGATCTCTCGAGGAGTGTAAGTAGGGAGTGTGATTTCATTATTGAAAAAGTGATTGCAATTGTTAATGCAAGTAAAGGTGTTTTGGTTTGGATTTTCCTAAGATTAACACTAAATAACCTATTGCATGTCGCCGTCACCGCGTCTCTTTGGTGGATTACTCAAGAGAGTAATAGGAAAGATGGACGAGCCAATAAGGGTCGCAATCACCTCTTCTCCACGCACGCTTCTGGTAATCGCGAGAGCAGCAATATCTCAACGAGAACATGGAAAGCTGAAGCTAAGCAACACAATCATGATAAAAAATATAACAACACATAGACATACTGAAATACTTAAAATTAAATCGTGTTCTTAAGCAACATCACACAATCGCTAGTTCAGAATAAAGTAACTACAAGAGGAGGTGGACAAATACAACCAAATGCACAAAGTCTTTCAAGATTCGCGGCTGGAGTCAAGGGTTGTCGGGCCTTGTCTGAGCTCGGTCTACGGATGCCGTCCGGGGTCAAGAAGGGCTGTCACCTCCTTCCAATAACCCGTCCTCTTCGTGAATAGGCGCTGGGCTGAATCTGTCCAAAGAACTCCACGGATGCAGCACCTTATGAGCTTGAAACGGAGCTTGGATTTTGGAGAAGAGAATGGTGGCCGAAGATGAAGCTATTGCATGTTTTGGAGGAAATATGATGGTCGGATCAACTCTCCAAGGAGGAGAGAGAAAATAACGGTTGGAGGAAAGTTTCCCCGCTCAAACGAGAAGAAAACAGTGGCTGGGTCGGAATGGATCGGAACTCCTCCAAAGAAAAAGAAATCTGCGCTTTAAATAGAAGCAGGTCAGAAAAGTAGGCACACACGGTTTTGCGCACAACCATGGGCAAACCGTGCGATATTAACTTCCAGAACAAGACTGCGGAAGGAGAAGAGTTGACACGTGCATTTTACTCGCGCACAAATGTTTCCGCCCGTATGAGAAGGAAATCGCATGGGTAGCGACAGAGAGCGGGAATTCAGGACACTACAGGGTAAGCGTTCGTTTTACTCACGCATGGGAACTGCCGCCCGTGCGTGAACAAAGCGCATGATTAACCATAGAAGGGAACAAACTAGAAAGCTACTGGAAAACGATTCGTTTCCTTCGCGTACGGTTACGATGAAACCATGCGTTAACCGTGCGTAAAGATCGTCGAACTCATCTCGAGGAAATTCGTCGAGCTCAACTCGACGTCCTTCCAGCTGAACAAAATGCACGATCTGGCACAAACCGTGCGTGAAAGAAATGCACGACTGTGCGTTTTCCACAAATCAGAATTCCTTCCTTGGGAAAAACGCACCACCTGCACAGCAATGAAACCAAGCTGGAGCACAAGATCCCAGCGCCCATAATGCAAACAAAATCAAACAGAAAGAGCCATGGCGAGCACCATGTGCATAACCCCAACAACAGAATGCGCAATTGCACAACCTCGGGCCAAAACAGTGCACAAAATGGTACATGACCGAATGATGCAAATATAACCGATAACCGGTTGAAATGCAGTGCATGAGTGAGAAAACTAGCACAGATAAGTGCGAAAAGACCTATAAATATCAGACTCATCATGGTCTCAACGCTATCTTCTTAGCTGTCTTAGCTATCTCAGCGATCTCAACGCTATCTTCTCAGCTGTCTCAGCTATCTCAGCGGTCTCAATGCCTTCTTCTCAGCGGTCTCAGCACTTTTGCCTTAAGACAGATTTTCTGGTTTTAGCTGCGTTCGACGATCTGTGAGCTGAGCTCGACGAACTCTAATCTTCTGAGCAGTCTCCGGACTTTTTGCCTTAGTGAATTTTACTCTCGCTTAAGCTTGACGAGTGTTGGGTTGAGCTCAATGAACTGCAACCTGAGCTCGATGAACTATAAACTGAGCTCAACTAACTGTGATCTTCTCAGTGGTCTCAGCGCTTTTACCTTAGTCAATTTTTCTGTTGCTTTAACTTGACAAGTGTTGAGCTGAGCTCGATGAACTGTAACTTGAGTTCGATGAACTTCGAGCTGAGCTCGACAAATTTTGAATCCTAAGCTCTTGAGCTTAACCCATGGAATGTTGAGTCGAGCTCGACGATCAGCGAACTGAGTTCGACGAACTCTTATCTGAGTTCGACGAAATTTGAGTTTACTGCCCAACTCATTTTTTTTCACTTGTCCAATCATGGACTACCTGCATGCAAGAACAAGAGTACACATCAAATACATTATGCCCCTTAGCATGAATGTAGATGCCTCTTCAAATTCTGAGGAACATTGTAGGGCACAATTCCCAACAATCTCCCCCTATTTGAAGAAGACAAAACACACATCCATGCTAAGGTGCTTCAACACAAGAAATATCATGACATCTAGCCATCCCAGAACAGGAAAACTCCCCCTAGATGATATGTCATAACACTATGATTAACAGATCAATGGTATAGGTTAATTAACAATTATTTACAATGTGATTGTAGCATTAGTAACACAAGCTTTTTTAATCATTAACAAGGTAAACATTATAATGAAGATGAACCTAATCATTAACTTAGCCAAATAATAGCAGCATACTTGTGATTACAGGATTTTTATGAACGAATTTCATATTTAGCAATCACTAATGTACATAGAGAGTTGCATTATAGATTTATCACCTCAATATAGTCTGGGACAAAACAAATTAATTTCATTGATAAAGATTTGAAATTTTTACACTGTTCATGATCATTACAAGACATAAGTCAGACAGAATAAAAGAAACATAAGTCTTGTAGTCTTTTATTAGTTAGTATTTGAAGAGCTTTCACCAGTATCCTTGGTTGCAGCAGTCTTCTTCAAGTTTTCAGTTTTGTTCTTCTGCCTCTTGAAGTAAAGGAATGGACTTGGAATGTATCTGTAAGGTATTTTCTTGGGGTTGCTCTTCCTTATCAGATTGTCCTTGAATACACTATCCAAATGTTTTATCCATTCCTCAGAAGGATATACATTATCAATATTCTTTAGGATTTGTCAATGGCTTACCCAAGCATTGATAATGATGGATTCATAGGGATCACTAAGCTGTTTATAGTCTAGATCATCTCTATTCTCAGCTCTCCTCTTTGTCATGAACTCTTCAGCCATTTGAGTTCCTTCCCTCTTTCTTCTGGCTGCAAGCTATGCATCCTATGCAATTCTATCTTGTGTTGGGAAGTCTAAGTCCTCCGAACTTTTTCTATCCAGGAGGGGCAGGTGCAGTACCACCCTGGTGTCTTGAATTATAATGAAGACTTGATCTTCAATGTGTGATGCTTCCTTAGCATGGATATTCTATCTCTTTCTGCCTTCTTCAGATATGGACTTTTGCAGTAAGGTGGTGTTGGCATCTTTCATGCTTGATATAGATATGAGTATTCTTTCATTGTCAGCAAGCAGCTCATCTTTTAGGAGTAGTGCCTCCTTCACTGATTGGAAGGCAACATTGGTGACATGCTGATTTACATGATCTACTGCACTCTTGATTACCTCATCAGTTGCACTGACATAATTCTTGACATATCATATGTCAGCTGTAGTGAGTTTTTGGCTTGTGTCCAAAGATTCCATGAGAGTGGTCATCTTGAGTCCAGCAGTTCTAGCTTTGTCAAACAAGGTGGTGACCTGTTTGTTAAGTGAGATATTTATCCTTTAGTTTCATTTACTTTAGCTGACAATTCATCCCTCAGTTTGGCAACTGATTGATCAACATACTCCTTGTGGGTTTTGATCTGAGCATCCATGAGTGCTTTAATTTGTTTTAGAAATTCCTCATTGGAGATGGGGTTAGATGAAGTACGCCTCATAGGAGGAGGTATAACATTCTAGGCAGGCATTTGAGAAGGCTCCCCCTCCACTACAACACCTATAGAAGGAACCCTTTCCTTAGCTATAGCTGTTTTAACATTATTAATTAAGAGGGAATAAGTTTTACCTGTCGTGGGTGAAGACTCAACTATTATATTGACAACTTGATCAAAGTCTGTCAACTCCATCTAATCATGCTCCTCCTCAGACTGAGCATCCTTCTTGGGGCTTGACATACTATGATAAGTATCTAAAGTCTCAGGAGGATCCCTGTTATCTTCTATAGCAGGGATGTCTTCACTTGCTGCAATACCATCAGTATCACCCATGTCTGCCTCATCTTCTGCAGTATTCTTTGGCACTTATACTGACCTTGGGCTGGCATTGATTTTATCAACATGAACAACAACATCCTGTAGTTGAATGTTTGTAGAGGATTGATTGAGAGATAAGTCAACCTGAAAGTGAGGGTTAGACCTGATATACTCTTGGGGGGGGGTGAATAGAGTATCTTTAAACCTTTTTGCTGTTTATAAACTTTTCAGAGTAGAGAAAATAATATATGCTAATATTTACTGTAAGCAAAGATACAACCTAAGATAAACTAATCTAACACAGGCACAACAAGAACAAAAAGAAAGAGGGGAACCAGACAACACAAGAACTTTTATAGTGATTCCTTAACTTGGGTACGTCCACTCTTCTACCACCCTGGTAGGAATCCACTAGCATGTTTTGATCAGGTGACTGCCACCAATGAGCTTTTGATCAGGTGCTCAAAGACCAGCCCAAGTCTTTTGATCAGGAGACTTGCAACCAAGGAATAAATTTTGAAGGGAGTTAAAGAACCCTTTGTAGAGTGAGGGGGTGAGAGATTTATGGTGTCTTCTCTTTCTCAAAACAACTGATAAGACAAGTGGATCTTGATGATGTCAAAGATCCCCCTATGATATTGACTTTGTTCACGAAGATTGGAGCTTTGCTTCAGGGTGTAGGTCTTCTATCTTCAGCCTTGATTTGAACAGATCCAGGAACTTCTTGACTGATAGAAGTTTATTGTCCTTGAAGAATCTTGGAGTGATGGTTGAAGAAGACTCTTGATTTGGAATGAATATTCTTCTTCTTCTTCAGCAATGTCAAAGTGAAAACCAGATTATTTTCTGCACAGAGAAGGATTAGAATGTTGTTGCTGTTGATCTTCTCTGTGTGCCTAGTCTTTCTTTCTGGTATGGATTCTCTATATGTTGAAAAGAGAGAAAATCTCTTTTATATGATCAGTCGAATTTCTCCTTTGAATTTTTGAATTGTCTGCTTTGATTGCTGACGACCTGGAGAATGTAATACGGCTGGAAAGAATATTTACATTAATGGATCTCCCCAACTGTCCTATTGAAAAGCGAAAAGCAATAATCCTGATGAATATCATAATAAATGCTGCGTCTAACAGTTATATTCAAAGAATATTAAGCATTGATTATTCAGGAATTACTGTAATAGAATAAGGACAAAAGAAGGAAAAAAATCCAAGTCTGGATCTGCACAGAATTCGTCGAGCAAAGAACAGATTTCGTCGACCTGAGTCCAAAGTTTGTCGAGCTGAGAAATCTTGTTCGTCGACCTGGGAATCCATGTTCGTTGAGCTGAGAACTAGGTTCGTCGACTTGAGATCAGCTAACTGCTTTTTATAAAGAACTTCCCATTTCTGTGCTCTAAGTTCGTCAAGCTGATAATGCAAATTCATCGACCTGAGTTCAGAGAAAGGATTCTGGACTTAATGTGTTGAAGTTGAACTTCCAGAAATCGTCGACCAGAGCTCGAATATCGTCGAGCTCAACCCAGAGAATTTACTTTGAGTTTGTCGAATGGAGCACGACTTTCGTCGAGCTGAGTTCGACGAACGTCGAGCTGAGTTCGACGAACGTCGAGCTGAGTTCGACGAACGTCGTACTCACTTGTCTGAACTTGATTTTCTTCTAAGTCTTTAGTCTTCTGCTATCTTCTGTTGGCTAGTCCATGTATGGCTGTTTCTAAAGACTTAGCCTAAACTCTAAGACAAAAAGACATAACCCTGACTATACAAGGTGGGTCAAACATCCTAATTAGTCAACCTAGCCCAAATCAAACTAGGGATCCAAACATTTCTCCCTATTTGGGTGAGGTCACTAATACAAATACAAATAAAAACAATCACAAAGTAGGAAAATATATCTGGCAGGAAAATATAAAATATGCAGCAGATATATATACAGAGTAGCTCTGTGACAGGATATTAAATAAACAGTTTTAGACATACAGAAAAACTAAACAGTTTATACTCATTTCTTCCTCTTTAACTCTTTTTGCTTATCTTCCTTTGCTTTATCAGCATGCTGAGAGAATTTGATCTCCCTGTTAGGATTAGCTGCTTGACTCTTTGTCATAGTCATATCAGCAGCTCCAATGATGTTTAGGGAAGTATCCCTTGGCATTACAGCCTCTGGATGTAATTTCATATAATCATCAACATTAAAGAATTTATTAGCTTTTGCAAACCTGTTTAGCTCTTCTTTCCTATACTTGGACATTGTTGAGTATTGTGAGGGATCCTTTCCTTCAACTTTGGCCTTGTTTATCATTGATAATCCAACCAGTTCTTGAAATCTGGCCATTCTAGCAGTGTTTGCCGTCTCACGATCCTCAAAAGGAACATGAGGAGATTTAGGTCTTTTTGGACTGTCAGCTTTTTGATATTCATGAGCTTGTTGTAGATGTTGCTGTTGTTGTTGATATTGTTAATATTACTTGCCTAAGGAGTACTTGTGCTGGCTGCTTCCAGAATCAGAAGAGGATCTACCATGATGTCTCTGATAAGTTTGAAATTGGGTAGACCTCTGAGAAGAAGTGCCTGAAGCACCAGCAACAGGTGGGGGAGGAGGAGGATCTTTCCTGTTTCTTTGAGGAGGAGGAGAATATCTCCTACTTTTCTTCCTGTCTTTCTGCTGATTCTTGGACAACCACATCCAAGCTGACATGCCCTTGTAAGGAGTAATATTTTGAAGAATGTAATAAGGGGTATCATGAGTTGGGTTTGGTTTTGGAGCAGCTGCTGGAGGAGCTTTCCTTTTCTTAGAAAATCTCTTTTTCTTTGACTCTGGCTCATCATCATAATCATCTTCCTCATCTTCATCATCAGAAGATCCCTGAGGAGTATCATATAAGGCATTTATTTCTTTTAAAGCTTCTACAGATATCAAAAAATTTTCAGCATGAGGAGGAGCTGGAGTTGGAGCTGGAGCTAGTGCTGGAGCTGGAGGACTGTGTACAATAGTTGATTGGTTCTCTGCCTCTATATCTGTCACTATTAACTCATCTAGATCTGGCATTGGGTTATCATCCATTATATATGTTGGAGAAGAAATATCCTCTAGGGAAGAGATAACTTTTGGAGAGGGTGAAACAATGAGAGAATCTTCTCTTGGTGGAGATGGAATAGCTGGAGCCTCTATACTTACAAAACTGGCCTTGAGTTGCATGGCAACTTTGAGGCTTATTGGGTAAGTATAAGGAACTATAGTCATAGAAGGCTTAGAGCTGTCTTCTGGAAGAAAGTTTAAGTAAATTGTATAAAAAATAGTTAATAGACTCAAAATGTTTACTGTGCGATGATTCTATAGATCACGGCAGTGAACCAGTCGTACAGGTAATATAAAATGGGGGATTTTCCAAGTATCGATCTCACAAGGAACACAGTAAGGTGTAGTTAATTTCGAGGAGGACTTGAGATTGAAGTCCTCAGGTCGGAGCTATCTAAGGGGAGGTTTTGATATTGCGGAAACAGAAAATAAAAAGCTATCAACTACTCCTATGCAACGCCGCTATGCGATGCTTCGCCAGGCGGGATGGAAGACTAGTCGGGCCGCTATGCACCGAATCACTAGGTGGATGGACGAGAAGGCTAGCGGATGAGGTGGTTAGAACGGCATAATGAGGGTCGTGAGCACCTCTTCCCTATGCACGCCACTAGCAATTGCTAGTGCGGCAAGGATGGATGGTGGTGGATGGAATAATAGGCGCACCTCAAGTAAATAACAAACACATACAATCACATAGACATAATTGTAAGAACGTTTTACAAATAAGCATACATCATTTATAAATAAGGTTTACAACAACACATAAACAACAATAAAGGAAGAACAAGTCAAGAGATCGACCGAATCCGAAGTCTTGCTGAGGATTCACGGTTGGAATCATCGGGTTGTCATTCCGCGTCCAAGCTCGGTCCTCAACTGCGTCCGGGATAGAGAAGGGCTGTCACCACCTTCCAATGGCCCGTCTTCTTCGTCTCACAATAGCGGACGAAAGTTGCAAGCTTCCCTTTGCTTTATGGCTATGGTGTTGAAACTTGAAATGAACCCAAGAGATGATGGAGGATGCCGAGAGGAAGCTCCGGCTTGGATTTGGCGGTGAAAGCTTGCCCGGAGCACCTCCCTAGGGTGGAAGATGAAGGGGAACGGCGGAGAAAGCGGAAAACGGCAGAGAAATGTCAAGCTCCGGATCCTCTTTAGATTAGGGCGAGACCTGCACTATTTATACAAAAGCAGAAATGAACAATACGCACGATCGCAGGCGCACGACCAGTGGTCGTGCGCACTATATCCGGTGCTCGTGCGCACTGGCATGAAATATCAGGAAGAAGAACTGGGATAACGCGCACGAGTAGTGGCGCATGACCAGTGGTCGTGCGCACTAAGTCCAATGATCGTGCGATTACCCAGACAGGACTCCAGAAAAGAGGAATCAATGCACACGATCAGTGGCGCACGACCGGTGGTCATGCGCAATATGTCCAGTGGTCATGCGCTTACCCCAGGATGATTCTGGAAAACGTAGAGTAGTGCGCACGATCAGGGGCGCACGACCAGTGGTCGTGCACATTAGATCCCATGATCATGCGCAGTATTCCTGTTTCGCAACCATCCCGAAACACGCACACGACCCCTGTACCGAAAGAAAAACGAATCACTGATATGTGCAGACATTCCAGGAAATCATAAAAAGGAGTACAAACAATAAAAGTAACAAAATACACAACCACGAGCATAAATGTGCACTTCCTATGGAAATAAAGATAAGATGAGATATTAACGATATAGAACTAAAAGTGAAGTACAAACGCGTGAAAACTAGCCCAGATGAGTCCGAAAATAGGTATATAATGTGGACTCATCACACCCCCAGACTTAACTGTTTGCGCGTCCCGAGCAAACAAAATCTAAGCAGATAGGGAAAAATACTAGTTAACAAAGAAATTGCGATACGAAGTACCATGCGAAGTCGCATGCTCGCGCGCGTAAAAATATAATAGAAGAAATTTCTAAGTATACAAAATAGTTTATACTTTTCACAATGCGTATCAAAATTTTATTATTACTCAAAAATAGAATCACGGTGAATCATCCGGTCATGCGTAGGGAGAAAGTAGACTAATCGCTAGGCGAGCATTGCCAAAAATCGGGGCTCCGGATAACCTCCAAAGGAATCCACCAATGTCGGTGACCATATGCTTGCCCTTTTGCATTCTCTCCACGACATTTGTTTGGTCCACACACGAATCAGTAGGACTTTAGGTGAAGAGATGGGGCTTGGGTTTCGGTGAGGTAAACAAGGATAAACAAGAAGGCTATGCACCTAACCCAAATGAGCTAGTATAAAAAGAATCCCTCTACTAAGCAAAATACACGCGGGTACACCACACCCCCAAACTTAATTTTTCAAATATGGGTGTGTGTACCGCCTACTCCAAATACATTCTCATTTCCAAAATGATTTTCAATTAGAACTTTTTCTTTTCACTTTTTTTTTCTTTACAAATATATATATATATATATTTTTTCTTTATTCAAATCATCTTTTTATTTTTGCAATTTCAGCAAATATAACATTGGAGCACATCCACATAATCACAAGTAAAATCACCACATCACACCCCAACATTAAAATGTAAATACTAAAGCTCAACTTGGGAGTGTGACTAGGATTGGCTATGAGGCTTTGGTGATATCATGGTGGAGCTGAATCAAAAGGAGGGGTAGGCACAACAGGGCTAGCGAGGATAAGACGTTAGGAATGGTACAAAG
Organism: Platanthera guangdongensis; assembly: GCA_039583875.1. Classification (NCBI taxonomy): domain Eukaryota; kingdom Viridiplantae; phylum Streptophyta; class Magnoliopsida; order Asparagales; family Orchidaceae; genus Platanthera; species Platanthera guangdongensis. The sequence continues at coordinate 46,588,852 of CM077159.1, read as the reverse complement.
CTCAACCGGGCCAAAATGATGGCCTACATCACGCTCATGCATGACTAACCTATACCCATGCTTCAAGAATAGCTTGGGTCAAGTTCTTAGCCAACGAGAAAGACTATCCATCCTCCCGACTCGAGCAATACGAACCTAATGGCCGTCTACACACATCCCTAAGCTACCGTCGGATTCACACCGGATTCACCAACTTTTGAGTAGAATAAAAAGGATTTACGCAATTAGAAAAATATAAAACTAAAAGCATACAGAAAAATTAAATCTACTCGGATTTCTACACGAGACGAGAGCAGTTGACTAGAAACACAACAAGGCCAACATTTTACTCTGTCTCACAATCCTATCTCAGCACCATAATTTTCCCAAATCTAACAAAGAAATGAGTTTAACTCGTAGCACGCAAAAAGCTAAGCACGCGCTCATGTGGGTGCAGTGGTGTGTGATGCAATGAACTAAGCAAAATAAAAAAAATAAAAGCTTCTAGTATGCACATGAGATGTGTACGTGCAATAGGTAACAGATCTCTCCCCCAGACTTAAACTAAGCAACAAATCATAAGATAGAGAAATTAAAATCATAAAGAGCTAAGGGAAGAGTTTACCCCATGCTCAGCTAGTGAGCATACCAGAAGACGCGTGGAAACAGAAGTAGGCCCGCCATACGAAGAATCAGAACCCCGCCAATGCGATTTGCTATGAATACCTGCAGGGGTGAGCTCCGCAAAAACAAACAAAAATATACAAACTACAAAGAAATACTAAAACAAACTAGGCATGAAAAATAAAATGCAAAAAATGAAAGATAAGTACTGGGGTTATTGTCATCCCAGCACGACTTATTCAGCTACGAAAAGGTTCTAGCTAATGGGCATATGAAAAGAAAAGTGCACAGGTAACTCTTCCAATATCCGTTTCGGTAACGGGTACCGATACGGTGATAAAACAGTTACCCCTCTGCCTAAATAATCATACCTGCTTCTCACAGGCAGAGTAAATAGGAAGTAGGATGAGGAGGAGGCCTGGTCCTCACTCATCTCACCACAAAACAAATCCTTGCCTAGCAAGGTATCGTCTATCACAGGCCCGCAGGAGGCGATGGCAACGGCATGAGAACAAAGCTCATCGTCATCCCAACGTACCTGTGGAGACTCATCCTGCACAGGCTCAGATAAGGAAGGGGGATCAAGTAATAAAAGAGAAGAAGAATTAAAAGAATCAGAAAATGGGAGAGTGATCCCGGTTTCCCTCTCAGCAGGATCAAAGCAGAGATCATCGTCGGTATCATACGAGTCGTACCGAGGGGAATCCGAGAACTCAAGGTTCGCGGTGGTAAGAGGAACGGCCTCATCCAATAAGGAGGTGCAAACCTCCGCATCGGAAAGATGGTATTCCTCATCCCACCGGGGTGCGTAAAAGTGTTCAAAAGATCCACCTTCTCCGTCGGAGATAGTGGAAACATCATCCCACTTCGGCGCAACCTCGGGCACCGAATCATCAACAAATACGGCATCATCAACCGACTCACACAAAAATGGAGTAGCACAATCCGGCAAAAATTGCAGAGGGGTAAGGCTGCTCTCAAAATCAAGCACTGAATGAGCAGGCCCCATCGCAAAATCATTCGCTGACGCCACCCCGTCGATGACCGGGACAATCTCATCGTCCCATACAGGAGCGCCCATGAGTTCCTGCTCCTCTTTTTGTTGGCTAACACCAGAGTGATCATCATCACTCGAGGAAAGCTCGTAAAAAGGTATCGAGGGACCCATGAAAGAGCTTTATGTGGCCAGAGATTCTTTAGTAATCTCAATGGGTAAAGAGTGAGCAAAGTGCGTTATATCAGTGTATGGGCCAGGCAACACCCTGGTAGGCCTGTCCACAACAGTCTTCCGTGAACGGGAGGTTGTTGTGCACACGCCCTCAGAGGGAGAAGGCTTGCACAAACGAGGGCAATCCTTCAATATGTGGCTCACACCTTGACATAACAAACACCGAATGTAATGCTCGGCATTCATAACAGCAATGACATCGATGGATCGGCGCAAAGTGTCAAGGATACGGCACTCAGCATCAGAATCCATCACGAACAAAAATAATTACTGAAAAAGTGCTACACAGCTAAAATAAAAAAAATAGCACGGAGATGTTTTGATTAGGTTTTATCCAACCCTAAGTTGACCCTTATAGGGTTAATTAGGTCAAAACACCCCCTTTGGGTTTGAGTGGTCAAATCACCTCAACAGAGGCTGATATTTTGGCCACTAATTATCTATGGTATGACACGCCCTCCAATGGAATTTAGGGTGGTTAAGAGTAGGGTATCCCTAAAACCCTAGGGTAGGTCCCTTAATGGGGATTCTTAGGGTTTGAAGGTCATGGGGCCAAATGACCTTGGAATGACTTGGAAATTGGTGGAGAGGTCCATAGGGTTGGTATAGTCCTCTGGTTAAAATTTTAGGGAATTTGGAAGTCTTAAACCCCCTCAAAACCCTAACCCTAGTTTAGGCCACCAAACATAATTTGGAGTATTAGGCTAACAAATCACTTTAAAATCACTTGAAATTTGGGTAGAGTAGTGTTTAAAGTTTGCAAAAGCTCTGGATATTTTTGTTATGAATTTAGGATTACTATTTTGGATATTTCATTAACAATTTAGTAATTTGTAATATTTGCTCAGAAATTTATTATGAAGGAACTACTTGCTGGAAATTGATGAACTTTAGCCAGGGGACTCCTTATTATGTTTTAAAGCTCTATGAATACTTATGGGATTTTTGGAAGACTATTTCTAAGGGTTGCTTCATTAAGTGTTGATTCCCATGAAAACTTAATTTAATTTATTTTGGAGTCTAGCAAGCCTCTAAAATTATACTTTTTGAACAATGATCTTTTCTGAACTATATTAAGATTCTGAAATTTTTACATAATTTTCTGATGAGTAATTTTGGTACTTCCTTCTTTATATATGATTAAGGGAATTATATTGGATAAATTTATTAGAGGTCACATATTTTCTGAAAAATTATGGAAATTAATATCTAGCCATATATCTCTGTTATTTAGTGTTCAAAAGTTTTGGGTGGCCATTACTTGAGTAGATCATATAGTTCATGTTCAAAATTGCACATGGCCAAACATTTGGAAAAATTCAATAAATATCAAATTAATTAGAAAAAATTATGACTCTCTGCTTTTAGACTAAACTTGTTATGATATACCTATGGTAAATTTTATAGGAGATTTGGAAGACAATCTGGAGTACCTCCTTTATACATCTCGTATAGTATAGGGTGGTCTGCATATAGTAACTGCGGAAACTGAACTAGAGTGGGTAATGAATTTGAAGAGTTGAATCCTTAGTAGGTTGCTGGTTTGGGTAAATAAATGAGAGATCTGATTGAGGGTAGAAATCAATAATATTAAGTGTCTTGCGAAAGGGAGCTTTGTGCGTAATCCCATCATAGTTCCTAGTGCCTTCGAGAGCCCTTCACGGGGAATACCTTGGGCAGTCCTGGGGTAACATAAACCTTAGGAATAATTTGGGCAAGAGTAACCCTAATAATAGTTTCACCTTACACTCACACCTGTACACGTAGGGAGATGAATTGGTAGAGAAAGGATAGCGTAGGCTCGTGGCCTAAGGGCTTACTGGTATAGTTAAATGGACTCGGTATTGATTTGGAAGTCCGGGGAGCTGGATGCTCGGGGAATTGGAAAAAAAGGGTACTTGATTAGTGCAGGGAGCCGTGGGCTCGGGAACATGGTGAACTAGTAGGCTCGGTAGTCTAAAGAGTTGGAGGCTCGGTACTATAATTAGATACAAACTATCATGGTTGCATGTGCATAACAGTGGTGAGTCCTCGGTATTGGACGATCGATCACACCGTCATCGGTACGTTGACTCGGGGAGACTAGCTGGTTTGCTAGGAATAGTACGAAAACATACGTGAGGGGCTAGACGGGGTAGTGTGATTGCCAGTCTAGGAGTGGAAAGGCCCAACCCACTGTCTCTATTGGCCACGATGAGAGGCTCCTGAGAGTTTAGCTAACTCTAAAAAGGGGAACTAAAGGTATGTTCGCATAGAGTCGTGTGTGTGAGTTTCACTTGCATGTGCATACCATAACATACTTGTATGTCATAGCATAATCATTGCATTTAACCCCTGACACCTATCGTATAAAATGGTATGGGACGTTTTATACGATAGGCCCTGCAAAACGACCCCTTGGTCTATAGGGGTAATCCCTATAAATCAACGGTTATATTTTTCGTTGCTCTTACTTACTCTTCTTACTGCTTTTACTTACTTGCTACTCATTACTGTTTACTTTTGTTACATATTTGATTACTCATGTTTAATTATTGTGATACCCATGTCATACCTTATAATTTTATTCCTTAGGGTAGATGTCACCTGCTTGATTACACCTTGCTTTTGGTCCTCCTTTTCACTCCTTTCCGCTCGGTGCCTAGGAGCCGCGGGTAGAGGGGTGGGGGATTGTTGACTGAGTCTAGTTTGACTGACGGTCGTTTGACCACCATATTTTAGGTGCTCCGGATAGGAGACGGGGAACAGCCCCAGGAGACGCAACACCAGCAGGGTACGGTGCGGATGGAGATGGGCCAGTGTAGCTCGGGTGGACAGACATCTAGATCCGTGAGTGGAGCCGAGTATTAGTAGTTTTACTTTTATGAGTGGATTATAGTGAGGTTTTCATGTACCGGGCTTAAGCCCGTATTCACTTTCTGGTGTGGACTATTTATTTGTCATGTGATTTCCTCCTTTATACTACTGTGGACTTGGATGCTTACACTTTCATTCATTATACATTCTGTCGATGGTGATCGATTTGGCTGGCAGGATTGGCGTTTTGTAGTGATGACCTTCCCGGGTGCGAAGGTGTCACCGCAAAGCAGCGGTTCTGGGCCTAAGACCCCGGTGGTTGTTACAAAAAAAATGGGTATTACAAGTGGTATCAAAGCGGAAACTTCGATCCGACAGAATGTAGTCCACAAAACATGGGACACCCCGCGCGGGCTTAGTTTGAGGACAAAATAGCAGTGGAAGCAATGGTATGCCCATGGGAGGAATCACGTGCAAAGAGCACCAGTAACAAAGAGTTTTAGGTCAATTTACTAAACTTAAGACCATCTTTTGTAGGGTGCGACGAATCCTCCCCTGCCGCAGGGGACACCTCCGGCCCCGAATGTGATTCCACCCCCGCCGGCTCCGACCCCGTTGCAGTAGACGGAGCTGGGACAAACTTTGACGGCCATCTTGGAGGCCTTTAGGGAATAGCAGGCTCCGACTCCTCAGCCGAACCCCGGAGCGAACTGGTTGACTGCATTCCGGGGCCTTGCCCCACCATCCTACTTGGGGACAGAGACGGCAGTGCGCACGGAGGAGTGGCTAGACATTATGTACGAGATGTTGGTGGGAATACAGTGCCCGGTGGACCTGGCAGTATTGTTGGTGGTTTCTTGTCTGGAGTCGCATGCGAAGAGGTGGTGGAAGTCGGTGATGGACACCACTTATGCGGCAGTGGAGATCGCGGAAATTACTTGGGAGGAGTTTAGGGCGGCACTACTGGACCATTTTGTGCCGCAGTCCGCAAGGGATGAATTGGAGGATAGATTCTTGCAGTTGAAGCAAGGGAACAGGACAGTTCTGGAATATCACCGGGAGTTTACTCATTTGGCCCTGTTTGCGGATTCTTACAAGCTGGATGACGTGGGTTACGCTAAGAGGTTCTACAAGGGCCTCCGTGATGACCTGAGGCAGGCCCTCTTGTTTGTGTCTGATGGTACCATGGCCAGGATCTTGGAGATGGCCAAGAAGCTAGAGGCGGACCAGCTTGCAGTCCGGGGCAGGAAGATACATGGGGATGATGCAATGCTAGGAGGGAGAAGGGAGCCGCAGAGGGGTCGGGTCATGGGAGAGAAGGAACGGGGATCAACCCTGCCAGGATAGGGCAGGGACCACCCCCACCACAGCTGTGTTATCACTGTCATCAGCCAGGGCACATCCGGAGTAATTGCCCTATGAGGAATGGGGCCACACCTGCTGCACAGGGTGGCCCACCGGCTCACCAGATGGGAGGTCGTGGACGTGGTCGCGGATGCAGATTTTAGGGCGGTGAACACATGCAGGATGGGGAGCAGGTCTACGCTCTGGACTTAGCGCAGCCCCGAAACCCGAACAGGGTTATTGCAGGTATGAGAGTAATTTTTTTAGTATTGGTAGAATAATTACACAACCTAGGTTAGAAAACTTTAGACCTAAGTTGTTTTTCCTTTAACTAATTTAGGAATAGTGATGGCATGCAGCAAACCTGCTCGTACCCTGTTCGACACGGGGGCATCACACAACTTTGTGTCAGAGGATTTCATCAAGGATCTGGGCCAGATTCGATATTATACGGGAGATGTCAGGAGGGTGCGTCTCCCCAATGGGATGGAGATCCAGTCCACAGAGAAGTGCCTCCTAACGGTTACCATAGACGGGTTAACACTCGAGGCCCTGGCGATGATCCTGAGAATGCCGGACTTCGACCTTGTCTTGAGCATGACATGGCTTGTCTGAAACCATGCCCAGATTGACTGCCCAGCGAGGAGGGTCATGCTGAGACACGGTGACACTTATGCGACATTCGAAGGTACTACTCCGGTTCCCCGCCACCTCCTTTCATCTATTCAGGCCGTCAAGGCCCATATGCAGGGGGACAAGGTATATCAGGTGCTATTCGAGATGATTGAGGAGAAGGACCCGATTGTTAGCATTCTGGTGGTCTGCGACTATGCCGATGTATTTCCGGAGAAGCTGCCAGGACTGCCTCCGCAGAGGGAGGAGGACTTTCAGATTCAGTTGGTTCCGGGGGCTAAGCCGGTATCCAAGGCCCCTTATCGGATGGCCCCAAGGGAGCTAGCAGAATTTCGGACACAGTTGCAGGAGTTGATGGAAGCAGGATTTGTCAGACCGAGTTCCTCGCCATGGGGAGCTCCGGTCCTATTCGTGAAGAAGAAGAATGGCACCCTTCGCCTGTGCATCGACTATCGAGCACTAAACAGGTTGACCGTCCGAAATACCTATCCGCTCCCAAGGTTAGACGAGTTGTTCGATCAGCTGGAGGGAGCCCATTATTTCTCGAAGCTGGACTTGAGGTCAGGCTACTACCAGCTGCGTATCCAGGAGGAGGATATTGATAAGTCAATTTATATAGTCATTTTAGTTTAGTTTTTTTATAAATAAATGGTATAATTTATTTGGATTTATATTAATATATATAATAATTCATTTATTTTTATATTTCAGGTCAATATGGGCTCCAAATATCATTTTCAAGTCCATGGCAAAGATCTGAAAACATTTGGAGGCAATTAACATTTTTGGCCACGGATAGCTGAAATTCAAATCGCCATAACTTTCAAACCAGGAAGAGTTACGAGACGTGCAACTAGTAAACAGAAAGAGGACGACGTCCTCTATAAATCTGGAGAATTTCACAAGTACACGCCCCAATGACACGGGCGTGACCAGGGCATGAACACGGGCGTGTCTAGCTCAAGAACACATTTTTCTCCAGAAATCTTCCCAGGGCAATTCTGGGACTTTTTCTAAGTACACGCCCTAGGTCATGGGCGTGACCTAGGGGCGTGACACTTCAGGAACTGCCAGAATTTACTCCCGCCGTTTTCAGCTTCCCGTGGTTTTCCAGAAACAGAAGTGACACGCCCTAGGTCACGGGCGTAACCTAGGGGCATGACCCGCCATTTAACACATTTTGGCGGTTTCTCCTCCAACGTTCCCGAGCTTTGAAGACGGCAGTTCCGAGGCTGAAACGCCCTAGGTCACGGGTGTGACCCAGGGCGTGACCTTGTAGAAATTTTGCCTATAAATTGCAGATGAGTCCAGAAGCTTGGGGAAGAGCTAGGAGGCCCATCTAGGAGTAGTTTTAATAGATTATTTCCTGTCTTTACGCATTTTTCTTCATGTACTTTTAAATTTCATAGTTGTAGACTTTAATTATTGCACTTTTATTTTGTAGTTGTTTATCTTTCCATGTACCACTATTTTCATTTTCACTTGATCATGATAAGTTTTAGAATAAAATAATCTCCTTTTGTCAAACTCTTTATTTATTGCTTACGATTTATCTTTGATTTATATTGTGTCGAATTCATATTTCGCGGATATGCTCTTCGATTTTAGAACTGTATCTTAAATGACCGAGAGGTTGCGGATATGAGTAAATCACTCAAAGATAAAAGGAGTTGCATGCACTTCTCGAGAGAGGATGACATAAATCTTCCGGATTGGAGTCAAATCCAATAGAGGGGTTCACCGCCTAAAGCAAGATTAGGGGTTTCGACTGGCCGAGAGGTCTTAATCTATCAACCTAAGGTTAGTCAAAAGCATGAGCTCGAGAGAGGCGCTTTTGTACTTAAGGAACCTCCACGGTCAAAGTTGTTAATCTAGAGCTTGGTTTTCATAAAGAGTTTATTTTAATTCATGGCGAGTTCAGATCAAGTACTAGTTTTCAGTTTAGTTTCTTGCATTTTGTTTAATTTAATCCCCTTTTAAATTTTGATAAAATAATATTAATTTGCGTGAGTAGCAGTACTCAACAGGCCCCGAGTCTAATACGACATTTCCTATACTATATTTCGATAGGTACGCTTGCCTATTTGAGAATATAGTTTGGATACATTTTAAAACTATAAAATTCCCCATCAAGGTTTTGGCGCCGTTGCCGGTGACTATTTTGTTGATATTTTGAAAACGCAAATTTTATTACTTTTATCACTCTCTTTCACTATCCCCAATTCTTTTTTTTTCTTTTCTTTTTCAAATTCATTTCTATTAGGTAACGGTTGTTTTATTTTTCTTTTTATAAAAAATGTTATCTCAATTGGCCGCTCAAATAGTCAGGCTTCAAAATCAATTCAATATTTTGCAAGCCGCGAGACAGCGTCAAATTTCTTATTCTTATTGTGGTTCTCCTAATCATAGTGATAATTGTTATTATAATTATTATAAAAAAAATTTCTATGAAATTAATTTTGAAATTAACAATTATCCTCACTTTGATGCTAATTCTGCTTCAAATTTTCATGAAACTAATTTTTCCAATTCACATATTTTTCATGAAAATAATTTTTCAAATGCTAATAATTATTTTGATTTAAATACTTTTTCTTCTAACTCGGATTTTGGTTTTTCTTGTTCGCAAGATCAACCGAAAAACTTTCCGAGTTATGAGAACAATTATTTAGATCCTAATTTTTGTTCTTCTTCTTACGCACCGCACGCTCTCTCTCTCTTAATTTTGGGGAATATTCTCAATTTCAATTTGATTCTTTCCCCCAAAATTTGGGTGAGAATTTTCTTATGTTTAATGATTTTTCTTCTCCTTCGGATAATGTCGCTAATGAGGAACATGACTCTTCATGTACCCCAGTAGTTGTTTATACCGAAGAAGAACAACAACTTTTATTTCAAGAGCTTATTAGGTGTATGGATGCGCAGGGAGGAGTTGAAGAAGAATATGTTTCTCCTCCTACTACTCCTAATTTTCCTCCTATTAATGAATCTCCATGCACAATTTATGACTTTTTAGGAGCGAAAATTTATGAACTTGATGCTTCCGACGCTTTTATTTTAAACAAATTTTCGGATGAAAAATTAATTTTAGAAAATAAATAACCCGAGCCTAATCTTATAACTTCGCAAGAGCCTCCTCCTTGCGAAGATTTTTTTGACGTGTTTGCTTTTTATTTTTCTTTAACTAATGAATTTCATGAAGATGATGAGCCGTTGCAATCACACGTCGTCAATGATCCATTTGCCGCTCGTCTACAGAAATTCACATCACCTCAGGTATGTATATGTGATGTGAATTTACATTTTCATGTCAAATTTTCAAAGAAGGAAAATCAAGAAGCAAGCGGAGGAGTAGTCGGGCAAGCGACTTTGGCACCTTCGCCAAAGCACGAATTAAGGGAGTTGCCCGTTCATTTCAATTTTTATTTTCCTTTCTCCTAACCCGAACCGTCTAGCTTAAAGACGGGAAAAAGAAACGCGCTCTTGGGAGACACCCCTTGCTTATCAATTAGTTTTTATGAATTTAATTTTTCACCAATTGTTTTCTTCCCCCCCCCCCCCTCCTACTTGACTTATAAACATTGGGGACAATGTTTATTTTTAAGTATGGGGGTGGATTCTTATTTATTGTTTTTATTTAAAAATAAAAAAAAAATGAAAAATCTCTAAAATCAAAAAAATGAAAAAAAATGAAAAAATCTTTAAACCTTTACAAAAAAAAATTATCATCAAAAGGAAAAATACAAAAAATATAGAAAAAAAGCAAATATAAAAAAAAATAATAAACCCCTACTTAATTTTTGTGCTTTTTAGAAATTTACTTTGAGTTTGTTTATAAGAATTTTTATAATTTTTGATTTTCTAATCTTTTATTTTATCAAAGTTAGTTAAAATTAATTTTTAGGTGATTTGATTTTAAGAAATAAATTTATGAAGTAAATTTGTTTAGAGAAATTTATTTAGCTTTTTTCTCTTTTATTTTAATTAGTTTCAATTTTATAGTGCTTATTTTAACAATTTTTAGATTGTAATTATCTCCACTTTAAACTTTAAGATTCTTAGGAAATTTTAATTTACTATAGTTGCTCTCTTTTAATTTTAATTTAATCTAAATTTTTGCTAGCCTTTCCCTAGTTTTTATCTTTCTTGTTAGATCATATGTCATGGGGATAAGAGGATAAAATTCATTATCCCCTGGTACACATATGTATTTTTTTCTTTTGGTTAGATCATATGTCATGGGAATCAAGTATTCATTGGTACACATATGCACCCCCCCAAAAAGGAGTTAGAGAATACGATTCATTACTCCTAAGCAATTTTGTTTGAAGAGAAAACAAAATAAGGAAAAAAAACATCAAAAAAAAAATTTTGTGCGGGCTGAGAGGATAAAATTCATCACCCCCAATCTAAGATCTCTTCAATTTTCCTTTTTCCAAACCCAAAACCCAATATAATTGCTTAGATTTAAATTAAATTTGTAAGAGAGCATAAGTAGTATTTTGATTTTCCTTGAAGTCACTTTTTAGTGAAAAAGTGTTTATAATTTTTAATCTAATTTTGTTTGCTAAATACTTAATTTTGATTTCTAATTATTTTATTAGAGAAAACTTTGCTAAATATTTAGCTCTTCACTTTTTACTTTCATATTTTAGGACTTAAAAATTTGAATCCCTAAAATTAATTTTTAACTCTCTTTTGATTTGATAATTTTTTAGTTTGATTAAAAAATTATATTATTTTCTTATAAATACTTCTCATAGTTTTGCTCTGGAATAGCAAAGATTAAGTATGTGGGTATTTGATAAGTCAATTTATATATTTATTTTAGTTTATTTTTTTATAAATAAATAGTATAATTTATTTGGATTTATATTAATATATATAATAGTTCGTTTATTTTTATATTTCAGGTCAATATGGGCTCCAAATATCATTTTCAAGTCCATGGCAAAGATCTGAAAATATTTGGAGGCAATTAACATTTTTGTCCACGAATAGCTGAAATTCAAATGGCCATAACTTTCAAACCAGGAAGAGTTACGGGACGTGCAACCAGTCAACGGAAAGAGGATGATGTCTTCTACAAATCTGGAGAATTTCACAAGTACACGCCCCAATGACACGGGTGTGACCAGGGCGTGAACACGGGCGTGTCTAGCTCAAGAACACATTTTTCTCCAGAAATCTTCCCGGGGCAATTCTGGGACTTTTTCTAAGTACACCCTAGGTCACGGGCGTGACCTAGGGGCGTGACACTTCAGGAACTGCCAGAATTTACTCCCGCCATTTTCAGCTTCCCGCGGTTTTCCAGAAATAGAAGTGACACGCCCTAAGTCACGGACGTGACCTAGGGGCGTGACTCGCCATTTAACACATTTTGGCAGTTTCTCCTCCAACGTTCCCGAGCTTTGAAGACGGTCGTTCCGAGGCTGACACGCCCTAGGTCACGGGCGTGACCCAGGGCGTGACCTTGCAGAAATTTTGCCTATAAATTGCAGATGAGTCCAGAAGCTTGGTGGAAGAGCTAGGAGGCCCATCTAGGAGTAGTTTCAATAGATTATTTCCTGTCTTTATACATTTTTCTTCATGTACTTTTTAATTTCATAGTTGTAGACTTTAATTATTGTACTTTTATTTTGTAGTTGTTTATCTTTCCATGCAGCACTATTTTCATTTCCACTTGATCATGACAAGTTTTAGACTAAAATAATCTCCTTTTGTCAAACTCTTTATTTATCGCTTACGATTTATCTTTGATTTATATTGTGTCGAATTCATATTTCGCGGATATGCTCTTCGATTTAGATCTGTATCTTAAATGACCGAGAGGTTACGGATACGAGTAAATCACTCAAATATAAAAGGAGTTGCATGCACTCCTCGAGAGAGGACGACATAAATCTTCCGGATTGGAGTCAAATCCAACAGAGGGGTTCACCGCCTAAAGCAAGCTTAGGGGTTTCGATTGGCCGAGAGTTCTTAATTGATCAACCTAATGTTAGTCAAAAGCATGAGCTCGAGAGAGATGCTTTTGTACTTAAGGAACCTCCACGGTGGAAGTTGTTAATTTAGAGCTTGGTTTTCATAAAGAGTTTGTTTTAATTCAAGGCGAGTTCAGATCAAGTGCTAGTTTTCAGTTTAGTTTCTTGCATTTTGTTTAATTTAATCCCCTTTTAAATTTCGATAAAATAATATTAATTTGCGTGAGTAGGAGTACTCAACAGGCCCCGAGTCTAATACGACATTTCCTATACTATATTTCGATAGGTACGCTTGCCTATTTGAGAATACAGTTTGGATACATTTTAAAACTATAAAATTTCCCATCAGATATTCCGAAGACGGCCTTCAGTAGCAGATATAGACTGTATGAGTTCATCGTGATGCCCTTCGGGATCACGAATGCTCCATCAGCATTTATGAGCCTCATGAACCGGGTCTTCGAGACTTATTTGGATGTGTTTGTCATAGTATTCATAGATGACATCCTTATCTACTCTAGGACGGAGGAGGACCATGCACGACACCTGGCACTGACTTTCGAGAGATTGCGGGAGCATCGCCTCTATACAAAGTTCAGCAAGTGTCAGTTCTAGTTGAAGGAGGTGGCTTTCCTGGGCCACATTATCAGCGGAGCTGTTTAGCGGTGAACCCTGCAAAGGTACAGGCTGTCAGGGATTGGCCACCACTGAAGACGGCCACGGACATGCGGAGTTTCCTGGGGCTTGCCGGTTATTACCGGAAATTTGTGGAGGGGTTTTCTCGGATCGCCCTTCCACTCACTTCGTTGACGAAGAAGGACGTACCCTTTGTATGGACGCCATAGTGTGAGGCAGCCTTCCAGGAGTTGAAGAACCGACTCATCTCAGCTCCTATTCTGTCCCTTCCATCTGGGAAGGAAGGATTCCAGGTGTATACCGACGCATCATATAAGGGGATGGGAGCGGTGCTGATGCAGAACGGACACGCCATAGCATATGCCTCCCGCCAGCTGAAGACCCATGAGAAGAACTATCTAGTGCACGACCTGGAGATGGGAGTAATTGTATTCGCATTGAAGATATGACGACACTACCTCTACGGAGTGCACTGTGATACATACTCAGATCATAAGAACCTTAAGTACGTGGACACGCAGAAGGAACTGAACATCAGGCAGAGGCGGTGGGTGGAGTTTCTATATGACTATCAGTACGAGATGCACTACCACCCGGGGAAGGCGAACGTGGTAGCAGATGCACTGAGTGGGAGAGCCGCCACAGCGGGAGCAGAGCCTCAGTTGATGTCTATGGGGCTACTGCAGAGACTAGAGGACATGCACATTACTCTGGTGTCGTCTGATGACCCTGAGCTTTATGAGGAGTACTTGGCCGCGATGGGCGTCACCGATGACATCAGGGACCGAGTCAGAGAGGGACAGAGGTAGGATGCCAAGTTAGAGCCCATCTTCCAGGCCATAGAGGCAGGCACTACAGGAGACAACACGCTGAGGGATGGCCTGGTTTGCTTCAGAGGACGGGTGTATATACCGGAGGGAGGTCAGATCCGGGAGGACATTATGATGGAGACGTACTACAGCCGGTATTCTGTGCACCCGGGGATCACAAAGATGACGGCTGATTTGAAGAAGACTATGTTCTGGTCGGGCATGAAGATGGATGTCACTTACTTCGTGACCCATTGTGAGACATGTCAGCTAATGAAGGCGAAGTGCAGGAACCCCGCAGGATTGTTGCAGCCACTCTCGGTACCGGAGTGGAAGTTTGATGACGTGGCCATGGACTTCATACATGGGCTTCCCCGGTCTCGGATAGGGAATGACTCGATCTGGGTGATCGTTGATCGATTGACGAAGGTGGCTCGATTTATACAGATCAGGAAGGACGATTTAGTGGGAGTTCTGGTGCGGAAGTTTGTGGAGTAGTTCATTCATTATCATGGCGTGCTCAGGTCAATAGTGTCAGATCGTGATGGGCGGTTTACATCCAGGGAGTGGCGGCCAGTTCAGGCATACTTGGCCACCCGACTGACCTTTAGCACAGCCTTCCACCCTCAGACGAATGGGCAGACAGAGCGCACAAATCAGACATTGGAAGTCCTGCTACGTCTGTGCATTCTAGACCAAGGAGAGCCATGGGAGAAGATGCTGCCACTGGTAGAGTTCTCATAAAACAACATTCATCAGGCCTATATAGGTATGGCCCCCTACGAGGCTCTATATGGATGGAGGTGCAGGAATCCCCTGTCATGGATACAGGATGAGGACCCAAAGGTCCTGGGCACGGAATTTTTGGAGGACACTGAGGCCCAAGTGAGACTGATACGGGACCGAATGTTGGAGGCGCAGAGCAGACATGCCAAATATTACGACGCGCGGCATCGATAGGTGGAGTTTCAGGTAGGAGACAGAGTGTTTTTGAAGAAATGGCCGATGTACGGAGTCTCTCGAGTTTGCGGGCGGAGGAAGAAGCTCAGCCCGAGATACATGGGGCCCTACAGTATCCTAGAGCGGATCGGCCCCTTAGCATATTGGCTGGAGCTGCCGCCAGAGCTGGAATGCCTGCACGATGTTTTCCATGTCTCCTCCCTCAGGAGGGCCCTATTACGTCCAGAGCAGCAGATAGACACCACGGATGGGCAAGTAGCATCTGACTGGTCAGTGCACATGGAGCCGGTCCGGATTGATGACACGGCTATGCAGGTCTTACGCCGCAAGAAGGTCCCACTGGTCAAGGTTCTTTGGAGAAATCACGGCCAGGAGGAGCACACTTGGGAGCCCTAGGACTTGATGCAGCAGCGGTACCCGGAATTCTTCGGTCAGGTATTACTATCAAGCTCTCGGGATGTTACAATTTTTCTTGCATACTTGAAACCCCGTAGGCCTAACTAGAATTTCGAGGACGAAATTTTTTGTTATATATTGGGATTTGTAACATCCCTCAAACAGCTAGACCCCTAAGAATAGTTTTGTCATGACTAGGTCATGACAAAACCCAAGGAATCCCAAGGAGACCAAGGTCAACCCAACCCTATTTCTGGTTAGCCTAGCCCAAATAGGCTAACCCAAGTTCAAGCCTCCTCATGGGCTTCTTTAGGGAATAATGTGCGTGGAAGGGCTGTAAATAGTCCTTCAGATTGACCAAGTCAACTTGGTGACTAGGAGAGAGGGTGAGTGTAATAGCCCAAATTCTGGGAGTAGCAAAATTTGGGTGACATGGCCTGGGACATGGGCGTGTCCCGCTCGGGTTGAAGAGTTGGGCACTTGGTCGATGAATTTTTGGTCGGCGAAGTTTCTGGGTGGTCACACACTATAACACGGGCGTGGCAGGGGGCGTGTCCCCTCGGTTCGACGAATTGTGCTCGACGATCGTAGAATGTGTGGATCGTCGACTGTAGATCGTCGAGTGTCGATCGTCGAGCATGGGGTACACGGCCTGTGACACGGACGTGTCCCGCTGTGTCGAAATGTGAGTGTCGATTGTCGAACGTCGATCGTCGATCGTCGATCGTCGATCGTCGAGCGCCGATCGTCGATCGTCGAGCATGGGGTCCACAGCCTATGACACGGGCGTGTTACAGGGCGTGTCCCGTTGTATCGAAAGGTGATCGTCGATCGTCGAGTGTCGTTCGTCGATCGTCGAGCGTCGATCGTCTAGTATGGGGCGCACGGCCTGTGACACGGGCGTGTCACAGGGCGTGTCCTGCTATGTCGTCGACTATTTTCTCTCGACTGGGTGTCGAGTGGGTTACACGCCCTGCGTCACGGGCATGTATTGGCCGACACGAGCGTGTCTTGGCCAACACGGGCGTGTACCGCGCGCCACAGTAAGCTCCATTTCCGTGATAATGGAGGAGAGAGAAATGAGGAAGAAGAAGGAAGGAAACGGTTCGAGGGGAGGCCAAAGGCCACATTTAGTGGCTGAATTCAATTCCCTAGGGAGAAGTTTCCAACTGTTTCCCCTGGCCATCAGGCCCGATTCAGCCCCCCTCCTCCATGGTCGAGCCTAGCCATTAATGGCTTTGAAGGACATTAATGCTCCAGCCCCTCCTCTCATAATCTGAGGCTTTAAACACCACCAGTGACTTGAGAGGAGGCTTTCCGAATCCTTACCCGAAGAAACCGAGCCTCCCCACCTTGCAGTTGCAGAAGCCGAGCGACCCAACTTTCAGAAATGGCTTCCAGGCGATCTTCCCGACTTCAGGCCGCCGGAAAGGTCCAATCCTTCTCCTCTCTATGCGTGCTAGATCTAGACTTGTTTAGGTTGAGAAATCGGGCTCAATTAAGCCTGATTGGGAGCTTGTAATTTCAGATTTTCATGGAAAATGGTGGTGTTAAGTTCGCCGAAAACCGCCGCTCCAGCGGCATGGTCGCCGCCAAACGCTAGCCACCACCTCAACGGAGGTGGTGGTGGTGGTGGCCGACCAGGGAGCTGGTCGGGGTGGCCGGAAAGCCGGCTGGAAGAGGATCCAGGTCAGGACAATCTTGTCCCTTGGGTGGAGATTGAGGATGAACGGATGCCATCCATTTTGATCGAGGCGATTCAAATGATATTAATGTTATTGATTTTTCTGGAGATTATTAACAGTAGATGGTTTTAATTATTAAAACTACTTAGATGCCTCTACTGTAATAGTGTCAACATATAAAATGTATCCCTTGATGTCTAGTGTAATTTAAAATTGATTTCACTCAGTTTGGAATTCTGATGTGACCAGAGCACTCGTTTTGGTGCAACCTATACATAGGCATGACCAGACATTAGAATTAGTGCCCACACCAAACCACTCATCCAAATGCTTTGAAATTTTGAACATAGGCTTCTCATAGCCTTCCCCTTAGAAGGGGCAAAAATAAGAATTTTCGGAACAAAAGTTTCTATAGTTTTTGTGAAAATTTAATAAACCAATTATAAATTATTTAGGTGTCATAAACACCTCACAATCCCCCCAAATTTGGGTGGGTGATCTTAGAGAGCATGGTAGGGCTCTGGTAAAAATTTCATCTCCTTTGGAGATGTTTTGATTAGGTTTTATCCAACCCTAAGTTGACCCTTACATGGTTAATTAGGTCAAAACACCCCCTTTGGGTTTGAGTGGTCAAATCACCTCAACAGAGCCTGATATTTTGGTCACTGATTCTCTATGGTATGACACACCCTCCAATGGAATTTCGGGTGGTTAAGAGTAGGGTAGCCCTAAAACCCTAGGGTAGGTCCCTTAATGGGGATTCTTAGGGTTTGAAGTTCATGGGGCCAAATGAACTTGGAATGACTGGAAATTGGTGGAGAGGGTCATAATGTTGGTATAATCCTCTGGTTAAAATTTTAGGGAATTTGGAAGTTTTAAACCCCCTCAAAACCCTAACCCTAGTTTAGGGCACCAAACCTAATTTGGAGTATTAGGCTAACAAATCACTTTAAAATCACTTGAAATTTGGGTAGAGTAGTGTTTAAAGTTTGCAAAAGCTCTGGATATTTTTTTTATGAATTTAGGATTATTATTTTGGATACTTCATTAACAATTTAGTAATTTGTAATATTTGCTTATAAATTTATTATGAAGGAACTACTTGCTGGAAATTGATGAACTTTAGCCAGGGGACTCCTTGTTATGTTTTAAAGCTCTGTGAATACATATGGGAATTTTTGGAAGAATATTTCTAAGGGTTGTTTCATTAAGTGTTGATTCCCATAAAAACTTAATTTAATTTATTTTAGAGTGTAGAAAGCCTCTAAAATTATGATTTTTGGACAATGATCTTTTCTTAACCATATTAAGATTCTGTAATTTTTACATAATTTTCTGATGAGTAATTTTGGTACTTCCTTCTTTACATATGATTAAGGGAATTATATTGGATAAATTAATTAGAGGTCACATATTTTCTGAAAAATTATGGAAATTAATATCTAGTCATATATCTCTGTTATTTAATGTTCAAAATTTTTGAGTGGCCATTACTTGAGTAGATCATATAGTTCATGTTCAAAATTGTCCATGGCCAAACATTTGGAAAACTTCAATAAATATCAAATTAATTAGAAAAAATTATGACTCTCTGATAGTAGACTAAACTTGTTATGATATACTTCTAGTAAATTTTATAGGAGATTTGGAAGACAATCCAGAGTACCTCCTTTATGCATCTCATATAGTATAGGGTGGTCTGCATATAGTAACTGCGGAAACTGAACTAGAGTGGGTAATGAATTTGAAGAGTTGAACCTTAGTAGGTTGCTGGTTTGGGTAAATAAATGAGAGATCTGATCGAGGGTAGAAATCAATAATATTAAGTGTCTTGCGAAAGGGAGCTTTGTGCGTAATCCCATCATAGTTCCTAGTGCCTTCGAGAGCCCTTCACGGGGAATACCTTGGGCAGTCCTGGGCTAATGTAAACCTTAGGAATAGTTTGGCCAAAAGTAACCCTAATAATAGTTTCACCTTACACTCGCACTTGTACACGTAGGGAGATGAATTGGTAGAGAAAGGATAGCGTAGGCCCGTGGCCTAAGGGCTTACTGGTAGAGTTAAATGGACTCGGTATTGATTTGGAAGTCCGGGGAGCTGGATGCTCGGGGACTTGGAAAAAAAAGGGAGACTTGATTAGTCCAGGGAGCCGTGGGCTCGGGAACATGGTGAACTAGTAGGCTCGGTAGTCTAAAGAGCTGGAGGCTCGGTACTATAATTAGATACAAACTATCATGGTTGCATGTGCATAACAGTGGTGGGTCCTCGGTATTGGACGATCGATCACACCGTCGTCGGTACGTTTACTCGGGGAGACTAGCTGGTTTGCTAGGAATAGTACGAAAACGTACGTGAGGGGCTAGACGGGGTAGTGTGATTATCAGTCTAGGAGTGGAGAGGCTCAACCCACTGTTGGCCACGACGAGAGGCTCCTGAGAGTTTAGCTAACTCCAAAAAGGGGAACTAAAGGTCTGTGTGCATAGAGTCGTGTCTGTAAGTTGCACTTGCATGTGCATACCATAGCATACATGTATGTCATAGCATAATCATTGTATTTAACCCCTGACACCTATCGTATAAAATGGTATGGGACGTTTTATACGATAGGCCCTGCAAAACGACCCCTTGGTCTATAGGAGTAATCCCTATAAATCAACGGTTATATTTCTCGTTGCTCTTACTTACTCTTCTTTCTACTTTTACTTACTTGCTACTCCTTACTGTTTACTTTTGTTACATACTTGATTACTCATGTTTAATTATTATGATACCCCTGCCATACCTTATTATTTTATTCCTTAGAGTAGATGTCACCTGCTTGATTACACCCTGCTTTTGGTCCTCCTTTTCACTCCTTTCCGCACGGTGCCTAGGAGCCACGGGTAGAGGGGTGGGGGATTGTTGACTGAGTCTAGTTTGACTGACGGTCGTTTGACCATCATATTTTAGGTGCTCCAGATGGGAGACAGGGAACAGCCCCAGGAGACGCAACACCAGCAGGGTACGGTGCAGATGGAGATGGGCCAGTGTAGCTCGGGTGGACAGGCATTCGGATCCGTGAGTGGAGCCGAGTATTAGTAGTTTTACTTTTATGAGTGGATTGTAGTGAGGTTTTCATGTACCGGGCTTAAGCCCGTATTCACTTTCTGGTGTGGACTATTTATTTGTCATGTGATTTCCTCCTTTATACTATTATGGACTTGGATGCTTACACTTTCATTCATTATACATTCTGTCGATGGTGATCGATTTGGCCGCCAGGATCGGCGTTTTGTAGTGATGACCTTCCCGGGTGCGAAGGTGTCACTGCAAAGCGGCGGTTCTGGGCCTAAGACCCCGGTGGTTGTTGCAAAAAAAGAATGGGGTCTTACAGACTACCCGTCCAGATGGGCTTCACACAACATGCCTATGTCGTACTCCACACTTCCGGCTCTAGATGCAAACTCAATCACAGATCGCTTACGAAATCCACTTCTTGGTGGAGGATCCCACGCACATGCATAAATAAAGGACTTCGATGTCCAAGAAGGAGATCGTTACCCTTGAAGATCGCTTCAGCACCATGAAGTAGCCGGATGGAAGAGAACAAGAAGGTGAAGTTGAAGGGGATTTATCCCCATTCTCCCTCCTTTATCCACATGGAGAAGCCTGAACCACTGGATCTAGAGTAAGGGAAACGAATGGCCCAGATTTACAAAAAAATACCATGAACACGGCCTGACAAGCCCTGTGACACGCCCTTGTCACAGTCTGTGTCACTTAAGCGATAGTAAATAGACTCAAATCCAACCAGTACACGGTCATGTGACACACCCATATCACACTCTACACGCTCGTGTCCTACCCGACACGCCCATGTTGACCACCCATGTACTTCACACAGCACCAGCCATCTATCCTGAGAAGGACACGACCACGGGACATGCACGTATCCAATGTCGTGTACCCTAGGACACATCCGTGTCCCGCATCACACGCCATCCCGCCTGAAACCCACAAGGGACAAGCCCTGTGGCACGCCCGTGTCACAGGACGTGTACTCCCTTTGCTCGACACTCGACGATCGTCGAGCATATTTTGTCTACCGGGGAGGGGGGGACACGCCCTCCGACACGCCTGTGTCAGAGGGGTCACGCCCGTGTCACATGGCGTGTTTCCTCCGTCGAAACAATTTCGTCGACAACACACTCCCCTGCTCAACCCAAGCACGACACGCCCTGGGACACGCCCGTGTCCCAGGCCGTATCACCCACGCTTTACCCAAACTGGGTTTTAGGGTGTTACACCTTTCGCCCACCAAATGATGACGTTAGCCGAAAGCATAATATCTAGTGCGAGAAGGATTGAAAAACCTTAATGTTATGGTGAATAGTCTAGACGAGTATTCTATTAGACCCCTTCAAGAAACCACACACCACTACTTAGAAAGGTATACACTTATGAGAAATCCTCTATTTGAGGATTACGAGTCAACTTACACCCACTCCCAAGAGTCTCATAAAAGAGATCTTTACAATACTTCGATGATTAATATCAATCACAGAACATCACTTCCAGGAATCATGTTGATACACTGATACGATCTCATTATGTTAGATACGATCCGTATGATGACTGCCATCGTTCTTACCGAGTACTCAAATATATCTTATTGATCCTTCGACAAATTATTATGATGACTGAGTTCTGTATCACTCCGGTCACCATAATAATGTGTCGAAGAAAAATGCATGCCCTTGCGAAAAATGCGCGCCACAGTGAAAAATGCGCGCTCGAGAGTAAAATTCATAGAAGGGGGAAAAATGCGCGCCGCGACAAAAAAAGCGTGTATCATAATCGTACAGACAAAAAATGCGCGTTCGTCAAACAAATGTGCACCGGATAAGAAAGAGCGTGGATGGGAGGAAAAAAACGAATGATAGGAAAATACGCATTTTTAAAATAAATGCCCGTCCGAACAAAAATGAGAAGAAAATTCTACGCCCCGATGAAAAATGCAAGCTCAGGCAAATAATGTGCCCCCGGGCAAAAAAATACGTCAAGACGAAAAATGTGTGTATATGCTAAAATTGTGCGTACATGGAAAAAATACGTGTTCGACAAGCAAGTGTGCACCGGATAAAATAAGAAATAGCGTGGCAGGGGGGAAAATTACGCGAATGAGAGGAAATTGCGCTCCAAAAAATAAATACACGTCCGGACAAATACGGATAAAAAATTCTACGCCCCGACGAAAAAATGCACGCTCAGGAAATTAATAGGCACTCGAGCAAAAGAATACGTGCGACGTCAAAAATTGCGTTGCCATGCAAAAATTATGCAAGGTGGCAAATAAATCCCGCTCGGACAACAAATGTGCGGCCGTGCAAGAAATAACTATCTGCGAGAGAAATGCCAGTCTTGCCCGAAAAGGCACGCACCAGGGAAATTTGATATTGAATGTTTGGATTACGAGTCGAATAATGCGTGGGCAGGTGCTAGACATGCTGCACATTTTTAAGTTTTGGGGGGGTTTTGCACTCTTTGGGGATCATTTTTTGTGAATCTGAATTACATACTAGTAGAGGGAAGAAAATTTGATTGCGCTCTAGTGCTCGTTGTGCATGATATGCCTCTGCTTAGATCTTATGTCATGCCCCCAAATTTTCTTCTTTATATTGTGCGATGCATATGTGATTATTCTTGTGCATCGATCCTCCAAAACATTCATGCCTTGCGGAGCCCTTTTCTACTATTTAGTGTTGGTCTTTTTGGCTTCTGTTGTGTTGTCATCGGGGCTTGCATATGTGGGTTGTTTTGAGACCGTTTGCGGCATATAAGTTGCATTCAATAATGCTCACTTTGTTTGGTGTACCTTCAGCGTTGCTGATCAATGTTAAAAGCATTTGTTTCATTTTGTTGGCCACAAGTTACTATGGATGTGGTGTGTCTGTCATGTTGCTTGCATTTTGATCCCATTCGCAATATTGGCATTGAAATTGAAGATAGATTGATCCGTGCCTCTTCTTTCAATGCAAAAAGAGGCAATGGTTGGCATTGCAGTTATTATTTGATCAGCTATTTGACGAGATGTATGTGCCTACCCAAACATCCAGTCTGCTGGTTGCTGATCCGTAACTCTGCATGATGTTGTTATATGAAGCAACAAATTAAAAGCATATTTTGGTGTCATTGTAACCTTGTTAATGTGAGTTATTTTGGAGGCAAACTTGTCTCTTAACCTGCACAACCATGATTTCTCCCTTCTTTTCCCCTGCTGATGGTGAATTGTTTTGCTGTTTTCATGTTGTGTTGAGGTTGTGCTACCTGGTTGATCCTGCCAGTAGTCATATGCTTGTCTCAAAGATTAAGTCATGCATGTGTAAGTATGAACTATTTCAGACTGTGAAACTGCGAATGACTCATTAAATCAGTTATAGTTTGTTTGATGGTACGTGCTACTCGGATAACCGTAGTAATTCTAGAGCTAATTCGTGCACCAAATCCCCGACTTTTGGAAGGGACGTATTTATTAAGTAAAAGGCGACGCAGGTTTTGCCTGTTACCCTGATGATTCATGATAACTTGTCAGATCGCATGGCCTTTTGTGCCAGCGATGCAACATTTGAATATCTGCCCTATCAACTTTCGATGGTAGGATAGTGGCCTACCATTGTGATGACGGGTGATGGAGAATTAAAGTTCGATTCCGGAGAGGGAGCCTGAGAGACGGCTACGACATCCAAGGAAGGCAGCAGGCGCGCAAATTATCCAATCCTAACACGGGGAGGTTGTGACAATAAAATAACAATACTGGGCTCTTTGAGTCTGGTAATTGGAATTAGTACAATCTAAATCCCTTAACGAGGATCCATTGGAGGGCAAGTCTGGTGCCAGCAACCGCGGTAATTCCAGCTCCAATAGCGTATATTTAAGTTGTTGCAATTAAAAAGTTCGTAGTTGGACTTTGGGTTGGGTCGGTCGGTCCGCCTCACGGTGTGCACCGCTGTGCCTATCCCTTATACCGGCGATGCGTTCCTGGCCTTAATTGGCCGGGTCATTCCTCTGGTGCTGTTATTTTGAAGAAATTAGAGTGCTCAAAGCAATCCTACGCTCTGGATACATTAGCATGGGATAACATCACAGGATTTCGGTCCTATTATGTTGGCCTTCGGGATCGGAGTAATGATTAAGAGGGACGGTCGGGGGCATTCGTATTTCATAGTCAGAGGTGAAATTCTTGGATTTATGAAAGACGAACCACTGCGAAAGCATTTGCCAAGGATGTTTTCATTAATCAATAACGAAAGTTGGGGGCTCGAAGACAATCAGATACCGTCCCAGTCTCAACCATAAACGATGTCGACCAGGGATCGGCGGATGTTGCTCTTAGGATTCCACCGGCACCTTGTGGGAAATCAAAGTTTTTGGGTTTCTTGAGAATTGTCCAAGTTTTGGGGTTCCTTGAAGCGTGCATATAGCATATAATAAAGCAAAAATGAAGGAGATTACAGAGGGAGGATGTCTGCCAGATCTTCCTGAACAATCTCAAGGAAGTCCGGGTGGAACCTCAAAGGATCCGTCCAACAAAAAGAGGAAGAAATAGCTAACTTAGAGCAGAAATACGCAGCATAGTTGGCGGTCCGCCGCACATGCTGAAACGATACATGAGCGAATTCACCTAAGAACTCCAGCCCCATCACATCGCGGGCTTCCTAAGATGCCACGCCATTGGTCAAGCTTTGCCTATAGTAATCAAATAGATTGTTGTTGTCCGATTCAATGATGGCCCCCGAGGCCGCAAAAGTGGCCGCAGGAAGAAAATGTCTGAGCGCCTTGATAGCCGCAAGCTCCGCACCGCCTGGGTCCCAGAGCAGTGTAGCCTGCCACGCAACAAGGAGAACGTGGTCATCAGCATCCCGAAGAACCATGCCCAGCCCGGCCAATCGGTTCGAATGGACAGCTCCATAAAAGTTGATCTTGATCCATCCAGGAGGGGGGCACCAAAGGTTAGAAGTAGACAGCCGGTCCGGCTGGGATGTGCCTCAGTTCCCCTGGGCGGAGTGAAAGAAACCACAAGAGAGGGAGGTGAGGACCGTGGCTGTGATAATATGGGGAGTGGAGAATTCCTGGCCATGCATTTTTGCATTTCTCGCACGCCAGCATTGATACACCGTATAGCACAAGGCCCTCACCGCCTCCAATCAGGTTGGGTCCGCATCCTGGCAGAGCTTGCGGAAATCAGCCCAAGTCCTGCAAAGCGGTAAAGTAATGCCCCATCTTCGTAGCTCCGTGCTCACCGCCCGAAGAGTCGAGCAAGCCCTAAGGAGGTGCTCCACCGTCTCCGCCATTCCGCATCCCTATGGGCAATCAGGAGCTAATCCGATCCCCCTCCTTAGTAGCCAAACGTTTGTAGGAATTTCACCCCGGGACATTCGCAACCAGAAAAATCGCTCCCGTGGATGCAGCTTCAGGCGCGCAAGCCAAGAGAAGGAATCAATGGGCGGGGAGGCCTGTGCAGCATAGGCTAACCCCGTAATTGTATGTCCGCCAAACCGCGACCCGATTTCCGGCTCGTCAACAGCGGTTCGACCCAACCACGGGATACGAGTGATGATATCAATCAACACCGGGGAGAACAGGTCCGCCAACCTATCCCCGTCCCAGTTGCCCTCGTCATCCAGTAAATTGGCAACTGAGAACCCTTCCAAGGCATGACAATTGGCAAATGTGGGCCATCGAGCAAGTGGCACCTCAAAAATCCAGGCATCCGACATTGCATCCACATTATGTCCACCTCCAATTCGCAAATGCAGCAGCGACTATAGAGCAGACATCCCTTCCATTAAAAGTCAGAGAATAAACGAGTCACCGCGGCGAACTAGCCCCAGGCTAAACCCATGAGGATAGAGAGATTGGAAAATCAATTGGAAGAGGGATGCGCCCGGCTTTACAACATCCCAGGCCAGCCTCGCATGGAGAGGGCCCCGCTAGTTAAGGGTAGAATGAAACCCCAAGCCACCATGTGTAACACCTCCCCTGTAATGACTGTATAATATGGGTCCGGCTGGGGCCCCACAACATACAGACGCCACAGCTTTAGTATTATAAGATGATATAACTACCGAATCTCAAAACTCATAAGCAAAACACAACGAAAACATCAACTAAGACTAGAAGTTATCCATATCCACAAGAGTCTCGAAAACGGCCTTATGGCCTTACAACAAAAGATAGTCCAAAACTCCAACAATACATAAACATCAAAGTGCATTGGCACTCCTAAGCTACCTCGGCCTGCAAGCCGGAAGTCAACAACATCAAACATACATAACACAAAAGTAAAGTCATAGCATGGATGGTAACACTTCATGAGGCTTAGGCCTTTCTGGCCGGCGAACTAGCTCTTGCTTGCGATCCTTGCCCTGTAAAATTTGGTTGTAACGTGGGTCAGTAAAGGCTGACCTCAAACTGTGTAACAAACACATCTTCTCCCGGCCGCCCCTAACGGACCCCGGAGTACCCCTCCAACCTGCAAGTCAACACTTCAAATACAACATACAAAACAAGTATAGCACTAATGAACAGGCTCGGATGTCTCACACAACATGCACGTTCTCTACTATTGAGCATATAAAGAAAAGGGGCATACTATGCAACATGAATACAAAACCCGGGCTTCACCCAAGGCACCCTAACGCGTATGCATCTAGCACATCATCACATCATCTGGGTACTCATCATTTCCCCATTGGCATTAAGCCGCAAACAAAGGGAGCACTGCTATTCCCCCAACGGCATCCAAGCCGCCACATGGAACTCTTGCCAAGGCCCGACTCGCTCAAGGTCTTAAACCCGGGCTTGCCTGCAAGCTCTGACTTCTCATGTCAGGATTCCGTCTAATACACTGACCGATTCTAAGAAGTCTTGCTGGTCCCCACCCGCTCATGGCCTCATTGCCCGGGCTTGCCCCATGCTTGGCATTCTTGTCAGTCACACAGAAGGGGACTAGTCTCGTCGGGACACTATCCACACATGACCTGCACGTCACGGGATAGGCAGCCGACCACGGAGACAAAGCCACGCCTTAGTACATTACAATCCAAAGACCATTTCCGCCCTAATCCCTCATTCATACTGCAACGTCCCCGCGCACCAAGGAAACCATCTACCGCCAATGCGGAGCTAACCTTATCCACCAAGGAAACCATCTACCACCATTGAGTAGATAACCTTGTCCAATTCCGGCTACACGTACTCATTCGAGAAAAGGGGGAAAATATCGCAAACATCACAAACGGCATCTTGTCGCAACAGATCTCTACAAATCCTCAAAGCTCGTGTGCAACATCACCGAGTCGGACTAACGGTCGCGACAACGACTTCACCCACCATGCCTAATCCACTAACGGAGCGGATCTCTAATGCAAAACATGTCGGGGATGGACTAAATCGACCCGGAGGTTCCTCTTGAACCTTGGCGACCCAAACCCCTCTCATTTGAGGGTTTAGTGCCCAAAAACTAGAAAGTAAAAGATACTAAACATGCATCCTAAAACCAAGAGGAGAAGTGTCGTTACCTTCTGACCCCTCTTTCTCGCCATGGCGACCTAGCCGGATGAGAACCTTCGCAACGGTCTTGCCTCCACGGATCTGGACTCGGCTCGCGATTTGGAGCACCAGAGCTTCTCCAGTATTCGGATCTCTCCTTCACCTCCTTCCTTGCTCTCCCTTCTCTCTAGATCTTAGAAAGAGACTGTTTGAGGAAGAATGAGGGTTTCTAAACCCTATTCTCGGACTTAACTCAGCAAGGGAAACCCTGGACCATCAGATCCCAAAAGAAGGAAATGAACGGCCACAATCCGAACTGAAAATCAAAACACCTAGGCCGAACACGGCTTGTGATACGCACGTGTCCAAGGCTGTGCTCCCCAATCGACGCCTAAACTGTCACACCCAAAACCGGACATGGGTCCATGACACGCCTGTGTCACATTTGACACGGTCGTGTCCAACCCAAACACGCCTAGGCCTCTGGCCGTGTACTCCCTTTGCTCGACACTCGACGATCGTCGAGCATATTTTGTCTACCGGGGAGGGGGGGACACGCCCTCTGACACGCCTTTGTCAGAGGGGTCACGCCCGTGTCACATGGCGTGTTTCCTCCGTCAACATAATTTCGTCGACAACACACTCCCCTGCTCAACCCAAGCACGACACGCCCTGGGACACGCCCGTGTCCCAGGCCGTGTCACCCACGCTTTACCCAAACTGGGTTTTAGGGTGTTACACCTTTCGCCCACCAAATGATGACGTTAGTCGAAAGCATAATATCTAGTGCGAGAAGGATTGAAAAACCTTAATGTTATGGTGAATAGTCTAGACGAGTATTCTATTAGACCCCTTCAAGAAACCACTACTTAGAAAGGTATACACTTATGAGAAATCCTCTATTTGAGGATTACGAGTCAACTTACACCCACTCCCAAGAGTCTCATAAAAGAGATCTTTACAATACTTCGATGATTAATATCAATCACAGAACATCACTTCCAGGAATCATATTGATACACTGATACGATCTCATTATGCTAGATACGATCCGTATGATGACTGTCATCGTTCTTACCGAGTACTCAAATATATCTTATTGATCCTTCGACAAATTATTATGATGACTGAGTTCTGTATCACTCCGGTCACCATAATAATGTGTCGAAGAAAATTGCATGCCCTTGCGAAAAATGAGCGCCAAAGTGAAAAATGCGCGCTCGAGAGTAAAATTCACAGAAGGGGGAAAAATGCGCGCCGTGACAAAAAAAGCGTGTATCATAATCGTACAGACAAAAAATGCGCGTTCGTCAAACAAATGTGCACCGGATAAGAAAGAGCGTGGACGGGAGGAAAAAAAACGAATGATAGGAAAATGCGCATTTTTAAAATAAATGCCCGTCCGGACAAAAATGAGAAGAAAATTCTACGCCACGATGAAAAATGCACGCTCAGGCAAATAATGTGCCCCCGGGCAAAAAAATACGTCAAGACGAAAAATGCGTGTATATGCTAAAATTGTGCGTACATGGAAAAAATACGTGTTCGACAAGCAAGTGTGCACCGGATAAAATAAGAAATAGCGTGGCAGGGGGGAAAATTACGCGAATGAGAGGAAATTGCGCTCTAAAAAATAAATGCGCGTCCGGACAAATACGGATAAAAAATTCTACGCCCCGACGAAAAAATATACGCTCAGGCAATTAATATGCACTCGAGCAAAAGAATACATGTGACGTCAAAAATTGCGTAGCCATGCAAAAATTATGCAAGGTGGCAAATAAATCCCGCTCGGACAACAAATGTGCGGCCGTGCAAGAAATAACTATCTGCGAGAGAAATGCCAGTCTTGCCCGAAAAGGCACGCACCAGGGAAATTTGATATTGAATGTTTGGATTACGAGTCGAATAATGCGTGGGCAGGTGCTAGACATGCTGCACATTTTTAAGTTTTGGGGGGGTTTTGCACTCTTTGGGGATCATTTTTTGTGAATCTGAATTACATACTAGTAGAGGGAAGAAAATTTGATTGCGCTCTAGTGCTCGTTGTGCATGATATGCCTCTGCTTAGATCTTATGTCATGCCCCCAAATTTTCTTCTTTATATTGTGCGATGCATATGTGATTATTCTTGTGCATCGATCCTCCAAAACATTCATGCCTTGCGGAGCCCTTTTCTACTATTTAGTGTTGGTCTTTTTG
This sequence comes from Platanthera guangdongensis, assembly GCA_039583875.1. NCBI lineage: Eukaryota > Viridiplantae > Streptophyta > Magnoliopsida > Asparagales > Orchidaceae > Platanthera > Platanthera guangdongensis. Next base: position 46,559,046 of record CM077159.1, on the reverse strand, counting down.
GCTTCTGTTGTGTTGTCATCGGGGATTGCATATGTGGGTTGTTTTTAGACCGTTTGCGGCATATGAGTTGCATTCAATAATGCTCACTTTGTTTGGTGTACCTTCTGTAACGTCCCGAATCGCTCTAGGCCCCTAGTGTGTGTGTTTTGAGTCAGGAGGGTTGACTTGAGTCCTGAGAGTGCAGGGAATTGGACTGCACTTGTGGAGAAGTGGAGAATCAGTGTAAAAAGGAAGTGACACGGGTAGGGACACGGCCGTGTGCCTACCCGTGTGCGTCGAGTTGAGCTCGACGACCCGTGTCGAGATCGTCGAGCAGTGTCGACACCTAGGGACACGGGTAGGCACACGGCCGTGTGCCTACCCGTGTGCGTCGAGTTGAGCTCGACGACCCGTGTCGAGATCGTCGAGCAGTGTCGACACCTAGGGACACGGGTAGGGACACGGCCGTGTGCCTACCCGTGTGCGTCGAGTTGAGCTCGACGACCCGTGTCGAGATCGTCGAGCAGTGTCGACACCTAGGGACACGGGTAGGGACACGGCCGTGTGCCTACCCGTGTTCGTCGAGTTGAGCTCGACGACCCGTGTCGAGATCGTCGAGCTGTGTCGACACCAAGGGACACGGGTAGTGACACGGCCGTGTCCCTACCCGTGTGCGTCGAGTTGAGCTCGACGAGAAGTGTCGAGATGCAACCCGAGAAGTACACGGCCAATGACACGGCCAGGCACACGGCCGTGTCATGTGAACACGGGTTGGGACACGGGCGTGTCCCTACCCGTGTCAAGCATTGAATCGACATGGAAACCGCCACAGCCGTTTCGCGGAAGCGGGACACGGGTACGGACACGGCCGTGTCCCTACCCGTGTCATATTTTATTTATATAAGGGACAGAAAACCCTAGCCGTTTTCATGCTCTTTTCATCCCCTATTTCCAGTGAGAACTCCTGTGAGAGGGAAAACTGCAGGAGCAAGTCCTACCGAAGGAGATCCGCCATCGCCGTGAAAGAGAAGATGCCGCCGAGGAGAACTACGCGATCCATGGCGAGAAATGGTGGTACCGCTGGAGCCAATGTGAGTTTCCTACCCTCTCCCTTGGTGCTAGATCTTAGGTATTTAGGAGAGACATCGGTTCAAGAGAACTTGATGGAGAGGAGAAGATTCTAGGTTTGGCCATGCTAGGATTTGAATCCTAGATTTTAGATCTCTTCAACCCTTCCCCTTTTCTTCAATACGATGATGGGTGAATGGTTTCGTGAGGAGTTTATGGCCTTTGAGGTTGAATAAGGGAGGAGAATACTTCTGGAAAATTTAGGAACGATCGCCTTGACGAGGAAGACGAACCGATGCCGTTCATTTTCCTTTAAGATGCGCGCAGAATCTGTATTCTGCGCGCAGCGATCTTCTAGGCCATTTTCCCTATGGATAAGGCCAGATCTGGGCTTTCGGCTAAACACGAAAGTTGAAGCCCTTGGCAATACCTTTCCAACGAGTGGTTGCACGACTTCAGGTGATGTCTGTAGCCACGGGAAAGTCTAAACGAAAATGGGGTTTTACAAATCCTGCATGCAGAAACTGTGTTCTGTACGCAGCGGACTTCAAGTCCGATTTCAAGTAGGATAATGTCAAATCTGGGTTGAGCTCTGAATATGAAAGATGTAGTCCATGGAAATACCTTTCCATCGAGGGGTTACACGACTTCACCGGATTCCTGTAGCCTCGGGAATCTCCGGTCGAAGTTGCTGACCAGATTCAACCTGCGCCTAAATTCTGGGCTTAATGGAAAAATGGATTTTGTTTCGGGAAATTATTAATGCAAGATACTTGCCTTGGATGAACCCTTATGATTAATCATTTGTTGTGTGATTGAAGTATCTTATTAATCATATTTCATATTACCAAATTGTGAAACAAACTTGTTTAAAAGAATTGAACTGGTAGGAATTGAAAGATTGAATATGGTACACTTCATGTTTAAGTTATGATATTACTAAAAAGGATGATGTGATAGATCTTATATGCGCATTACGTTACTTTACATTGTCATCATTTGGGAAGTCATATAGATGAATAGACCATGGCCATGGATATGTTTGACTAATGAAATGAGTCTAGTGGACCAATACTTAGAGCGTTGTCTCCCTACGGGTAGTATTGTGTAAGTTCGTAAGTGCGGTGTTGACCGCCACTTGTTTTGGTTGTGTTGAGATAGGGTGCGGATGGATGGTTGGGTTGTGCCCTCGTGTTTACTTCCGAGGCCCCTTCCATGTTGTGTTGATATGGTGTTTGCATGTGGTGTGAGTCGACACGCGGTGTCGTAATCCTGGGTTAAGGATAGTGTGGCAGGTCTACGGGCTCGCCAGTCGTCACACCGACGGGAGTTGGCAGTTAGACTTGGTCGGTTTGGGCTGTGTCCTCGGTGTTCACGTCCCGAGGCCCCTCCGACCATGTGAACGGTTGGGCTGTGTCCTCGTGCTTTCTTCCGAGGCCCCTTCCGGGTCACGCAAGGCCAGTTCGGGCTGTGTTCTTGGTGCACATCTACCCAAGACCCCGCTGGGCCATAGTACGCATGGGCTCCGCTGTTGTGTTCTTAGCGTTGAGGCGTACGGAGGCCTAGGTGAAGTAGTGTGATACCCGCCTAGTAGTAGAAGTGCCCGTTCTACTGTCACCGCCTGGCCACGGCGGCTGATGCCTGAGAGGTTAGCTACCTGCTCGAAAAGTGGGAACTACAGTCTGTGTCGACATAGCAATTGCATGGGTGTGCATGGGTGAGTCATTGCATAGCATTCATAGCATTTCATATCATTGCACAACAAGATCCTCATCGTATAAGTTTGTATGGGCACTCTTATACGATGAGTTACTTTATGTAACCCGATCCTTAACTTATAAGTTTGTATGGGCATTCTTATAAGTTAAGTTACTTTCCTGCTGAAGCTTTCTTACACTTGTTATTATACCTTGATGGCTCTTGTAGAATTGTTAGTTTACATATTGATAGCTTTTGTAGAACTGCTAGTTATACATTGATACTCATGTACCATGTCACCTGCTTGTACTTCCTTTACTTGCTTACTTGTTACATATACTATACTCTTGTTCTTTTTCTCCGCCCGGTGCCGAGGAGTCGCCGGGGGAGCGGATGTGAAACCACTTAGTCGTTTCGACTAACGGTTGCTACGTCTTCCTTTTTAGGAGGTCACGCCGCAGGTAGAGCAGCCGCAGACTACGCAGCAGGACAGCCAGGCCAGGACGACAGGGCCTGACGTGACGGTACCGTCGATACCGTCTGTTACCGATGTTAGTGTTTTGCTTACTCTGATGTAGCCCGTTTGGGCATTGTTTAGTTGTACTCTGATATATTGTAGAAGCATGTTTTAGCTTCTCTTTATTGATGTTTTGGACATTATAACTTAGTGTGGATTTGACTTCTCTTGCTTATTTACTTGGTTGGGTTGGCATGATATATTGATATTGTTGTAGCCGGCGGAATAGGCGTCTTGTGGTACAGGTTAGCCCGTGTGCTAATGCTACCGCAAGGCGGCTGTTCCGGGCATAAGACTCCCTCTTCGTGTCGTGTTTTGGGATCCGGGAGGGGGGGTCTTACAAATGGTATCAGAGGCGCCACGATCCTCAACTAAGAAGTCATTCAACAATGGTGCCACCCCCGTTTGGTTAGTCAGTTTGGGGACAAACTGACTTAGCGGAAGCAGTGGTGTGCCCATATGTAATTCACATTAAGTTTGTCCAACTTTGACCTTACGTTTAGCCAACCTGACCATAAATTTGTCGTGTATGTGTAGGTTCCACTGCATGTTGAGCCGATGGGGGGTACTCCTACCCCTCCCATACCCACTCAGTTCCAGCAGTCTGAGTTGGGGCAAACGCTTACCGCCATTCTTGATGCTTTTAAGGCTCAGCAGGCTCCGGTGCAACAACAGGCCCCGAGCTCCAACTGGCTGAGCACCTTCCGGGCTCTCTCCCCTCCCGTCTACCTTGGGACGGAGTCAGCCGTACGTACAGAGGAATGGCTAGACACGATAGAAGAGTTGCTGGCTGGTATCCGTTGCCCGGCCAACATGGCAGTGACATTGGCAGTGTCCGTCTTGGACTTACATGCGAAGAGGTGGTGGAAGTCCCTCATGGGCTCTACCTTCCAAGGCCGGATCTACACGGAGATAAGTTGGAATGAATTCTCGGGTGTTTTCTTGGAGCACTTTATCCCTACTTCGGCCCGAGATGAGCTTGAGCAGAGGTTCCTTCTACTAAAGCAGGGATCAAAGTCGGTTACAGAATACCAGCGGGAATTCCAGCATCTCGCAAGGTTTGCAGATTCTTATGAGTTGGATGACAGAGGTTATGCCAAGCGCTTCTATAAAGGGCTGCGAGATCCCCTAAGGCAGTCCCTTTTGTTTATAGCGGATGGTAGCTTGGCGGAGATCATTGATATGGCGAAAAGATTGGAGGCAGACCACATGGGATGTAGCAAGAGGCCTGCGGAGGACGTGATGGAAGCCGGCCCAAGTAATAGAAGGAGACGGGACTTCAGAGGAGGAAGAGGTTATCAAAGAGGTGGAGGGCGTGTCCACCGAAACTATAGGGTGGAGCATCCAGTTCCGCAGCCGCCTGCGTTGCCTCCACCCCCACAGCCTCAGCGATTCCAACAACCGGAAGGGCGGCGTGGTCTGGTGTGCTTCGAATGCAACCAGCCGGGCCACATCCGGCGTTTTTGCCCGCAACTATATGGGAACGCCCCTCCTGCTCTCCCTCCTGCTCTCCCTCCTGCTCTCCCTCCAGCAGCTCCACGAGGGCGAGGATATATGCGCGGTCGAGGACGAGGACCGCCAAGAGGAAACCCCGGACCAGCCCGGGATCAGGTGTACGCGCTTGACATGGCGCAGGAACGGAACCCACAAGATGTGATTGCAGGTATGATTTAATTTATTTACATATTTGCATGGTCTAACTTGAATTGATTAGAACTTACTAGCCACTAGCAATAAGTTTTGGTTGTTGGTACTTAGGCACCGTGATTATTGGCGGGAAGACAGCCTATGCGCTGTTCGATACCGGTGCCTCACACTCCTTTGTGTCCGAGGATTTCATAAAAGACATGGGGGATGTACAGTACTTCACTGGCATAGCCCGACGTGTACGCCTTCCGGACGGCTCGGAGATGATCGCAACCGCCAAGTGCGAGTTGGAGTTATTTATTGATGGGAAGGCCTTTGATACGCCGGCCACGGTTCTGAGGATGCCGGAGTTTGACATCATTTTGGGCATGGCATGGCTGGACTGGCACTTCGCGAGGATCGACTGCGCGGAGAAGCGGATCTATTTGAGGCATGGAGACTCTGACGTCATCTTCCAAGGTATTGGCTTCGCGCCACGTATGATATTATCTTCTATTCAGGCTGTAAAGGCTCATATGAAGGGGGATGAGGTCTTCATGATCTGGTTCGAGTTGAAGGAAGCAGCGTTGGAATTAAAGGATGTACGGGTAGTGCGGGATTTTCCTGAGGTATTTCCTGAGAAGCTACCAGGATTACCTCCGCATAGAGAGGTTGACTTCCAGATCAATCTAGTACCAGGTGCCAAGCCTGTATCCAAGGCTCCGTACAGAATGGCTCCGAAAGAACTCGCGGAGTTTAGAGTTCAATTGCAGGAACTGGTGGATTCAGGGTTCGTTCGCCCCAGTTCATCACCATGGGGAGCCCCTGTGCTGTTCGTGAAGAAGAAGGATGGAACACTGCGATTGTGCATAGATTATCGGGAACTCAATCGGTTGACGGTGCGGAACACTTATCCACTACCGCGGATCGATGAGTTGTTCGATCAACTAGTGGGAGCACATTGGTTTTCTAAATTGGATTTGCGCTCCGGGTACTATCAGTTGAGGATACATGAGGGGGACATTCAGAAAACAGCATTCAGTTCGAGATATGGTTTGTATGAGTTCACAGTAATGCCGTTTGGGCTCACGAATGCACCTTCGGCCTTCATGAGCCTGATGAACAAGGTGTTTGAACCATACTTGGACATCTTCGTCATCGTTTTCATCGACGACATCTTAGTCTATTCAAAGACGGAGGAGGAGCATGTCGAGCACCTGACCTTGGTTTTGAAGAAATTGAAGGAGCATGCCTTGTATGCCAAGTTTAGCAAGTGTGAATTCTGGCTTAAGGAGGTAGCCTTCTTGGGGCATGTGATCAGTGGAGCAGGATTAGCGGTGGATCCAGCGAAGGTGCGAGCCGTGAAGGAGTGGTCGCCCTTGAAGTCGGCGGCTGATGTACGAAGCTTTCTTGGACTTGCTGGGTACTACCGCAAGTTCGTGAAAGGATTCTCCAAGATTGCCCTTCCTCTTACCTCCTTGACGAAGAAGGGAGTGCCATTTGAGTGGACACCTCAATGTGAAGCGGCATTTCAAGAGCTGAAGGATAGGCTTACCTCCGCCCCCATCCTTGCACTTCCGTCGGGGAAGGAAGGATTTCAAGTTTACACGGACGCTTCATATCAAGGGATGGGAGCGGTATTGATGCAGCATGGGCACGTGATCGCATATGCTTCAAGGCAGTTAAAGAAACATGAAATTAATTACCCGGTTCATGATTTGGAGTTGGGAGCAGTGGTGTTCGCTTTGAAAGTCTGGAGGCATTATTTATATGGCGTGCACTGCGAGATCTTTTCCGATCACAAAAACTTGAAGTATGTTCACACTCAGAAGGAGTTGAACCTGAGGCAACGGCGGTGGTTGGAATTTCTATGCGACTACGAGTTCACCATGAACTACCACCCCGGGAAAGCGAACTCGGTAGCCGATGCCTTAAGTAGAAAAGTGCCAGGCTCTAGCCCAGAGTCTCGGCTGATGAGCATGGAGTTGGCTCGGATGATCGAGGAGATGGAAATTACTCTAGTATTCAAGGATCCTTCGGCAGAGTATGCGGAGTATTTGGCCAACATGAGCATAGTTTGTGATATCCGAGACCGGATTCGGGTGGAGCAAGGAATGGATGCGGCCTTGGCCCCGGCAATCAAGGCAATTGAAGATGGGACCACCGATGAGTACATACTCAAAGACGACCTCATTTATTTTCGTGGCCGACTCTATATTCCCAAGGGCGGCAAAATTCGGGAAGATATATTGAGAGAGGCGCATTCCTCTCAATATTCAGTGCATCCGGGTATTGCTAAGATGTACGCCGGACTGCGGAAGACCATGTGTTGGCCGGGAATGAAGAAGGATGTCCGCTACTATGTTACACATTGCGAAGCTTGCCAAAGAGTGAAGGCTGAATGCAGGAGTCCCGGTGGTTTGTTGCAGTCATTGCCCATCCCCGAATGGAAGTTCGAGGATATCTCCATGGACTTTGTTCATGGGTTACCTCGTTCCCGCTCCGGGAATGATTCAGTATGGGTTATTGTGGATCGACTGACAAAGGTGGCCCGGTTCATTCCAATGAAGAAGGAAGCACACGTGGATGCTTTGGTACGCCTTTTTGTGGAGCAATTTGTACGGTATCATGGCGTGCCCAAGACAATTGTTTCAGATCGGGATGGTCGGTTTACATCCAATGAGTGGAAGGCGGTACAGGCGTATTTGGGCTCACGCCTAACCTTTAGTACCGCATTTCATCCACAGACGGACGGGCAGTCAGAGCGGACCATCAGAACACTGGAGGATTTATTGAGGTTATGTGTGTTGGACAGAGGAGAGCCATGGGAAAGGCTCTTGCCACTAGTGGAATTCTCCTATAATAATAGCCATCAGGCGAGCATCGGCATGGCGCCCCATGAAGCCCTTTATGGAAGAAGGTGCAGGACTCCCTTGTCTTGGGTACAAGATGAAGATCCGAAGGCATTGGGAAACGAATGCATAGATGATACTGATGCGGCGGTCAGATTGATACGGGATCGCATGTTGGAGGCTCAAAGTCGACAGGCGAAGTATTACAATAAAAAGCACCGGATGGTGGAGTTCCAAGTGGGCGAAAAAGTGTTCCTTAAGATTCGGCCGATGCATGGAGTTTCGCGGGTGCGTGGAGTGAAAAAGCTCAGCCCGAGGTATGTTGGGCCTTATACTATATTGGAAAGGATTGGCCCGTTGGCCTATCGGTTGGAGTTACCACCGGAACTGGGAAATCTTCACGACGTGTTCCATGTATCGTCGCTTCGAAAAGCACTGTTGCGGCCCGACCAGTATATTCCCACTACTGATGGTGCGGTGGCATCAGATAGGACTGTGCGACTAGAGCCGGTACGAATTGTTGACAGCGAGACAAGAACATTACGCCGCAAAAGTGTTCCCTTAGTGAAGGTGCAATGGATGAATCATGGGAAGGAGGAGTACACTTGGGAGCCAATGGATTTAATGCGGCAACGCTACCCGGAGTTGTTTGCTCAAGGTAATTTTATTTAAAAGCATATGTTAAATTTCCTGTTATACACTTCTCCCCACAACCTAAACCTGATTTCGGGGACGAAATCTTTTATTTTGTTTATAGGATTTGTAACGTCCCGAATCGCTCTAGGCCCCTAGTGTGTGTGTTTTGAGTCAGGAGGGTTGACTTGAGTCCTGAGAGTGCAGGGAATTGGACTGCACTTGTGGAGAAGTGGAGAATCAGTGTAAAAAGGAAGTGACACGGGTAGGGACACGGCCGTGTGCCTACCCGTGTGCGTCGAGTTGAGCTCGACGACCCGTGTCGAGATCGTCGAGCAGTGTCGACACCTAGGGACACGGGTAGGCACACGGCCGTGTGCCTACCCGTGTGCGTCGAGTTGAGCTCGACGACCCGTGTCGAGATCGTCGAGCAGTGTCGACACCTAGGGACACGGGTAGGGACACGGCCGTGTGCCTACCCGTGTGCGTCGAGTTGAGCTCGACGACCCGTGTCGAGATCGTCGAGCAGTGTCGACACCTAGGGACACGGGTAGGGACACGGCCGTGTGCCTACCCGTGTGCGTCGAGTTGAGCTCGACGACCCGTGTCGAGATCGTCGAGCTGTGTCGACACCAAGGGACACGGGTAGTGACACGGCCGTGTCCCTACCCGTGTGCGTCGAGTTGAGCTCGACGAGAAGTGTCGAGATGCAACCCGAGAAGTACACGGCCAATGACACGGCCAGGCACACGGCCGTGTCATGTGAACACGGGTTGGGACACGGGCGTGTCCCTACCCGTGTCAAGCATTGAATCGACATGGAAACCGCCACAGCCGTTTCGCGGAAGCGGGACACGGGTACGGACACGGCCGTGTCCCTACCCGTGTCATATTTTATTTATATAAGGGACAGAAAACCCTAGCCGTTTTCATGCTCTTTTCATCCCCTATTTCCAGTGAGAACTCCTGTGAGAGGGAAAACTGCAGGAGCAAGTCCTACCGAAGGAGATCCGCCATCGCCGTGAAAGAGAAGATGCCGCCGAGGAGAACTACGCGATCCATGGCGAGAAATGGTGGTACCGCTGGAGCCAATGTGAGTTTCCTACCCTCTCCCTTGGTGCTAGATCTTAGGTATTTAGGAGAGACATCGGTTCAAGAGAACTTGATGGAGAGGAGAAGATTCTAGGTTTGGCCATGCTAGGATTTGAATCCTAGATTTTAGATCTCTTCAACCCTTCCCCTTTTCTTCAATACGATGATGGGTGAATGGTTTCGTGAGGAGTTTATGGCCTTTGAGGTTGAATAAGGGAGGAGAATACTTCTGGAAAATTTAGGAACGATCGCCTTGACGAGGAAGACGAACCGATGCCGTTCATTTTCCTTTAAGATGCGCGCAGAATCTGTATTCTGCGCGCAGCGATCTTCTAGGCCATTTTCCCTATGGATAAGGCCAGATCTGGGCTTTCGGCTAAACACGAAAGTTGAAGCCCTTGGCAATACCTTTCCAACGAGTGGTTGCACGACTTCAGGTGATGTCTGTAGCCACGGGAAAGTCTAAACGAAAATGGGGTTTTACAAATCCTGCATGCAGAAACTGTGTTCTGTACGCAGCGGACTTCAAGTCCGATTTCAAGTAGGATAATGTCAAATCTGGGTTGAGCTCTGAATATGAAAGATGTAGTCCATGGAAATACCTTTCCATCGAGGGGTTACACGACTTCACCGGATTCCTGTAGCCTCGGGAATCTCCGGTCGAAGTTGCTGACCAGATTCAACCTGCGCCTAAATTCTGGGCTTAATGGAAAAATGGATTTTGTTTCGGGAAATTATTAATGCAAGATACTTGCCTTGGATGAACCCTTATGATTAATCATTTGTTGTGTGATTGAAGTATCTTATTAATCATATTTCATATTACCAAATTGTGAAACAAACTTGTTTAAAAGAATTGAACTGGTAGGAATTGAAAGATTGAATATGGTACACTTCATGTTTAAGTTATGATATTACTAAAAAGGATGATGTGATAGATCTTATATGCGCATTACGTTACTTTACATTGTCATCATTTGGGAAGTCATATAGATGAATAGACCATGGCCATGGATATGTTTGACTAATGAAATGAGTCTAGTGGACCAATACTTAGAGCGTTGTCTCCCTACGGGTAGTATTGTGTAAGTTCGTAAGTGCGGTGTTGACCGCCACTTGTTTTGGTTGTGTTGAGATAGGGTGCGGATGGATGGTTGGGCTGTGCCCTCGTGTTTACTTCCGAGGCCCCTTCCATGTTGTGTTGATATGGTGTTTGCATGTGGTGTGAGTCGACACGCGGTGTCGTAATCCTGGGTTAAGGATAGTGTGGCAGGTCTACGGGCTCGCCAGTCGTCACACCGACGGGAGTTGGCAGTTAGACTTGGTCGGTTTGGGCTGTGTCCTCGGTGTTCACGTCCCGAGGCCCCTCCGACCATGTGAACGGTTGGGCTGTGTCCTCGTGCTTTCTTCCGAGGCCCCTTCCGGGTCACGCAAGGCCAGTTCGGGCTGTGTTCTTGGTGCACATCTACCCAAGACCCCGCTGGGCCATAGTACGCATGGGCTCCGCTGTTGTGTTCTTAGCGTTGAGGCGTACGGAGGCCTAGGTGAAGTAGTGTGATACCCGCCTAGTAGTAGAAGTGCCCGTTCTACTGTCACCGCCTGGCCACGGCGGCTGATGCCTGAGAGGTTAGCTACCTGCTCGAAAAGTGGGAACTACAGTCTGTGTCGACATAGCAATTGCATGGGTGTGCATGGGTGAGTCATTGCATAGCATTCATAGCATTTCATATCATTGCACAACAAGATCCTCATCGTATAAGTTTGTATGGGCACTCTTATACGATGAGTTACTTTATGTAACCCGATCCTTAACTTATAAGTTTGTATGGGCATTCTTATAAGTTAAGTTACTTTCCTGCTGAAGCTTTCTTACACTTGTTATTATACCTTGATGGCTCTTGTAGAATTGTTAGTTTACATATTGATAGCTTTTGTAGAACTGCTAGTTATACATTGATACTCATGTACCATGTCACCTGCTTGTACTTCCTTTACTTGCTTACTTGTTACATATACTATACTCTTGTTCTTTTTCTCCGCCCGGTGCCGAGGAGTCGCCGGGGGAGCGGATGTGAAACCACTTAGTCGTTTCGACTAACGGTTGCTACGTCTTCCTTTTTAGGAGGTCACGCCGCAGGTAGAGCAGCCGCAGACTACGCAGCAGGACAGCCAGGCCAGGACGACAGGGCCTGACGTGACGGTACCGTCGATACCGTCTGTTACCGATGTTAGTGTTTTGCTTACTCTGATGTAGCCCGTTTGGGCATTGTTTAGCTGTACTCTGATATATTGTAGAAGCATGTTTTAGCTTCTCTTTATTGATGTTTTGGACATTATAACTTAGTGTGGATTTGACTTCTCTTGCTTATTTACTTGGTTGGGTTGGCATGATATATTGATATTGTTGTAGCCGGCGGAATAGGCGTCTTGTGGTACAGGTTAGCCCGTGTGCTAATGCTACCGCAAGGCGGCTGTTCCGGGCATAAGACTCCCTCTTCGTGCCGTGTTTTGGGATCCGGGAGGGGGGGGTCTTACACCTTCAGCGTTGCTGATCAATGTTAAAAGCATTTGTTTCATTTTGTTGGCGACAAGTTACTATGGATGTGGTGTGTCAGTCATGTTGCTTGCATTTTGATCCCATTCTCAATATTGGCATTGAATTTGAAGATAGATTGATCCGTGCCTCTTCTTTCAATGCAAAAAGAGGCAATGGTTGGCATTGCAGTTATTATTTGATCAGCTATTTGGCGAGACGTATGTGCCTACCCAAACATCCAGTCTGCTGGTTGCTGATCCGTAACTCTGCATGATGTTGTTATATGAAGCAACAAATTAAAAGCATATTTTGGTGTCATTGTAACCTTGTTAATGTGAGTTATTTTGGAGGCAAACTTGTCTCTTAACCTGCACAACCATGATTTCTCCCTTCCTTTCTCCTACTGATGGTGAATTGTTTTGCTGTTTTCATGTTATGTTGAGGTTGTGCTACCTGGTTGATCCTGCCAGTAGTGATATGCTTGTCTCAAAGATTAAGTCATGCATGTGTAAGTATGAACTATTTCAGACTGTGAAACTGCGAATGACTCATTAAATCAGTTATAGTTTGTTTGCTGTTACGTGCTACTCGGATAACCGTAGTAATTCTAGAGCTAATTCGTGCACCAAATCCCCGACTTTTGGAAGGGACGTATTTATTAAGTAAAAGGCGACGCAGGTTTTGCCTGTTACCCTGATGATTCATGATAACTTGTCAGATCGCATGGCCTTTTGTGCCAGCGATGCATCATTTGAATATCTGCCCTATCAACTTTCGATGGTAGGATAGTGGCCTACCATTGTGCTGACGGGTGACGGAGAATTAAGGTTCGATTCCGGAGAGGGAGCCTGAGAGACGGCTACGACATCCAAGGAAGGCAGCAGGCGCGCAAATTATCCAATCCTAACACGGGGAGGTTGTGACAATAAAATAACAATACTGGGCTCTTTGAGTCTGGTAATTGGAATTAGTACAATCTAAATCCCTTAACGAGGATCCATTGGAGGGCAAGTCTGGTGCCAGCAACCGCGGTAATTCCAGCTCCAATAGCGTATATTTAAGTTGTTGCAATTAAAAAGTTCGTAGTTGGACTTTGGGTTGGGTCGGTCGGTCCGCCTCACGGTGTGCACCGCTGTGCCTATCCCTTATACCGGCGATGCGTTCCTGGCCTTAATTGGCCGGGTCATTCCTCTGGTGCTGTTATTTTGAAGAAATTAGAGTGCTCAAAGCAATCCTACGCTCTGGATACATTAGCATGGGATAACATCACAGGATTTCGGTCCTATTATGTTGGCCTTCGGGATCGAAGTAATGATTAAGAGGGACGGTCGGGGGCATTCGTATTTCATAGTCAGAGGTGAAATTCTTGGATTTATGAAAGACGAACCACTGCGAAAGCATTTGCCAAGGATGTTTTCATTAATCAAGAACGAAAGTTGGGGGCTCGAAGACAATCAGATACCGTCCCAGTCTCAACCATAAACGATGCCGACCAGGGATCGGCGGATGTTGCTCTTAGGATTCCGCCGGCACCTTGTGGGAAATCAAAGTTTTTGGGTTTCTTGAGAATTGTCCAAGTTTTGGGGTTCCTTGAAGCGTGCATATAGCATATAATAAAGCAAAAATGAAGGAGATTACAGAGGGAGGATGTCTGCCAGATCTTCCTGAACAATCTCAAGGAAGTCCGGGTGGAACCTCAAAGGATCTGTCCAACAAAAAGAGGAAGAAATAGCTAACTTAGAGCAGAAATCCGCAGCATAGTTGGCGGTCCGCCGCACATGCTGAAACGATACATGAGTGAATTCACCTAAGAACTCCAGCCCCATCACATCGCGGGCTTCCCAAGATGCCACGCCATTGGTCAAGCTTTGCCTGCAGTAATCAAATAGATTGTTGTTGTCCGCTTCAATGATGACCCCCGAGGCCGCAAAAGTGGTCGCAGGAAGAAAATGTCTGAGCGCCTTGATAGCCTCAAGCTCCGCACCGCCTGGGTCCCAGTGCAGCGTAGCCTGCCACGCAGCAAGGAGAACGTGGTCATCAGCATCCCGAAGAACCATGCCCAGCCCGGCCAATCGGTTCGAACGGACAGCTCCATAAAAGTTGATCTTGATCCATCCAGGAGGGGGGAACCAAAGGTTAGAAGTAGACAGACGGTCCGGCTGGGATGTGCCTCAGCTCCCCTGGGCGGAGTGAAAGAAACCACAAGAGAGGGAGGTGAGGACCGTGGCTGCGATAATATGGGGAGTGGAGAATTCCTGGCCATGCATTTTTGCATTTCTCGCACGCCAGCATTGATACACCGTATAGCACAAGGCCCTCACCGCCTCCAATCAGGTTGGGTCCGCATCCTGGCAGAGCTTGCGGAAATCAACCCAAGTCCTGCAAAGAGGTAAAGTAATGCCCCATCGTCGCAGCTCCGTGCTCACCGCCCGAAGAGTCGAGCAAGCCCTAAGGAGGTGCTCCACCGTCTCCGCCATTCCGCATCCCTATGGGCAATCAGGAGCTAATCCGATCCCCCTCCTTTGTAGCCAAACATTTGTAGAAATTTCACCCCGGGACATTCGCCGCCAGAAAAATCGCTCCCGTGGATGCAGCTTCAGGCGCGCAAGCCAAGAGAAGGAATAAATGGGCGGGGAGGCCTGTATAGCATAAGCTAACCCCGTAATTGTATGTCCGCCAAACCGCGACCCGATTTCCGGCTCGTCAACAGCGGTTTGACCCAACCACGGGATACGAGTGATGATATCAATCAACACCGGGGAGAACAGGTCTGTCAAACTATCCCCGTCCCAGTTGCCCTCGTCATCCAGTAAATCGGCAACTGAGAACCCTTCCAAGGCATGACAATTGGCAAATGTGGGCCATCGAGCAAGAGGCGCCTAAAAAATCCAGGCATCCGACATTGCATCCACATTATGTCCACCTCCAATTCGCCAACGCAGCAGCGACTATAGAGCAGACATCCCTTCCATTAAAAGTCAGAGAATAAACGAGTCACCGCGGCGAACTGGCCTCAGGCTAAACCCCTGAGGATAGGGAGATTGGAAAATCAATTGGAAGAGGGATGCGTCCGGCTTTACAACATCCCAGGTCAGCCTCACGCGGAGAGGGCCTCGCTAGTTAAGGGTAGAATGAAACCCCAAGCCACCATGTGTAACACCTCCCCTGTAATGACTGTATAATATGGGTCCGGCTGGGGCCCCACAACATACAGACGCCACAGCTTTAGTATTATAAGATGATATAACTACCGAATCTCAAAACTCATAAGCAAAACACAACGAAAACATCAACTAAGACTAGAAGTTATCCATATCCACAAGAGTCTCGAAAATGGCCTTATGGCCTTACAACAAAAGATAGTCCAAAACTCCAACAATACATAAACATCAAAGTGCATTGGCACTCCTAAGCTACCTCGGCCTGCAAGCCGGAAGTCAACAACATCAAACATACATAACACAAAAGTAAAGTCATAGCATGGATGGTAACACTTCATGAGGCTTAGGCCTTTCTGGCCGGCGAACTAGCTCTTGCTTGCGATCCTTGCCCTGTAAAATTTGGTTGTAACGTGTGTCAGTAAAGGCTGACCTCAAACTGTGTAACAAACACATCTCCTCCCGTCCGCCCCTAACGGACCCCGGAGTACCCCTCCAACCTGCAAGTAAGCACTTCAAATACAACATACAAAACAAGTATAGCACTAATGAACAGGCTCGGATGTCTCACACAACATGCACGTTCTCTACTATTGAGCATATAAAGAAAAGGGGCATACTATGCAACATGAATACAAAACATGGGCTTCACCCAAGGCACCCTAACGCGTATGCATCTAGCACATAATCATATCATCTGGGTACTCATCATTTCCCCATTGGCATTAAGCCGCAAACAAAGGGGGCACTGCTATTCCCCCAACGACATCCAAGCCGCCACACGGAACTCTTGCCAAGGCCCGACCCGCTCAAGGTCTTAAACCCGGGCTTGCCTGCAAGCTCTGACTTCTCATGTCAGGATTCCGTCTAATACACTGACCGATTCTAAGAAGTCTTGCTAGTCCCCACCCGCTCATGGCCTCATTGCCCGGGCTTGCCCCATGCTTGGCATTCTTGTCAGTCACACAGAAGGGGACTAGTCTCGCCGAGACACTCTCCACACATGACCTGCACGTCACGGGATAGGCAGCCGACCACGGAGACAAAGCCACGCCTTAGTACATTACAATCCAAAGACCATTTCCGCCCTAATACCTCATTCATACTGCAACGTCCCCGCGCACCAAGGAAACCATCTACCACCAATGCGGAGCTAACCTTGTCCACCAAGGAAACCATCTACCGCCATTGAGTAGATAACCTTGTCCGGTTCCGGCTACACGTACTCACTCGAGAAAAGGGGGAAAATATCGCAAACATCACAAACGGCATCTTGTCGCAACAGATCTCTACAAATCCTTAAAGCTCGTGTGCAACATCACCGAGTCGAACTAACGATCGCAACAACGGCTTCACCCACCATGCCTAATCCACTAACGGAGTGGATCTCTAATGCAAAACATGTCGGGGACGGACTCAATCGACCCGGAGGTTCCTCTTGAACCTTGGCGACCCAAACCCCTCTCATTTGAGGGTTTAGTGCCCAAAAACTAGAAAGTAAAAGATACTAAACATGCATCCTAAAACCAAGAGGAGAAGTGTCGTTACCTTCTGACCCCTCTTTCTCGCCATGGCGACCTAGCCGGATGAGAACCTTCGCAATGGTCTTGCCTCCACGGATCTGGACTCGGCTCGCGATTTGGAGCACCGGAGCTTCTCCAGTATCCGGATCTCTCCTTCACCTCCTTCCTTGCTCTCCCTTCTCTCTAGATCTTAGAAAGAGAGTGTTTGAGGAAGAATGAGGGTTTCTAAACCCTATTTTCGGACTTAACTCAGCAAGGGAAACCCTGGACCATCAGATCCCAAAAGAAGGAAATGAACGGCCATGATCCGAACTGAAAATCAAAACACCTGGGCCGAACACGGCTTGTGACACGCCCGTGTCCAAGGCTGTGCTCCCCAATCGACGCCTAAACCGTCGCACCCAAAACCGGACATGGGTCCATGACACGCCCGTGTCACATTTGACACGGTCGTGTCCAACCCGAACACGCCTAGGCCCCAGGCCATGTCAAACCCCTTACACGTCCCTGCTACAACATGAGAAGGACACGGCCAGGGACACGCCCGTGTCTCAGGTCGTATTCGAAGTCTCGACGATCGTCGACTGCCTCTTCGTCGACTTCGCAGAAATTCATCGAACACGCTTGACACGGCCGTGGACACGCCTGTGTCCTAGGCCGTGTTCCCTACCTGTGTCGACACAACTGTGTCGACACCTCTGTGTCGACACATCTGTGTCAATACCTCCCCTGTGTCGACACAACTGTGTCGACACCTCTATGTCGATGCAACTGTGTCAGCACCTCCTCTGTGTCGACACAACTGTGTCGACACCTCCCTTGTGTCGACACTCAAGGGAACACGCCTACGATCTGGGATCCGACACGGGCGTGTTGGATGGCGTGACCCCCACTAGTCGATGAACTGTGCGAAAAATCATCTACTTCCCGGGCTCTCGACGAACCCGGTATGACACGGCCATGGACATGCCCGTGTCCTAGGCCGTGTGACCCTCACCAAGACCCAAACTTGGCTCTCGATGCTGCTCGTCCTTCTTTCGAATTTTAGGGCGTTACAACTCTCTCCCCCTAAAAGTACTTTCGTCCCGAAATTACCAAAAATAAAACGAGGAACAAAAAACTTAAACGATACCTGAACGGAAAAACTCTAGATATTCCTCCAGCATGGTTTGTTCTCGCTCCCAAGAGAGATCCTCACGGCCGCAGTTGTCCCATCGGACTTTTACGAGTTTGACCTTTTTGTTCTGCAACTGCAGAATTTCTGAATCCTCTATAGCAATTGGACGGACTCGCATCCTCAAGTCTTCCTCTATCAGCACCGATGCCGATTCGATCACCACACTAGCCTCCACTAAGGCTTTCTTCAAGAGGGAGACATGGAAGACGTTGTGTAATCCACTCAGCTCTGCGGACAATGCCAAACGGTATGCTGCTTCTCCCACCCGTTCAACAACTACAAAAGGTCCCAAAAATATTGGACTCAATTTCTTGAGTCGGCGAATCTGTGAAATGGCTTTGAACGGCTTGATCTTCAAATAGACCCAATCGCCTACCGCGAACTCCAACTTCCTATGGCGAGCATTAAAATATTTTGCTTGCCGATCTTGTGCCACCTTCATGCGCTCTTGAATGGTTTGTACCAACTCACAAGCATCAGCCACCACTTCTTTTCCCAATAGTTTGGTGTCTCCCGCCTCTGTCCATGACATCGGTGTTCGACACCGCCTCCCATACAGAGCTTCGTATGGCGCCATCTTTATACTTGCTTGGTAACTATTGTTATATGCAAACTCCACCATGAAGAGGTGATCCTCCCATTTCTTGCCGAAGTCAAGAATACACATCCTCAGCATATCCTCCATAGTGCGGTTCGTTCTTTCAGTTTTCCCGTCAGTTTGAGGATGGAAAGCCGTAGTGAACTTTAGCTTTGTGCCCAGACTCTTCTGAACCAGCCTCTAGTCCTTGGACGTGAAACGTTTGTCATGATCGCTGACTATACTTTTAGGAATCCCATATAGTCGCACAATGTTGCGAACATACAACTCCACCAACTTCTCCACACTGTCCTCCTTCCGGTTTGGGATGAAGTGAGCCACTTTGGTTAAGCAATCCACAATCACCCAAATCTCGTCATTACCTTGCTGCGATCTAGGTAACCCATGCACGAAATCTATGAAGATGCCATCAAATTTCCACTCGGGGATTGGAAGAGGCTTCAGGAACCCGCCCGGCTTCTGACACTCGGCCTTCACCAAGGCACAAGTTTGACATCGATTCACGTACAAAGCTATGTCCCACTTCAGTCCAGGCCACCAAAAGGATCTCTTCAAATCCAAGTACACCTTTGTACTGCCTAGATGAATGGAGTACTTTGTGAAGTGAGCCTCAAACATTAACTCCTCACGGAGCTTGCCGAACTGCGATACACAAATCCTTCCATCCTTCCTCAGAATCCCGTCAATCATCTCCCAGGCGCTGCTCTCGCCTTTTTGAGCTTCCACCACGAATAGCTGAAACTCTACATCCAAATGAGTCGCTTCCCGAATATGATCGGACAAGTCGTTCTGCATTGCAATCCAGTTTAATTGAGCCACGCTGCACTCGCCCCTTTCTATGCACTCTAAGCCGAGGGACTCTTATTCCCTCACCAACTGCTCATCATGAGCGTCAATCCAATTCCCTTGCCCCGAGTATTTCCAACTCAAGGCATCTGCCACCACATTGGCTTTGCCTAGCATATACTGAATCGCCACCTCGTAGTCTCCAAGGAACTCGACCCACCTGCGCTGTCGCATATTTAGGTCCTTCTGATCTTGGAGATACTTCAGGCTTTTGTGATCAGTGAAGATCTCCACCTTCGCACCATAAACATAGTGCCGCCACAATTTCAACGCGAAAATTACCGCCGCCAGCTCCAGGTCATGAACGGGGTAATTCCTCTCGTGAGGCTTCAGCTGCCTAGACCCAAAGGCTATTACACTGCCATGTTGTACCAAAATGCAACCCAAACCGCATCCTGATGTGTCACTGTAGATTTGAAATCCGTCGGTCCCCTTCGGTAGACTTAGGATTGGAGTCGTCATCAGTCTTTCCTTCAGTGTCTCAAATGCCTAACTGCACTCCTGAGTCCACACAAACCTCTGATCCTTACGAGTTAGTGATGTGAGGGGTAGAGCTATCCGCGAAAAGTTTTCCACGAATGTTCTATAGTACCCGGCTAGTCCAAGAAAACTTCGGACTTCCGCCACGGTTCTCAAAACCAGCCAATCTCTGATGGCCTCCACCTTTGTTGGATCTACTACCACCCCATCCCCACTAATCACATGGCCTAAAAATGCCACCTTCTCGAGCCAGAACTCGCACTTTGAGAACTTTGCATAAAGCTGGTTCTTCCTCAACACTTGCAAAACTACCCTCAAGTGAGTCGCATGCTCCACCTCTGATTTGGAATATACCAAGATGTCATCAATAAAGACAACCACAAAAGAGTCCAAGTATTTCTGAAACACTCGATTCATCAAATCCATGAATACGAAGGGTGCGTTCGTCAGCCCGAACGGCATCACCGAGAACTCAAAATGACCATACCACCTACCAAACGCTGTTTTGGGTATGTCCTCGTCTCGAATTCGCAACTGATAGTACCCTGACTTTAAGTCCAACTTTGAATACACCACCGACCCCACCAGCTGGTCAAACAGATCGTCAATCCGAGTGATCGGATACTTATTCTTGACGGTCAGTTTATTCAACTCTCGGTAATCAATGCACAGCCGCATACTACCGCCTTTCTTCTTTACGAACAACACCGGCGCGCTCTACGGTGAAGAACTGGGCCTGATATACCCCTGCTCCAACAGTTCCTGCAACTATACCTTGAGCTCAGCCAACTCTTTCGGTGCCATCCTAAACGGAGGACGTGACACCGATCGTGCCTCCGACACCAACTCAATTGAGAAATCGATCTCCCGCCGAGGAGGTGCCCCAGGAAGATTTTCAGGAAACACATCCTCGAACTCTACCACTACTGGCACTTCCACAAGTGATAACCTGGAAAGGAAAACCTTCAATAACGCTACAAGTGTTACCCTACCCTGATTAACTGCCCGCGCCAACTGCAAGGCCGAAATCAGAGAACATGCCACTCCATTAAGGCCCTCAAACTTGACATCTGACTGCCTCGCTTCTCAGGGTCACCACCTTGGATAGGCAATCAATACTGGCACGCTGCTCCACTAGCCAGTCCATTCCCAAAATCACATCAAACTCGACCAACGGTAGGACCGCTGCTATCAACACGAAGTCAACTCCGCTTAGCTCCCAACAAATGCGCCCTTTCTTCCCAGTGGTCATGAATGACCCATTGGACATGCGCACCTTCAGCTCTGCGTCCACCGAAAATTATTCAACCCCAATCCTCCGGATGAAGCTTTCCGCAAGGAAGGAGTGTGACGCTCCCGTATCAAACAATACCATAATGGGGTATCCGGAGACTAACACAAAGCCTAAAACATAGACATCAATCATAACGGTCTAAAAGCAGGAAGTACAAGGTTAAACTTAAACTTCCTCATACCTGTCACCACATCGGGTTGGCAGATCGCTTCCTGCTGTCCAAGGTTGTAGGCCCTTGGTTGCACCGGTTGGAAGGGAGAAGCGCTAGACTATGCCATCTTCCCTTTCTCTGTGGCACTGGGGCCGGAGCGCACAGTTTGCTCCTGCCTTGCCTCCTGCACCGCACCTCCCTGGTTACAAAAACGAGCAATGTGCCCCACATTACCATAGTTGAAGCACGTCGGTGGCCCTTTAGAGTGAGACCCTCCAGACGTCCACTTACTCTTCACACCGGACTTGTACGAGTGAGGCTTCCTCCATCTATTCCCTTCCAACTTTCCTTGGGATTGAGAAGGCTTCCCTTCTCCTTGCTTGGGCGCAAAACCTTTACGACGTTGGCTCCGCTCCAGATCACTCTCCAACGTCCTAGCCGCCTCAACCAACTCATTGAAACTGGCTCTCTTCATAGCGATAAGGGGTTGCCCTAGATTATCCCTCAGCCCCTGGTAGAAGAGGTTATCCCTCTCTTCATCGTCCGCCATGGTCGTCCCCGCGTAACGACCCAAATGAGTGAACTCCTGAACATACTCGTCCACCGTCTTATCTCGCTTCATCAAGTGCAGAAATTGTCTCTGAAGGGCCAACCTCGTCGAAACAGGTATGTACTTCTTTATGAAGGCATCCAGAAACTCTTCCATGGACGGGGTGCGTCCAGAAAATTGGCGGCCGCTATGGCTCACCCACCACAACTTTGCGCCTCCCTCCAACATGAAGGCCGCAAACGCAGATTTCTTTTGTTCTGGCATCTCTGCCGCCCTCAGGAGCTCTTGAATCTGTGCCCACCAATCCTCCGCATCAGTCAGAGTACCGACTCCTTTGAACGTCGGGGGATGGAAGCTCAGAAAGTACTTCATCTGCCGGTCTCCATGCCTGACAACCACCCTTTCTGCCAAAGGCTCTACTCGCATGGCTTCTCCACCCGGCACAGCCATCGCTGTATCCGGTGTAGCAGGGGTTGCTACCGGAGCTATTGTTGTAGCTTGGGCTACCACCAAAGCTTCTGCCAACATGAGACAGAAGTCGGCCGGGTTTACACCCATGCCCAAAAGACCTTGAGCAGTGGCGTTGCTCGCCGAAAGCTCTTTTCTTGGTCTCGACGTACCCATCTCGTTACTTGCACTCTTCAGAAAAGCAAGAAAACAAGGATTCAGTCTCTAATCACAAGACTCAAAAATAAGGACACTCACGGTCCTGCATTACTCTTATGTGGATAACTTCTATACGCACCGACCTTGTATCAAACCTCCCTCTGATACCAAATTGTAACACCTCCCCTGTAATGACCGTATAATATGGGTCCGGTCGGGGCCCCACAACATACAGATGACACAGCTTTAGTATTATAAGATGATATAACTACCCAATCTCAAAACTCATAAGCAAAACACAACGGAAACATCAACCAAGACTAGAAGTTATCCACATCCACAAGAGTCTCGAAAACAGCCTTATGGCCTTACAACAAAAGAGAGTCCAAAACTCCAACAATACATAAACATCAAAGTGCATTGGCACTCCTAAGCTATCTCAGCCTGCAAGCCGGAAGTCAACAACATCAAACATACATAACACAAAAGTAAAGTTATAGCATAGATGGTAACACTTCATGAGGCTTAGGCCTTTCTGGCCGGCGAACTAGCTCCTGCTTGCGATCCTTGCCCTGTAAAATTTGGTTGTAACGTGGGTCAGCAAAGGCTGACCTCAAACTATGTAACAAACACATCTCCTCCCGGCCTCCCCTAACGGACCCTGGGGTACCCCTCCAACCTGCAAGTCAGCACTTCGTATACAATATAAAAAACAAGTATAGCACTAATGAACAGGCTCGGATGTCTCAAACAACATGCGCGTTCTCTACTGTTGAGCATATAAAGAAAAGGGGCCTATTATGCAGCATGAATGCAAAACCCGGGCTTCACCCAAGGCACCCTAACGCGTATGCATCTAGCACATCATCACATCATCTGGGTACTCATCATTTCCCCATTGGCATTAAGTCGCAAACAAAGGGGGCACTGCTATTCCGCCAACGGCATGCAAGCCGCCACATGGAACACTTGCCAAGGCCCCACCCGCTCAAGGTCTTAAACCCGGGCTTGCCTGCAAGCTCTGACTTCTCATGTCAGGATTCCGTCTAACACACTGACTGATTCTAAGAAGCCTTGCTGGACCCCACCCTCTCATGGCCTCATTGCCCGGTCTTGCCCCATGCTTGGCATTCTCGTCAGTCACATAGAAGGGGACTAGTCTCGCCGGAACACTCTCCACACATGACCTGCACATCACGGGATAGCCAGCCAACCACGCAGACAAAGCTGCGCCTTAGCACATTACAATCCAAATACCATTTCTGCCCTAATCCCTCATTCGTACTGCAACGTCCCCGCGCACTAAGGAAACCATCTACCACTAATGCGGAGCTAACCTTGTCCACCAAGGAAACCATCTACCACCATTGAAGAGCTAACCTTGTTCTGTTCTGGCTACACTTACTCACTCGAGAAAAGGGGGAAAACATCGCAAACATCACAAACGGCTTCTTGCCGCAACGGATCTCTACAAATCCTTAAAGCTCGTATGCAACATCACCGAGTCGGACTAACGGTCACGACAACGGCTTCACCCACCATTCCTAATCCACTAACGGAGCGGATCTTTAATGCAAAACATGTCGGGGACGGACTCAATCGACCCGGAGGTTCCTCTTGAACCTTGGTGATCCAAACCCCTCTCATTTGAGGGTTTAGTGCCCAAAAACTAGAAAGTAAAAGATTCTAAACATGCATCCTAAAACCAAGAGGAGAAGTGTCGATACCATCCGACCCCTATTCCCCGCCATGGCGACCTAGCCGGATGAGAACCTTTGCAATGGTCTTGCCTCCACAAATCTGGACTCGGCTCACGATTTGGAGCACCGGAGCTTCTCCGGCAATCGTATCTCTCCTTCACATCCTTCCTTGCTCTCCCTTCTCTCTAGATCTTAGAAAGAGAGTGTTTGAGGAAGAATGAGGGTTTCTAAACCCTATTCTCGAACTTAACTCAGCAAGGGCAGCCCTGGACCATCAGATCCCAAAAGAAGGAAATGAATGGCCACGATTCGAACTGAAAATCAAAACACCTGGGTCGAACACGTCTTGTGACACGCCCGTGTCCAAGGCCGTGTTCCCCAATCGACGCTGAAACCGTCGCACCCAAAACAAGACACGGGTCCATGACACGCCCGTGTCACATTTGACACATCCGTGTCCAACCCGAACACGCCTGGGCCCCAGGCCGTGTCCAACCCCTTATACGTCCCGGCTACAACCCGAGAAGGATACGGCCAGGGACACGCCCGTGTCTCAGGCCGTGTTCGAAGTCTCGACGATCGTCGACTGCCTCTTCGTCGACTTCACAGAAATTCATCGAACACGCTTGACACGCCCGTGGACACGCCCGTGTCCTAGGCCGTGTTCCCTGCCTGTGTCGACACATCTATGTCGACACCTTGTTGGGTATTGTATCCACAACGTACCTGATTTGAAGAAGCCCCTGAACAAGCTAAGGTAAATAGACAATGTATTTGACAAAATATTTCAAGTTGTGCTTGCAGTTATTTCACGCTAAGTGCATACCAATGTCAGGGTGCAGTAGGTCAATATACACGGGTCTGCACGACGTAATCCCTCAATGAGCAGATCAGTGTGTTGGCCAACGTGTACTCTCTCTATTGGAGTGTACTTATTTTCAAGTACAGGGCTGTGATATTGCAAGAGCAGACAAGGAGCTAGGATGGGTCAAAGAGCAGTCCAGGGGCGGATAGACGAAAAATCGTCTAAGTGTGAATCGACGAGAATCACCAAGTGATTCTCGCCGATTCGGGGAGAATCATCAAGTGATTCTCGCCGATTCGGTGAGAATCACTAGTGATTAGTGATTCTCGCCGAATCGTCGAGAATCAATAGCTGATTCTCGTCGTCTCCTTCCGGCGAAAACAGTGCGTGCAACCAAGTCAACTTCGACAAGAATCATCCTTGATTCTCGCCGAATCGTCGAGAATCACCTTTGATTCTCGACGATTCGACGAGACTCACCTTCGATTCTCGCCGATTTTAACTTGGGCGAATTCTGGATCCCGCTGGACCGGACTCTGTCGCTGGTGCTGTTTGAACCGGGGTTAGAGTTTCTTCAGGTGGGACCCATAACGGTTATATTGGAGTTTTTCCACCGTATAAATATACGCGTATTTTGAACAGAAAACAGAAAGAAAGAAATACAAGAGCCACCGACCGTGACCTAGATCGCGATGTAACGCCCCGAAACTCAAAGGAGCAAAGGGGGACGTTTTGGGCCAGTTTTGGTTTCTGGCTGAAGGCACACGGCCTGGGACACGGGCGTGTCCCAGGGCGTGTCGAGCGTGTGTCGACACTTAGCCGCGAAGTCGTCGAGTTATTCTCGACGATTCGTCGAGAATGGGCACACGGCCTGCGACACGGGCGTGTCGCAGGGCGTGTCGACCCGTGTCGACACTTAGCCGTGAAATCGTCGAGTTATTCTCGACGATTCGTCGAGAATGGGCACACGGCCTGCGACACGGGTGTGTCGCAGGGCGTGTCGACCCGTGTCGACGATCATCAAGGTGAAATCGTCGAGATTCACTCGACGATCGTCGAGACAAGGCACACGGCCTAGGACACGGGCGTGTCCAAGGCCGTGTCATCGAGTCGTCGTTCTCCCCTCGACGAAATGTCCCGTGTACACGGCCTGGGGGCCCAGGCGTGTCAATGTGACACGGGCAAGGACACGGGCGTGTCCTAGAACCCGTGCAGTGCTCGGGTTGAAAACGGGAGAAAATAATGGGGTACACGGCCGGCTACACGGCCGTGTCAGCTGGAACACGGGCGTGTCAGCTCGAACACGGGCGTGTTCGAGACCCGTGTGCGGGTTCTGAAGATTCGATTTTGACGGCGAATGCGGCACACGGCCCTGGACACGGGCGTGTGCCAGGCCGTGTTCGGTCCAGATTGGGCATTTCAGCCCCGAATCAAAGCCGTTCGTTTCCTTAGGTTGAGATCCGACGGCTGGGGGATGTTCCTGCAGGGATATACCCGTGAGTTGACTTGGAAAACATCACTTTTCATGCCTTATCCTCTCTCCAAACCCTTGGAGAAAGAAGAGCTAAGGCAAGAGGAAGAGGAGCTAGATCCGCCATTGGAGGAGCTTCGGAGCTCCGAATCGCAAGCCGACTCCGGATCCACGGAGGCAACGCAAGTGCGGTGATTTCTATCCGATTACATTTCGATGGCGCCAAAGAGGAACGCAAGGGTAACGATCCTCACTTGTGAGCATGATAGCTCTCTTTCTTAGCATAGGAAGCCCTCTCTCGCGAGTTTGCGAAGAGTTGGAGGCGTTCCTTCGGGTAGATATGTAAAGTCCCCGTTGTTTAGAGTCCGTATGCGAGAACGGACGTAGGCATTTTGTGTGAAGCCTACCCGGACATGTTAGTCCGGATCGGTGATGTTGCATTGCATAAGGCCGGAGAAGACTCCGTGCTATTGGGTGTTTTTCAGGTTTTCTACGCGGTAGATTGCAGCAGGGAGCCTTGGGGACTAACCCAAAGGTGCACCCGGAAAACTGGGCGGACACGAGGTCTTGCCAACTTGGTGGCCTGAGAGCCAACTTGAACATAACGGGGTTATGTGTATTGCGGTAGAATGGGACTCGGTGAAAGTTTGACCCGCGCATATGGCTTAAATTGTCGTTGCGATGTGAGCACGGGTTAGATGGAGCCGTACCCGCTTTATGTCGTTCGGGTTAGAGAGACCTAAAGTTATATGGCACTCGCCGTTGGCATAAATGGGGGTCTTCGGTGGTCAATGGCTTAAATTGACGTGACCAATACCATGAAGACGAATTGCTCATAGGAATGGCCGTCCTAGTGGCGGTGGTGAGTCCGGAATGTTAATGGCTTTAATTGACGTAACATCGACCGGTTCACCGAGAATGTGCCCTGAGTGCACGGGACGTGTGGACGTACGAGCCAACGTCTGTGTTGAAATGGCTATGGTTATATGCATTGCTCGCTTGTGCTAATGAAATGCAGGGAAGGAGCATCGCCGCCCCGAGTTGGGGGCGGGATCGTTATAATTTGGTCAGCATTGCTGACCGTTGCTTTGTTTGCCACCGTGCGGTGGTTTGTTGCTTGCAGGTGCAGCTGGACCAAGCGGTCAATAGCGGGCTAAAGCCCTTTTTGCGAAGCTGGCCCTCGAAGGCCCAAGTGGAAATGTTTTCTGTTTTACTCATGTATGACCGGCCTGCGTGCCGAGGTTTGTAAATCATGTATTAGTCAAGAGAAACATTCTGTAAGGCCTTAAGGCCGAATATTTGGGTATTTTTGTAATAACATTCCTATTATCATGTTAGTGGACATTCGTGCTCTTATGCTGGGTTCTCGTTTACAACTTATTTAAACTGCTTCCGCTAGAATGCTCTGTGTAGGACGTTGAGATTGGTTGGATGGTTTCCATAAGTAACCACCCGGTCTGTCTGTGGTATATGACGTCGGGCCCCGGCCGGACCTACTGCTATATGCTATGCGACGGATAGGGGGTGTTACAATTTGGTATCAGACTACTGGTTTTGGTTGGGCTTGAATGGAATTCGTGGGCGAATTCTTTTTAAGGGGTGGTGAGCACATTGTGTGCGTCATCGTTATAACAGTAAAAAGAACCCATGAATGTCCACTTAGGAATGAAAATACTCGTGTTTGAGGAACCTGCGTGTTCCTATAATTGCTGTTTGCAATTTATTTGGTCGCTTAACGGTGTTTTGTACCACTATAGGTAACCCGAAGTGGTGTTGGGCCGTCAGAACGCCGAGTTTCTGAGGCAAGTAGTGCACCGGAAGTTGCTCCCGCAACACCTTTGTCGGCTGAAAATATAAGATTGGTGGCTGAAGCGGTGTTGGCCATGATCAATGCGCAGCCTGGGAGGCAAGCGCAGCAGCCCGCTCCTGTGATGGAGCAAGAACCTCTGCAAGAGGCTGAGCTGAGGAGGGTGGAGCGAGTGGTTGCGGAACCAATAGTGCCAAGGAGGGCAACTGAGAGGCAGTTGAAGCATGTAATGAGCTTTAACCCTCCGTTATTCTCGGGGTTGGGAACCCCATCTCAGGCTGAAGACTGGCTCTCTAGGGTGAAGAGAGTCATGACAGCGACGGAGACGGAGGAGTGGCAGATGACCACCATCGCTACGTTCCTGCTGGACGGTGAAGCGAGAATGTGGTGGGAAGGTTTGGAGCTGCATCATCTGCGAGGTAGACAACTGATAGACATTCCGATGGAAGAGTTCTCGGAATTGTTCTTGGCAAGATACCTCCCTTCGACTCAGAGGATTTCAATGGAGAATGAATTCCTGAAGTTGGTGCAGGGTGAGAGAAGCGTGGATGAATATCTCCACGAGTTTACGCGGTTGAGTCGTTATGCTAGCTCCACCATCATGGATGAGGAGCGCAAGACTAATCGTTTTTATGAAGGCTTGAGGGATGAGCTGAGATTGTTACTGTCGGGGCCGATGACGCAAGGTTTCTTAACCTTGGTCAATACTGCCCGGTCCTTGGAGAAGGACATGAAGAGTGTACAAGCGAAGAAAAGCTTGGGTGAAAAGAAATCTGAGTTCAGAGTGCCGACTACTTCAAAGTCAGGCTATCGGAGGACTTTTAAGAAGCATAGGACTTCGGGTCCAGCTCCTTCTGGCGCTTCTGGGGCGACTACGGGTCGGACCCCGGGTGCGTGCTTTACGTGTGGAAAGACGGGGCATTTCGCCCGTGATTGTTGGAGCGGACGTCCTAAGTCCGAGAGGAGGCCAGGAGCTACTTATGAAGAGAAGGGTAAGGCGGTGGAGTCGACCGCATCCCACTATGCTCCGGCCCAACCAAGGGTCTACAATCTTGGCCAACAGGAGGCCATTAAACAAGCTGACGTGGTGACAGGTACGGTTTAATTTATAGCAAGTCAATTCCTTTATATGCTTGTTATGCACATGTTACCTTACCACTACTTGTTTAGGATTCGTATTGATTTGTGAAAATCCGGCACGAGCACTCTTTGATACGGGAGCTTCACACTCCTTCTTGTCCGAAGGATTTATATCACGCATCGGAGTCCCTTCTTCGATGGCGAAGGATAAGTTGGATGTGTTGTTGCCCAATGGGTGTTCGATGCGAGCGGTTAGGATCTGCGATGTTAAGATTCGTATTGGGGAGCAGGAGTTCGACCTGCGGGCGTCTTTACTTCCGTTAGTGGAGTTCGACGTCATATTTGGCATGGACTGGCTCTCGGAGCAGCAGGCCCATATAGATTGCGGTAGCAAGGAAGTCAAGCTGGGAGCAAGTCGTGAGACGACTTTTACGGGCTTAAAGGGGTCGAGCAAGACGTTGATGTCTGCTCTTCAGGTGGTGAAGGCGGTTCGTGCCGGAGCAGAACTGTTCTTTACACTTGTGGAGGTTGCAAAGCCGAAGCCCGCTTTGGATTGTATTTCAGTGGTATCGGAATACCCTGATGTGTTCCCCGCAGATCTTCCTGGAGCCCCGCCTCAACGGGAGATAGATTTTACTATCGAGCTAGTGCCAGGTGCAAAGCCTGTGTCACGATCTCCGTATCGGCTAGTGCCTAAGGAAATGGCGGAGTTGAAAGTTCAACTACAAGAGTTGTTGGAGCAAGGGTATGTGCGCCCGAGTTCTTCGCCTTGGAGCGCACCGGTCCTCTTTGTTAAGAAGAAGGACGGAAGCTTGAGATTATGTATTGATTATCGGGAGCTGAACAAGCTGACTGAGAAGAATAAGTACCCGATCCCTAGGATTGATGATCTCTTTGATCAGTTAGTCGGGTCGACGGTGTACTCGAAGTTAGATCTCAAGTCTGGGTACTATCAGCTGCGGATAAGGGAGAGTGATATCCCGAAGACAGCGTTTAGTACGAGATACGGGCATTATGAGTTTACGGTCATGCCGTTTGGGCTGACTAATGCGCCGTCAGTATTCATGGATTTGATGAACAGGACGTTCAGGGAGTACTTGGACCATTTCGTGATCGTCTTCATCGACGATATTTTGGTGTACTCGCAAAGTGAGGAAGATCACTTCAAGCATCTTCATTTGGTGTTGGAGACGCTAAGGAGAAACCAGTTGTATGTCCAAGTTCTCGAAGTGCGAGTTTTGGCTATCCTCAGTGGCGTTCCTCGGGCATATAGTGAGTGGAGAGGGTATTGCTGTGGATCCGGCGAAGATTGTTGCGATACGGGAGTGGCCTGAGCTTGCTACGGTAGCAGAAGTCCGGAGCTTTTTGGGGCTTGCCGGCTATTATAGGCGCT
This sequence comes from Platanthera guangdongensis, assembly GCA_039583875.1. Lineage (NCBI taxonomy): Eukaryota > Viridiplantae > Streptophyta > Magnoliopsida > Asparagales > Orchidaceae > Platanthera > Platanthera guangdongensis. The sequence goes on along the minus strand of CM077159.1, from coordinate 46,528,406 downwards.
TCGTAGAGAACTTCTCGCGGATAGCGCTACCTCTCACTACTTTGACGAGGAAGGAGCATAAGTTCGTTTGGACGCCGGAGTGCGCGCGAGCTTTTGAGGAATTGAAGTGTCGGTTGACCACGGCGCCTGTGCTGAGTTCGCCGGTGGGAACCGAAGGCTATGAGATATATAGCGACGCTTCAGGCAGCGGTTTGGGTTGCGTGCTATTGCAGCACGGCAGCGTGATAGCTTATGGCTCGAGACAGCTAAAAGTGCACGAGAGGAATTATCCGGTCCATGACTTGGAGTTAGCGGCCGTGATTTTTGCCTTGAAGCTGTGGAGACACTATTTGTACGGTGTGAAGATTGACATCTACACCGATCACAAGAGCCTAAAGTATTTGATTGATCAGAAAGATCTGAATATGCGGCAGCGTAGGTGGATGGAGTTCCTGGGGGACTATACATTCAAGATCCACTACGTGCCTGGCAAAGGGAATGCGGTTGCGGACGCGTTGAGTCGCCGAGCCCCAGCTCAAGCCAATTGGCTATTGGTGCATGATGAGCGGTTGGTGCAGGAGCTGGAGGCGTTGGAGATTGTTTGTGTGGATAGACAATCTAGTGCTGAAGCAGTTCTTAATTGGACTGAAGTCCAATATGACCTGGCTGATCGGATTCGGCAGGCTTTGGATATGGATGCTCATATGAAGCAGTTCATGATAGAGGCTCTGGATGGGTCAAATTCCCAATTCGTCGTGGAGGACGGATTGCTGTGGAAAGACGGTCGTCTGTGCGTCCCAAGCGTGGGCAATTTACGGGTGGAGTTGTTGTACGAGGCACACCATACCAAGTACTCGATTCACCCGGGGAGCACGAAGATGTACCGCGACGTCAAGAAACTGTTTTGGTGGCAGGGTTTGAAAAAGGATGTGGCGCTATACGTAGCGAAGTGCCAAACCTGCGCCTTAGTAAAGGCGGAGTGCCAAAAGCCGGGAGGATTTCTTAAGTCCTTGCCTATTCCGGAGTGGAAATTCGACGACATCTCTATGGACTTTGTGCATGGTTTGCCAAGGTCGCAAAAAGGGAACGACGCCATTTGGGTGGTGGTCGATCGATTAACAAAGGTGTCGCATTTTATTCCGCATAGGAAGGATGATCCGGTGGAGAAGCTGGCAAAGCTTTATGTGGATAATATAGTGGGGCTTCATGGTGTGCCCCGCAGCATTGTGAGTGACCGAGATGGGCGGTTCACGTCCAATGATTGGAGGCCGGTGCAGCAAATGTTGGGGACAAAGCTGAAGTTTAGCACAGCCTTCCATCCGCAAACGGATGGGCAGACCGAGAGGGTCAATAGAACGATGGAAGACATGTTTCGCATGTGTGTCTTGGACTTTGGAAAGCAATGGGAGGACCACCTTTATTTGGTGGAGTTCGCATACAACAACAGCTACCAAGCAAGTATTCAGATGGCGCCTTTCGAGGCCCTATATGGTAGAAGATGTCGCACGCCGTTGTCTTGGTTAGAAACGGGCGAGTCGAAGTTGTATAAGCGATCGGAAGTGGAGGATGCTACTTCTTTGGTAAGAACCATTCGGGAGAGGTTGCTTATCGCTCAGGACCGGCAAGCAAAGTACTATAATGCCAAGCACAGGAACGTGGAGTTCGCTGTGGGTGATTATGTGTACCTAAAGATCAAGCCGTTCAAGGGTGTCTCGCGGGTGCGACGGTTGAAAAAGCTAAGCCCGAGGTACCTTGGACCGTTTGAGGTTCTGGAGCGAGTTGGAGAAGCGGCCTATAGGTTGAAGCTTTCGGTGGAGCTAAGTGGTTTACACGATGTGTTCCACATTTCGGTGCTTTGGAAGGCGGTGCAAGAGCCTACGCAAGTGATCGCGGTCGATCAAGTGCCGGTGGATAGTGGGCTAACGACAAAGGTCAAGCCCGTGCGGATTGAGGACTCGGAGGTCAAGCGGCTACGCAATAAAGAGATCAGGATGGTCAAAGTCCGGTGGGACAATTGCGGTCGTGAGGAGCTCTCTTGGGAGCGAGAGCAGACTATGCTTGACGAGTATCCGGAGTTGTTCCGCTCAGGTACAAATGTTGTTTTTGTATATCTTTCCTTTATGTAATTTCGTGGGCGAAATTCTTTTAAGAGGGGGAGAGTTGTAACGCCCCGAAACTCAAAGGAGCAAAGGGGGATGTTTTGGGCCAGTTTTGGTTTCTGGCTGAAGGCACACGGCCTGGGACACGGGCGTGTCCCAGGGCGTGTCGAGCGTGTGTCGACACTTAGCCGCGAAGTCGTCGAGTTATTCTCGACGATTCGTCGAGAATGGGCACACGGCCTGCGACACGGGCGTGTCGCAGGGCGTGTCGACCCGTGTCGACACTTAGCCGTGAAATCGTCGAGTTATTCTCGACGATTCGTCGAGAATGGGCACACGGCCTGCTACACGGGCGTGTCGCAGGGCGTGTCGACCCGTGTCGACGATCGTCAAGGTGAAATCGTCGAGATTCACTCGACGATTGTCGAGACAAGGCACACGGCCTAGGACACGGGCGTGTCCAAGGCCGTGTCATCGAGTCGTCGTTCTCCCCTCGACGAAATGTCCCGTGTACACGGCCTGGGGGCCCAGGCGTGTCAATGTGACACGGGCAAGGACACGGGCGTATCCTAGAACCCGTGCAGTGCTCGGGTTGAAAACGGGAGAAAATAATGGGGTACACGGCCGGCTACACGGCTGTGTCAGCTGGAACACGGGCGTGTCAGCTCGAACACGGGCGTGTTCGAGACCCGTGTGCGGGTTCTGAAGATTCGATTTTGACGGCGAATGCGGCACACGGCCCTGGACACGGGCGTGTGCCAGGCCGTGTTCGGTCCAGATTGGGCATTTAAGCCCCGAATCAAAGCCGTTCGTTTCCTTAGGTTGAGATCCGACGGCTGGGGGATGTTCCTACAGGGATATACCCGTGAGTTGACTTGGAAAACTTCACTTTTCATGCCTTATCCTCTCTCCAAACCCTTGGAGAAAGAAGAGCTAAGGCAAGAGGAAGAGGAGCTAGATCCGCCATTGGAGGAGCTTCGGAGCTCCGAATTGCAAGCCGACTCCGGATCCACGGAGGCAACGCAAGTGCGGTGATTTCTATCCGTTTACATTTCGATGGCGCCAAAGAGGAACGCAAGGGTAACGATCCTCACTTGTGAGCATGATAGCTCTCTTTCTTAGCATAGGAAGCCCTCTCTCGCGAGTTTGCGAAGAGTTGGAGGCGTTCCTTCGGGTAGATATGTAAAGTCCCCGTTGTTTAGAGTCCGTATGCGAGAACGGACGTAGGCATTTTGTGTGAAGCCTACCCGGACATGTTAGTCCGGATCGGTGATGTTGCATTGCATAAGGCCGGAGAAGACTCCGTGTTATTGGGTGTTTTTCGGGTTTTCTACGCGGTAGATTGCAGCAGGGAGCCTTGGGGACTAACCCAAAGGTGCACCCGGAAAACTGGGCGGACACGAGGTCTTGCCAACTTGGTGGCCTGAGAGCCAACTTGAACATAACGGGGTTATGTGTATTGCGGTAGAATGGGACTCGGTGAAAGTTTGACCCGCGCATATGGCTTAAATTGTCGTTGCGATGTGAGCACGGGTTAGATGGAGCCGTACCCGCTTTATGTCGTTCGGGTTAGAGAGACCTAAAGTTACATGGCACTCGCCGTTGGCATAAATGGGGGTCTTCGGTGGTCAATGGCTTAAATTGACGTGACCAATACCATGAAGACGAATTGCTCATAGGAATGGCCGTCCTAGTGGCGGTGGTGAGTCCGGAATGTTAATGGCTTTAATTGACGTAACATCGACCGGTTCACCGAGAATGTGCCCTGAGTGCACGGGACGTGTGGCCGTACGAGCCAACGTCTGTGTTGAAATGGCTATGGTTATATGCATTGCTTGCTTGTGCTAATGAAATGCAGGGAAGGAGCATCGCCGCCCCGAGTTGGGGGCGGGATCGTTATAATTTGGTCAGCATTGCTGACCGTTGCTTTGTTTTCCACCGTGCGGTGGTTTGTTGCTTGCAGGTGCAGTTGGACCAAGCGGTCAATAGCGGGCTAAAGCCCTTTTTGCGAAGCTGGCCCTCGAAGGCCCAAGTGGAAATGTTTTCTGTTTTACTCATGTATGACCGGCCTGCGTGCCGAGGTTTGTAAATCATGTATTAGTCAAGAGAAACATTCTGTAAGGCCTTAAGGCCGAATATTTGGGTATTTTTGTAATAACATTCCTATTATCATGTTAGTGGACATTCGTGCTCTTATGCTGGGTTCTCGTTTACAACTTATTTAAACTGCTTCCGCTAGAATGCTCTGTGTAGGACGTTGAGATTGGTTGGATGGTTTCCATAAGTAACCACCCGGTCTGTCTGTGGTATATGGCGTCGGGCCCCGGCCGGACCTACTGCTATATGTTATGCGACGGATAGGGGGTGTTACACGCGATATCTGCTCCGCCGCTGTCGCCGCTCGTACAAGTTGTTCGCTGACCTTGATCGTGATTTCTTCCAGATCTTCCAGCGACAGAAGCTTAGCCAAGCTTAGAGTCTCACACGTCTAACCAGAGATCCTTTGTCTCTTGATTTGTTGATCGGGAAAACCTTCCCCGTCCGAATCGATCGAGACGATCGATCCTAGTGTGACCGTTGGAAGACCTAGCTAGCTTCACTACGAAGTTTGGATCTCCAAAGTACAGCAGCCGCACACCGTTGTCGCCGCCGATCTCGTGAACCAAGCCGCCGCCCATCTTGCCGCCGCCGGTTCCGGGGAGATTCTCTCCAAGAGAGATCTAGGGTTGTGGACTCTTCGTGGACTTTAAGAACACGTCGTCAACGAAGAGGGACACCTTAGTCTCCAAAAGTAGTTTGTATTTCTTGTACATTCTAGTTTTATTTTTGTTGTAAAGGAACGTTGGTTCCTAGCTGTAAGGGTTGGGTGCAACCCGTGTTGTGGGAGTGTTGACTCCTACGTGTGGAAGGGTTCCTTCCGATAGTGCAAGGATTGGATTTCAATCCTGTTGGTGAAGAGACCGAGTCATCCCTTGTTGGGAGATAGGTCGAAGGGGGAAAGTGGATGTACCCAAATCGGGGAACCACTATAAATAGCTTGTGTACTCTGTTTGCTGTGCTGTTTTATTTTCGTGTGCAGGTACAATTTTAATTCCGCAAAACGCTGCACGTCACCTATTCCCCCCCCCCCCCATAGGTGAAGGTAGTCGACACTAGGTGGACTTTCAAGTGGTATCAAAGCGAGGTTCCTCATCAAAAAGGTTAACACCTTGAGTTGAATCATGCCGCTAGTGTCAAGAAGAAGGCAAACATCTACTATGGACGGTATCAAGTTCACAGGCAAGATCCCAGTGTGCACCAGGCTCAACTTTCCTATCTGGAAGGAAAGGATCAGGTTCTACATGGAAGCAGTTGATCCTCGACTCTTCATGATCGTGGAGGAGGGACCTTATGTCCCTACTAAGGTCTCCACCATAGATCCTACCAAGAAAGTGCCAAAGAAAATTTCTGAAATGGATAAGGACGAGATGGTGCTGGTGGGACTTGACAAGAAGGCGCAAAACATTCTGGTCAGCGCGGTCGATGACTCAATGATGCAGAACTTCTGCAATTGTAGGACAGCAAAGGAGATCTGGCACTGCCTAATTATCCTAATGGAGGGCACTGATGAAGTGAGGGATGATCGGAGATCCCTTCTGAACCAGAAATATGAGGCCTTCAGACAAGGGCCTAAGGAAGAGATCGGAGTCACCTTCGAGAACTTTCTCAAGATTGTCAATGCCCTCAAAGGATATGGACGAGTGTTCACTGATGGTGAACTTAATGATAAATTCCTTAGGTCCCTTACTAAGGAATGGGACACAAAGATCTGCGCCATCCGAGAGTTTGGCAGACTAGCTGAAACAGACCCGCAAATTCTATTTGGGAAGCTGATGTCCTATGAGCTTCAACTGAACACCAGGAAAGCAGAAGAAGAAGCAGAGAAGGCTGCTGCCAAAGAAAAGACTGTGGCTCTAAAAGCCATTCACTCCAGAAAAGGCAAGGGTGCGGTTTCATACCGTGCCAGGAAAAAGGATGAGGAGGAGGACTCCGAGCCATGCTCCTCCAGCTCAGAGCTGTCGGAGGAGGATTTCTCCCTCATCACCCGAGAATTCAAGAAGTTCCTCAAGATGAGGAATCAAAGAAAGAAAGACGGCTCCTCCTCCAGGCATCAGAAGAAAAATTACTCTTCTGACAGGTATGCTTCTAAACCGAACAAACATCGCCCCTCTTACATCATTTGTTTTGGATGCAATAAGCCAGGACACGTCGTGGCCGACTGCTACCAAGGTAAGAGAGAAAAAGGAAAAGGAGAGGAGCTCAAATCCTCTAGAGATAAGAAGAAAGAGCGGAGCTACATCGCCAAAAGGCCAAAGACACTGAGTGAGTTTGATTCCTCAGACTCCAGTGATGATGATGAAGCCTACTTCGGACTGGTGGGTCGCTCCGACTCAGAAGGAGAATGCCCCCCATTTACTGGGAAGGTAAAAGCTCACACCCCTCTCTCCGACTCTGAATCTGATCCTGAGTCTCAGGATGATGACCCTGAGGATAGCCTTTCGGCCCGTGAAGCGGAGCTCCTCGAGAAGTATGAGCTTCTTCTCAACACTTTCGAGGAGTGCCGTAAGAGATTGAAGGCTGAGAAAAAGGAAGTGAAATTCCTTAAGGGTGAGAGTGTCTCCCTAAGGGAAGAAATCATCAGTTTGATTTCTCTCTGACAGGAGCACCTTGACCTGACTTCAAAGCATTCAGAGTCTCTTAAGCTCCTTGATCTTAAGCAGGAGGAAGTCGACAAGTTGGAAGAACAACTTGTGGCAGAAAGGAAGATCGTCAAGAGCTTCTCTATGCCAAAAATAGTTCTTCCAGTAGTTGATACCTTCTCTGCTCAGGCCAAAGGAGCTGGCTTGGGGCATGTAGGGGTATCTGGTTCCTCATCCAGGAGAAACAGGAACCAGAGGAAGAATAAGGCCGCCAAGAAGGCCTCTACTGCTGAAAAGGGAAACGCTCTGCTCAGTCCTGTTGCGTTCAGAAAGCCTAGCTTTCCTTGCAACCAACATGACTTTGAATCAACCTTTGTTCATCATTTCCGGCCCTCGGTTGCAAAGCCAAAGAGCCGATATGATGGTTGGACCTTTCCCCGGAACTTCGGTGAGAGTGCCTTCAATGCACCTTATGAGGAAATCCACATGGGAAATTATGGTCAATTCTCTAGCGGCCATAATGGAAAGCAGGCACCAAGAGTCAAGCCTGTTATACTGACGAAATAGAAGGTGAAGAAGTCATGTGACTGCAATCACCATGAGGCCTCCACCTCCAGATCCAAGGCCCCGGCTGTACCCACCATTCCCAGGGTAAGGGAAGTGCCTAGGAAGAGGTACAACAGATTTGACTGTTGGTGTTGTGGCAAAGTCGGTCACTTTGCCGTGGATTGTTGGTTTAACCCGAGGTATAATGAGACTCCCTATGTTAGCACTACGAGGCCGACCACTCGTAAGGTTAACCAACCGAGGGGGAGCATGCTAACCAGGAATCTAGGACCCAAGTTCGATTGGGTTCCTAAGGAAAATTAATTTTGTTTTGCAGGAATGTCCAAAGGCCACCAAAACGCCAATCTGGTACTTGGACAGTGGATGCTCCCGGCACATGACTGGGACAAGAAGCCTGCTGCGTGATTACACTCCAGTCGAGAATGGACCCAAAGTCATCTTTGGAGGGTCAGATCGAGGAGTCTCCAGAGGTTACGGTATGATTTCCAACGGTATAATCTCTATCACCGACGTGGCTTATGTTGAAGGGTTAAACCATAACCTGATCAGTGTAAGTCAGTTATGTGACAAAGGTTATGACGTTAAGTTCTGCAAGGATAAATGTATGATAATTTCATGTGCCTCTTCTGAGACGGTATTAACAGGCATTAGGAGCAGAAATATCTTCTGCTTAAATTTTCTCAGTTTAGATTCATCTACCCCCGTATGCCTTGTGGCAACAGGCAGTGCATCTCTTTGTGAACAATGGCACAAGAGATTGGCACATATTAATTTCAAAACAATTAGTATGCTGTTTTCTAAAAACTTAGTAAGGGATGCTCCCGTTATCAAGTGCATCAAAGATAGCCCCTGTCTTGCATGCCAGATGGGCAAACAGACTCGGGCTACCTTTAAGAGCATTGCAGACAAAGACTCTTCCCGATGTCTTTACCTTCTACATATGGACTTGTTTGGTCCAATGCAAGTTCATAGCTTGGGAGGCAAGTCCTATACGCTAGTGATAGTTGATGATCATTCTCGGTTTACATGGGTGTTCTTCTTAAAATGAAATTCGGATACGTTTGACATCTTCACTAGTTTTGTCAAGCAGGTTTAGAACGAATTTAACTGCCCAGTGGTCAAAATCAGAAGTGACCATGGAACAGAATTCGAATCTGGTGCTATGACAGAGTTTTGTGAAGAACAAGATATCTTTCATGAGTTTTCCTCCCCGTGCACTCCTCAGCAAAATGGAGTTGCGGAGAGGAGAAATAGAACTCTCATTGAAGCCTGCACGACAATGTTGAAAGACACTTCTCTCCCAGAATACTTCTGGGCAGAGGCTGTCAATAAAGCTTGTAATGTACAAAACCGAGCATTGATCAACAAGCATCATCGTATGACGCCTTATGAGCTACTGAGAGGCTGGAAACCAACCATGTCCTACTTGAGGATCTTTGGTTGCAGATGTTATGTACTGAATAATGGGAAGTACCCGCATACTAAATTTGGTGAAAAATGCTTCGAAGGCATATTCATGGGTTATAGTTCCCACAGTCGGGCATATAGGGTCTTCAATAAGAAAACTCTAGTGGTAGAAGAATCAATTAATGTTGTATTTGATGAAGGAAGTTTGCTTAACAGCAATTCTTCCAGCGGTATTCTTGAAGATGCAGGTGCACGACTTGAACAGCTGAGTCTCGATGAGAACGCTAAAGATGAAACTCCTAAGTACGTCAAAGTTTCCACCTCAACGTCAACTGGGAATGTTGAAGATCAAAATGGAACAAATCTCTTAGAAGAAGGAGATGCCCAAGAAGTAGTCGAAGCTCCAGACGCCAGACTTCTAGAGCTCCGGCACGTGAGGGATCATCCTAGAGATCAGATCATCGGAGATCCTCGTGACGGTGTCAGAACTCGAAGAGGTACTATTAACGAGATTTTGCATCTTAGCTTCCTGTCATAGGTTGAGCCAAAGAAGTTCGACGAGGCAAACAAAGATGCGTCGTGGATTTTGGCCATGCAAGATGAACTACATCAATTCGAACGATGCAACGTTTGGACGCTGGTTCCCAGACCACACAAGCAGAATGTGATTGACACCAAGTGGATCTTCAGAAACAAACTGAATGAACATGGTGTCATCATAAATAACAAGGCAAGGCTGGTGGCTCAAGGTTACAGACAGGAGGAGGGGATTGACTTCGACCAGACCTTCGCACCAGTAGCAAGGCTCGAGGCAATCAGATTGTTCCTGGCGTATGCTTCGCACAAAGGATTCACAGTCTATCAAATGGATGTGAAATCAGCATTCTTGAACGGAGACCTGAAAGAGGAAGTATACGTCGCTCAACCTCCAGGTTTTATCAATCCTACTTATCCCAATCATGTATATTTTCTTAATAAAGCTTTATATGGTTTAAAACAAGCTCCACGAGCTTGGTATGATACTTTATCTAATTTTCTTCTTGAGAATAAGTTCTCTAGAGGTAAAATAGATAAGACATTGTTTCTCAGGGAAGTCAAAGGCAAGATTTTGTTGGTGCAAATCTATGTCGATGACATAATATTCGGCTCAACGGACAACAATCTTTGCAAAAAGTTTTTCAAACTTATGCAAGGAAAGTTTGAAATGAGCAGTATGGGAGAGCTAAAGTATTTCTTGGGACTTCAAGTGAAACAGTCTGAGGATGGAATCTTCATCTCTCAGACGAAGTTCACAAATGAACTCCTCAAGAAATTCGGCATGGAGAGTGCAACCTCTATGAGAACTCCAATGGGATCCATTATGTCTCTGGATAAGGATGAGAAAGGTAAACCTTTCGATGAAACCAAAAAAAGAAGCATCATTGGATCCCTGCTCTACCTTACTGCCAGTAGACCGGATATTATGTTCTCCACATGTGTCTGTGCCCGATATCAGGTGAACACTAAGGAATCTCACTATGTCGCTGCAGAGCGAATTCTAAGATATCTTAAAGGTACTCCCAATCTTGGCTTATGGTACCCGAGAAACAATGATGTCGAGCTAATAGGTTTTTCAGATGCTGATTTTGCAGGGAGTAGGGATGACAGGAAAAGCACTTCCGGGATGTGTCAATTCCTCGAAAGAAGGCTTATCTCATGGAACAGCAAGAAGCAGAATTGTGTAGCTACCTCCACAGTAGAGTTTGAGTACATCTCGGCTGGCAGTTGTTGCGCGCAACTCCTATGGATCAGAAACCAGTTAGCCGACTACGACCTTCAGTTCAAGGAAGTACCAATGTACTGCAACTCCTCCAGTGTAATTGCGATTGCCAACAATCCGGTATCGCATAGCAGAACAAAGCATATTGAAGTGCGCTACCACTTCATTCGGGAGCACGTGGAGAACAAGGACATCTCTCTCTGTTATGTTCCCACGGACAAGCAGATTGCAGATATTTTCACAAAGCCCTTAGACGAAGCCAAGTTCAGTCTGTTCAAAACTGAATTGGGGATGCTAAACTATGAGGAATGAAGACTACAAAAGCTCCAGGCTCGTGCATCTAGGGGGAGCCTCTGCCAGGAACTCAAGTGTGAGCACAGGTGCAAGTACTGAGCGGGAGCAAGGGGTCAAATGCAACAGACCCAGATTTGCAGAAGCCGAAAAGGGGGAGATTACCCTCTCGGCTAAGGCTAAGGTGGCTCCAAGTTTGCTCTCACGAAATTGGTATTGGTAATGAATATGTCTCTCAACTCAATTTCAAGGTTATGATTTTCATTCCTATACGCTTTATTCACCTTAGCTTGTAGGGTTTAGGCTTCTTCAAATAGGGGGAGATTGTTGGGTATTGTATCCACAACGTACCTGATTTGAAGAAGCCCCTGAACAAGCTAAGGTAAATAGACAATGTATTTGACAAAATATTTCAAGTTGTGCTTGCAGTTATTCCACGCTAAGTGCACACCAATGTCAGGGTGCAGTAGGTAAATATACACGGGTCTGCACGACGTAATCCCTCGTTGAGCAGATCAGTGTGTTGGCCTACATGTACTCTCTCTATTGGAGTGTACTTATTTTCAAGTACAGGGCTGTGATATTGCAAGAGCAGACAAGGAGCTAGGATGGGTCAAAGAGCAGTCCAGGGGCAGATAGACGAAAAATCGTCTAAGTGTGAATCGACGAGAATCACCAAGTGATTCTCGCCGATTCGGTGAGAATCATCAAGTGATTCTCGCCGATTTGGTGAGAATGAATCACCGAATCGTCGAGAATCAATAGCTGATTCTCGCCGTCTCCTTCCGGCGAAAACAGTGCGTGCAACCAAGTCAACTTCGACGAGAATCATCCTTGATTCTCGCCGAATCGTCGAGAATCACCTTTGATTCTCGACGATTCGATGAGACTCACCTTCGATTCTCGCCGATTTTGACTTGGGCGAATTCTGGATCCCGTTGGACCGGACTCTGCCGCTGGCGCTGTTTGAACCGGGGTTAGAGTTTCTTCAGGTGGGACCCATAACGGTTATATTGGAGTATATCCACCGTATAAATATACGCGTATTTTGAACAAAAAACAAAAAGAAAGAAATACACGAGCCGCCGACCGTGACCTAGATCGCGATATCTGCTCCGCCGCCGTCGCCGCTCGTGCAAGTTGTTCGCCGACCTTGATCGTGATTTCTTCCAGATCTTCCAGCGACAGAAGCTTAGCCAAGCTTAGAGTCTCACGCGTCTAACCAGAGATCCTTTGTCTCTTGATTTGTTGATCGGGAAAACCTTCCCCGTCCGAATCGATCGAGACGATCGATCCTAGTGTGACCGTTGGAAGACCTAGCTAGCTTCGCTACAAAGTTTGGATCTCCAAAGTACATCAGCCGCACACCGTTGTCGCCGCCGATCCCGTGAACCAAGCCGCCGCCCATCTTGCCGCCGCCGGTTCCGGGGAGATTCTCTCCAAGAGAGATCTAGGGTTGTGGACTCTTCGTGGACTTCAAGAACACATCGTCAACGAAGAGGGACACCTTAGTCTCCAAAAGTAGTTTGTATTTCTTGTACATTCTAGTTTTATTTTTGTTGTAAAGGAACGTTGGTTCCTAGCTGTAAGGGTTGGGTGCAACCCGTGTTGTGGGAGTGTTGACTCCTACGTGTGGAAGGGTTCCTTCCGATAGTGCAAGGATTGGATTTCAATCCTATTGGTGAAGAGACCGAGTCGACCCTTGTTGGGAGATAGGTCGAAGGGGGAAAGTGGATGTACCCAAATCGGGGAACCACTATAATAGCTTGTGTACTCTGTTTGCTGTGCTGTTTTATTTTCGTGTGCATGTACAATTTTAATTCCGCAAAAACGTTGCACGTCACCTATTCCCCCCCCCCCCATAGTTGAAGGTAGTCGACACTAGGTGGACTTTCACACCTCCCCTGTGTCGACACAACTGTGTCGACACCTCTGTGTCGACACCTCCCTTGTGTCGACACTCGAGGGAACACGCCTGCGACCCGGGCTCCGACACGGGCGTGTCGGAGGCGTGTCCCCCACTAGTCAACGAACTGAGCGAAATATCGTCGACTTCCAGGGCTCTCGACGAACCCGGCACGACACGGCCATGGACACATCCGTGTCCTAGGCCGTGTGACCCTCACTAAGACCCAAACTTGGTCTCGACGCTGCTCATCCTTCTTTTGAATTTTGGAGTGTTACACCATGATCCTTCGGCGTGCACATAGCATCCTAAGCAACATAGTGAACCCCCCGGTGCGAAACGTCCTTATACTAGAGAAAAAAGCGGGCACGGGCTTCCACCATACGCAGCGAGGCCGCAGGAATGTCGGAATGAGTCATGGAAAACATAGACATAGGCAGCAGTGAGGAATTAATAAGCGTTGTACGGCCCGTAAGTGAGAGTTATCGATTACTCCAGCACCGGATTGTGGAGTTCACCCACAGCAGCAGCTCTGCACAGTCTGCAGCTTCTGCATGGCCAGGGTGACGCCCAGGTATTGGAGTTCACGGACACGGGCAAATCCCAACTTGCGAGTAAAGCAATTCGCCTTCCAATTGGGCGTGGCGTTGTTGAAAACGACCATAGATTTGGCGATATTGATTGTTTGTCCCGTCCAGCTACAATAGAGCTTCATTGCTCTGCTAAGAGAGGTAACAGCACCGGTGGAGACCTCCGAGAACAGGACGATATCATCCGCATTTAGGAGATGAGTGAGGCACGCCCCCCCCCCCCGGACTCAACGACATGTCATTGTTGTTGCCCTGTTGTTTCAATATACAATAAAAGTAGTTCAGCAACTAAAATAAAGATATAGGGTAAGAGAGGGCACCCTTGGCGAAAGCCGCACTCGGCATCAATCCAAGCCGTCCGAGCCCCATTCAGCAGAAGCGAGAAACAAGGCCTTTGAACACACTAAAGGATCCACCTAGAGAATTGATCCTGGAACCCAAACCAATGGAGAGCATGTTGGAGGGATTCCCACGACATCTTGTCATAGGCTTGTTCCATGTCAATCTTCGCCATTAGGAGACCGCCACGAGCCGTAGAGACTTTCAGCTTATGCATGACCTCTTGGGCAATAAGACAATGGTGAGAAATAGATCGGCCTGGGACAAAAGCACCCTGCTCCTCAGAAATAAGACCAGCAAGGTGGGGCTGCAGCCTCCCCACAATAATTTTGGCCACAACTTTATAAATAGTGACGCACAAGCTGATAGGCCGGAACAGATCTGGGCGAGCAGCATTAGGACGTTTGGGAATAAGAATGACAAGGGTTTCCTTCCATTGCGGTGCCATGAACCCAGTAGTAAAGAACTCGAGAATCGCCTTGCACACATCATCCTTGATGATCGGCAAAAAGTGCTGAAAGAATGAGGTCGTTATCTCATCCCACCCCAGGGCCTGGTTGCCTTTCAACGATTGTATAACATCCCAGAATTCAGCCTCCTGCACCGTCCGGAGCAGCTCCATAGGCGTGGCAGCCGAGATGCGTTGAGCCTGCGGGAGGGCCGTCCAGCCATCAAGACAGGGCCGATTATAGGTCCATTTATGGGAGAAAAAGGTGATGAATTCCTGCTCAATCAGCGAAGGGTCATCAATGATCTCGCGATCCTCATATTCGATGTGGGAGATACGGTTAGAGCGACGCCGGGCGGAGGTGATGGAGTGGAAATAGTGCGAGTTAGCGTCCCCCTCATTGATCCATCGGATTTTAGCCCGCTGTTTCCACCATGAGTCAAGCCGGGCCAAAGTTGAGGTGAGCTCCTTAACTTTGGATACAAGATGGGAGCTCTCCACATCGGTAAGTCCCGCATCAGAACATTCTTTTGTTTGCAAATCATAGATTTCACAGTCCAGTTGCGCCTTTGTTTCTCCCAATTTCCTAGTCGTGTTGCGGCTCCAAAAAAATAGGGCGCGAAGCGTACGCTGGCATTTGCGGGCCAGCACCTCGGCAAAGCCCCCTGAGTCTCGACAAATCCAGTTTTTACGGACAATTCTACCGCAGGCAGGATATGAGAGCCAAGTATCCTCAAATTTAAGCCATCGCAGATCCGGCCCGGGTTGTCTCTCCATCAGCTGGAGCAAGAGAGGGTAGTGGTTAGAAGCTAACCGCGGAAGATGGCGCACCAACGCGAGAGGGAAACTGTAACGCCCCGAAACTCAAAGGAGCGAAGGGGGGATGTTTTGGGCTAGTTTGGGTTCTGGCTGCAGGCACACGGCCTGGGACACGGGCGTGTCCCAGGGCGTGTCAAGCCTGTGTCAACACTGAGACGGGAAGTCGACACTTTGGTCTCGACATTGTGTCGAGACTGGGCACACGGCCTGCGACACGGGCGTGTCACAGGGCGTGTCGACCCGTGTCGACACTGAGCCGCGAAGTCGACACTCTGCTTCGACGAAGTGTCGATACATGGCACACGGCCTGCGACACGGGCGTGTCGCAGGGCGTGTCAACCCGTGTCGACACTCATCCCGCGAAGTCGACACTTTGGTCTCGACATTGTGTCGAGACAAGGCACACGGCCTACGACACGGGCGTGTCCAAGGCCGTGTCATCAGGTCGACGATCTTCGCTCGACGAAGTGTCGAGTGTCGAGACCATGTACACGGCCTGGGGTCCAGGCATGTTGAGGTGACACGGGTAAGGACACGGGCGTGTCCTAGAACCCGTGCAGTACTCGGGTTGATTTCGGGGAAAAATGATGGGGGTACACGGCCGGCCACACGGCCGTGTCAGGTGGAACACGGGTGTGTCAGCTAGAACACGGGCGTGTTCGATACCCGTGTGAGGTTCCAGGTGAGCCGATTTTGACGGCGAATGAGGCACACGGCCCTGGACACGGGCGTGTGCCAGGCCGTGTTCAGTCCATATTGGGCATTTCAGTCCCGAATCAAAGCCGTTCGTTTCCTCATTTTGAGATCCAACGGCTGGGGGTTGTTCCTGAAGGGATATACCGGGGATTGGACTTAGAAACCCTCACTTTTCATGAGTGGTTAGCTTTATAAAACCTTAGAGAAAGTAGAGAGCCAAGGAAGGAAGAAGGAGCTAGATCCGTCCATTGGAGGAGCTTCGGAGCTCCGAATCGCGAGCTGACTCCGGATCCACGGAGGCAAAGCTAGTGCGGTGCTTTTCATACATTTACTTTTCAATGACGCCAAAGAGGAACGCTAGGGTAACGATCCTCATCTTGAGCATGAGTAGGTCTCTTTCTTTGCATAGGAAGCCCGCTCTCGCGAGTTTGCGGAGAGTTAGAGGCGTTCCTTCGGGTAGATATGTGAAGTCCCCGTTGTTTAGAGTCCGTAAGCGAGAACGGACATAGGCATGATGTGTGAAGCCTACCCGGACATGTTGGTCTGGATCGGTGATGTTGCATTGCATAAATGCCGGAGAAGACTCCGTGCTATTGGTTGTTTTTCGGGTTTTCTACGTGGTAGATTGCAGCAGGGAGCCTTGGGGATTAACCCAAAGGTGCACCCGGAAAACTGGGCGGATGCGAGATCTTGCCAACTTGGTGGCCTGAGAGCCAACTTGAACATAACCGAGTTATGTGTATTGTGATATATGGGACTCGGTGGAAGTTTGACCCGAATGGCTTAAATTGTCGTTGCGATGTGAGCACGGGTTAGATGGAACCATACTCATTCTATGTCGTTCGGTTAAAGAGACCTAAAGTCACGTGGCACTTGCCGTTGGCATAGATTAGGGTCTTCGGCGGTCAATGTCTTAAATTGTCGTGACCCAGGCCAAGAAGACAAATTGCTCATAGGTTTGGCCGTCTTAGTGGCGGTGGTGAGTCCGGAATGTCTATGGCTTTAATTGACGTGACATCGACCGGTTCACCGAGAATGTGCCCTGAGAGCACGGGGCGTGTGGCCGTACGAGCCAACGTCTGTGATGAAATGGCTATATGTATATATTGCTCGCTTATGCTAATGAAATGCAGGGAAGGAGCACCTCCGCCCCGAGGTGGGGGCGGGATCGTTATAATTTGGTCAGCATTGCTGACCGTTGCCTTGTTTTGCCACCGTGCGGTGGTTTGTTGCTTGCAGGTTGTAAGACCCCCTCTTTTTTTTCTTTCTCGACACCGGGGTCTTAGGCCCAGAACCGCCGTTTTGTGGTGACTCCTTCACGCCCTGAAGGGTCATCACCACAAAGCGCTGATTATGCCGGTCAAATCGATCACAGAAAAGTAGCACAATAATGTAAATGCAAAATTGCAGTCCACAGAAAATCACATATCAATATATAAGTCTCCACGAAGGGAGTGTCCACAGAATAAAACATCAGAGTAGCAAATATGGGCTTATGCCCGGTACATCATATCCTCACTACAAAATCACTCATGCGGAAGCAAAAGCAGAAAAACTACTCAGGGTCGAGACTCACGGTCCCGGCTGTATGAACTCCGGAGCTAGACTGCCCCGCCTCCAAGCGCACCGGTCTCTGGGGCTGCTCCTTCATGCTGGTCTCCACGATCCCCTAAATGATGCTGTTCGAAAACCGTTAGTCTAAAAGACTAAATCCTATCATCCCCCGCCCCTTCCCCCACGGCTCCTAAGCACCGAGCGGAGAGGAAGAAGGGGAGTACTTGAAGGTGGAGAATATAAAAAACAGATGGCAGCGGACCTATACTAGCAGTTCTATAACAGGTATAGACAATAAGCTGAAATATGAAAGGTAACCTTCACTTATGTGAGAACACATAAGCCAAGGGGTCTTCTGCAAGGCTCCCATCGTATAAAAAGTCTCATACCAATTTATACGTTGGGGTGTCGGTTATCACACAGCAGTAATATATATGTCAAAATTAACCTTAATTTATAAACTTGCCCACACAAGCTTATAGACCAAGGGGTCGTTTTGCTGGTCCTAATATATAAGCGTCCCATTCCACTTATACATTAGGTGTCAGGGGTTAAATGATTCGTTTATGCTATGACATGCAAGTGGGTATGATGGACATGCAAGTGCAATGCACACACCCGACTCTGTGCACACAGACCTTTAGTTCCCCCTTTCTGGAGCCGTAACCTCCCAGGATACCTCCGTAGTGGCAGACGGAAGCGGTGGGTTGGGCCTCGCCCACCTCTAAACCAGTAAAGCACTACCGGTCAGGCCTATCGTACGCCTCAACGCTTGGTGCACGAAGCGTACTCCTGCGTACTCTTGCCGGCTGGCGCACCGGACTTCTGTTGGCGAAGTGCTAACCACACTTGTCGAGTCAACGTATTGGCGTCGGTGCATCGACCCTCCAATACCAAAGACCCACCACCTTAATTTCCTTTCCTTTTATGCACATGCAAATTTAGCGTAATCAAGAACCGAGCCGAAGCTCCTCGGACAAACACGTCCGTCTCAAACAATCGAGCTGAAGCTCCCCGGACCCAAAGTCCGCCTTTTAACCATCCGAGCCGAAGCTCCTAGCTATCTTCCGGTGCTACCTGTGTTTGTGAAATGTGCAACCCTAATTACTAAGTTACTCTTTTCAGCTTGTTAAAACAGTTTACGTTAACCCAGGACTGCCCCCGGTATTCCCTGTGAAGGGCTCTCAAGGGGCACTAGGAACTATGTTGGGATTACGCCCAGCGTTCCCTTTCGCAAGGTACTTATTTTTGTTATTGGTTGATTCCCTTACCCATTACTTTCTCATGTTCCGATAGGCTAATCCTAGGGTGATTTGACTCCAACTCTCCTTGGGTAGGACGATCTTTCGTCCGACCCGAATGCCTCTAAACCCTAGACAAAACAACACTCTACCCACTTATCTTCCATAGATGCACCTAATTCTACTTATCCTTCCAGCAAACCAACCAGACCCATCACACGTGCTCTAATTCATATCCAAAATGATTTCCTGCAGTTTTGCTAAATGCAGACCACTTAAGCTATACGACTCGTAAAATGGGAGGTACATGAAATACTCATCCAGTACCCCTATGATAATTATTAGAGGGCTAAAATGACATTTGTAGCATAAATCCAGAAATTCATAATTTTCCTAATTTGTCTGATAATTTATTTATTTATTCTAGTATCCAAAAGGCCCAAGTTTGAACATGAAGTACCAATTTCAGACAAGATAATAATCCATTAAATTTATGTTAATTACAAAATGCATAATCAACTCTAAAGCCTAAGTCTTCAAATTTTTCAGCAAGGTTTAGGCCCTTATATTTAATTTCAAATATATCTCATAATAAGTCATTTTAAAAGATTTTACAGCAATAATACCTCCAAAAATTCAGAGAAAATTCAGGGATGGTTATTATGGCATACAAATACCCTAGATAAAGTTTCATAATTTATCATTCAATAATAAGGCTATACTTGATTTTCTCATGAAATTTCAAGTTTATGGGTTAATGAACAAAGTATACTAATTATCCATCAAAAATTTCCATATAAATCCCCACATGAAAATAATGAACTCGGAACACTATGTATCAAGTTTCATAATTTTTCAACAAGTATTGAGCTCTTGTAAGAATTATTTAGTATGTAACTGAAGTAATGCACTTGTGAAGTAGATGCCCTAATTATGTATCCAAAAATTCTATTAAAAATCATATATGATCAGTATTGTCTAAAACTACCTCTTTCAATGTTTCATGACCTTTCAATGGGCAGTGAGATCACAATAGTCAAATTATTAATTAGGGCAATCCTATTGGTTACAAATGAAGTGCTACCAATATTGATCAAAACCTCCCAAATAAATTACCAGAGGCTCAAAATATCCTTATTCCCACACTACCCATATTTGATTATATTTCAAGGAGTTTAGCTAACCTAAACTAGCACTACAAGTTTTATGACCTAAGATAGGGTTAGGGTTTTGTGGACCCTACCCTTTTCAAAATTATTTAATATTTTTACCAAAGGGTTTTATATACCCTAGGACCCTCCATGCAAAATTTGATGTTCATCCAAGGTGTTTAGGACTCATGCCCTTCACAAGGCACAAAGGTCCTTCCTTAGGGTTTAACCTAGGAAATTTAGGGCAAATCAATTCCACTCTACCCCACATTCCATGGGGAGGTGATAAATGCCAAAGCAAGTAAGTGTCCCAAACTTCAGCCTCTGTTGAGGTGATTTGGTCACTCAAAATCAAAAGTGCACTTTTTGAACAAAAACACCACCTTAGGGCCACACTAGGGTTTGGTGATTCCCTAACCAAAACCTATCCAAATGTGCTCAAATTTTGTACAGAACTAGGTCTGGAAGCCAGGGACCACTCCCCAAAATTGGGAGGGTTTGGAGGTCATTTGACCACTTAATTAAATTACCCTAGCTTTATTAAATAAAATCAAAAACTTTAGGAAAAGTGTGTCCAAAAATTCTGAGTTGTGGGCAGGCCCTAGGTATAGCTAGGTTAGGCTCCCTACCAAAATTTCAATTGATTTCGGCTAGGGGTGAAGTGTGGGCACTCTGTTTACTGACTGCCTAGCCCTAAGGGTATGTCCCACCAAAATGGGTGCCCTGGTCAGACCATGCACCCAAATGGGTTCAAACAAATTTTAAAATATATTAGACTCAAAGGGATACAACTTTCATGTTGGATGTTTTCCCACCAGGTGAGCCTAGGTATTTTTAAAAATTAAACTCATATAACACTAAAACTGTGACATAAATCAGAATATCAAAATTTAATATCCTATAGTTTAGTATCAGGAGTAGCACGAATCTTGACGCAGAATCGACGGAATCCTGTCATCTTCTTCATTGAGCCAACGGCCAGGATCCATCCCGCCTGGAGTCGTTTCCAAGCCTTGCCGCCGGCGATCCAGCCACTTCCCCGGCCGGCCACCGCCACCACCACCTCCGTTGAGGTGGTGGCTATCGCCAGGCGGCGGCTCTGCCGCCGGAGAGGCGTTTTCCGGCGGTTATAGCAAGAAATTTTCTTGCCGAAACCATGAAAAAGCCTGGATTTGATTGCGCTCAATTGAGCCCGGATCTTAAACCTAAGGATTCCTATGATCTACCCGAGAGTTAAGGAGAGGGGGAGGACCTTCCTGGCGGCCTGGATGCGGGAAGAGCGGCGAGATGCCATTGTTGACGGCGGCTGCGCTCGGCTTCTGCAATAGTACAGTGGGATGGCCCGTCTCCTCCATGTAAACGCTCGAAAATGTTCCCCTTTGCCCACTAATGGTGTTTAAATGGCAATTGCGGAAGGGGGTGGCTGGTTCTTCAATGGCCATCAACACCATTTATGGTGTGGCTCGGGTAGAGTGGAGGGGGGCTGAATCCACCCCTTGGTGGCCGGGAAACGGCTGGAATCAACTCCTCTTCCCTAGAGGAGTTGATTGAAGCCATTAAAGGTGGCTGTTAGCCTCCCTTGGCCGGCTCCACTCTCTCCCTTCCTCTCCCCCATCTTCTCTCTCCTCCATTAACATGAAGGGAAGCTTCTTTCTCTCTCCTAGTCACCCCTGGTTGACTGGTCAACCCCATAAGCTAAGTGCAGCCCACTTGATTATGATGAACATGGAAATGGGGTTAGCCTAAGGAAGAAGTGGCTTGGGCTTGGGTTAGCCCCTTTTGGGCTAGGTTTGACTTTGCTTAAATTAGGGTTGACCTGGGCCAATTTGACCCTTTGGGCTGACCCCATTGGGTTTTTAGTGACCCATTGGACTCCCTTAAGGTCTAGGATTACTTGAATAGGGTTGGTTGGGCATCTTGGTGGTCACATGTCCCTTGGTAAGGGCACTTTGACCATTTTAGGGCTAGAGTTGACTTGGGTCAACATGACCAATTGGGTTGACCCCTATGGGTCCTTGGTGACCCATTGGCTTCCCCTAAGGTCTAGGTAGGGTTATGTAGGGTTACCCTACACTTTGGAGGTCGCATACCCTTAGTAAGGGTACTTTGACCAGATTAGGAGCTCGAGTTGACTTGGGTCAACCTGGCCTCTAGGGCTGACCCCAATGTGTCCTTAGTGACCCATTGACCTCACCTTAGGGTTAGGAGGGCATAGGTGGGGTCCTCTAGGCTAGGGGTAGGTAAATTGACAGTAAGTAGGCTAGTTTGACCCTTTTAGGGCTAGGGTTGACCTTGGTCAACTGAGCCTCTTTGGTTGACCCCAATGGGTCCTTATGTCTCTAAAGGGCCTCCCCAGGTATTAGGGGGTGATGTGGTAGGGTCTTGGGGTCAAGGTGTAGCCCATGGTCATCGTAAACCATTGTTCAGAGTTCTACTATTGGCAGACCATGATGAGTTTCCCCACTTTGTCTCCTATCCCTTGGCCCATTCCTGGCTTCCTAGGGTTTGTCATGACCTAGCCATGGACAAAACCACACCTAGGGGTCTAGTTGGAAATGGGATGTTACATAGGTGCAATTGGACCAAGCAGTCAATAGCGGGCTAAAGCCCGAATGCGAAGCCGGCCCTCGAAGGCCTAATTGGAAGTGTTTACTGCTTTATTCATGTGTGACCGGCCTGCGTGCCGTGGTTTGTAAAACATGTAATTGGAAGTGAAACATTTTGTAAGGCCTTAAGGCTTATTTTGGGTATTTTGTATAACATTCCTATTTTGTATTAGTGGACATTCGTGCTTTAATGCTGGGTTCTTTGTTACAACTTTTATAAACTGCTTCCGCTAGAATGCTCTGTGTAGGACGTTGAGATTGATTGGCTGGTTTCCATAAGTAACCACCCGGTCTGTCTGTAGTATATGGCGTCGGGCCCCGGCCGGACCTACTGCTATATGCTATGCAACGGATAGGGGGTGTTACAATTTGGTATCAGAGGGAGGTTTCAATCCTCCGACCTGATACAATTTGGTATCAGACTACTGGTTTTGGTCAGGCTTAACTGAATTCGTGGGCGAATTCTTTTTAAGGGGTGCTGAGCACATCGTGTGCGTCATCGTTATAACGGTAAAAGAACCCATGAATGTCCACTTAGGAATGAAAATACTCGTGTTTGAGGAACCTGCGTGTTCCTATAATTGCTGTTTGCAATTTTATTTTGGTCGCTTAACGGTGTTTTGTACCACTATAGGTGACCAGAAGTGGTGTTGGGCCGTCAGAACGTCGAGTTTCTGAGGCTAGTAGTGCACCGGAAGTTGCTCCCGTAACACCTCTGTCGGCTGAGAATATTCGATTGGTGGCTTAAGCGGTGTTGGCCGTGATAAATGCGCAGCCTGCAAGGCAAACGCAGCAGCCCGCTCCTGTGATGGAGCAGGAACCTTTCAAGAGGCTGAGCCGAGGAGAGTGGAGCAAGTGGTTGTGGAACCGGTAGTGCCAAGGAGGGCAACTGAGAGGCAGCTCAAGCATGTAATGAGCTTTAACCCTCCGTTATTCTCGGGGTTGGGAACCCCATCTCAGGCTGAAGACTAGCTCTCCAGGGTGAAGAGAATCATTACAGCAACGGAGACGGAGGAGTGGCAAATGACCACCATCGCTACGTTCCTTCTGGACGGTGAAGCGGGGATGTGGTGGGAAGGATTGGAGCTACATCATTTGAGAGGTAGACAACTGATAGACGTTTCGATGGAAGAGTTCTCGGGATTATTCTTAGCAAGATACCTCCCTTCTACTCAGAGCATTTCGATGGAGAACGAATTTCTGAAGTTGGTTCAGGGTGAGAAGAGTGTGGATGAATATCTCCATGAGTTCACTCGCTTGAGTCGATATGCTAGCTCCACCATCGTGGATGAGGAGCGCAAAACTAATCGCTTCTATGAAGGCTTGAGGGATGAGTTGAGACTACTACTTTCGGGGCCGATGATGCAGGGTTTCTTAACCTTGGTCAATACTGCCCAGTCCTTGGAGAAGGACATGAAGAATGTACAAGCAAAGAAAAGCTTGGGTGAGAAGAAATCTGAATTCAAAGTGCCGACTACTTCAAAGTCCGGCTATCGGTGGTCTTTCAAGAAGCATAGGACTTCGGGTCCAGCTCCTTCTGGTGCTTCTGGGGCGACTACGAGTCAGACCCCGGGCGCATGTTTTACATGTGGAAAGATGGGGCATTTCGCCCGTGATTGTTGGAGAGGACGTCCTAAGTCCGAGAGAAGGTCGGGAGCTACTTATGAAGAGAAGGGAAAGGCGGTGGAGTCGACCGCTTCCCATTATGCTCCGGCCCAACCAAGGGTCTACAATCTTGGCCAACAGGAAGCCATCAAACAAGCGGATGTGGTGACAGGTACGGTTTAATTTATAGCAAGTCAATTTCTTTAAATACTTGTTATGCACATGTTACCTTACCACTGCTTGTTTAGGATTTGTATTAATTTATGAAAATCCGGCACGAGCACTCTTCGATACGGGAGCCTCACACTCCTTCTTGTCCGAAGGATTTATATCACGCCTCGGAGTCCCTTCTTCGATGGCGAAGGATAAGTTGGATGTGTTATTGCCCAATGGGTGTTCGATGCGAGCGGATAGGATCTGCGATGTTAAGATTCGTATTAGGGAGCAGGAGTTCGACCTGCGGGCGTCTTTACTTCCGTTACTGGAGTTCGACGTCATATTTGGCATGGACTGGCTCTCGGAGTAGCAGGCCCATATAGATTGCGGTAGCAAGGAAGTCAAGCTGGGAGCAAGTCGTGAGACGACTTTTACGGGCTTAAAGGGGTCGAGCAAGACGTTGATGTCTGCTCTTCAGGTGGTGAAGGCGGTTCGTGCCGGAGCAGAACTGTTCTTTACACTAGTGGAGGTTGCAAAGCCGAAGCCCGCATTGGATTGTATTTCAGTGGTATCGGAATACCCTAATGTGTTCCCCGCAGATCTTCCTAGAGCCCCGCCTCAACGGGAGATAGATTTTACGATTGAGCTAGTGCCAGGTGCAAAGCCTGTGTCACGATCTCCTTATCGGCTAGCGCCTAAGGAAATGGCAGAGCTGAAAGTTCAACTGCAAGAGTTGTTGGAGCAAGGGTATGTGCGCCCGAGTTCTTCGCCTTGGAGCGTACCGGTCCTCTTTGTTAAGAAGAAGGACGGAAGCTTGAGGCTATGTATTGATTATCGGGAGCTCAACAAGTTGACGGAGAAGAACAAGTACCCGATCCCTCGGATTGATGATCTTTTTGATCAGTTAGTCGGGTCGACGGTGTACTCGAAGTTGGATCTCAAGGCTGGGTACTATCAGCTACGAATAAGGGAGAGTGATATCCCAAAGACAGCGTTTAGTACGAGATACGGGCATTATGAGTTTACAGTCATGCCGTTTGAGCTGACTAATGCGCCGTTAGTGTTCATGGATTTGATGAACAGTACTTTCAGGGAGTACTTGGATCATTTCGTGATCGTCTTTATCGACGATATTTTGGTGTACTCGCAAAGTGAGGAAGATCACTTCAAGCATCTTCATTTGGTGTTGGAGACGCTAAGGAGAAATCAGTTGTATGCCAAGTTCTCGAAGTGCGGGTTTTGGCTATCCTCAGTGGCGTTCCTCGGGCATATAGTGAGTGGAGAGGGTATTGTTGTGGATCCGGCGAAGATTGTTGCGATACGGGAGTGGCCTGAGCTTGTTACGGTAGCGGAAGTCCGGAGTTTTCTGGGGCTTGCTGGCTATTATAGGCGCTTCGTAGAGAACTTCTCGCGGATAGCTTTGCCTCTCACTACTTTGACGAGGAAGGAGCATAAGTTCGTTTGGACGCCGGAGTGCGCACAAGCTTTTGAGGAGTTGAAGTGTCGGTTGACCACGGCGCCTGTGCTGAGTTCGCCATGTGGGACCGAAGGCTATGATATTTACAGTGATGCTTCGGGCAGCGGTTTGGGTTGCGTGCTACTGCAACACGGAAGTGTAATAGCTTATGGCTCGAGACAGCTAAAAGTACATGAGAGGAATTATCCGGTCCATGACTTGGAGTTAGCAGCCGTGATTTTTGCCTTGAAGCTGTGGAGACACTATTTGTACGGTGTGAAGATTGATATCTACACCGATCACAAGAGCCTGAAGTATCTTATTGATCAAAAGGATCTGAATATGCAGCAGCGTAGATGGATGGAGTTCCTGGGGGACTATACATTTAAGATCCACTACGTGCCTGGCAAAGGGAATGCGGTTGCGGACGCGCTGAGTCACCGAGCCCCAGCTCAAGCCAATTGGCTATCGGTGCATGATGAGCGGTTGGTGCGAGAGTTGGAGGCGTTGGAGATTGTTTGTGTGGATATACAATCAAGAACTGAAGTAGTTCTGAATTGGACTGAAGTCCAATATGACCTGGCTGATCGTATTCGGCAAGCTTTGGACATGGATGCTCATATGAAGTAGTTCATGATAGAGGCTCTGGATGGGTCAAATTCCCAATTCGTCGTGGAGGATGGATTACTTTGGAGAGATGGTCGTCTGTGCGTCCCAAGTGTGGGCAATTTACGGGTGGAGTTGTTGTACGAGGCACACCATACCAAGTACTCGATTCACTCGGGGAGCGCGAAGATGTACCGTGATGTGAAGAAACTGTTTTGGTGGCCGGGTTTGAAGAAGGATGTGGCGCTATACCTAGCCAAGTGCCAAACCTGTGCCTTGGTAAAGGCAGAGTGCCAAAAGCCAGGTGGATTTCTTAAGTCCTTGCCTGTTCCGGAGTGGAAATTTGACGACATCTCTATGGACTTTGTGCACGGTTTGCCAAGGTCATAAAAGGGGAACGACGTCATTTGGGTGGTTGTTGATCGATTAACGAAGGTGTCGTATTTTATTCCGCATAGGAAGGATGATCCGGTGGAGAAGTTGGCAAAGCTTTATGTGGATAACATAGTACGGCTTCATGGTGTGCCCCGCGGCATCGTGAGTGACCGAGATGGGCGGTTTACGTCCAATGATTGGAGGCTAGTGCAGCAAATGTTGGGAACAAAGCTGAAATTCAGCACAGCCTTCCATCCGCAAACGGATGGGCAGACCGAGAGGGTCAATAGAACCATGGAAGACATGCTCCGCATGTGTGTATTGGATTTTGGAAAGCAATGGGAAGACCACCTTTATTTGGTGGAGTTCGCCTACAACAATAGCTACCAAGCGAGTATTCAGATGGCGCCTTTCGAGGCCCTATATGGTAGAAAATGTCGCACACCGTTGTCTTGGTTAGAAACGGGTGAGTCAAAGTTGTATAAGCGATCGGAAGTGGAGGATGCTACTTCTTTGGTGAGAACCATTCGGGAGAGGTTGCTTATCGCTCAGGACCGGCAAGCAAAATACTATAATGCCAAGCACAGGAATGTGGAGTTCGCTGTGGGCGATTATGTATACTTAAAGATAAAGCCGTTCAAGGGTGTCTCGCGGGTGCGGCGATTGAAAAAGCTAAGCCTGAGGTACCTTGGACCGTTTGAGGTTTTGGAGCAAGTTGGAGAAGCAGCCTATCGGTTGAAGCTTTCAGTGGAGCTTAGTGGTTTACATGATGTATTCCATATTTCGGTACTTCGGAAGGCGGTGCTAGAGCCTACGCAAGTGATCGCGGTTGATCAAGTGCCGGTGGATAGTGGGCTAATGACAAAGTTCAAGCCCGTGCGGATCGAGGACTCGGAGGTCAAGCGGCTACGCAATAAAGAGATCAGGATGGTCAAGGTCCGGTGGGACAATTGCGGTCGTGAGGAGCTCTCTTGGGAGCGAGAGCAGACTATGCTTGACGAATATCCGGAGTTATTCCGCTAAGGTACAAATTTTGGTTTTGTACATGTCTTTCCTTTATGTAATTTGGTGGACGAAATTCTTTTAAGAGGGGGAGAGTTGTAACGCCCCGAAACTCAAAGGAGCGAAGGGGGGACGTTTTGGGCCAGTTTGGGTTCTGGCTGCAGGCACATGGCCTGGGACACGGGCGTGTCCCAGGGCGTGTCAAGCCTGTGTCGACACTGAGACGGGAAGTCGACACTTTGGTCTCGACATTGTGTCGAGACTGGGCACACGGCCTGCGACACGGGCGTGTCGCAGGGCGTGTCGACCCGTGTCGACACTGAGCCGCGAAGTCGACACTCTGCTTCGACGAAGTGTCGAGACATGGCACACGGCCTGCGACACGGGCGTGTCGCAGGGCGTGTCAACCCGTGTCGACACTCGTCCCGCGAAGTCGACACTTTGGTCTCGACATTGTGTCGAGACAAGGCACACGACCTAGGACACGGGCGTGTCCAAGGCCGTATCATCAGGTCGACGATCTTTGCTCGACGAAGTGTCGAGTGTCGAGACCGTGTACACGGCCTGGGGTCCAGGCGTATTGAGGTGACACGGGTAAGGACACAGGAGTGTCCTAGAACCCGTGCAGTGCTCGGGTTGATTTCGGGGAAAAATGATGGGGGTACACGGCCGTGTCAGGTGGAACACGGGCGTGTCATCTAGAACACAGGCGTGTTCGATACCCGTGTGAGGTTCCAGGCGAGTCGATTTTGACGGCGAATGAGGCACACAGCCCTGGACACGGGCGTGTTTCAGGCCGTGTTCGGTCCACATTGGGCATTTCAGTCCCGAATCAAAGCCGTTCGTTTCCTTATTTTGAGATCCAACGGCTGGGGGTTGTTCCTGAAGGGATATACCAGGGATTGGACTTAGAAACCCTCACTTTTCATGAGTGGTTAGCTTTCTAAAACCTTAGAGAAAGTAGAGAGCCAAGGAAGGAAGAAGGAGCTAGATCCGTCCATTGGAGGAGCTTCGGAGCTCCGAATCGCGAGCCGACTCCGGATCCACGGAGGCAAAGCTAGTGCAGTGCTTTTCATCCGTTTACTTTTCAATGGCGCCAAAGAGGAACGCTAGGGTAACGATCCTCATCTTGAGCATGAGTAGCTCTCTTTCTTTGCATAGGAAGCCCGCTCTCGCGAGTTTGCGGATAGTTGGAGGCGTTCCTTCGGGTAGATATGTGAAGTCCCCGTTGTTTAGAGTCCGTAAGCGAGAACGGACATAGGCATGATGTGTGAAGCCTACCCGGACATGTTGGTCTGGATCGGTGATGTTGCATTGCATAAATGCCGGAAAAGACTCCGTGCTATTGGTTGTTTTTCGGGTTTTCTACGTGGTAGATTGCAGCAGGGAGCCTTGGGGATTAACCCAAAGGTGCACCTGGAAAACTGGGCGGATGAGAGATCTTGCCAACTTGGTGGCCTGAGAGCCAACTTGAACATAACCGAGTTACAGGAGCGATGTGAGCACGGGTTAGATGGAACCGTACCCATTCTATGTCGTTCGGTTAAAGAGACCTAAAGTCACGTGGCACTTACCGTTGGCATAGATTAGGGTCTTCGGCGGTCAATGGCTTAAATTGTCGTGACCCAGGCCAAGAAGACAAATTGCTCATAGGTTTGGCCGTCTTAGTGGCGGTGGTGAGTCTGGAATGTCTATGGCTTTAATTGACGTGACATCGACCGGTTCACCGAGAATGTGCCCTGAGAGCACGGGGCGTGTGGCCGTGCGAGCCAACGTCTGTGATGAAATGGCTATATGTATATATTGCTCGCTTATGCTAATGAAATGCAGGGAAGGAGCACCGCCGCCCCGAGGTGGGGGCGGGATCGTTATAATTTGGTCAGCATTGCTGACCGTTGCCTTGTTTTGCCACCGTGTGGTGGTTTGTTGATTGCAGGTGCAGCTGGACCAAGCGGTCAATAGCGGGCTAAAGCCCGAATGCGAAGCCGGCCCTCGAAGGCCTAATTGGAAGTGTTTACTGCTTTATTCATGTGTGACCGGCCTGCGTGCCGTGGTTTGTAAAACATGTAATTGGAAGTGAAACATTTTGTAAGGCCTTAAGGCTTATTTTGGGTATTTTGTATAACATTCCTATTTTGTATTAGTGGACATTCGTGCTTTAATGCTGGGTTTTTTGTTACAACTTTTATAAACTGCTTCCGATAGAATGCTCTGTGTAGGACGTTGAGATTGGTTGGATGGTTTCCATAAGTAACCACCCGGTCTATCTGTAGTATATGGCGTCGGGCCCCGGCCGGACCTACTGCTATATGCTATGCGACGGATAGGGGGTGTTACAGAAATGATCCAGCATAGCCTCGTTAGCCAGCATCCGGTCCAGCCGTGTCCACACACGGTCATGCACCGGTTTGTTGTTGCATCAAGAAAAGGCGGGCCCAACAAAGCCCAGTTCATGAAGATTCAACTGGATAAGGGCTTCCTCCATCTCTCTAGACCAAAGAGTATAAGATAACGGTCGTCCACCCTTCTTATCTTCCGCCCTTAGAATGCAGTTGAAGTCGCCGCCAATAATAAGAGGACCCTCGAAAGGCGAATGCTCAGCAAGGGACTCCCACAAAACACGGCGAGCATGTCGGTCCTTACTAGCATACACAAATATCACACGCCAGATTGTTTTGTCTGGGAGAGTAAAATCCCCCACCACACATTGAGAAGACGAGAGCAGAATAGAACATGAGATGAGATCGCTACGCCAAAGCACCGCCAATCCACCAGATTTACCAATCGCCGGATGATGAAAAAAGTCCCATCGTTGCCCAGCAAGACGGTCCACATCTCGCCTAGTGAAACTATCCACCTTAGTTTCAAACAGCCCAACAATGCCACTGTCATATTTGTCGAGGAGTTCCCGCAGCACATGTCCGGTCGCATTTTTCCGCACTCCCCGACAATTCCACGGGATCGTATTCGACATTAATCCACCAAAGGGGATGCGTCCCCGCCGCAGTTAATAAGGGTTTCCGCAGTACCTTTGCGCCGCTTTTGGGAAACATGTTGTGGTGCAATTGGGAGAAATAACTCCTCATTCAGGCTAGCATCAGCATTGATAGCCGACTGCTTCTTCTTGGATTTGCGTTTGGATTTCACCGGGAGACGTCAACCACATGGTCCAAATTAGGCGACGGGCTGGTGGCCGAGAATACACCTCCAAGCGGTTGTTCTGTTCCAAAACAAGGATGGGCCGTCTGCACCGGCGAGGGCTGAGGAGGAGGTGAAGACGGCCCCGGGCCAACCTGATTCTTCTTGTCTTTGGGCCGTTGACGGCGGCGAGCAATGATCCAAGGCCCGTAGTTGCCAACATCATTCGGGCCCTCCAGGCCGCACGTAGGAGTCAGGGCAGCCACATCGGGTAGCATAGAAGCTTTGCCTTTGTCCCCCGGGGCAGGTGGCTTTGGGGCATCACAAGGGGGCTTCAGAGGCTCATTACGTTTGGCAGCAGGGGCTTTTGGTGGCGTCACAGGAGGCGGGTGCAGCACGCACTTGTCAATTTTGTGGCCTATACATCCACAATGGAAACAGATTGAAGCAACACCTTCATATTCCACCTTTTGAAAAAAGTTGCCAAAAGGCCCACCGATCCAGATTCCAGCCAGTAGGGGTTTGGAGAGGTCCGCCTTAACACAAAATCTCGCATACTCGGCCCGCTCCCACCTGCTTATAACCACATCGAGCCATAATGGTTCCCCCAAGGTCACCGCAATTCGGCCCAGATTTTTTTGTCCCAATAAATTAACGGAAGGTGAGCTAAACGAACCCAAAGTGGGGAAGACATACCATTCAAGGAAGTGGGGGAGAACTCTTTCAACCAAGCATCAAGTCCCACGATATAGCCGTTCACATACCACGGTACGCCCATAAGAACCCCATTCCTTGCCTCCTCTGATTGGAAAATACACGTAAAGCAGTCCTCACTAAGCATTATGAGCTGAAATTCCCCAAAAGAATGCAACTTTTTGCTGAGATCCGCCAGAAAAATTTGAAACGGAAGCCGCCGCCCAAGCAGTTTTCCAACGATGGCGAACTCAAACTGCCCCATGGCTTGCCGGACCAGAGCTTCGTCCATTTGGACAATTTTTCCATCAGGACAAAATTCCTGCAGGGATTCTTTTATCTCAAAAACATCATGCAGCGCTTTGCTCCGGCGTTGATTAGGATTTCCCCATGCAGATTTTGGTATGGCATTTTGATAAATACCTTGTGTGCAGTTCATATTTTTACAGCTTTCTGCAGCATGACCAAGGCCAGCACCACCCCCATCTCCCCAGGAAGGACCCTCCTCCGGAGCCATTAAACCGTCGTTAACATTCACATCGAAAGTAGGCATACCTGCATCGGATCGCATCAGCTCATCCGCATCCACCATTGACGCCCAGGTATCATCTTGACTGTGAGCATCAACAGCGATAAAAGGCACAACGGCCTCTACGGGATTACCCGTCCCCACCGCATTCTAATCGGAAACCCGCCCACCCTTGCTCGCCACCGAGCTCGAACCAGCCCGCCCTGACGAGCCGCCGTCACCAGCATCCGTCCGCCAAGAACCTCTTGTCACCGAACCACCATGCTGCACCCGCCTTGGGGGAGAGGAAGGCACAGGTCCCCCTCTTGCCATAAGAGCTTCTCTCTCTAGGAACCAAGAGAGAGAGAAGATACCAAATGAGAGCTCCCCCCCCCCCAAAGTTTTTGGGTTCCGGGCCAAAGTTTTTGGGTTCCGGGCCAACGTTTTTGGTTTCCAAAGTTTTTGGGTTACCAAGTTTTGGGTTCCTTGGGGAGAGTATGGTCGCTATGTTGATCCTCATCATCGTCTGGTTGCTTTAAGAAAGTTGTGTGAATCCCATGTTTAACCCAATTCAATTGTTATTGTATGAAAATTGATATGCGACCACAGGATGGGCGGGGTGACCCGCTGAGTTTAAGCATATCAATAAGCAGAGGAGAAGAAACTTACGAGGATTTGATGGATTATAAATATACCTATTTTTCTGTACATTAATTTAGTCGTTTTCATTTATTTCTGTCATTTTTACTTATTTTTATTCAATAAAATGCTCCTATTTTTGTAAATATTATACTAACTTATTTTATTTTTCAGGAAAAAATGAAAAATCTGCCAAAAATTGTCATGTCACGCCCGTGACAAATTGGTCACGCCCGTGACCAAGGCGTGACACATCAAATTCCTGTGAAATCAGCAAATTTTGAAGAGCAAAGCCTGACACGCCCGGCGTCACGCCCGTGTCACCCGACACAGGGCGTGACCCAAGCCCGTGTCCACCCGCTCGACGTTTTCAGCTCAACAATCGTCGACCTCCTCGACACGCCTAGAGTCACACCCGTGACCTAGGGCGTGACACCTCTTCCCGCTCGACGATTTTCAACTCGACACTTTCCGCTCGACATTCGTCGAGTGTCGACACCTACTGACACGCCCATAGTCACGCCCGTGACCTGGGGCGTGACCACTGCGCCTGGCCGACAAGACCCGCGCGGCGACTTTTTGACGCACCGCGCCCAGATCCACCTGCTTGACACGCCCAGCGTCACGCCCGTGACCTGGGGCGTGACCACTGCGAGACCGACACGTGTCCAGCCCGAAGTCCACTTTCCCGTCAAATTGTCTGCCGCCTTCGCAAATAGTACTTACACGCCCCATGTCACGCCCGTGACAAAGGGCGTGTACTTGTAAATTTTTCCCTATAAATTCAGAGCTTCTGTTTGAGTTCTTGTTCCCTTTTTGAACCATTTTGTATAGGAGTTATGCTGCTCGGATGAGTCCAAATGCTATGTAAGGGAAATTTCTCCCCCTCTCCTTTATTTTCATAGCTTTGTAATCTTCGTTTTTAGCTTAATAAAATTGTAGATTTTCTCTTTTTTTATGGATTTGGACTTAAACTATGTGGCTAATTTTATGCAATCTTATTTGTTCTTGTTTTAACTTAGTTTTTATTTTTTTAGAATGAGTGTGTGAGTGTATGAGTATAGTTTTCATGTTTTTATGTTTAGTTATTTTTACTTTGTTTTGGTTAAACTTAGATTTTTATAGCTTTCTATCTCATTGTTATAAACCCGGAAAATTGATTTCAAAATGATTTTCATTTCTTTTAACTTAGATTTTTCTTTTTAGGATGTAAAACCTTTTTATTATTTTCAGTTTATTTTCACTTTTTTGGCATTTTTACGGAGTTATAAGAATGAAAACATAGTCGTTTTTATTTTTCATGCACTTTGATTTTCATTTAAAACTTTTGTCTGTTTATTTTTTTCGTCTTCTTTTTATGCATTTCTACCGCATTCTAGCGGTAGAAATGTATTTATTTTCATTTTCCGACCACTTGCAACATGCGTTTATTTGCAAAACTTTCTTCCCGGTTAATTTTTATTTTCACTTTTTATGCATTTTTATCGCATTTTAGCGGTAGAAATGCAGTTGTTTTAATTTTTCGGTAACTTAGTTTTTTTTTGCAATTTTTTATGTATGCGCATTTATTTCCGCCTACTCGTTAAGAGTTAAATGGCGCTTGCTTATTTTACTTTCTGTAGAGTGCGTGAGTTTGTAATTTTCTTTATTTCTGCCTACTCATTCGAGTTAAATGGCAGGTCTTTATTTTCCCTACTCATTTGAGTAGAATTTGTGTGTGTGTGTGTTTTCATTTATGTCGAGAGAGTGTGTGCGTGAGTTTTACTTTATGTTGAGTGTGTGCGTGTGTTGCATTTATTTAGTCCTACTCGTTTGAGTAGAACCCGCTTTCTTTCTCCCGCCCATGCATTTGCACCGGGACTCGCAATTTACAGCTTTCTTCAGTCCTACTCGTTTGGGTAGGACTTGCAATTTTCAGCTTTCCTTTACTGCTTTCATTTTATCGCTTTCATTTACTGTTTTCCATTTTCTGCTTTCTTTTCTGCTTTTCCCGCAAGCCGTCCCCATTCCGATGAGTGGCTAACCGTTCTTAGCCCTCGGTATCGAAGAGCATTGGGACAGATAAAATAGCTTAAAATAACTAAAGGTCTAATTTTTCTAATTAATTAAAAGTACTTAAGGTTTGCCCGGGGTTAACGACGCGTAGGACCACATATCGATGTGTGGGCCCTATTTCCGTTTTCCATACGCTCGCCGAGAGGCCGTGCGTATGGACAGATCACCCCTTGGCAAAGAGAGTTCCGCACTAACCCTCGAGAGAGGAGGCGCGCCAACTCTACCGGATTGGGTTCCCCACCCAATAGCGGGGTTCTTAGCGTAATGCGGGCATTAAGAGGAATCCTTCGTCGGACTAACGTTTGGTCGAATAGTCGTAGCGTTCAGGTGAGCGATAGTCCTAGAGATAGGTGAGCTCATTTTAGTGGAACCTCCACGGCCAAGTCTCCGCCTTAATTAATTAGATATTTAGGAGCTCTTTTTATTTAAAGTCTATTTTAGTTCATTTGTATTTTCGGTGCCATCGAGCTAAGCTCTTCATCGGCTCCACCTTATTGCTTTCTTTTTATGCTTTCTTTTTATGTTTTCTGCCTTTCTTTTATATATAAAAATATCCCGACAAGATAATTATCGGTAAAATAATAGTCCCCTCCAGGGAAGAGTAGAAATAATCGAACCGAACCCGAGAACAATACGACCTCGATATTCCACCCGGAATATCCTGTACTACTCACGATAGGTGCACTTGCCTCCTTTCGTTAAAACTCGATCACACCGTTTTATATCCAAATAAATAAATACGCGCGCCCCGTTTTCTAAATAATAATCACATCCGCCTTTTTCTCAAATAAAACCGTCGGGTCGCCGCGTGACCGTAAATAATTTTGGAGTTTTAAGCATCAAGTTTTTGGCGCCGTTGCTGGGGAATTTTTGGTATCGTTATTTTGAACCCTGGAAATCTATTAATTTTACCTATCTTTATAATTATAACAAAAATTAAAAATGTCCAACAAAAACATGATAATAATCATGATAATAATAATAATAAACTACTTAAAAAAAACTTAAAAAAAATAATATATTATTTTTATCATATTATTATTATTTATACAATATTTTTTTGAAATGACGTCATTTTCTACTACCAAAACAGAACAGCACAAAAAAAAACTAACTTAAAAACCAAAAAACTCTAAAAACTTGAAAACGTTTAAAACTTAAAAAATCTAAAAACTCTAAAAAACCTACAAATCCTAAAAACCAAAAATCTAAAAACAAACAAACACAAAAAAAAACTCTAAAACCAAAAACCTAAAAAAATCTCAAAACTTCAAAAATGAAAAAAAAAACATAATAAAAAAAAACTTAAAACTTAAAAAACTCAAAAAAAAAACTAAAAACTAAAAACCAACTAAAAAATCTACTTAAAAATACCAAAAAAATATATAATAATTTGATATTAATAAATGTATATATGTTTTATTTAACTTCTTTTATTTTAATTTGTTTTCTTTTTCATTTTGCTTCGGCACGCTTCCATTATTGTGCGCGCTATGGGATCACATTTTATCACGCTATGGTCGCTAAGGCCTTAGCTACCTTCCGAGTCACCCACGCACTTGCCCCCTACCGCCCGCATACCTTTTGGCCGACTTTCTCTTTTCTATTTTTTTCGTTATATTTTTGCTTTTTCTTCTAAATAATGCAGGGTTTCAACCTGGGCCTCCCCGGACTCGTCTAAGGGAAGCTCCTACCCTCCCTTTTTCTTTTTGTACTTATTCTATTTTATATATTATCTGTTCCGCATACTTAGATAGCAACATTGGGGACAATGTTGGTTTAAGTATGGGGGTGTTTTCGTATTTCTTTATTTCTGCACTTTACAAAAACGCATAAAAATACAAAAACATTACAAAAAATAAAACCTTAAAAAAAAATTCCTTGTTTTTTTCATAAAACTTGAAAAAAAAAATAAATCTCTTCCCCCCCCCTCTCTTCCTTTTTTATAAAAACTCGCATCTTGTCTGCCCGCGACGTTCGACTCATCGAACCAACCATTCAAATAAGAGTCTGTTCGCGGGGCCGCAATCGAGTTTTTACTTTGCCCTTTTTTGTAAAAATCTCTCTTTCCCCACTATCTTCTTTGTAAATAACTCTTCTTTCTCTCCTCTTTCTTGTAAATAACTTATCAAAAAAAATACTAAAAACAAAAAAATTAGGAAAACCAAAAATCCTAAAAAAGAGAATAAACTCTAAAAATCCTAAAAAGATAATAAAAAAAAATAAATACAAAAAAAATGATGAAAACTCTAAAAATTCCAAAAAAATGTTTTGTTAAAATATGTAACAAAATAATTCGAATATACCATATCTTAACCCTTTTTGCTTTCCAAAAATCTAGTTTCGAGTTAATTTATATGCGAATTTTAGTTATTCTTTGCTTAATATTCGTTTATTAATAAAAGTTCGATAGATTTAAGTGTCTGGGGTTAAGATTTAAAGAATTTTTTATGTCTTTTCCTTATAATAGGGAACTTGTTTTTCACCACCACTTCTAATTTTATAAATAGAAGCTCGTTTTTTATGTTAGAAAATAACATCCATGGATTTCAATTATTTCTACTCTTTGCTTTTAGAAACATTGGAACGTTCATTTTAAAAAGGTTGCTCTCAAAACTTTTTGATTAAAAGCTAGTTTTCTTTTTGAAAAATAAACCCACTTCCATTTTTTTCATGTCTTACTTGACATGTTTACCCTTATCTTTTAAAAGATCTTATGTTAATGGGAATAAGATTTCATTCCGTAAACATAGGCACCCAATATTTAAAAAGATTATATGTTATGGAGTAAGAGGATAAAATTCATTACTCCTACACATATATATTGGGTTATT
This sequence comes from Platanthera guangdongensis, assembly GCA_039583875.1. Classification (NCBI taxonomy): domain Eukaryota; kingdom Viridiplantae; phylum Streptophyta; class Magnoliopsida; order Asparagales; family Orchidaceae; genus Platanthera; species Platanthera guangdongensis. Next base: position 46,491,208 of record CM077159.1, on the reverse strand, counting down.
TTATTATTTATGAAGAAAGAAAAAAATTTATTATGTGTTAGGAAAATAAGATTTCGTTTTTCTAACTATCCAAAAAGAAAAAAAAAATTGGAGGTTCGAGAAAAAATTACCTCACCTCAATATCCAAGCCTTCTTCATAAACCACCAAACCACTTATCTCATTTCAATGATTCTAAACTTAATTTAAAAATTTTTTTGAGAGCATAATTTTTAAATTGCATTATTTCCTTTAACTTCTTTTAAGCTAAGTTTTTTTTATATAAATCTAATCCATCTTTGTTAAACTAACAAAAATAAATTTTTGCTTTCTATTTTATTTTATCTAGAAGTCTTTTTGAAACTCTTCCTCTATTCATAACATTTCATAAATTAGGATTTAATTCTTTAACCCCAGATGTTTATTTTGATCTTCCTTTTAATTAAGTCAAGCGGTAGCTTAACTTAGGATTTCTTTTATTCCTTATAAGTTCATCTCCAACTTTTGCTCTGGAATAGCAAAAGCTTAAGTATGGGGGTATTTGATGAATTGTAAATATACCTATTTTTCTGTACATTAATTTAGTCGTTTTCATTTATTTTTGTCATTTTTACTTATTTTTATTCAATAAAATGCTCCTATTTTTGTAAATATTATACTAACTTATTTTATTTTATTTTCTGTGCATGAGTTTTACTTTATGTCGAGTGTGTGCGTGTGTTGCATTTATTTAGTCCTACTCGTTTGAGTAGGACCCGCTTTCTTTCTCCCGCCCACGCATTTGCACCGGGACTCGCAATTTACAGCTTTCTTCAGTCCTACTCGTTTGGGTAGGACTTGCAATTTTCAGCTTTCCTTTACTGCTTTCATTTTATCGCTTTCATTTACTGTTTTCCATTTTCTGCTTTCTTTTCTGCTTTTCCCGCAAGCCGTCCCCATTCCGATGAGTGGCTAACCATTCTTAGCCCTCGGTATCGAAGAGCATTGGGACAGATAAAATAGCTTAAAATAACTAAAGGTCTAATTTTTCTAATTAATTAAAAGTACTTAAGGTTTGCCCGGGGTTAACGACGCGTAGGACCACATATCGATGTGTGGGCCCTATTTCCGTTTTCCATACGCTCGCCGAGAGGCCGTGCGTATGGATAGATCACCCCTTGGCAAAGAGAGTTCCGCACTAACCCTCGAGAGAGGAGGCGCGCCAACTCTACCGGATTGGGTTCCCCACCCAATAGCGGGGTTCTTAGCGTAATGCGGGCGTTAAGAGGAATCCTTTGTCGGACTAACGTTCGGTCGAATAGTCTTAGCGTTCAGGTGAGCGATAGTCCTAGAGATAGGTGAGCTCATTTTAGTGGAACCTCCACGGCCAAGTCTCCACCTTAATTATTTAGAAATTTAGGAGCTCTTTTTATTTAAAGTCTATTTTAGTTCATTTGTATTTTCGGTGCCATCGAGCTAAGCTCTTCATCGGCTCCACCTTATTGCTTTCTTTTTATGCTTTCTTTTTATGTTTTCTACCTTTCTTTTATATATAAAAATATCCCGACAAGATAATTATCGGTAAAATAATAGTCCCCTCCAGGGAAGAGTAGAAATAATCGAACCGACCCCGAGAACAATACGACCTCGATATTCCACCTGGAATATCTTGTACTACTCACGATAGGTGCACTTGCCTCCTTTCGTTAAAACTCGATCACACCGTTTTATATCCAAATAAATAAATACGCGCGCCCTGTTTTCTAAATAATAATCACATCCACCTTTTTCTCAAATAAAACCGTCGGGTCGCCGCGTGACCGTAAATAATTTTGGAGTTTTAACCATCAGGATTCCCCTAGTAATGGCGAGCAAACTGGGAATTGCCCAACATGGAAATCGGGTTGCTATGCAGCTCGAATTGTAGTCTGGAGAAGCATCCTCAGTGACGGACTGGGCCCAAGTCTCCTGGAATGGAGCGCCAGGGAGGGTGAGAGCCCCGTTTGGCCTAAAACCTGTCGCAACACGAGGTGTTGTCAATGAGTCGGGTTGTTTGGGAATGCAGCCCTAATCGGGCGATAAATTCCTTCCAAGGCTAAATAAGGGCGAGAGACCGATAACAAACAAGTACCGTGAGGGAAGGATGAAAAGTACTTTGAAAACAGAGTCAAAGAGTTCTTGAAATTGTCGGGAGGGAAGCGGATGGGGGCCGTCGCTGTGCCTCGGCCTGAAGCGGAACAACATACGTTGGTCCGTTGCTTGGCTCGAGGTGTGGATCATTGCAGACCTTGTCGCCATGTAGAGCCCAAGCGAGTGATGCCCACGGAGACACTGTCATTATGGTCGACTAGCAGCATGGCACGTGTCGTGCAGACGGGCTTAACAACTCTTGCGTGCTTATTGCAACGATCTGTGGGCTACCCATTTGACCCGTCTTGAAACACGGACCAAGGAGACTGACATGCATGTGAGTCGATGGGTGATAAAGCTTGTAGGGCGTAAGGAAGCAGATGAGCGGGATCCTCTTATGAGGTGCACTGCCGACCAACCTTGATCCAATGTGAAGGGTTTGAGTGAGAGCATGCGTGTCGGGACCCGAAAGATGGTGAATTATGCCTGAGCGGGGCGAAGCCAGAGGAAACTCTGGTGGAGGCCCGCAGCGATACTGATGTGCAAATCGTTTATCTAACTTGGGTATATGGGTAAAAGACTAATCAAACCATCTAGTAGCTTGTTCCCTCTGAAGTTTCCCTCAGGATAGCTGGAGCCTTATGCAGAGTTCTATCAGGTAAAGCCAATGATTAAAGGCATCGGTGGCACAATGCCCTCAACCTATTCTCAAACTATAAATAGGTAGGATGGCTTGGCTACTTTGTTGAGCCACATGCCATTGAATTAAGGGATCCAAGTGGGCCATTTTTGGTAAGCAGAATTGGCGATGCAGGATGAACCAGAAGTTGGGCTACGGTGCCTAACTGCGCGCTAGCATAGAACACACAAAGGGTGTTGGTTGATTAAGACAGCAGGACGGTGGTCATGGAAGTTGAAATCTGCTAAGGAGTGTGTAACAACTCACCTGCCGAATCAACTAGCCCCGAAAATGGATGGCACTTAAGTGCGCGACCTACACCTAGCCATCGAGGCAAATGCCATACCTTGATGAGTAGGAGGGCGCCGCGGCTGCTGTGAAACCCAGGGCGCGAGCTCGTGGGGAGCGGTCGTTGGTGCGGATCTTGGTGGTAGTAGCAAATATTCAAATCAGAGCTTTGAAGGCCGAAGTGGGGAAAGGTTCCATGTGAATGGCACTTGCACATGGGTTAGCCGATCCTAAGAGACGGGGGAAGCCCGTCAGAGAGCATCACTTCACGCGAGCTTCGAAAGGGAGTCGTGTTAAAATTCTCGAGCCAGGATGTGGCGGTTGATGGCAACATTCGATAGTCTGGAGACGTTGGCGGGGGCCTCGGGAAGAGTTATATTTCCTGCTTAACAGCCTATCAGCCCTTGAAATGGCTCAGCCGGATGTAGGATCCAGTGGCTGGAAGAGCTCCGCATGTTTAGCGGTGTCCGGTGCGCACCCGGCGGCCCATGAAAATCCGGAGGATCAAGTCCCGCCCTCACCCAATAGTACTCATAACCGCATCAGGTCTCCTAGGTGAACAGCCTCTAGTCGATGGAACAATGTAGGAAAGGGAAGTCGACAAAATGTATACGTAACTTCGGTAAAAGGATTGGCTTTGTGTAACGCCCCGAAACTCAAACGAGCAAAAGGGGGACGTTTTGGGCCAGTTTAGGTTCTGGCAGCAGGCACACAGCCTGGGACACGGGCGTGTCCCAGGGCGTGTCAAGCCGTGTCGACACTTAGCCGCGAAGTCGTCGAGTTTGACTCGACGATTCGTCGGGAGGGGGCACACGGCCTGCGACACGGGCGTGTCGCAGGGCGTGTCGACCCATGTCGACACTTAGCCGTGAGTCGTCGAGTTGTACTCGATGATTCGTCGAGAATGGGCACACGGCCTGCGACACGGGCGTGTCGCAGGGCGTGTTGACCCGTGTCGACGATCGTCCCGGGGAGTCATCGAGATTCACTCGACGATCGTCGAGACAAGGCACACGGCCTAGGACACGGGCGTGTCCAAGGCCGTGTCATCAAGTCGTCGATCTTCCCTCCACGAAATGTCCCGTGTACACGGCCTGGGGTCTAGGCATGTCAAGGTGACACGGGTAAGGACACGGGCGTGTCCTAGAACCCGTGCAGTGCTCAGGTTGAAAATGGGGAAAAATCATGGGGTACACGGCCGGCTACACGGCCGTGTGAAGTGGAACACGGGCGTGTCAGCTCGAACACGGGCGTGTTTGATACCCGTGTGAGGTTCCAGGAGATTCGATTTTGACGGCGAATGCAGCACACAGCCCTGGACACGGGCGTGTGCCAGGCCGTGTTCGGTCCAGATTGGGCATTTCAGCCCCGAATCAAAGCCGGTCGTTTCCTTGTTTTGAGATCCAACGGTTGGGGGATGTTCCTGAAGGGATATACCCGTAGGTTGACTTAGAAATCCATCACTTTTCTTCACTTGTTCTCTTTCTAAGTCCTTGGAGAGAGAGGGGAGCTAAGGGAATAAGAAGGAGCTAGATCCGCCATTGGAGGAGCTTCGGAGCTCCGAATCGCAAGCCGACTCCGGATCCACGGAGGCAACGCTAGTGCGGTGATTTCTATCCGATTACTTTTCGATGGCGCCAAAGAGGAACTCAAGGGTAACGATCCTCATCTTGAGCACGAATAGATCTCTTTCCTAGCATAGGAAGCCCGCTCTCGCGAGTTTGCGGAGAGTTGGAGGCGTTCCTTCGGGTAGATATGTAAAGTCCCCGTTGTTTAGAGTCCGTATGCGAGAACGGACGTAGGCATGATGTGTGAAGCCTACCCGGACATGTTAGTCTGGATCGGTGATGTTGCATTATATAAGGCCGGAGAAGACTCCATGCTATTGGTTGTTTTTCGGGTTTTCTACGCGGTAGATTGCAGCAGGGAGCCTTGGGGACTAACCCAAAGGTGCACCCGAAAAACTGGGCGGATACGAGATCTTGCCAACTTGGTGGCTTGAGAGCCAACTTGAACATAACGGGGTTATGTGACTTGTGATGGAAATGGGACTCGGTGGAAGTTTGACCCGCGCAAATGGCTTAAATTGCCGTTGCGATGTGAGCACGGGTTAGATGGAACCGTACCCGTTCTATGTCGTTCGGTTTAAGAGACCTAAAGGCACGTGACACTTACCATTGGCATAGAGTAGGGTCTTCGGCGGTCAATGGCTTAAATTGTCGTGACCCAGGCCAGGAAGACAAATTTCTCATAGGTTTGGCCGTCTAAGTGGCGGTGGTGAGTCCGGAATGTTAATGCCTTTAATTGACGTGACATCGACCGGTTCACCGAGAATGTGCCCTGAGTGCACGGGGCGTGTGGCCGTACGAGCCAACGTCTGTGATGACATGGCTATGGTTATTTATATGGCTCGCTTATGCTAATGAAATGCAGGGAAGGAGCATCGCCGCCCCGAGTTGGGGACGGGATCGTTATAATTTGGTCAGCATTGCTGACCGTTGCCTTGTTTTGCCACCGTGCGGTGGTTTGTTGCTTGCAGGTGCAGCTGGACCAAGCGGTCAATAGCGGGCTAAAGCCCTTTTTGCGAAGCCGGCCCTCGAAGGCCCAAATGGAAATGTTTATTGCTTTATTCATGTATGACCGGCCTGCATGCCGTGGTTTGTAAAACATGTAATATTCAAGTGAAACATTTTGTAAGGCCTTAAGGCTTGTTTTGAGTATTTTGTAATAACATTCCTGTTTTGTACTAGTGGACATTCGTGCTCTAATGCTGGGTTCTTTGTTTACAACTTTTATAAACTGCTTCCGCTAGAATGCTCTGTGTAGGACGTTGAGATTGGTTGGATGGTTTCCATAAGTAACCATCCGGTATGTCTGTGGTATATGGCGTCGGGCCCCGACCGGACCTACTGCTATATGCTATGCGACGGATAGGGGGTGTTACAATTTGGTATCAAACTACTGGTTTTTGTCGGGCTTAAAGTGAATTCGTGGGCGAATTCTTTTTAAGGGGTGGTGAGCACATTGTGTGCGTCATCGTTATAATGGTAAAAAGAACCCATGAATGTCCACTTAGGAATGAAAATACTCGTGTTTGAGGAACCTGCGTGTTCCTATAATTGCTGTTTGCAATTTATTTGGTCGCTTAACGATGTTTTGTACCACTATAGGTGACCAGAAGTGGTGTTGGGCCGTCAGAACGCCGAGTTTCTGAGGCTAGTAGTGCACCGGATGTTGCTCCTGCAACACCTCTGTCGGCTGAAAATATATGATTGGTGGCTGAAGCGGTGTTGGCCGTGATTAATGCGCAGCCTGGAAGGCAAGCGCAGCAGCCCGCTCCCGTGATGGAGCAAGAACCTCTGCAAGAGGCTGAGCCGAGGAGGGTGGAGCAAGTGGTTGTAGAACCGGTAGTGCCAAGGAGGGCAACTGAGAGGCAGCTGAAGCATGTAATGAGCTTTAACCCTCCGTTATTCTCGGGGTTGGGAACCCCATCTCAGGCTGAAGACTGGCTCTCTAGGGTGAAGAGAGTCATGATGGCGACGGAGACGAAGGAGTGGCAAATGACCACCATCGCTACGTTCCTGCTGGACGGTGAAGCGAGGATGTGGTGGGAAGGTTTGGAGCTGCATCACTTGAGAGGTAGACAACTGATAGACGTTCCGATGGAAGAGTTCTCGGGATTGTTCTTAGCAAGATACCTCCCTTCGACGCAGAAGATAGCGTTGGAGAATGAGTTCCTGAAGTTAGTACAAGGTGAGAGGAGCGTGGATGAATATCTCCACGAGTTCACTCGTCTGAGTCGTTATGCTAGCGCCACCATCATGGATGAGGAGCGCAAGACGAATCGATTTTATGAAGGCTTGAGGGATGAATTGAGACTGTTACTGTCGGGGCCAATGATGTAGGGTTTCTTAACCTTGGTCAATACTGCCCGGTCCTTGGAGAAGGACATGAAGAGCGTGCAAGCGAAGAAAAGCTTGGGTGAAAAGAAATCTGAGTTCAGAGTGCCGACTACTTCAAAGTCCGGCTATCGGAGGGCTTTCAAGAAGCATAGGACTTTGGGTCCAGCTCCTTCTGGCGCTTCTGGGGCGACTACGGGTCGGACCCCGGGTGCGTGTTTTACATGTGGAAAGACGGTACATTTCGCCCGTGACTATTGGAGCGGACGTCCTAAGTCCGAGAGAAAGCCGAGAGCTACCTATGAAGAGAAGGGAAAGGCGGTGGAGTCGACCGCATCCCATTATGCTCCGGCCCAACCAAGGGTCTACAATCTTGGCCAACAGGAGGCCATTAAACAAGCTGATGTGGTGACAGGTACGGTTTAATTTATAGCAAGTCAATTTCTTTAAATACTTGCTATGCACATGTTACCTTACCACTACTTGTTTAGGATTTGTATTGATTTGTGCAAATCCGACACGAGCACTCTTCGATACGGGAGCTTCACACTCCTTCTTGTCCGAAGGATTTATATTACGCATCGGAGTCCCTTCTTCGATGGCGAAGGATAAGTTGGATGTGTTGTTGCCCAATGGGTGTTCGATGCGAGCGGATAGGATCTGCGATGTTAAGACTCGTATTGGGGAGCAGGAGTTCGACCTGCGGGCGTCTTTACTTCTGTTAGTGGAGTTCGACGTCATATTTGGCATGGACTGGCTCTCGGAGCAGCAGGCCCATATAGATTGCGGTAGCAAGGAAGTTAAGCTGGGAGCGAGTCGTGAGACGACTTTTACGGGCTTAAAGGGGTCGAGCAAGACGTTGATGTCTGCTCTTCAGGTGGTGAAGGCGGTTCGTGCTGGAGCAGAACTGTTCTTTACACTAGTGGAGGTTGCAAAGCCGAAGCCCGCATTGGATTGTATTTCAGTGGTATCGGAATACCCTGATGTGTTCCCCGCAGATCTTCCTGGAGCCCCGCCTCAACGGGAGATAGATTTTACGATCGAGCTAGTGCCAGGTGCAAAGCCTGTGTCACGATCTCCGTATCGGCTAGCGCCTAAGGAAATGACGGAGCTGAAAGTTCAACTGCAAGAGTTGTTGGAGCAAGGGTATGTGCGCGCGAGTTCTTTGCCTTGGAGCGCCCCGGTCCTCTTTGTTAAGAAGAAGGACGGAAGCTTGAGGCTATGTATTGATTATCGGGAGCTAAACAAGCTAACTGAGAAGAACAAGTACCCGATCCCTCGGATTGATGATCTCTTCGATCAGTTAGTCGGGTCGACGGTGTACTCGAAGTTGGATCTCAAGGCTGGGTACTATCAGCTACGAATAAGGGAGAGTGATATCCCGAAGACAGCGTTTAGTACGAGATACGGGCATTATGAGTTTACGGTCATGCCATTTGGGCTGACTAATGCGCCGTCAGTGTTCATAGATTTGATGAACAGGACGTTCAGGGAGTACTTGGACCATTTCGTGATCGTCTTCATCGACGATATTTTGGTGTACTCGCAAAGTGAGGAAGATCACTTCAAGCATCTTCATTTGGTGTTGGAGACGCTAAGGAGAAATCAGTTGTATGCCAAGTTCTCGAAGTGCGAGTTTTGGCTATCCTCAGTAGCGTTCCTCGGGCATATAGTGAGTGGAGAGGGTATTGCTGTGGATCCGGCGAAGATTGTTGTGATACGGGAGTGGCCTGAGCTTGCTACGGTAGCAGAAGTCCGGAGCTTTTTGGGGCTTGCCGGCTATTATAGGCGCTTCGTAGAGAACTTCTCGCGGATAGCGTTACCTCTCACTACTTTGACGAGGAAGGAGCATAAGTTCGTTTGGACGCCGGAGTGCGCGCGAGCTTTTGAGGAGTTGAAGTGTCGGTTGACCACGGCGCCTGTGCTGAGTTCGTCATGTGGGACCGAAGGCTATGAGATATATAGCGATGCTTCGGGCAGCGGTTTGGGTTGCGTGCTACTGCAGCACGGAAGTGTGATAGCTTATGGCTCGAGACAGCTAAAAGTGCACGAGAGGAATTATCCGGTCCATGACTTGGAGTTAGCGGCCGTGATTTTTGCCTTGAAGCTGTGGAGACACTATTTGTACGGTGTGAAGATTGATATCTACACCGATCACAAGAGCCTAAAGTATCTAATTGATCAGAAGGATCTGAATATGCGGCAGCGTAGGTGGATGGAGTTCCTGGGGGACTATACATTCAAGATCCACTACGTGCCTGGCAAAGGGAATGCGGTTGCGGACGCGTTGAGTCGCCGAGCCCCAGCTCAAGCCAATTGGCTATCGGTGCACGATGAGCGGTTGGTGCGGGAGTTGGAGGCGTTGGAGATTGTTTGTGTGGACAGACAATCAAGTGCTGAAGCAGTTCTGAATTGGACTGAAGTCCAATATGACCTGGCTGATCGGATTCGGCAGGCTTTGGATATGGATGCTCATATGAAGCAGTTCATGATAGAGGCTCTGGATGGGTCAAATTCCCAATTCGTCGTGGAGGACGGATTGCTTTGGAAAGACGATCGATTGTGCGTCCCAAGTGTGGGCAATTTACGGGTGGAGTTGTTGTACGAGGCACACCATACCAAGTACTCGATTCACCCGGGGAGCACAAAGATGTACCGTGATGTGAAGAAACTGTTTTGGTGGCCGGGTTTAAAGAAGGATGTGGCGCTATACATGGCGAAGTGCCAAACTTGCGCCTTGGTAAAGGCGGAGTGCCAAAAGCCGGGAGGATTTCTTAAGTCCTTGTCTATTCCGGAGTGGAAATTTGACGACATCTCTATGGACTTTGTGCACGGTTTGCCAAGGTCGCAAAAGGGAAACGACGCCATTTGGGTGGTTGTTGATCGATTAACGAAGGTGTCGCATTTTATTCCGCATAGGAAGGATGATCCGGTGGAGAAGCTGGCAAAGCTTTATATGGATAACATAGTACGGCTTCATGGTGTGCCCCGCAGCATCGTGAGTGACCGAGATGGGCGGTTCACGTCCAATGATTGGAGGCTGGTGCAGCAAATGTTGGGAACAAAGCTGAAGTTTAGCACAGCCTTCCATCCACAGACGGATGGGCAGACCGAGAGGGTTAATAGAACCATGGAAGACATGCTTTGCATGTGTGTCTTGGATTTTGGAAAGCAATGGGAAGACCACCTTTATTTGGTGGAGTTCGCATACAACAACAGCTACCAAGCAAGTATTCAGATGGCGTCTTTCGATGCCCTATATGGTAGAAGATGTCGCACGCCGTTGTCTTGGATAGAAACGGGTGAGTCAAAGTTGTATAAACGATCGGAAGTAGAGGGTGCTACTTCTTTGGTGAGAACCATTCGGGAGAGGTTGCTTATCGCTCAGGACCGGCAAGCAAAGTACTATAATGCCAAGCACAGGAACGTGGAGTTCGCTGTGGGCGATTATGTATACTTGAAGATCAAGCCGTTCAAGGGTGTCTCGCGGGTGCGGCGATTGAAAAAGCTAAGCCCAAGATATCTTGGACCATTTGAGGTTCTGGAGCGAGTTGGGGAAGCGGCCTATCGGCTGAAGCTTTCAGTGGAGCTAAGTGGTTTACATGATGTATTCCATATTTCGGTGCTTCGGAAGGCGGTGCAAGAGCCTACGCAAGTGATCGCGGTTGATCAAGTACCGGTGGATAGTGGGCTAACGACAACGGTCAAGCCCGTGTGGATTGAGGACTCGGAGGTCAAGCGGCTACGCAATAAAGAGATCAGGATGGTCAAAGTCCGGTGGGACAATTGCGGTCGTGAGGAGCTCTCTTGGGAGAGAGAGCAGACTATGCTTGACGAGTATCCGGAGTTGTTCCGCTCAGGTACAAATTTTGGTTTTGTACATGTCTTTCCTTTATGTAATTTCGTGGGCGAAGTTCTTTTAAGAGGGGGAGAGTTGTAACGCCCCGAAACTCAAAGGAGCAAAAGGGGGACGTTTTGGGTCAGTTTAGGTTCTGGCAGCTGGCACACGGCCTGGGACACGGGCGTGTCCCAGGGCGTGTCAAGCCGTGTCGACACTTAGCCGCGAAGTCATCGAGTTTGACTCGACGATTCGTCGGGAGGGGGCACACGGCCTGTGACACGGGCGTGTCGCAGGGCGTGTCGACCCGTGTCGACACTTAGCCGTGAGTCGTCGAGTTGTACTCGACGATTCGTCGAGAATGGGCACACGGCCAGCGACACGGGCGTGTCGCAGGGCGTGTCGACCCGTGTCGACGATCGTCCCGGGGAGTCGTCGAGATTCACTCGACGATCGTCGAGACAAGGCACACGGCCTAGGACACGGGCGTGTCCAAGGCCGTATCATCAAGTCGTCGATCATCCCTCGACGAAATGTCCCGTGTACATGGCCTGGGGTCCAGGCATGTCAAGGTGACACGGGTCAGGACACGGGCGTGTCCTAGAACCCGTGCAGTGCTCGGGTTGAAAATGGGGAAAAATCATGGGGTACACGGCCGGCTACATGGTCGTGTGAAGTGGAACACGGGCGTGTCAGCTCGAACACGGGCGTGTTCGATACCCGTGTGAGGTTCCTTGAGATTCGATTTTGACGGCGAATGCGGCATACGGCCCTGGACACGGGCGTGTGCCAGGCCGTGTTCGGTCCAGATTGGGCATTTCAGCCCCGAATCAAAGCCGTTCGTTTCCTTGTTTTGAGATCCAACGGTTGGGGGATGTTCCTGAAGGGATATACCTGTGGGTTGACTTAGAAATCCATCACTTTTCTTCACTTGTTCTCTTTCTAAGTCCTTGGAGAGAGAGGAGAGCTAAGGGAAGAAGAAGGAGCTAGATCCGCCATTGGAGGAGCTTCGGAGCTCCGAATCGCAAGCCGACTCCGGATCCACGGAGGCAACGCTAGTGCGGTGATTTCTATCCGATTACTTTTCGATGGCGCCAAAGAGGAACTCAAGGGTAACGATCCTCATCTTGAGCACGAATAGCTCTCTTTCTTAGCATAGGAAGCCCGCTCTCGCGAGTTTGCGGAGAGTTGGAGGCGTTCCTTCGGGTAGATATGTAAAGTCGCCGTTGTTTAGAGTCCGTATGCGAGAACGGACGTAGGCATGATGTGTGAAACCTACCCGGACATGTTAGTCTGGATCGGTGATGTTGCATTACATAAGGCCGGAGAAGACTCCGTGCTATTGGTTGTTTTTCGGGTTTTCTACGCGGTAGATTGCAGCAGGGAGCCTTGGGGACTAACCCAAAGGTGCACCCGGAAAACTGGGCGGATACGAGATCTTGCCAACTTGGTGGCTTGAGAGCCAACTTGAACATAACGGGGTTATGTGACTTGTGATGGAAATGGGTCTCGGTGGAAGTTTGACCCGCGCAAATGGCTTAAATTGCCGTTGCGATGTGAGCACGGGTTGGATTGAACCGTACCCGTTCTATGTCGTTCGGTTAAAGAGACCTAAAGGCACGTGACACTTACCGTTGGCATAGAGTAGGGTCTTCGGCGGTCAATGGCTTAAATTGTCGTGACCCAGGCCAGGAAGACAAATAGCTCATAGGTTTGGCCGTCTAAGTGGCGGTGGTGAGTCCGGAATGTTAATGGCTTTAATTGACGTGACATCGACCGGTTCACCGAGAATGTGCCCTGAGTGCACGGGGCGTGTGGCCGTACGAGCCAACGTCTGTGATGACATGGCTATGGTTATTTATATGGCTCGCTTATGCTAATGAAATGCAGGGAAGGAGCATCGCCGCCCCGAGTTGGGGGCGGGATCGTTATAATTTGGTCAGCATTGCTGACCGTTGCCTTGTTTTGCCACCGTGCGGTGGTTTGTTGCTTGCAGGTGCAGCTGGACCAAGCGGTCAATAGCGGGCTAAAGCCCTTTTTGCGAAGCCGGCCCTCGAAGGCCCAAATGGAAATGTTTATTGCTTTATTCATGTATGACCGGCCTGCGTGCCGTGGTTTGTAAAACATGTAATATTCAAGTGAAACATTTTGTAAGGCCTTAAGGCATGTTTTGAGTATTTTGTAATAACATTCCTGTTTTGTACTAGTGGACATTCGTGCTCTAATGCTGGGTTCTTTGTTTACAACTTTTATAAACTGCTTCCGCTAGAATGCTCTGTGTAGGACGTTGAGATTGGTTGGATGGTTTCCATAAGTAACCACCCGGTCTGTCTGTGGTATATGGCGTCGGGCCCCGGCCGGACCTACTGCTATATGCTATGCGACGGATAGGGGGTGTTACACTCTGAGGATTGGGCATGGGGGTCCCAGTCCTGAACCCATCGGCTGTCGGCGGACTGCTTGAGGTGCATCCGTGGCGAGAGAGGGTCGTCGCGTGCAGGCTATGGGACAGGTTGGGAATGGCCCCTTTGGGGCCTTCCCCGGGCATCGAACAATCGACTCAGAACTGGTATGGTCAAGGGGAATCTGACTGTTTAATTAAAACAAAGCATTGCGATGCTCCCTACGGATGCTCACACAATGTGATTTCTGCCCAGTGCTCTGAATGTCAAAGTAAAGAAATTCAACCAAGCGTGGGTAAACGGCGGAAGTAACTATGACTCTCTTAAGATAGCCAAATGCCTCGTCATATAATTAGTGACGTGCATGAATGGATTAACAAGATTCCCATTGTCCCTGTCTACTATCCAGCGAAACCACGGCCAAGGGAACGGGCTTGGCAGAATCAGCGGGTAAAGAAGACCCTGTTGAGCTTGACTCTAGTCCGACTTTGTGAAATGACTTGAGAGGTGTAGTGAAAGTGAGCTGTTAGATCAGAAATACTATAGCAGGGGGGGTACATAGAGTATTCTTAATTCCTAAAAAAATCTTTACAGCATTTGCTGCAATTTAAGAAGTGCAGAATAAAACTAACTAAATATAAACTGCAGTCCTAATAATCACAGCCACAACAAGAACACAAAATAAATGGGAATCCAGACAACACAAGAATTTATAGTGGTTCCCCAACCTGGGTACATCCACTATTCTACCATCCTGGTAGGAATCCACTCAAATTTTTGATCAGGTGTCTGACACCAATGAGCTTTTGATCAGGTGCTCAAAAACTAACCCAAGTCTTTTGAAAGGAGACTTGTGAACCAGAATAATTTTGAAGGAAATTAAAACCCTATATAGAGGTGGGGATGAGAGAGTGATTAAAGTCTTCTTTTCTCAATCACAATGAGAAGACTATGTGGATTCAGTGATGTTGTCAAAGCTCCCACTGAGATGTAAAAGCATTTAGGCTGGGAAGCTTTGCACAGGGTGAGTAGGCCTTCTAACTTTCAGCCTTAACCAGAAATGATCTACAGGAACTTCTTTGACAGATGGATTAGTTGTTGTCCTGTGAAGTGTCCTGGAGAGTTGAAGAAGGAAGACTCTTGATATTTGATAGATTGTTCTTCTTCTTTAAAAGTGATTATTGTTCTGGTCTAGGGCTTCTTCTGTATCAGAAATCTTGTGTAAGAAAATAAGAGCAGACTGATTGTGTTGTTGTCTCTATGTCACAGATCCTTCTCACTTTTGTATATCTGTAACTCTTAGTAAGTGTTTGTGACTGTGTCTGTTTGTTGCTGTATCAGAAAAAAAGAAGATCTCTTTTATATTTCCTAGGGAAATTGATCTTTCCAAATTTGAATCTTCTATAATCAATGCGGACGGCCTAGAGAATAAACAGCATTGAATTATTTCCCCAACTGTCCCATGGAAAATGGCAGGCAATAATCCTGGAGAATACCATAATCAATGCTCTTCTAACGGTTATATTCAGAGAATATTAGAGCACTTATTACTCAGGAATTATTGCAGTAAGAAGGGGACAGAAGGATGGAAAATAACTAAGTCTAGATTCGTCGAACTAATAACAGAAATTGTCGAGCTGAGTTCACAGTTCGTCGAGCTGAGTTGCTGAGTTCGTCGACAAGATGACTTCTGTTTGTCGAGCTGAGTTCCAAGATCGTCAAGCTACAATAGAAAATTGCATTATCCAGACTTGCTTATTTTGTGTCTCAAGTTCGTCGAGCTGAGATTGTAACTTCTTCGACTGGAGATGATTCTGGACTTGGAATAATTTCAGATGCTTCTGGATGAAAGTGTTGAAGTGAAGTATCCAGAATTCATCGACCTAAGAATTTGTTTCGTCGAGCTGAGGACCACTAACTGCTACTGGATAACTCTAGCTATTGTGATCAAAGTTCGTCGAGCTGAGAATCCTGAGTTCGTCGACTGGAGATGATTCTGAACTTAGAAAAATTGAGAAGCTTCTGGTTGAAGTAAAGAATCCAGAAATCGTCGACCAGAGAACTAAGTTCGTTGACCTGAGTCTAGAGAACAACTAAACTTGGAATGCTGAAGGTTTAGTCCAAAGATCATCGACCTGAGAATGAAATTTTTCGAGCTCAGCTCAGAGAATTTTTCTCTATGATCGTCGAGCTGAGCATGACTATCGTCGATCTGAGTTCGACGAAAGTCGAACTCATTTTACTTAGTCTCTAGAAAATCTCTAAGTCTTTGAGTCTCTGGCAGTCTGATGATGATTAGTCCATGTGTTATTGATTCTAAGGACTTGGACTAGACTCTAGGACACAACCATGATCCTGGCTATACATTGTGGGTCATATGATCCTAACTTAGTGAACCTAGCACAAATCTTACTAGGGATCCAACAATCTCCCCCTATTTAGGTGAGGTCACTAATTACAGACTCAAATCAAACTGAAAATAAACAAAGCAGAAAAAGTATATATCTGGCAGAGATCAATAACACATGCAGCAGATATATATATATACATAAGCTTTATTCAGAATATAGAGAAGTTATAGATAATTGTAGAAAATAAAAGAGTTCAAAATTTACTTCTTCTGTTTCTTTTCCTTTGGCATTTCTTCCTTGCTCTTCTCTCCAGGATTTGTAAACACAATCTATCTGTTTGGATCTGAAGCTTGCACTTTTGTCATGGTCATATCAGCAGCCCCTATAATCTTCAAAGATGTGGCTCTGGGGATAACTGCTTCTGGGTACAACTTCATGTAGTCATCTACATTGAAAAATTTGTTTGTTTTCTCAAATCTGTTAAGTTACACTTTCCTGTACTTTGACATTGTTGAATATTCAGAAGGATCCTTTCCTTCAGCTTTGGCTTTGTTAATCATAGAAAGGCCTACTAGTTCCTAGAACCTGGCTATTCTAGCAGTAGTAGCTGTTTCTGGATCTTCAAAAGGAACAGGAGGAGAAGATGGTCTTTTTGAACTTTCAGCTTTCTGATCTGCAGAGAATGTTTGCTGTTGTGGTTGATGTTGTTGTTGTTGCTGCTTGCCTGAAGAGTAATGCCTATGCTGGCTGCTTTTAGAAGAAGATTTCCCTTGATGTCTCTGATATGTTTGGAATTGGGTAGATCTTTGGTAAGTTGTGCCTGAAGCACCTGCAGTTGGAGGAGGAGGAGGAGGAGGATCTTTTCTGTATTTCTGAGATGGAGGAGGAGAGTATCTTCTGCTTCTCTTCCTTTCTTTCTGTTGATTTTTAGATAACCACATCCAAGTTGGAATCCCTTTATATGGAGTTATCTTTTGGAGAATATAGTAAGGAGTGTCATTGTTTGGATTTGGCTTTGGAGCAAGAGGAGGAGCTTTTCTTTTCTTGGAAACTGGCTTCCACTTGGGCTCATCATCAGAGTCATCATCCTCATCCTCCTCATCATCATCAGATCTCTGAGGGTTATCATATAAATCATTTAAATCTTTTAGAGCCTCAGCAGAAATGATAGGCTTTTCAGGTAGAGATGGAGCTGGAGCAGGAACTTCAACAAGAGCTGGAGGAGAAGCCACAGGAGAAGCTGGAGAGCTGATTCTGATAGTGCTTTCAGCAGCTGCCTTTTTCTCTTCTTCAATGTCAGCCAAGATCAAGTCATCCAGATCTGGCATTGGAAAGTCATCCATGACAAAACTAGGTGCAGAAGAAATTGCTGGAGAAGATGGAATGACTATTGGTTCTGGAACAACAAAGCTGTCACTAAGTTGCTTAGCAACTTTTGGACTAATAGGAGAAGTATAGGGCACAATAGCCAAGGATGGCTTAGTATACTCTGCTGGAGGAAATCTCAAATATGCAGTATCAAAAATGCTCAACAAATTAACTATATCTACTGTGAGATTTAAGATAAAATCACCAACAGTAATAATGTCCTCATTAACTGACTCTTCTATGTCCATGTCAGTATCAATAAAATTAATGAAATCAAGTAAATCTCAACTGTTGCTGCCTCTGCATCACTGAGCACTCAGATCTCCCCCTGCCTGGTTTCAGTGGTAACAGCCAGAATAAGAAGAAGAAAATAGGGTAGAGATGGAAAGAACAAAAATGGCCTCTGCTATTCTAGATGGTGGAGGAGTCCAGTGTTGGAGTGGCTCAACATGAATTCTCTCATTGGGGGATTGGGGTGATTGAGGTGGAGTAGGTTGATGGTATTCACACAGTAATGTAGTTGTAGTAGAAATAGGAATGTGAACACACCCTAGGGTCAGGATCAATGTCTCTACCAATTTCTGAAATCTTCTGAATCTAAGGGTTAGAAGCTCTGCCCTCAAGACCAAGAATCAGTTTGAGACTAAGTGTCGAGCTCAGCACGACGCCAACTCCAATCGACGATCGTCCAGCTTCAAGACGTCGAACTCCATTCGACGATCGCTGAGCTCAGTCGAACTCCATTCGACGATCTGCGAGCTCACATTTCTCAGTATTGGATCTGTCAGTGACGATCTTTGAAATCACGATCTGTATTTGCTGGCTCAGATCAACTTTCAACGTTTTCTGAAGTTAAAGGATTTTTCCTAGATCAGTTAAGGAGTTATTCAGCAATTAATTCAGAAGATAGCAGGACAAGTTTCAAGGGATTATCAAGGAATGTTTCTTTGGACTCCTCCAGAACATTTGCAATTAAGGATGCAGCAGGAACGGCTATTCACAGAGGATGTTTTTCTATTCAGTACTAGAGAATAAAAGACAAGATTTTTTGAATCACCATCACTGAGCACTCAGAACACATAGTCTTCTCTCAGCACACATCCAAGGAGATCTTTGAGAAAGAGAAGACTCCAGACACCTCATTTCAGCTGTTGCTGAAATCATCATTTGCTGGATCAACTTCTGAAGTCCTATCACCCTCAGCAAAGCTTCTTTTCCTGAACATCTCAGGGACTCAGGGGGAGCTTTGACTCAAATCCACATAGTCTTCTCAGCTGCTTTGAGAAAGAGAAGACTTCCATAAATCTCTCATCCCCATCTCTGTAAAGGGTTTCTCAAACTCCCTTCAAAAGTTTGAGTTTGGTTTTTGAGCACCTTGTCAAAAGCTCATTGGTGGCAAGACACCTGATCAAAAAAATCTGATTTGGTTTTTGAGCACCTTATCAAAAGCTCATTGGTGCCCAGGACACCTGATCAACTCATCCTGCAGTGGATTCCTACCTAGGGTGGTAGAAGAGTGGATTTACCCAAGTTTAGGGGAACCACTATAGCTCCTTGTGTCATCTGGATTGCTTCTCTTTATCTCTTGTTTCCGGCTGTGATTGTTTTGTGATTAGTTTAGATTTGTGATTAATTTATGTTGTAGGTTATTCTGTGATTAGATTTAATAATTACTTCCATGTTCACTCAGATTACAACAATTGTTGTAAAAAGTTTTCAAGCACCATATACTCTATTCACCCCCCCCCCCCCTCTAGAGTATATCAGATTTAGCTGCACTTTCAATTGGTATCAAAGCGAGGTTGGTTAAACATACCACACCTTGGTGGTTGTACAGGCTAACACCTGAACCCAAAGATTCCTAGTTAGATCTGTTTTCTTTTGAGTTTATTATTAGATTTTGTTTTCACAAATCATGGCCTAAAACAAAGATTATGCTAGCACCAGACCTCCAGTGTGCAATCTATCCAAGTTTGCACTTTGGAAAGCAAGGATCAGATTATACATGAATTCTATTGACGAGGATATTTTTAACTCTGTTTTGATAGTTTGTCCAAGACCTCCGGAGAACTCAAGTACAAATGCTGTTCCACCTCCATCAAGAACAGATGCTGACATCAAGAAATGGAAGGTAGCTGATGTCAGGGCTATGAACATCTTAGCCCAGACCATGTCTGATGATATCTTTCAAAAGGTGGCTGAATGCAATTCGGCAAAGGAAATCTGGGATAAACTCTTTGAAATAGTCTCAGGCTCAGCTGATGAGAGAAAGGACAGGAGATCCCACCTCATATCTCAATATGAGAATTTCAAGAAGGGAGAAGCTGAATCAGTTGGAGACATGCACAATAGACTTAGTCTGATAGTCAGTGAACGCAGGACCTTGGATAAAGAGATCTCACTAACTGAACTCAATGACAAAATTCTAATGTGCTTCCCTAGCACTTGGGATTCAAGAATCTGGCCAATCAAGGATGCCAGAAGTTTGAATGAGATCACCACAGAAGCTCTATTGGGTAAGCTCAAATCTTATAAGCTACTCATTAAGAATAGAGAAGAAGAACAGAAGGCTGCCTCACCAGCCATAAGAAAAGAGAAGACAATAGCCTTCAAGGCAACTGAAGATCAGCATGAAGATAAAGTCACATGCAATGATGAACTGCTCAGTCTGTTGGCCAAAAGATTTTACAAGATGGCCAGAAAGGACTTCAGAAGGAGATCATACAAGGAGCATGATAAGCCAAGGTGTTGGGTACATTGGTTAAATGTACCTGATTTGAAGAAGCCTCACCCAACTCAATGATATACATCATAATGTATTTGATGTATTTTGAGTTACATGTGCAGGTTAAGTATTTGTAGGAAATGATGAAAAAGATTCTAAGTCCATGTGTCGACACCCAGAGGGAAAGTGTCGACACTGAAGAAGACTTGTGTCGACACCCAGGCAAGCAGTGTCGACACTTGGAGTCATTGTGTCGACACCTGGGATGCAGAGTCGACACCAGACACAAAGTGTCGACACAAGGAGCTGTGTCGACACCCAATGAAGAAAAGTGCAGACAGAAAGTGTCGACACAAGGAGCAGTGTCGACACCTTAAAGAACTGTGTCTACACCAGAAAGTGTAGACACTTGGAGCAGTGTCGACACTCAGCAAAAGTCTGCAGAAACAAAGTATAAGTGTCGACACCCAGAACAATGTGTCGACACTCAATAGAAGAGTCAGCACTTGAAGTAAGTGTCGACACTCAGAACAATGTGTCGACATTCAACAGAAGAGTCAACACATGAAGTAAGTGTCGACACCTAGAACAATGTGTCGACACTCAGCTAAAGACTCTACACTTGAAGAAAGTGTCGACACGTGGAGCTGTGTCGACACTTAGCAAAGAACAGCAAGATCGTCAAATTATTCTAAGTACAAGTGTCGACACTAAGGGAATGTGTCGACACTCAGCTAAAGTCTCAACAGAAGAATCAAGTGTCGACACAAGGAGCTGTGTCGACACACAGCAAGTATCAACATAGAAGACTATGTGTCGACACCAAGAAGCAGTGTCGACACTTAACAGATTCAACACAAGAAGTTGTGTCGACACAAAGGAGATGTGTCGACACTTAGAAGAATTCAGCAAAAGATAGAAGATCAAGTACTTGTGTCGACACTCAATTTCAGTGTCGACACATGCAGAAGAATCTGTGTCGAGACATAGTATCTACAACACAAGGAGTTGTGTCGACACCTTGTAGACTTGTGTCGACACTTACACAACTTGTGTCGACACTTGTTCTATAAGTGTCGACACTTAAAGACAGAAAGTCTCGACACTTTCAGACAGTTAGAGAACTTTCAAGAATTAACTGGATGACTTGACAGCTGCCGTTCCAGCCGGTCTACAGCACCTGTCAAAGATGTCAGAATTCAGTTATGGACCGGACCAGCCGGTTACCATGAAGAAGGCCTATAAATAGGCTCATACAGTTTACAGAAACTGTGGTTCAAATTGTTGTTCAAGTAATTGAAGAAATTCAACAAGCGGTTCACAGAGTTATTGATCAAGTATCAAGACAAGAAGATCTTGCAGTCCAAGTGCAGATCTAAGAAGTTGGAGAGAGATGGCTCCATCCAAGAAATCAGCCTCTGGAACTAGGCTGAGAAGAAGGGTTCAGATATATTTTGGATCTTAAGAAGCAGAGGTCAAGGATCAACTACAGAAGGAGACAATCTTATTCAGTTCTACTTTCAAGAAGCTTTGAAGAAAGCTAAGTCAGATTGAATCCAGCTGAGTTCTTCCAAGAACTCATCAAGAAACTCTCAACTCCCCTCTCTTATTTCTGAGTTGTTGAGTTAATATGTGTAAATCATTTTTAACTTGTAGGATCCTTTGGATCTGAGTGATTGTAAGCCTGTATTTATAAAGGCTGAGTGTAGGGCTTGAGAGCCTGAGTGTAGGAGATTGAAATCTCTGAGTGTAGGCCTTGTTGGCTGAGTGTAGGCCTTGTTGGCTGAGTGTAGGCCTTTGTGGCTGTGTGTAGGCTTTGGGATAAAGCTGAGTTTTAGGGCCTTTGGCCTGAGGTGTAGGAACCAGTTTGGGTTCTGAGACAGTGGTGAAGTTTGGCCGAATCTAGTACACTGCTAGATAGGCGAAGGGGGAAAGTGGATGTACCCAAAGCTTGGGGAACCACTATAAAACTTTGTGTCTGCTGTGATTGTGCTGTGATTGTGAATGCTTGTGTGATTGCTGTGCAAAAGTAGTATAGATTCTGTGATATAACTGATTGCTGCCATTAAAGTCTTAAAAATAATTATGTCACCTATTCACCCCCCCCCCCTCTAGGTGTTTAGGTACCATATCTTTCAAGTGGTATCAGAGGGAGGTTCCTCAAAAAGGACTAACAGTCTGAGGAGATCCTGATTGGCAGATTCAGTCTAAGTCAAATTACATCTTCAAGAAAATCAAGAACCATGGGTTCCTCTGAAAATCACAAGGAATTGGGTTCCATGAAATTGCCCATATGCAGGAAAGAGATCTTTGGGATCTGGAAGGAAAGGGTAAGGCTGTTTATGGAAGCCTCAGACCCTAGGATTTACATCACAGTCAGAGAGGGGCCTTATGTGCCCATGAAGATATCAGTTCTAGGTGCAAATCAGAGAACTCCAAAGGATTTCTCTGAAATGACTAAGGATGAGATTGTCCTAGCCACCATGGACA
This sequence comes from Platanthera guangdongensis, assembly GCA_039583875.1. Lineage (NCBI taxonomy): Eukaryota > Viridiplantae > Streptophyta > Magnoliopsida > Asparagales > Orchidaceae > Platanthera > Platanthera guangdongensis. The sequence continues at coordinate 46,469,082 of CM077159.1, read as the reverse complement.
AGAGGGCACAAAACATTATAGTGAGTGCCATAGATGATGCAACATTTCAGAATCTTATACACTGTAAGACAGCCAAAGAGATGTGGGACACTCTTATTGTGTATATGGAAGGTTCTGAAGAAGTTAGACAAGATAGAAAATCCTTGCTAAATCAAGAGTATGAGAGTTTTAGACAAGGAAAGGGTGATAGCATAACTGAGTGCTATAAGAAGTTCTACAGAATAGTGAATGAACTCATGTCTTATGGAAGAGAGTTCAGCAATTATGAACTAAATGACAAGTTCCTAAGGTCCCTAACTAAAGATTGGGACACAAAGATCTGTGTCATTAGAGAAATGGCTAAGTTGGGAGAAATTCCTCCACCTACACTGTTTGGCAAGTTATTGTCTTATGAAATGCAATTGACAGTGAGGAAAGAGGAAGAGAAATCAACAAGAACTGAACACAAGGAAAGATCAGTAACCTTCAAGACAGAAGCCTCCAGAAAGTGCAGGAATAAGTCATCAACTCCACCTCCAAAGGTAGTTGAATCAGAGTCAGATGAGTCAGTCAGCACAAAATCTGAAAGCAGTGAAAGTGATGAAAACTTTGCTGCCTTCACTAGACACTTTCAGAAATTCTTGAAGAAGAAACAGTGGAGGACAAGACCCTCTACTTCACAAGGAAAAGAAGACTTCTATCAGAACAAAAAGTCTTTAAAGAAAGACAGGAAGAGGACAAAATCTAGCAAGGCAACTAGTTCAAAGATAGTATGTTATTGCTACAATAGACAAGGCCATGTTATTGCAGATTGTCCTGAAAAGAGAAAGGAGTCTAGTGATAGGAAGAAGACTCATCTCAAAGGCAAGAAAGAGAAGTCTTTTGTTGCCAAGAAGGAGAAGACTCTATCAGATATCTCTTCTTCAGAAACTGAGTCTGATGCTGAGGCATACATAGGACTGTTTGCTGAAGAAGAAGAATTCATGCAGATTATGGAGTCTATATATGAACAAGAAGACTGTCAGTGCCAAGGACTGATGGCATTGACTGAGAGTGACAAAATCCTGGAGTAGCCAGGACCCAGTAAGGTACAAAGTTCAATTTTAAGTTCAGTTTCTTGTTCTAGTACAGAATCAGATTCATCATCATCTAGTGATGAGAGTGTATCTGAGTCTGAGGGAGATATTCATCAGCTCATAGATGAATATAAAGTGATGTTGCAAGCTTACAAGAAAAGCAAGTCCCTAGCCAAAAGTCAGGCAAAGGAAATTGTTGATCTTAAAGCTGCTGCAACAGATTCTGAGAAGCTATTTGATCAAAAGCTTAATGAGATAGTCAGGCTGAAACACATAACAGTGATTTAGATGGGGACTATCACCTTTAAGAATGATCAAATCAAGAGTTTGGAGATCAATCTTCAGAAAGAGAGAGAGCTTGTTGCTAGGTTTTCTAAACCTAAGTCAGTGTTACCCATAATTGATGAATTTGTTCATCACAAGGGTAAAGCTGGACTGGGCTTTACTAGACCTGCAAGGACTGAGCAGTCCAAGCCCAAGTCCAAGGGCAAAGCCCCAACATTCAACAAGTCTGCTATAGATAAGACAGCAAAGACAGTACCTAAGCAAAGGTACAATAAGTTTGAATGTTGGTGTTGTGGCAAAGTTGTCCTTTTTGCAATGGACTGTTGGCACAATGCTAGTGCCAAAGTGAGTACCAAACTACCTGTTGGAAAGCCAGTAGGTAGCTTTGTCAGATTGCAAACTAACAAGTACCAAGGACCCAAGAATTCTTTGGGTTCTAAGGTTCATTAATCTGTTTTGCAGGTAAGTCCAAGTGGCCATACCCCAACATGGTACTTGGACAGTGGATGTTCCAGATATATGACTGGAACTAGAAGATTACTAAGGGACTACATTCCAATAAAAGATGCTCCAAAAGTCACCTTTGGTGGTTCTGAAAAAGGAATCATCAAAGGGTTTGGTAACATTTCTATCAACTTAGTTACCATTACTCAAGTGGCTTATGTTAAAGGGTTGAAACATAACCTAATAAGTATAAGTCAATTAAGTGATGTAGGGTATGACATATCATTTGTTAAAAATGGTTGTCATATCAAGAGGTCAAGTGATCAAGAGATCATTTTGACAGGTTATAGGAAAAGGAATGTCTATTGCTTAGACATTATGATTGAGAACAATGGTTCTCCAGTGTGTCTTGTAGCTGATGAGACAGTCTCTCATTGTGTCAAATGGCACAAGAGACTTGCCCATCTTAACTACAAGACTCTTAGCAAACTCTTTAGCAAAGAGTTAGTGAGGAATGGTCCTCAAGTTAAGTGTGTTAAAGATGGTATTTGCTCAGCTTGTCAAAAGGGCAAGCAGACTAAATCCACCTTTAGAAGCATAGAAAACAAAGATGCTGTGAGGTGTTTATACCTCTTGCATATGGATCTCTTTGGTCCAATGCCAGTTCACAGCTTAGGTAGGAAGGTCTATACCCTTGTAGTTGTAGATAACTACTCAAGGTTTTCCTGGGTGTTCTTCTTAAGACAGAAATCTGAAACAGCTAGTGTCTTCTATAGCTTTGTCAAGCAAATTCAGAATGAACTAAATAGTATAGTGGTCAAGATAAGAAGTGACCATGGCACTGAATTTCAGTCTGAAAACATAACAAAACTATGTGAAGAATTTGGGATATTTCAAGAATTCTCTTCACCTAGAACACCTCAGCAAAATGGCATTGCTGAGGGGAAGAATAGGACCTTGATAGAGGCTGGTAGGACCCTATTAAGTGATACATCACTGCCAGAATATTTCTGGGCTGAAGCAGTTAATACTGCATGTCATGTTATAAATAGGGATACCATCACTAAAAGGCTCAACAAGACCCCCTATGAAGTTGTGAAAGGCAGGAAACCAAACCTATCCTACTTTAGGATCTTTGGTTGCAAATGCTTCATACTTAACAATGGAAAGTCTTACTTGACTAAGTTTGCTGCCAAGTCCCAAGAGGGAATTTTTATTGGGTACAGCAATAACAGTAAGGCTTATAGAGTCTACAACTTGACTACATAAGTTGTAGAAGAATCTGTGCATGTAGTTTTTGATGAGACTAAACTTATTAATAATGAGTTGTCTAGTAGTGTATGCAGCCCCACAGGTTTAACAAAGAAGATGGACAAGCTTACAATAGAAGAAGTACCTACTGCAAGACAGCAAGTAGAAGACAGTGGCTGTTGTCCAGGGGGAGAACTACATGTACCAATTGCTGATGAAGTTCAAGGTATACAACATGATGGAGATGCTGAAGAGGTTCAACCAGAAGTTAGGATGCCTCCAGCCAACAGGCATCTTAGAGATCATCCAATAGAGCAGATTATTGGAGATCCAAGACAAGGAGTACAAACCAGGAGCAGAAACATGAATGCAGCAATCTACTCCAGTTTTCTGTCTCAAGTTAAACCTAAGAAGTTTGAAGAAGCCATACTAGATCCACAATGGACTGAAGCAATGCAAGAAGAGCTTAATCAGTTCAAGAGGTGCAAGGTTTGGGAACTTGTTCCTAAACCTAAAGACCACAATATAGTAGGAACCAAGTGGATCTACAGGAATAAGATGGATGAACAAGGGGTCATCATTAAGAATAAAGTAAGACTGGTTGCTAAAGGATATAGGCAAGAAGAAAGTATTAACTTTGATCAAACCTTTGCTCCAGTAGCCAGACTGGAAGCCATAAGGATGTTTCTTGCCTATGCAACCTATCAAGGATTCAAGGTTTACCAAATGGATGTCAAGTCAGCATTCCTGAATGGTAATCTTAAGGAAGAAGTCTATGTGGAATAGCCTTCAGGTTTTGTTGATCCAACTCTACCTCATCATGTCTATAGACTTAGGAAAGCTTTATATGGGTTAAAGCAAGCCCCTAGGGCTTAGTATGAAACCCTATCTAGTTTCCTCATTGAGAACAAGTTCTCAAGGGGGAAAATAGATAAGACTTTATTCCTTAGGGAATCTAGAGGCAAAGTTATACTAGTCCAAATATATGTAGATGACATTATATTTGGGTCTACTGAAAGCAGCCTTTGCAAAAAGTTTGCAAAACTTAAACAAGGTCAATTTGAAATGAGTAGTATGGGAGAGCTGAAGTTTTTCTTGGGTCTCCAAGTTAAACAGACTGAGAGTGGTTTATCCATATGTCAGTCCAAGTTCACCCTAGAACTCATAAGGAAGTATGGTATGGATTCATCCAGTACCATGAAGACTCCTATAGGGTCAAGTATGTCTCTGAGCAAGGATGATGCAGGGAAACCTGTAGATGAAACCTTGTATAGAGGGATAGTTGGCTCCCTATTATACTTGACTGCTAGTAGACCAGATATCATGTATGCTACATGTGTCTGTGCAAGGTATCAAGCCTGCCCTAAAGAGTCTCATTTGACAGCAGTCAAAAGAATATTGAGATATCTAAAGGGCACTCCCTATCTAGGCCTCTGGTACCCTAGGAATGGAGATTTTGAACTAACAGGTTATTCAGATGCAGACTTTGCAGGATGCAAAGAAGATAGAAAAAGCACTACTGGAACCTGTCAATTCCTAGGTGGGAGACTAATTTCATGGAGTAGCAAAAAGCAAACCAGTGTGGCTATCTCCACTGCAGAGTCAGAGTATGTGGCTGCAGGAAGTTGCTGTGCTCAACTTCTGTGGATACAACATCAGCTAGAGGACTATGGACTTCAGGTAAGTAGAACTCCACTCTTCTGTGATTCTACAAGTGCTATTTCAATAGCTAATAACCCTGTATCCCATAGTAGAACAAATTATATTGAAATTAAATATCATTTTCTTAGGGAGCATGTAAAAAGAGAAGATATTTTATTAGAATATGTTAAAACTGATAATCAAGTAGCTGATATGTATATTAAGCCCCTAGAAGAAGCTAAGTTCAATAGATTTAAAATTGAACTAGGAATGATAAACTTAGAGTAAGTTTACAGAATTGAAATTGGCTAAGTAAAAAGGTGTCGACACATAGACAAGTCTATGTCGACACAGAATAGTGGTGTCGACACTTCAGGAAAAATGTGTCGACACATCTAGGAAGTTGGTGTCGACACTTCAGAATATTAGTGTCGACACATGTCAAGTAGGTGTCGACACATCCAATGTGGTGTCGACACTTAAGTTTTACTCAGAATTTTCTAAGTAAAGTCTCGACTATGTGTCGAGTTATGTGGTGTCGACACATAAACAAGTGTCGACACATAAAATCTGTTGACTAAACTTGTGTCGACACATATGTGTCGAGACATTATAAGTCAGTGTCGACACTTATTGTCAGTGTCGACACATTTTAAGTTAGTTGTCCCGCATGTTCATCTTCAAAATCAGAAAGGTATAAATAGGGTTTTGTCTTTGTTTGTCGACACGCTTTCAAAGTTTCGAGACCAAACTTCAGTGTCGACACCTCTCTTCTCTCAAGACAAATTCTACAAACCCTAATGGTGCCTAAGCTAGAGGAGAACGTCAACGAAGGATATGAGCTGGTACGCGGCGCTTTCGAAGATGCTGATCCAGAAATCAAGTCTGTCGTAACCCTAGTAGCTGATTCAGGGTTAGAATATCTAGTTTCTGAACCGACAAAAATCTGGAAGAAAGAGGTACTTAAATTCCTAAATGGAGCAAAGGTGGATGAATCTGGATACAAGATCAAATCCAGAGTTCATGGAACAAGGGTTAAGGTATCACCAAAGAGTCTGAGGAAGATTCTACAGCTTCCAAGAACTCAAGAGCAAGATGAAGTTACTGCATCAAAGACCAGGGAAGCTCTAACCTGGTGTGGACTTGATTCCAAGATGAAGATAGGTTCTATTTTCAACAGGAAAGGCATGAACAATCAAGGAAAATTCCTCTCTGAGATTGTTGGAAAGGTACTACTCAGTAAGTCAGGAGGGCATGACAGAGTGTCTGCCTATATGTTTGGAATAATGACAAGGATTATCTTCTCTCTAAAAACTGACTGGTCTATGATAGTCTTTGAGTAGATTAAGGAAAGCTTGAAAAAGCCCAACCTGGGCAGAATTATAAGTCTATACCTAGCTGGTGCCATACCAAAGGTAATGCAACAAGCTGCAGGAAGCAAGATAAATCATATGAGAAGGATGGATCTGAGGATCGTTTCTAGATGGGACATGGTGTTGTCAAAGGAAATGCCAACCCCTGAGAAGACAGTTACTGAGAAAGAAATTCCTCCCAAGAAGAAAAGGAAGACTGCTCCAGTGGCACAAGAGTCCACTAGCAGTTCTGGAAGTGAAGAGCCTGTTGTCTTCTCATCTGATGAGAATATAGAAGAGCCTGCAGTGAAGTCACCTGCTCCTCAAGAGGTTGCTGAGATCCAGGGGGAGCTACCTCAAGCTAGCCCCATCCATAAGGATCAAAGCCAGGGGAGCTTCCAGTTGTAGAAGAACCCTCTACACTGGAAAGTGAACAAGCCACCAACACCATACTAGAGGTACTCACTGACCTAAATACTTTAGAATTTCTTATAGAAGATGCTGATTTGTCTGATGTTCATCAGCAAACTCAGCTGGATAGTCAAGATCCAGATGCTGTTATAAAAGACACATCTGCTGCAGCTCAGTATGTATCTGATCGAGTGGTTGAAGAGCCCAGAGTTTCTCCAGCTCATTCTCCACAAGAGTTTACAATGGAAGATTTGTTTCTAAATCTGGATCAAGAGGATTTTGATAAAGAAACTGCTGCTGAAGGAGATAATGCTACTGTTGAGGGGGAGCAGATGGAGATTCTAGAAGAGCCTATAAGGCAAGAAACTGAGAAGGCACCTGATGTGCAACCTGAGAAGCCTCCAAGCCCTAAGGAGAGGGTGGATATAGCTAGCACCTCTGCCTCAGAAGATGAGGAAGCTGAAAGGGAAAAGAAAAAGAAACTTTATATCTTCAGGAGAAGAAGCCAGAGTTACAAGAAGGCTCTCCAAACAATTGCACCACAGCCTATAATTCAACCAGCCCCAGCCATTGATTATAGTGCACTGATGGTGGCAATGCAAATCAAGTTGGATGAGCAAAGGCAGGCCATAGAGAAATATGTAGATGAAGGGCAAAAATCACTCCAATTTGATCTGGCCCAGGATATAAAATCAATCAGGTTTGAGATGAATCTTAACAAGAAGGAGATGACTGAATGCTTCCACAAAGGTGGAAATGCAGTAGTCTATCTTGCAACACACCAGGAAAAGATAAAGGCCCAAGTGGATGACATAGCATTGAAGCAAGGGTATGTTCTTGAAAATCAGCTAAGGATGAATGACAATCTTACTGCTTCCCATAATGCTATTGTCACAGAATTAAAGAACCAGGCTGCTGGACCTTCTACATCTTCTGCTACTATTAAAGCTGAATTTGATAAAGAATTCCAGGAAGAACTCTCTGCTGTTAAGACTGCTATCCAAGCCTCCCAGAAAGCCATATCTAAACAACTTCAAAAGCTCAAACCTTTCTTTAAAGATGGAGTCAGATACTTGGATAATCAAATCAGATTCCAGAAGGATGATGTCAGAGATCATATGGCTAGAGAAGTCATAAAGGGGGAGAGAGTTTTAGTCAAAGCTAGCTCTGATCATGCCAAATGGATATCTAATTCCATCAGAGCTACACTGGGCTATCCTCCACTTTGTGATGATGACAATGTTGCTGAATCTGGAATTCAACCTGCATATCTTGGAGGTGAGCAACCAGAGGTAGCTCAAGTGATCTATCCTCCACCAGATTTTGAAATGGTGCAAGCTGATATTCATCACATGTATAGCCCAACTGAAGGAAAGTCTAATGTCATTCTGGAGAAAGTGGTTCAGCCTATTTCTGAAGCCATGCAAGAGGCACTACAGAAAGAAGAAGAGACAAGGTTGTCTAAGAAGAGGTTTAGGGAACAAGCAGAATAAAGGCCAGACTTTGAACAGTGGAGCCCTACCTCTAGGAATATTATATTAACTGCCTGGAAAGCTGCCAAGGATAACATTCATGACAGGAACAAATGGTTCTCTAAAGCTGAATGGAGGAAATATGAGACCAGACAAGAGGCAATTGTTCAATATAGAAGGAAGGAAAAGATGGGAAAGCTACCTCCTACTGCCCAGGAGCCTAGCAAGTACTTTCCAAAGCCATACCATTACTTTGAGAGGCAGAAGATCAAAGCTGAAGAGCTTAAAAAGAAAGATCTAAAAGGCAAGAAGCCTGTTGATGCTGAAACTGCTGATGCTCCTGTCCAAGCTAAAGTTCAAGCTGGCAAAGGCATAGTTATTAAGGAGCCTGAAGAGCTTAAAAAGAAAGATCTAAAAGGCAAGAAGCCTGCTGATGCTGAAACTGCTGATGCTCCTGTCCAAGCCAAAGTTCAAGCTGGCAAAGGCATAGTTATTAAGGAGCCTGAACAAAAATAGATTTAGAATTTTCTTGAAGTCTATTTTGTAATCTTTTGAATGTAAAACATTTTTGTGAACTACTGAAAATGTATAAGACAGATATTAGAACAATATATGATCAATATATTTCATGTTTGTTCTGTGAATATGTCTATTTCTTATTTGTTCTGTGTTGATGTATTTGTATACATGTAAAATTGATACATGTTTATGTTTACCCTGCTGTACATAATCCTGTCTTTACATCATTTTGTAATTTAATTATGAATGGTGTATATCATTGACTAAGGGTTATGACTTCTCCAAATAGGGGGAGATTGTTGGGTACATTGGTTAAATGTACCTGATTTGAAGAAGCCTCACCCAACTCAATGATATACATCATAATGTATTTGATGTATTTTGAGTTACATGTGCAGGTTAAGTATTTGCAGGAAATGATGAAAAAGATTCTAAGTCCATGTGTCGACACCCAGAGGGAAAGTGTCGACACTGAAGAAGACTTGTGTCGACACCCAGGCAAGCAGTGTCGACACGTGGAGTCATTGTGTCGACACCTGGGATGCAGAGTCGACACCAGACACAAAGTGTCGACATAAGGAGCTGTGTCGACACCCAATGAAGAAAAGTGCAGACAGAAAGTGTCGACACAAGGAGCAGTGTCGACACCTTGAAGAACTGTGTCTACACCAGAAAGTGTCGACACTTGGAGCAGTGTCGACACTCAGCAAAAGTCTGCAGAAACAAAGTATAAGTGTCGACACCCAGAACAATGTGTCGACACTCAATAGAAGAGTCAGCACATGAAGTAAGTGTCGACACTCAGAACAATGTGTCGACACTCAACAGAAGAGTCAACACATGAAGTAAGTGTCGACACCTAGAACAATGTGTCGACACTCAGCTGAAGACTCTACACTTGAAGAAAGTGTCGACACATGGAGCTGTGTCGACACTTAGCAAAGAACAGCAAGATCGTCAAATTATTCTAAGTACAAGTGTCGACACTAAGGGAATGTGTCGACACTCAGCTGAAGTCTCAACAGAAGAATCAAGTGTCGACACAAGGAGCTGTGTCGACACTCAGCAAGTATCAACATAGAAGACTATGTGTCGACACCAAGAAGCAGTGTCGACACTTAACAGATTCAACATAAGAAGTTGTGTCGACACAAAGGAGATGTGTCGACACTTAGAAGAATTCAGCAAAAGATAGAAGATCAAGTACTTGTGTCGACACTCAATTTCAGTGTCGACACATGCAGAAGAATCTGTGTCGAGACATAGTATCTACAACACAAGGAGTTGTGTCGACACCTTGTAGACTTGTGTCGACACTTACACAACTTGTGTCGACACTTGGTCTATAGGTGTCGACACTTAAAGACAGAAAGTCTCGACACTTTCAGACAGTTAGAGAACTTTCAATAATTGACTGGATGACTTGACAGCTGTCGTTCCATCCGGTCTACAGCACCTGTCAAAGATGTCAGAATTCAGTTATGGACCGGACCAGCCGGTTACCATGAAGAAGGCCTATAAATAGGCTCATACAGTTTACAGAAACTGTGGTTCAGATTGTTGTTCAAGTATTTGAAGAAATTCAACAAGCGGTTCATAGAGTTATTGATCAAGTATCAAGACAAGAAGATCTTGCAGTCCAAGTGCAGATCTAAGAAGTTGGAGAGAGAGGGCTCCATCCAAGAAATCAGCCTCTGGAACTAGGCTGAGAAGAAGGGTTCAGATATATTCTGGATCTTAAGAAGCAGAGGTCAAGGATCAACTGCAGAAGGAGACAATCTTATTCAGTTCTACTTTCAAGAAGCTTTGAAGAAAGCTAAGTCAGATTGAATCCAGCTGAGTTCTTCCAAGAACTCATCAAGAAACTCTCAACTCCCCTCTCTTGTTTCTGAGTTGTTGAGTTAATATGTGTAAATCATTTTTAACTTGTAGGATCCTTTGGATCTGAGTGATTGTAAGCCTGTATTTATAAAGGCTGAGTATAGGGCTTGAGAGCCTGAGTGTAGGAGATTGAAATCTCTGAGTGTAGGCCTTATTGGCTGAGTGTAGGCCTTGTTGGCTGAGTGTAGGCCTTTGTGGCTGAGTGTAGGCTTTGGGATAAAGCTGAGTTGTAGGGCCTTGGGCCTGAGGTGTAGGAACCAGTTTGGGTTCTGAGACAGTGGTGAAGTTTGGCCGAATCTAGTACACTGCTAGATAGGCGAAGGGGGAAAGTGGATGTACCCAAAGCTTGGGGAACCACTATAAAACTTTGTGTCTGCTGTGATTGTGTTGTGATTGTGAATGCTTGTGTGATTGCTGTGCAAAAGTAGTATAGATTCTGTGATATAACTGATTGCTGCCATTAAAGTCTTAAAAAGAATTAGGTCACCTATTCACCCGCCCCCCCTCTAGGTGTTTAGGTACCATATCTTTCACAAGGTATGATAAGTCAATTAATAATAAGGAAATTGTCTGCTTTGGTTGCAGGAAACCAGGGCACATTATTCCTGACTGTCCAGAAAACAAAAACAAGGACAGAAGGGACAAGAAAGAAAGAAGAAAGGAGAAAGACTCCAAGAGGAATGGCAATGGCAAACCCTCCTCAAGTAAAAACAAACACACAAGAAAGGGGTTTGTTGCTGAATCCTGGAGTGAGACTGAAGAGGAGTCAGAAGCCTCATCCAGCTCCAGTGATGATGAAGATGATGCAGAAGAGAAAGAGTTCTGCATGATGGCAATCAATGCCTCTCAACATAATTCAGATGAAGAAGAGTCAGAGTCAGATTCAGAGACTCAACCTGAAGACGATCAGGTAATTAGTTCTTTTGATTTTAACTCAGAGGACTTTAAATCTGAGTTTAAAGCATTATGTTTAGACTTGCTAAAATCTGAGAAAGAAATTATCTCTCTTAGAAATCATTTATCTGAACATAATACCTTAAAGTCAGAAAACCTGAAACTCTCTCAGGAGTTGGAGTGTTGTAGGGAGCAGATAGCTTCACTGAAAGGTGAGCTATCTGAGGCCAAGAAGCTTGAAGAATCCATTAATGGGAGAAGTATCAAGCTGATGGACATCACAAGCACAGTGAACTTCAGATTTAATAGTACACTGGGCTTGGGTGCTTCATCCAGCCAACCCATAGTTCTAACAACTCCAATCAAGTTTTTTTCTGATAAAGGAAAGGGAGTTGTAGAGGTAGCTAGGAAAAATTCTGATCTGCCCAAGAAAACTAAGTCCCAGCATAAATTGTCGAACGGAGATCGACGATCGTCGAACGCAGATTGATAATCTCAAGCAAAATTGTCGAACTCAGGTCGATGATCTCAAGTTCCTGAACTCTGTCATAGTCGACTGTCGAACGGAGCTCGACAATCTGACCCAAGATCGTTGAACGCAGCTCCACGATCGTCGAACAGAGATCAGAGCTCTGGAAACTCTTTCAATGGCATATCAAAATCCAATCCTAGGGGTCCTTCATCCCAAATCTTTAACCCTTATACTGAATGGATTATACCTCCAAGGAGATATCATCCTGAAGGTTATAAGAGTCAACCTGGGATGTCTTTTATTTCAGAGTTTAAAGGTTATCAACCTAGGCCCAAGGTAAACTGGGTCAAAAATAAATGAATTATCTTATGTGCAGGTGAAGACCCATCCAACATCTAACCAGCAATGGTACTTGGATAGTGGGTGCTCTAAGCACATGACAGGAAACAAGGACAACCTCACATCCTTTAGAGCCAAGCTTGTACCCAAAGTTATCTTTGGTGATTCAAACTTTGGACAAACTAAAGGATATGGTGCAGTCCAGACTGGATCAGTAACATTCAAGAAGGTAGCTTATGTGGAAGGACTGAAGCACAACTTAATAAGCATCAGTCAGCTGTGTGATGAAGGCTACCAGGTGACCTTCAGCAAAGCATTATGCAAAATCAAGTCAGAGGACAACACAACTGTGTTGACAGGTAAAAGGAAAGGTAACATCTATCTAGTAGATTTTCTTTCAACAGATGTAGATATTTGCCTGTTCAATTCTGTTTGTAGACCAAATATTTTATGGCATAAGAGACTAGGACACCTAAACCTTAGAACTATTGCTAGGCTATCCAAGGACAACCTTGTTAGAGGACTACCTTCTGGCCCCTACAAGAAGGAAGGACTCTGCAGGGCTTGACAATTAGGCAAGCAAACTAAAAATAGTTTTAAGTCACTTAATAAGAGTGATTCACCTAGGATATTGTATCTGTTACACATGGATCTTTTTGGACCCATCACAGTACAAAGCCTAGGAGGGAAATCTTACACTTTAGTAGTTGTAGATGACTTCTCTAGATTCACTTGGGTGTTCTTTCTAAGGAAGAAGTCTGATAACTTTAAGTGTCTGACAGAGTTTCTCAAATGTATACAGATTGAGTTCAATACTCACATTGCCCTGATCAGAAGTGATCATGGGACAGAGTTTGATTCTCTTCTTATGCAAGAGTTCTGTTAGAGTGAAGGGATCAGGCATACTTTCTCAGCTCCTAGAACTCCTCAACAAAATGGGGTAGCTGAAAGGAAAAATAGAACCCTTATTGAATCTGCCACTATATTGTTGTCAGATGATCACCTTCCTCTATCCTTTTGGGCAGAGGCAGTGAACACCTCCAACTATGTGCTGAATAGAAGTTTGATACATAAACTAAAGGGAAAGACTCCCTATGAATTACTCAAAGGGAAGAAACCTAAAGTTGATTATTTTAGAGTTTTTGGTTGTATTTGCTACATACATAATAATGACAAGAAATATTTAGCAAAACTTCAAGCTAAAGCTGATGAAGGAGTGTTTCTGAGATACTCCATGATCAGCAAGGCTTATAGGGTTTATAATAAATCATCTCTAAAAATTGAAAAATTTGTTCATATATCATTTGATGAATCTAACATGTCTTTCAAGGAGAAGATCTCTTCTACCATAGAACCTTTGCAGGAACATTCTCTTGTTGAAGACTTGAACAAGTTACAGGTTACTCAAAAGGATGAAAGCAGTGAAGATGAAGAAAGTATTCAACATATTGAAGAACAACCTGAAGAGTTAGTTGTTGTACCACAAGAGGAAACAACAACACATGTTGGTGAACAATCAACACCCCCTGTTGATTTAGTAACATCAAGAGATCATACAATTTCCCAAATAATTGGAGACATCTCAGCTGGTGTGCAAACCAGAAATCAAGTCAACCAAAACCTGTTGCACACCTGCTTCCTATCTCAAATTGAACCTCAGTCCATTCAAGATGCAGAGCAAGATCCACACTGGATCATTGCAATGCAAGAAGAGTTGCATCAATTTGAAAGGAACAAAGTATGGGAACTAGTGCCAAAGCCTAAGGATCACTCCATTGTTGGAACAAAGTGGGTGTTCAGAAACAAACTGGATGATCAAGGAGTAATTGTAAGGAACAAGGTAAGGCTAGTTGCTCAAGGATATTCTCAAGAAGAAGGAATAGACTATGACCAGACTTTTGCACCAGTTGCAAGATTGGAAGTCATCAGAATCTTTTTAGCTTATGCAGCACATAAAGGATTCAAGGTATATCAGATGGATGTCAAAAGTGCATTTCTAAATGGAGACATCAAAGAAGAAGTATATGTCAGACAACCTCCAGGTTTTATCTCTCCAACTTATCCTGATTATGTTTTTAAATTGAACAAAGCATTATATAGTCTCAAGCAAGCTCCTAGAGCATGGTATGAGACCCTAGCATGCTTCCATTTGGAAAATGGATTTATAAGGGGTAGAGTAGACCAAACTCTTTTCATTGGAACCCATAAGTCCCATACCCTACTAGTACAGATCTATGTAGATGATATTATTTTTGGTTCTACTGATTCAAAATTGTGCAGAAGGTTTTCCAACCTAATGCATTCTAAATTTGAAATGAGTAGCATGGGTGAGCTATCCTTCTTTCTAGGATTGCAAGTCAAACAACATGCTGAAGGCATCTTTATTTCTCAAACCAAGTATGCAAATGAATTGGTTAAGAAATTTGGCATGTCTGAAGCATCTTGTATGAAAACACCTATGCCTACCAATGCTGTATTGGATGCTGATGAACATGGGAAACCTATTGATCAGACAACATATAGAGCAATGATTGTCTCTTTACTGTACCTTACAGCTAGTAGACCAGACATAATGTTTGCTACATGTATATGTGCTAGGTTCCAAGTAAGCCCTAGAGAGTCACACCTAACATTAGTAAAGAGGATTCTCAGGTATGTTAAAAGTTGTCCAAATCTAGGTCTCTGGTATCCAAAAGATTTAGCATTTGATTTAACTGGATTTTCTGATTTTGATTATGCTGGATGCAGAATTGGTAGGAAAAGCACCAGTGGAACTTGTCAGTTCCTTGGTGACAGACTTGTCTCTTGGTTTTGTAAGAAACAAACTTCTGTGTCAACTTCAACTGCTGAAGCTGAATATATGGCTGCAGGCAGTTGTTGTTCACAAATCTTGTGGATTCAAAACCAACTCCTAGACTATGGCTACAACTTAGAGAAGTCTAAAATCTTTTGTGATAACACCAGTGCTATTTCTATAGCTCAAAATCCAGTCCTCCATAGTAGGACAAAACACATAGAGATTAGGCATCACTTCTTAAGGGATAATGTTGAAAAGAATAAAATTGAACTGTAATATATCCCAACTGACTTACAAAGGGGAGATATTTTCACCAAGCCCTTGGATGAAAAGAAACACACCTTCTTCCTAAATCAGTTAGGAATGTTAGATGGAGGAAGTCTTAAATAATATCCAAGTTTTTAAAAGTTTAAAAATTGACCAAGACTAGGCAAACATCTTGATTTTTCTTAATGTCTAGAGCTTTTCTGGTCTCTGAACTGCGCTCGACGATTTTCCCCCAGATCGTCGAACGGAGATCGACGATTTCTGAAATCATCGACCTGAGTTCAGCGTTTCTCAGATAGTATGAACTATCTCTTCCAGTCAGCGATCGTCGAACGGTGCTCGACGATTTTGTTCTCTGAACGATCATCGAACAGAGCTCGACGCTCTCCAATATCGTCGAACGGAGATCGACGATATTGCATACTCTTCAGATTCCTTTAGAAGCCCCGATCGTCGAACTGAGTTCAACGATCTTTCCATTTCTACGTCGAACCCTAATATAAAATTCATTTTTCGCCGTCGTTCTCCTTTTGCGCTTTCGATTTCTCTGCAAACACTTTCTTTCCCTCCAAACATTTCTGCACTTGGTCGTTTTGTTTGTTGATTCTTTGCAGGTAACTATGGCCGTTTCTGTTGCTGTTCTCACCGCCATGAAATTTGATGCCGGCTTTGACATTGACATGGAGTCCTTCAGCACGACAGATCAGGTTTTCCAGGACATCTTGGAGTTGTTCAAAGAGCAGAAACTTACTACAATCATGACCGCCAGGATTAAACTTGCTGCTGATGAAATTAAAGAGTGGGTCTACACTGCCCACAATCAGGATCAAAACACAATCGTTGGATCAATTTCTGGCACACAGGTACCCTTGAACCCAACAATTCTGACAGAAGTTTTTGAGTTAAGTACTGGTGGAGACTCTGCTGATTTATCTGGAGAAGAATATGCTGATTTGCTTGAAAGAATGGGTCATTCTGAGGCTAACCCTAGCAAGCTGCTGAAGAAGAATCTGTCTGTGGAATATAGATTCCTGGCTGATGTAGTTGGGAAGGTCCTATTGGCTAAGCACTCTGCCCATGATACCATTTCTAGGTATCAGCTCTGCTTAATGGGAGCCATAGTGGACAGGAAGAATTTGAACTGGGGAGAGGTCTTCTTTGACCTAATTAAAAAGAAAATTAACAAGAGTTTTGTGAATTTGGGGATAATTTTAGGCCTTTTTCTGCAGAACAGATGCCCTGCATTGCTAGTATCTTCTGGGATACACATAAATGCTTCCAAGAGACTGTCATGTGCCCTATTTGGTAAATGGGACAGGCAGATCATCAAGCCCAGCAGGCCCTCTTCCAGCACACCTTCAGGCACCAGGACTGCCATAGTCACTTCCCCTCAGGTCTCTGCCCCTGTAGATGACCTGCCTGCTGCTGCCTCTCCTCCTCCTCCTCCAATTCCATCTCTTCCAATTCCATCCACCATTCAAACTTCATCCACTATCATCATCTCCAACCCTTCTCCAACATCTATACCATCTCTAATCCCTACTCTACCAACAACAGAAGAACCATTCCATCCATTATACTCCTACTCTCAACCAGACTCTGCCACATCACCCTCCATTCCCTCATTCAATCTCATTGATGATTCCTTCATGGATGACTCACCCTCCTCACCTCCTGAGCTACCCTCATCATCAACCTCTTACCAAGACCTTTTGCAAGAGATCATTGATCAACCCACCTTCACACCATCTATCTTCATCCCACTGTCCTCCATCACCACTTTACCCACACCTCAACCATCTCTTCCCCAATACACTAGCTCTCCTCTACCATCACCAATAGCTCCACCTCCATCCTCTACCTCTGCTCCAGTCACTGCTGAGCAAGTAGATCTTCCAGCCCTTACTGACAGGATATATGAATTGCTAGCCCCCAGGCTATCTCTTCTTTTAGAGACCTCCTTGGCTCCATTACTCCAGTCAGTGGCAGCTCTTTCTGCCAGGCTCTCCTCCTTATTCCCTCGGGCAGCCCCTTCAGCAGTGTGCCTTGATCCAGCTTTGTCTGAATCTAGGCAGGGGGAGATGCCCTATGAAGTGAGCTTGCCTGCTGTGTCTGTTGTTTCTTCAGCTTTTGTTACTTTTGTTGCTGCTGCTACTGTTGTTCTTCCTCAAGCTCCAGTTCCCCTTCCAGTTGCAGTCTTTCCAGTGGACATCAGGTCCTTTCTCTCTGAGTTTGATTCAATGTATTTCAGTTGTCTGCCAGAGCAAGCTTGTTTTCCAGAGAGAGTTATTATACAGCCCCCAGAGGATCTCTCCAAGGCCCTTGTGCCCTTCTCATGTTGTGATACCAACATTATAACTTTATTTGTTAATTCAGTATATGCTGCTGCTACTCCTGCTGAAAGCATGGTTGCTGTTTTTGATGTTGCTGTCCCTCCTGCTGAAGATAGTGTTGATGTATCTGTTGCTATTAGTGCTGTCAGTGCTGCTGCTACTGTTGTTCCAGTTTCTGCTGATATCCTTATGACAGAGGCACATGATTTTGAGCCTTCTGTGTTTTCTGATGATATTCCTGCTGCTGATATTGTTGTTTCTGAAAGTGAAACTGTTGCTGCACCAACTACTGTTATTACTACTGCCACAACTTCAGTATCTGCTGCTGTTACTGCTGCTTCAACCTTTGCTTCTGCTTCAACTACAATTGTTACAAGTGTTGTATCTGTTGCTGCTCCAACCTCTGCTGCCTCATCTGTTTCAACCCAGCTCAAGAAAGATTTGATGAAAAGGATTGATGCTATTTATGATGATCAAAGTTCTGAAAGTGATGAGTTCAAGACTGATTCTGATGACTCCTCTGCCACCATTTCCAGGAAGAGAAAGGCAAGGAGCAAAGCCATGAAGAGAGTACCTCCAGCCAAAGTCAAGGACAACAATGATATTCCATATTATATTCTTCATGACTGCCCCATAACTGAGCACTGGATGCAGTACTCAAAGAATCAACTTAAAGCTATGAAGAAAAAGAGGAAATATGAAAAAGGATCTTCTCAATTTCAACATCCTCATCCTCCTCCACCACCTCCTCCTGATGCAGGTGTATGTGGAAGTTCAGCTGCTCAACCCTATGCTATAAGTCAAACACCCTATCAGCCTCATGCCAGATCCTATCATAGGGGAAGCCAGTCCAGGGGCTCTCAATCCAGAAGAGGAAACTATATAGGCAATCAAAGATAATTCTAGGTTTATTCTAAAGGATATACAAGGCAACATCCCTACTTCAGGGAAGGACAAATCTCATCTGACACAACCTCTAGTCCTTTTCCCTATAAACTGAAGGAAGTAGTTTTATCTAGGCCTCCTCAGGATAATCCATCAAATAGATATGAGCCACCAGTGCCATTTGAAGATCCTGAAAACAATCCAACTGCTTGGACTGCAAGGATGAAAGAGCTTGCTGCACTGGACCAGATTAAGAAAGCTAGAGAGCAAGGCAAAGACTCCTCCAACATCACTACATTATCTGAACAGAGAAAGAAAGAGTTGGAAAGATATGGTTCAAGCAAATTCTTTGATTCTGATAGATACATGGAGCTGCATCCTGAAGCTGTAGTTCCTAGGCCCAAACAGCAAACCTCTTTAGGCGTAGCAGATGATACAAGATCAAAGAAGGAAGCTCTCAACCTCAATAGAGAAATCAAACTCATTAAGAGCAAGGAGAAGAAATGACTATGTAAGGTGACAATCATCTTGACTTCTGATTATTATCTGGGATGATATATATCTGTGGTTCTGCAATGTCCAGCTTATTGCTTTTCTGTTTTGTTGTTATGTATTTTGTTACTTAATTTTTCCAAATTCTGTAAATAGTAATCCTAACCCAAATAGGGGGAGATTGTTGGAACACCCTATTACTAATTTGGGTCATGATCACTATGTCTCTAGGAAACCAGTTTTTGACCTCCTGTATAGATCTAAAGGTCAACTAGAATTGAGTGTAAGGGTTAGAAGCCTAGGTTTGAAAGCTGCCCTCAGGACCAAGAATTTTTCAGTTTGAGACTAAGTCATATCGTCGAGCTCAGCACGACGATTCGTCGAACTCCAATCGACGATCGTCCAGCTCAACTTCGACAGATCGTCGAACTCCATTCGATGATCGCTGAGCTCAACTTCCACAAATCGTCGAACTCCATTCGACGATCTGCGAGCTCAGTTCGACGATCTTGACTCAGTATTGGATCTCTATCTCTGAGCTCAGTTCGACGATCTTTAAGCTCAGATCGACGATATTTTTGTTGCTATATAAGTCCATATCGCTGAGCTCAGTTCGACGATAGCAGAGCTCAGTTCGACGTTTTCTGATGAGTTAAAGGATTTTTCAAGATTCAAATTCAGATCAGTTAAGGAGTTATTCAGCAATTAATTCAGAAGATTTTCTATCCGTTTTCATTTATTCTGGACCAAGTTTCAAGGGATTATCAAGGAATGTTTCTTTGGACTTTCCTCCAGAAGACATTTGCAATTAAGGATGCAATTAATGCAGGCCAACGGTTATTCTTGACAGAGGATGTTTTTCTATTCAGTACCAGAGAATAAAAAATAAGATTTTTTGAATCTCTCAATCACTGAGCACTCAGAACACTGACAAGAAGAAGAAAAACAAAATATTCTCTATCTCAAAGAATTCTCTCAAGAACACACATCCAAGGAGATCAAACTTTCTGAAATCTTCTGATCTCTCTTGTCTCAAGTGTACAAGGCCAACATCTTTCAAGACTCCAGACACCTAACATTTCTGCTGTTGCTGAAATCATCATTTGCTGGAGATCAACTTCTGAAGTTCTATCACCCTACAGCAAAGCTTCTTTTCCTGAACATCTCAGGGACTCAGGGGGAGCTTTGACACCATCAAATCCACAAAGTCTTCTCAGCTGCTTTGAGAAAGAGAAAACTTTCATAAATCTCACATCCCCATCTCTATAAAGGGTTTCTCAAACTCCCTTCAAAAGTTTGAGTTTGGTTTTTGAGCACCTTGTCAAAAGCTCATTGGTTGCAAGACACCTGATCAAAAAATCTGATTTGGTTTTTGAGCACCTTATCAAAAGCTCATTGGTGCCCAGGACACCAGATCAACTCATCCTGCAGTGGATTCCTACCTAGGGTGGTAGAAGAGTGGATGTACCCAAGTTTAGGGGAACCACTATAGCTTCTTGTGTCATCTGGATTGCTTCTCTTTATCTCTTATTTCTGGCTGTGATTGTTTTGTGATTAGTTTAGATTTGTGATTAATTTATGTTGTAGGTTATTCTGTGATTAGATTTAATAATTGCTTTCCTGTTCACTCAGATTACAACAATTGTTGTAAAAAGGTTTCAAGCATCATATACTCTATTCACCCCCCTCTAGAGTATATCAGATCTAGCTGCACTTTCAGGGATGGATGTGTGGGATAATCTCTTCAGCAAGGTGGGGAGTGGCTCTTACAGCCCTGGTGCTTTCAGAAGTTGGGGTGGAAGAGGTTGAAGCCTTGGATGGCTTAGTTATGGTCCTCTCCCACCTGCCAAACAAGGCACAGGTGAGCCTTTTGCTGGCATTTATGAATATGGTTTGTGAGACCAGGGATTCAGCAGCCTTCTCCTGCCGGAAGATCCCCAGGATCCTTCCAAAGCAAACTTCTTTCTTATTATTCTTTTTCTTATATCAGATCAAAGATGATTTGTGCCCAGTTCACCTTCTTTTTGTTCACCACTTCGCACATGACCAAAAACTGATGTCTGGTAATGTACTCATGTGTCGTGCGCTTGCGTAACAAGACTTTCCCAACAATTTCTGCCAGAAATTTATATTCTGCGGATAAATATTTCTTCAACAACTTATTGGGGTTATCTCCAGCATAACCCATTAAACTCAACATCATATCATATTCCTCAGAATCAATCTCTAAATCTTCTTCTCCATTACTCAGATTAAAAATTTCAGTAAAGATGGCGGGATATAGAGAGATAGTGTTACCTGCAATTGTTCCCATCATGGTATTATCTTCTGTTGTCGATGAGGT
The DNA here is from genome assembly GCA_039583875.1 of Platanthera guangdongensis. Classification (NCBI taxonomy): domain Eukaryota; kingdom Viridiplantae; phylum Streptophyta; class Magnoliopsida; order Asparagales; family Orchidaceae; genus Platanthera; species Platanthera guangdongensis. Next base: position 46,447,948 of record CM077159.1, on the reverse strand, counting down.
ATAGACCCATTCTCTGATCTCAGTGCCAGATAATTTTATCCTTTTTGTCATCAAATTTTTCAGTTTCTGTTCTTCCAGAAGTTCCAGAATATGCAGAAAAATTGGATCAGAGTGTTGAAATGAGTCGAAGTCGACATCAAATCCTGTGTCAAACTTCATAGCGGCTAGGGCTCCTGCTTGAATCGCCATGAAATCACCTATAAAAGAGAGAAACGGCGATCAAGTGCAAGGGAAACAGAAAGCGCGGGACGGAGGTCGAAGAAAACCTAGTTATAAGATTTTCTATAATATGAATCGACAAACTCCGTTCTACGAAAAATAAGAAATTCTTTGACCAGAGATCGACGAAATAATTGATAGTGAAATAATTCGTCGAGCTCAGCTGGAAGAGTTGAAGACATTTCGTCGAGCTCCGTTTGATGAAAGTTTTCTGAAGTGGATTAGTCGATCTCTGTTCGACGAAAACAACTTCACTCACAGAGAGTTAGTCGACCTTCGTTCGATGAATATCTCCCGAACTTTCCCTAGTTCGTCGAGCTCCGTTCGACGAACTCTGGATAATTCGTCTAGTGCAGACAGAAACTAAACTAAGTCTTCTCCATTGATCATTCCAAGCCGATTTATAAAGAATAAGTGATTTCTCTTATCCAGAGGTTTGGTGAACATATCAGCTCTTTGTAAATCAGTGTAGATATAGACAAGATTAAATTTTTTTTTGTCTACACACTCTCTAATGAAGTGATGTCTAATGTCTATATGCTTAGTCCTACTGATGAACTGTAAATATGCGTATTTTTATGCACATTAATTTAGTCATTTTCATTTATTTTCGTCGTTTTTACTTATTTTTGTTCAATAAAATGTTCTTATTCTTGTAAATTTTCTCCTAACTTGTTTTATTTGATTTTGCAGAAAAATTCCAAAATCTGCCAAAATTTGGGAAGTACACGCCCGTGACACATGGGTCACGCCCGTGACCGAGCCGTGACTGTGCATTTCCTGTGAGATCGGAAAATTTCTGAAGAAAAGGCTTGACACGCCTGGCGACACGCCCGTGTCACCCGACACGGGGCGTGACCCAAGCCCGTGTCCTCTCCTCTCGACGAATTCCGCTCGACGATCGTCGAGTGTCGACACCAACTGTCACGCCCAGTGTCACGCCCGTGACCAAGGGCGTGACCCAATTTCAGCTCAACGATTTCGACTCGACACTTTCTGCTCGACATTCGTCGAGTGTCGACCCCAACTGTTACGCCCATAGTCACGCCCGTGACATGGGGCGTGACCTTTCCAGCTGGCCCGACAAGATGCTGCCAAGGACATTTGACGCAACCCGCGCCCGGTTCTACCTCCCTGTCACGCCCATAGTCACGCCCGTGACCTAGGGCGTGACTGCTGCGAACTCAGCCCGAAGTCAACTTTGCTGTCCAATCGCCAGCCGCCTTCATGAATAGTACTGTCACGCCCCCCCTACACGCCCGTGACCGAGGGCGTGTACTTTGAAATTTTTTCCTATAAATAGCCCAGTTCTGTAAGGTCCAAGGGTTCAGATTTTTGGGCCAAGTTAGTGTCTTTTTGTGGGCTTAATCCGTGGATTCTAGTGCTATGTAAGGAGATTTCTCCCTTCTTATTTCATGTTTTGTTTTGCTTTACCTTTTAGCTTTGTAATAGTTTGAAAATTTTAATAAAAATGTTAGATTTTCTCTCTTTATTAGCATGAAAAATTCATTTGGATGGCTCACCTCTTTCCCTTTTTATCCTTGGTTTTATCTTTGTTCTTCACTTGTTCTTCATTTATGAAAGGTGTGTGTGTGTGTGTATGAGTGTAATGTATTCACTTTCCATGTCTTTTTTTCCCTTAAACTTGTCTTCATGCTTAGGATTTTGATTTCATCCTTATGATTTTATAAAAGAGATTTTAAAAAAAGTGATTTTGTTCCTTTTTTTTTACTTAGTTTTCTTTTAGGATTGTAAAACCCCTTTTATTCTTTTCAACTTCTTTTTCACTTTTTTATCACTTTCATAACATCATAAGAATGAAAATTTTGGTATTTTGATTTTCCAAAAACTTTGATTTTTAATTTGCTTTGAAAAACTTTAGTCTTCTAAAAATTATAATTTTCTCTTTTTATTTGTTTTTGGCAAAACCTAAGCATGAAAAAGTTAAAGTTTTAATTTTTGAGCACCTTTGATTTTGACTTTATTTTGTAAAACTTTTTGCTCATTCTCTTTTTGTTTGTTCTTTTTATGTGTTTTGGGTAAGTTTTAGGAGTAGAAATCTTGTTATTTTCATTTTTAGGTAACTTTGATTTTTCTTTGTTATTTGTGTGTGTGAGTGTATGAGACTAAACTTTCTTTTGTTCTTCTTAAATTTCCATGTAGAGTGTGTGAGTGTAGGTGTATAATTTTTATGCTTTGATTTAAATTGTGTAGAGTGTGTGAGTGTAGGTGTTAAATTTTCATGCTTTGTTTTAATGCTTTCTTTTAATGCTTTGTTCAATTTTGTAGAGTGTGTGAGTGTAGGTGTTAAATTTTATTGCTTTCTTGAATTTCATATGGAGTGTGTGTGTTCGTGTGCATTTATTTCCGCCTACTCGTTAAGAGTTAAATGGCGCATCGTTTTCATTTTCAGTCCTACTCATTCGAGTAGGACTTGTAATTTTTCTTTCTTTATTTTTTCTGCCTACTCACTTGAGTTTAAATGGCCGGACCTTATTTCAGTTCTACTCGTTTGAGTAGGACTTGTAATTTTTCTTTCTTTATTTTTTCCGCCTACTCACTTGAGTTAAATGGCCGAACTTTTCAGCCCTGTAATCGCATTTATTTTCTCCTACTCATTTGAGTAGGACTCGCTTTCATTTCAGTCCTACTCGTTTGAGTAGGACTTGCAATTTTCAGCCTTTATTTACCGCCCCCACTCGTTTGAGTGGGACTCGCAAATTTAAATTATGCAAATTTCATTCATGTGTAACTTAGATTTTGTTTAATTTATAATTTGGAGTGTGCGTGAGTTCTCGTTTAGTTAACTTTTTAGCTTTCTAAATGTTGTTATTTTTCTTTTGTCCCTTTCTTATAAACGTTTAGTGTTTAATTTCGAACTCTCGCCTCACTAAATTATAAGCCGTCCCCATACCGATGTGTGGCTAATCGTTATTAGCCTCGGCATCGAAGAGCATTGGGACATTTAAAATGATTTATAATAATTAAAGTTCTTTATTTTCATTTTAATTTAAGCACTTAGGGTTTACCCCGGGTTTACGACGCGTAGGACCACATAATCGATGTGTGGGCCCTATTTCCGTAGTCCATATGCTAGCTAGCCGAGAGGCCGTGCATATGGACCGATCACCCCTGGGTAAATAGAGTTGCGTGCACCCCCTCGAGAGAGGACAAGCGTAATTCTACCGGATTGGGTCCCCCACCCAATAGCGGGGTTCTTAGCGTAAAGCGGGCGTTAAGAGGAATCCTTCGTCGGACTAACGTTCGGTCGAATAGTCTTAACGTTCAGGTGAGCAATATTCCTAGAGATAAGTGCGCTCACATTTGTGGAACCTCCACGGCCAAGTTGCCTTCTTATTAATTTGAAAACTAAGTCTTTTTATTATTAAAAATTGTTTTAGTCTTAATCCGATTCGATGCCGAGCGTTAACCCTTCATCGAATATTTTCTAAATCGTTTTTTCGCTCCTTTGCTTTTTCGCCTTTTATTAAGTAAAAAAAATCCACCTTATTTCCAGTAAAATAATAGTCCTCCCGGAGGAGTAAGAATAGTCAACGCGACCCCGAGAACAATACGACCTCGGTATTCCCCCGAATATCGAGTACTACTTGCGATAGGTGCACTTGCCTACCCGAGCAAGCCCGCGGCGATCGACTCACCGAACCAACCACAGTAAGAGTCTGTTCGCGGGCCCATCAAGTTTTTGGCGCCGTTGCCGGGGACTCTCTTTTCGAGTTGCTATTTCGAATTCCGGAGTCTATTAATTTTACTTATTTTCTCTAAAAAAACTAAAAACTAAAAACTTTATTTTTAAAAAAAAAACACAAAAAAAAGGTTTATTTTTGTTTTATTTTTGTTTGGGTGTATGACCCGAGGACAACCCTCAGAGTCTGAAGATTTAGACTTCGACCCTGAGATCGAACGCTCTCTTGCGCGTATTCGATCTCATCGCCGAAATCCTTCTTTAGATCCCGAGGAATCTATCGGAGAACCCACTGCTGTAGTTATGGCCGCCCCTAACCTTCCCCCGGCGGCCGAGCGTACTATGTCTTATTACGCCCGGCCTAACCTGGATGATTCTGGGTCGAGTATTGTTCGCCCTGCGGTGGCCAATAATAATTTTGAAATAAAGTCAAGTGTCATTCAAATGGTCCAAAACGCCGTGCAGTTCGATGGACTGCCGGATGAGGACCCGAATGTCCACTTGTCCAATTTCTTGGAGATATGCGACACCTTCAAGATCAATGGCGTCACTGATGACGCCATTCGTTTGCGTTTATTTCCTTTTTCCCTTAAGTCCAAAGCCAAGGCGTGGTTGAATGCCCTCCCGCGAGGATGTATCACCACGTGGGCTGAGTTGACGGAACGGTTCCTAACGAAGTACTTTCCGCCCGCCAAAACTGCAAAGTTGCGGGCGGACATTTCTTCGTTTGTGCAGAACGATCCTGAGTCTCTATACGAGACTTGGGAACGATTTAAGGAATTCCTCCGCCGTTGCCCGCACCATGCGCTGCCAACGTGGTTGCAAGTTCAAATTTTTTATAATGGGCTGAATTTTCAGACGCGTCAAATGATTGACGCGGCTGCCGGGGGTACGCTTAACAACAAAACCCCCGAGGCCGCCCAGGCTTTATTCGAAGAGATGGCTATGAACGCCTATCAATGGAACGTCCCGCGGGGACGGCCAAAGCCGGCGGCTGGTCTTTTTGAAGTGGATGCCACTGCTCTCTTGACCCTTCAAGTTGAAAGGTTAACAAAGCAGGTGGCGGAGATGTCTGCTGCCTCCTCCACTCCGCCTTGTTTTATTCCCCCTAACGTCTGTGTAGCTGAAGAGTTCGTGGACTTCATGGGAAATTCGGGTCGTCCTCCCTTCAACCCCAACAACAACCCTTATAGTAATAACTATAATCCGGGTTGGAGGAATCACCCCAACTTCTCGTGGAGCAACCCGAATAATGCTCAGCGTCCCCCTATTTCTTATGCGCCCGGATTTCTTCCTCCCCCTCCTCTTCCGAAACCCTCCCCGATGGAGGAAAATTTTTCGAAGTATATTGCGTCCAACGAGTCAAATATCCGGAACATCACCGGATCGCTAAAAACACTAGAACAACAGGTTGGACAGCTGGCGAGGATGATGTCCGAGCGCGCGCTCGGGGCACTGCCGGGAAACACGGAGCCCAATCCGCGGGAGAACGCCAACGCTATAACCCTCCGTAGCGGAAAGGAGGTGGTCGATCCAAAACGGAACGACCCTCAGGTACATATTTCACCTCCGACCCCTCTTCCCCTTTCTTCGCTCACGCCGCCTTTACCTATTATACAAGAAAAAATTATTTTAAACAAGGCTCTTCCGTATCCGCATAAGTTAGAAAACGAGCGTACGGACGCGCAATATGAAAAATTTATTTTATTATTAAAACAAATTCACATTAATGTTCCTTTTTGCTAGGCTATCTCGCAAATGCCCAAATATGCGAAATTTTTAAAAGAACTACTTTCAAATAAATGCAAATTAGAGGATATTTCGCATGTATCTCTCAACGCTGTCTGCTCGGCGGCCCTTACTAATAAATTGCCCACAAAACAAAACGACCCGGGACGGTTTTCCATCCCGTGCCTTTTTGGCGATATATTAGTAAAGTACGCCTTAGCTGATTTAGGGGCTAGCATTAATCTGATGCCGTTCTCGCTCTTTTCGCGTTTAGGTTTGGGTACTCCTAGTCCTACGAATATGCGCATCCAATTAGCGGATCGCTCGGTTAAGTTCCCTATCGGGGTAGTGGAGGACGTCCTTGTCCGAGTCGACAAGTTTACCTTCCCGGTAGACTTCGTCATCTTAGATATCGAGGAGGACGCCGAGGTACCAATAATACTCGGTCGCCCTTTTCTCGCCACCTCCCGCGCACTAATAGATGTTAGTAATGGTAGCCTTCTCCTCCGAGTAGGCGATGACCAAGTTACTTTCTCTATTAATCCCTCGATGGACAATTTGTCATCGAGCGACGATTTCTGCTATTCTTTAAATACTTTTTTCGGAGATCGTTCTTCTCCCATTTTCGAGTCCGTATTTTTAAATGACGATATTTATGCGCTCGAAAATTTTAACTGCGATGAGGATACGTCTATAGACTTGCCTTTCGAACCAATTGGTAAGAAAGACATAGGAATTAAAACCTCCCTAGAAGAACCGCCCATCCTAGACCTCAAACCCTTACCTGCCTCGCTCAAGTACGCTTTTTTGGGAAAAGGTGATACGCTCCCCGTTATCATTTCTTCGGACTTGAGTGATTCGGAGACTTCCGATTTATTGGAAGTTTTATTTAAACATCGCCACGCAATTGCGTGGCAAATCTCTGACCTAAAGGGGATTAGCCCCTCCTTTTGCACTCATAAGATTTTCCTAAACGATAATTGCCGCAAAACGATTCAGCCGCAACGTCGTCTTAACCCAAACATGAAAGACGTCGTTAAAGCCGAAATCATTAAGTTATTAGATGCGGGGATTATCTACCCTATTTCGGACAGTGCATGCGTTAGTCCCGTGCATGTCGTGCCCAAGAAGGGCGGTCTTACCGTAGTGGCGAATGAGCATAACGAGCTTGTCCCAACTCGTACTGTTACGGGTTGGCGAGTGTGCATCGACTATAGGAAACTTAACGACGCCACCCGCAAGGACCATTTCCCTCTGCCATTTCTAGACCAGATCTTAGAGCGTTTATCCGGTCATCCGTATTATTGTTTTCTTGATGGTTTATCGGGGTTTTTCCAAATCCCCATTTCCCCCGATGATCAAGAGAAAACAACTTTTACTTGCCCGTTTGGCACCTTCGCCTATCGAAGAATGCCATTTGGACTCTGCAACGCGCCAGCTACATTCCAAAGATGTATGCTAGCGATCTTTGGCGAGCTAGTAGAAGACATTATGGAAGTCTTTATGGATGACTTTTCTGTTTTCGGACGCTCTTTTCCCGATTGCCTTCAAAATTTAGATCGTGTCCTTCAACGGTGCGAGGACACAAGCCTTGTTTTAAATTGGGAAAAATGCAACTTTATGGTTCGAGGAGGTTTGGTCCTCGGCCATATGATTTCGTCTAAGGGGATAGAGGTGGATAAGGCCAAGATAGAAATTATAGAAAAACTTCCGCATCCAACCAACGTAAAATCTATTAGGAGTTTCTTAGGCCATGCGGGCTTTTATCGACGCTTTATTCAAGATTTTTCAAAAATAACAAAGCCGCTAACTCACCTCTTGGAAAAGGAATCACGCTTCATCTTTAGTAGCGAATGCGAGTCCGCCTTTAATTTGATAAAACAAAAACTTATCTCTTCACCAATATTAGTGGCCCCTAATTGGTCCCTTCCGTTCGAAATAATGTGCGACGCTAGTGATATTGCCTTAGGTGCCGTTCTTGGCCAACGCGTAGAAAAACATTTTCATCCTATTTATTACGCTAGCAAGACGCTCACTTCCGCACAAGTAAATTACACGACAACGGAAAAGGAACTCTTAGCCGTCGTTTTCGCTTTCGATAAGTTTCGCTCGTATATAACGCTATCTAAAGTTATCGTTTTTACCGATCACTCCGCGCTTAAGTATTTATTAGCTAAAAATGATGCGAAGCCCGGCCTTCTTCGATGGATTCTCCTCCTTCAAGAGTTTGATTTGGAGATCCGAGATAAGCGGGGAGCGGAAAATCTAGCGGCGGACCACCTCTCCCGTTTAGAAAATCCGGGTGCGGAAGCGCTCGTCGAATCTGAAATAAATGACAGATTCCCCGAGGAACGCCTTCTTGCCATTAATAAATCTTCGTCATCTTCGCCTTGGTTCGCAGATTTTGCAAATTTTTTAGTAGCGCGGGTCCTTCCCAAAGAGTTTTCCAGTCATCAAAAGAAGAAATTCTTTTCTGACTTGAAAAATTTCTTTTGGGAGGACCCATTTCTTTTTCGTATCTGCGCGGACCAAGCGGTTCGACGATGCGTTGCGGGTGTGGAGTGCTTACAAATTCTTAAGCACTGCCACGAGGGTCCAGCCGGTGGGCATTATCAAGCCAACCGGACCGCTCGGAAGGCGCTAGAGGCGGGCTACTTTTGGCCCACTCTCTTCAAAGACGCGCATAATTTTGTGCGCGCATGCGATAGCTGTCAGCGGTCGGGTAACATCTCTCGTCGCGACGAGATGCCCCAAAACATGTTTTTAGAGTGCGAAGTCTTCGATTTGTGGGGCATAGATTTTGTTGGCCCCCTGCCTCCGTCTTTCAAAAATATTTATATTTTAGTGGCGGTCGACTACGTATCGAGGTGGGCGGAAGCGCAAGCTCTCCCCACCAACGATGCGCGAGTCGTCGTTACATTTCTTAAAAAATTATTTTCTCGCTTCGGCACGCCTCGCGCAATTGTTAGTGATAGGGGAACGCATTTCTGTAACGCTCTTATGGCTAAGACGTTAGCTAAATACGGAGTCACGCACAAGCTTGCCACCCCCTACCACCCGCAAACAAGTGGCCAAGTCGAGGTAGTAAATCGAGAGATTAAGCGAATTTTAGAAAAAACCGTTTCGCTAAATAGGAAAGATTGGTCCGTTAAACTCGACGATGCGTTGTGGGCGTATCGGACGGCATACAAAACCGCTATTGGATGTACGTCGTTCCGGTTAGTCTACGGCAAAGCGTGCCATTTACCCGTAGAATTAGAACATCGCGCACTTTGGGCTTTAAAACTCTTAAACCTCGACTCCAACTTAGCCGCTCAGAATAGAAAACTGCAACTAAACGAGCTCGATGAATGGCGTGCGAACGCTTACGAGAGCAATAAATTCTATAAGGAGCGCTCTAAGTTATATCACGATCGACATTTAAAGTCCCCAAAAATATTTTCTCCGGGCGATCTTGTCCTTCTTTATAATTCACGCCTTAAGCTTTTTCCGGGTAAACTAAAATCTAGATGGTCCGGTCCCTTCTTAGTTGAAGAAGTCTTTCCATATGGGACCGTACTCGTCTCCCACCCGGAAAGAGGTTCGTTTAAAGTAAACGGTCATCGGCTTAAGTTATACATCGCGGGCGACCCAGTGATCGAGCATTACGAAACCATAACCCTCCTAGATTTATAAATCCGCCATAATAAGTCAAGCTACACGACTATAAACAAAGCGCTCCTGGGAGGCACCCCTCGCTTATCTTTCTCGCCCTTTCCTCATTACCTTTGCTGCTTTTTCTAATAAACGCAGGGTTTCTGATCGGCCTCCCCCTCCGCGTTTCAGGGAAGCTTCTACCCCCTTCCCTTTCTTTTCTTTGTACATATTGTCTTTCCTTTCTGTTCCGCATACTTACGATACAACATTGGGGACAATGTTGGACTTAAGTATGGGGGTATTTTCGTGCTTTACTTTCTGCACTTCAATTTTTCTGCATCTCCAAAAAAAAGAAAAATACAAAAAAATACATATAACAACAAAACAAAAACAAAAAAATTAAAAAACATCTTAAAATGAAACAAAAAAACTTTTAAATGAAAAACCAAAAAAAAAAAGAAAATTTTAAATGAAAAAAACAAAAATCCAAAATCTTTTTTACTTATTATTTTGTTTAGTTTCACTTTGTATATATTTTTTGTTTTTTCTCTCTCCCCCTTCCTCATTCTTGTACAAACCTTTTTCTTTTTCTCCCTTATTTTTGTACATATTATGAAAATTCTCTTAAAAAAAATACAAAAAAAAGATAATAGTTCAAAAAAATTTTCAAAAAAATTGAGAAAAACAAAAATACAAAAAAAGATAATAAATGAAAAACAAACAAAAAATGATAACAAAAACTATAAAAATCAAAAAAAAATGTTTTGAAATAAATAAATTAAATATTCCATACTTAACTTTTCTGCTATCCAAAAATTCTGTTTTGAGTTTATTTATATGTGAATACTATTAATTCTCTGTTTGCTACCCGTTTGTTAATTATTGATTGAAACATTTAAATAGCCGGGGTTAAGTTTTAAAGAATTCTCTATGCTTTGTTAAAAATAGCAAACTCGTTTTAGGCACTACTTCTAATTTTTCATTGATAGGAGCACGTATATTATGTTAGGAAATAACGACTATAGAATTCAATTATACTTACTTTTAGCTTTCTGAAAAAAATTGGAACGTACAAATTATTAAGGTTGCTCTCAAAAATTTTTAGGATTACAATCTAGTTTTCCTTTCTCCCCTTACTTTTCATGACCTACTTGGCATGAAAAATTTTATCCTTAAAAGATCTTATGTCAATGGGAACAAGATTTCGTTCCGTAAACATAGGCACCCAATAATTTTAAAAGATTATATAGGGAGTAAGAGGATAAAATTCATTACTCCTACAAATATACATTGGGTTAATTTTATTATTATGAAGTTGAAAAACAAAAATCATATTAGGAAAATAAGATTTCGTTTTCCTAATAATCCAAAAGAGAAAAAAAATGGAGGTTCGAGAAAAAATTACCTCACCTCAAATATCAAAACCCTCTTCATAAACCACACTACCCCCTTAGCCAATTCCACGATTCTAGAATTAATTCAAAAATCTTTTTGAGAGCATAATTAGTAAATTGTATTATTTCCGATAGCACTCGTATAAGCTAGAGTTCTTATAATTCCAAACTATTTTCGTTAATCTAACCATTTCAAATGTTGCCTTCTATTTGATTACATCAAGAAGTCTTTTGGCCAAAACTTTTGCGCTATTTAAATCATCTACATAATTTTAGGACTTAACTCTTACACCCCGTATATTTATTTCGATCTCTCTTATAATTGATTAAGCGATAGCCAAAACTTAGAGTTTTTTTTATTCCTTATAGATTCACCTCAAACTTTTGCTCTGGAATAGCAAAAGCCTAAGTATGGGGGTATTTGATGAACTGTAAATATGCGTATTTTTATGCACATTAATTTAGTCATTTTCATTTATTTTCGTCGTTTTTACTTATTTTTGTTCAATAAAATGTTCCTATTCTTGTAAATTTTCTCCTAACTTGTTTTATTTGATTTTGCAGAAAAATTCCAAAATCTGCCAAAATTTGGGAAGTACACGCCCGTGACACATGGGTCACGCCCGTGACCGAGCCGTGACTGTGCATTTCCCGTGAGATCGGAAAATTTCTGAAGAAAAGGCTTGACACGCCTGGCGACACGCCCGTGTCACCCGACACGGGGCGTGACCCAAGCCCGTGTCCTCTCCTCTCGACGAATTCCGCTCGACGATCGTCGAGTGTCGACACCAACTGTCACGCCCAGTGTCACGCCCGTGACCAAGGGCGTGACCCAATTTCAGCTCAACGATTTCGACTCGACACTTTCCGCTCGACATTCGTCGAGTGTCGACCCCAACTGTCACGCCCATAGTCACGCCCGTGACATGGGGCGTGACCTTTCCAGCTGGCCCGACAAGATGCTGCCAAGGACATTTGACGCAACCCGCGCCCGGTTCTACCTCCCTGTCACGCCCATAGTCACGCCCGTGACCTAGGGCGTGACTGCTGCGAACTCAGCCCGAAGTCAACTTTGCTGTCCAATCGCCAGCCGCCTTCATGAATAGTACTGTCACGCCCCCCCTACACGCCCGTGACCGAGGGCGTGTACTTTGAAATTTTTTCCTATAAATAGCCCAGTTCTGTAAGGTCCAAGGGTTCAGATTTTTGGGCCAAGTTAGTGTCTTTTTGTGGGCTTAATCCGTGGATTCTAGTGCTATGTAAGGAGATTTCTCCCTTCTTATTTCATGTTTTGTTTTGCTTTACCTTTTAGCTTTGTAATAGTTTGAAAATTTTAATAAAAATGTTAGATTTTCTCTCTTTATTAGCATGAAAAATTCATTTGGATGGCTCACCTCTTTCCCTTTTTATCCTTGGTTTTATCTTTGTTCTTCACTTGTTCTTCATTTATGAAAGGTGTGTGTGTGTGTATGAGTGTAATGTATTCACTTTCCATGTCTTTTTTTCCCTTAAACTTGTCTTCATGCTTAGGATTTTGATTTCATCCTTATGATTTTATAAAAGAGATTTTAAAAAAAGTGATTTTGTTCCTTTTTTTTTACTTAGTTTTCTTTTAGGATTGTAAAACCCCTTTTGTTCTTTTCAACTTCTTTTTCACTTTTTTATCACTTTCATAACATCATAAGAATGAAAATTTTGGTATTTTGATTTTCCAAAAACTTTGATTTTTAATTTGCTTTGAAAAACTTTAGTCTTCTAAAAATTGTAATTTTCTCTTTTTATTTGTTTTTGGCAAAACCTAAGCATGAAAAAGTTAAAGTTTTAATTTTTGAGCACCTTTGATTTTGACTTTATTTTGTAAAACTTTTTGCTCATTCTCTTTTTGTTTGTTCTTTTTATGTGTTTTGGGTAAGTTTTAGGAGTAGAAATCTTGTTATTTTCATTTTTAGGTAACTTTGATTTTTCTTTGTTATTTGTGTGTGTGAGTGTATGAGACTAAACTTTCTTTTGTTCTTCTTTAATTTCCATGTAGAGTGTGTGAGTGTAGGTGTATAATTTTTATGCTTTGATTTAAATTGTGTAGAGTGTGTGAGTGTAGGTGTTAAATTTTCATGCTTTGTTTTAATGCTTTCTTTTAATGCTTTGTTCAATTTTGTAGAGTGTGTGAGTGTAGGTGTTAAATTTTATTGCTTTCTTGAATTTCATATGGAGTGTGTGTGTTCGTGTGCATTTATTTCCGCCTACTCGTTAAGAGTTAAATGGCGCATCGTTTTCATTTTCAGTCCTACTCGTTCGAGTAGGACTTGTAATTTTTCTTTCTTTATTTTTTCCGCCTACTCACTTGAGTTTAAATGGCCGGACCTTATTTCAGTTCTACTCGTTTGAGTAGGACTTGTAATTTTTCTTTCTTTATTTTTTCCGCCTACTCACTTGAGTTAAATGGCCGGACTTTTCAGCCCTGTAATCGCATTTATTTTCTCCTACTCATTTGAGTAGGACTCGCTTTCATTTCAGTCCTACTCGTTTGAGTAGGACTTGCAATTTTCAGCCTTTATTTACCGCCCCCACTCGTTTGAGTGGGACTCGCAAATTTAAATTATGCAAATTTCATTCATGTGTAACTTAGATTTTGTTTAATTTATAATTTGGAGTGTGCGTGAGTTCTCGTTTAGTTAACTTTTTAGCTTTCTAAATGTTGTTATTTTTTTTTTGTCCATTTCTTATAAACGTTTAGTGTTTAATTTCGAACTCACGCCTCACTAAATTATAAGTCGTCCCCGTACCGATGTGTGGCTAATCGCTATTAGCCTCGGCATCGAAGAGCATTGGGACATTTAAAATGATTTATAATAATTAAAGTTCTTTATTTTCATTTTAATTTAAGCACTTAGGGTTTATCCCGGGTTTACGACGCGTAGGACCACATAATCGATGTGTGGGCCCTATTTCCGTAGTCCATATGCTAGCTAGCCGAGAGGCCGTGCATATGGACCGATCACCCCTGGGTAAATAGAGTTGCGTGCACCCCCTCGAGAGAGGACAAGCTTAATTCTACCGGATTGGGTCCCCCACCCAATAGCGTGGTTCTTAGCGTAAAGCGGGCGTTAAGAGGAATCCTTCGTCGGACTAACGTTCGGTCGAATAGTCTTAACGTTCAGGTGAGCAATATTCCTAGAGATAAGTGTGCTCACATTTGTGGAACCTCCACGGCCAAGTTGCCTTATTATTAATTTGAAAACTAAGTCTTTTTATTATTAAAAATTGTTTTAGTCTTAATCCGATTCGATGCCGAGCGTTAACCCTTCATCGAATATTTTCTAAATCGTTTTTTCGCTCCTTTGCTTTTTCGCCTTTTATTAAGTAAAAAAAATCCACCTTATTTCCAGTAAAATAATAGTCCTCCCGGAGGAGTAAGAATAGTCAACGCGACCCCGAGAACAATACGACCTCGGTATTCCCCCGAATATCGAGTACTACTTGCGATAGGTGCACTTGCCTACCCGAGCAAGCCCGCGGCGATCGACTCACCGAACCAACCACAGTAAGAGTCTATTCGCGGGCCCATCACCTACTGTGATGGACTGGATTTTGTGCTATTGCTATAGCACTTGTGTTATAACAAAAGAGAGTTGAATTATTTAAGTTGAGACCATAGTCTAATAATTGATTTTGAATCCACAGCATATGGGAACAACAGCTGCCAGCTGCAATATACTCAGCCTCAGCAGTTGAGGTTGTAAGACCCCCCTTTTTTTTCTCTTTTGACACCGGGGTCTTAGGCCCAGAACCGCCGTTTTGCGGTGACTCCTTCACGCCCTGAAGAGTCATCACCACAAAGCGCCGATTCTGCCGGCCATTTCGATCAAAGAAAAGTAGCATAAAGAAGTAAATGGAAACTTGCAGTCCACAGAAAATCACATATCACAGAATAAATCTCCACGAAGGGAGTGTCCACAGAATAAAACATCAGAGTAGCAAAATACGGGCTTATGCCCGGTACATCATATCCTCACTACAAAATCACTCATGCGGAAGCAGAAAAACTACTCAAGGTCGAGACTCACGGTCCCGGCTGTATGAACTCCGGAGCTAGACTGCCCCACCTCCAAGCGCACCGGTCTCTGGGGTTGCTCCTCCATGCTGGTCTCCACGATCCCCTAAATGATGCGGTTCGAAAACCGTTAGTCTAAAAGACTAAGTCTTATCATCCCCCGCCCCTTCCCCCACGGCTCCTAAGCACCGAGCGGAGAGGAAGAAAGGGGAGGACTTCAAGGTGGAGAATATCAAAAACAGATGGCAGCGGACCTATACTAGCAATTCTATAACAGGTATAGACAATAAGCTGAAATATGAAAGATAACCTTCACTTATGTGAGATCACATAAGCCAAGGGGTCTTTTGCAAGGCTCCCATCGTATAAAATGTCCCATACTAATTTATACGTTGGGGTGTCGGTTATCAAATAGCAATATATATATATATATATCAAAATTGACCTTAATTTATAAACATGCCCACACAAGCTTATAGTCCAAGGGGTCGTTTTGCAGGTCCTAATGTATAAGCATCTCATTCCACTTATACATTAGGTGTTAGTGGTTAAATGAATCGATTATGCTATGACATGCAAGTGGGTATGATGGACATGCAAGTGTAACACACACACCCGACTCTGTGCACACAGACCTTTAGTTCCCCCTTTCTGGAGCCGTAACCTCCCAGGATACCTCCGTAGTGGCAGACGGAAGCGGTGGGTCGGGCCTCGCCCACCTCTAAACCAGTAAAGCACGACCGGTCAGACCTATCGTATGCCTCAACGCTTGGTGCACGAAGCGGACTCCTGCGTACTCTTGCCGGCTGGTGCACCGGACTTCTGTTGGCGAAGTGCTAACCACACTTGCCGAGTCAACGTATTGGCGTCGGTGCATCGACCCTCCAACACCGAAGACCCACCACCTTAATTTCCTTTCCTTTTATGCACATACAAATTTAGCATAATCAAGAACCGAGCCGAAGCTCCCCGGACCAACACGTCCGTCTCAAACAAACGAGCTGAAGCTCCCCGGACCCAAAGTCCGCCTTTTAACCATCTGAGCCGAAGCTCCCAGCTAACTTCCGATGCCAACAGTGTTTGTGAAATGTGCAACTCTAATTACTAAGTTACTCTTTTCAGCTTGTTAAAACAGTTTACGTTAACCCAGGACTGCCCCGGGTATTCCCTGTGAAGGGCTCTCAAGGGGCACTAGGAACTATGTTGGGATTACGCCCAGCGTTCCCTTTCGCAAGGTACTTATTTTGTTATTGTTTGATTCCCTTACCACTTACTTTCTCATGTTCCGATAGGCTAATCCTAGGGTGATTTGACTTCAACTCTCCTTGGGTAGGACGATCTTTCGTCGGAACCGAACGCCTCTAAACCCTAGACGAAACAACACCCTACTCACTTATCTTCCATAGATGCACCCAATTCTACTTATCCTTTCAGCAAACCAACAAGACCCATCACACGTGCTCTAATTCATATCCAAAATGATTTCCTGCAGTTTTGCTAAATGCAGACCACTTAAGCTACATGACCCGCAAAAAGGGAAGTACATGAAATACTCATCCAGTACCCCTATGATGATTATTAGAGGGCTAAAATGATATTTGTAGCATAAATCCAGAAATTCATAATTTTCCTAATTTGTCTGATAATTTATTTATTTATTCTAGTATCCAAAAAGCCCAAGTTTGAACATGAAGTGCCAATTTCAGACAAGATAATATTCCAATAAATTTATGTTAATTACAAAATTCATAATCAACGCTAAAGCCTAAGTCGTCAAATTTTTGAGCAAGGTTTAGGCCCTTAAATTTAATTTCAAAGATATCTCATAAAAAGTCATTTTAAAATATTTTACAGCAATAACACCTCCAAAAATTCAGAGAAAATTCAAGGATGATTATGATGGCCAATCAATACCCTAGAAAAAGTTTCATAATTTATCATTTAATAATAAGGCTATACTTGATTTTCTCATGAAATTTCAAGTTTATGGGTTAATGAACAAAGTATACTAATTATCCATCAAAAATTTCCACAAAGATTCTCACATGATAATAATGAACTAGGAACACTATGTATCAAGTTTCATAATTTTTCAACAAGTATTGGGCTCTTGTAAGAATTATTTAGTATGTAACCGTTGTAATGCACTTGTGAAGTAGATGCCCTAACTAGGTATCCAAAAATTCTATCAAAAATCATACGTGATCAGTATAGTCTAAAACTACCTCTGCCAATGTTTCATGCCCTTTCAATATGCAGTGACATCACAATAGCCAAATTATTAATTAGGGCAATCCTATTGGTTACAAATGAAGTGCTACCAATATTGATCAAAACTTCCCAAATAAATTATCATAGCCTCAGAATTTCCTTATTCCTTCACTACCCAAATTTGATTGAATTTCAAGAAGTTTAGCTAACCTAAACTAGCACTACAAGTTTTATGACCTAAGCTAGGGTTAGGGTTTTGTGGACCCTACCCTTTTCAAAATTATTTAATATTTTCACCAGAGGGTTTTATATACCCTAGGACCCTCCATGCAAAATTTGATGTTCATACAAACTGTTTAGGACTCATGCCCTTCACAAGGCAAAAAGGTCCTTCCTTAGGGTTTGGCCTAGGAACTTAGGGCAAATCAATTCTACACTACCCCACATTCCTTGGGGAGGTGATAAATGCCAAGGAAAGTAAGTGTCCCAAACTTCAGCCTCTGTTGAGGTGATTTGGTCACTCAAAATCAAAAGTGCACTTTTTGAACATAAATACCACCTTAGGGCCACACTAGGGTTTGATGATTCCCTAGCCAAAACATATCCAAATGAGTCTAAATTTTGTACAGTACTAGGTCTTGAAGCCAGGCACCACTCTCCAAAATTTGGGAGGGTTTGGAGATCATTTGACCACTTAATTAAATTACCCTAGCTTTATTAAATAAAATCAAAAACTTTAGAAAATGTGTGTCCAAAAATTCTGAGTTTGGGGCAGGCCCTAGGTATAGCTAGGTTAGGCTCCCTGCCAAACTTTCAATTGATTTGGGCTAGGGATGAAGTGTGGGCACTCAGTTTAATGACTGCCTAGCCCTAAGGGTATGTCCCACCAAAATGGGTGCCCTGGTCAGACCATGCACCCAAATGGGTTCAAACAAATTTTACAATAAATTAGGCTCAGAGGGCTACAACTTTTGTGTTGGTGACTTTTCTGCAGAGGGGCCTAAGTATTTTTAAAAATTAAAACCATTTAGTGTATATAGTGTGACAAAAATGAAATAATCAAGAAATTGATTCCTATAGTTTAATTTCTGATGGAGCACGAATCGTGGCGCAGAATCGACGGAATCCCGTCATCTTCTTCATTGAGCCAACGGCCAGGATCCATCCTGCCTGAAGCCGTTTCCAAGCCTTGCCGCCGGCGATCCAGCCCCTTCCCCGGCTGGCCACCGCCACCACCACCTCCGTTGAGGTGGTGGCTATCGCCAGGCGGCGGCTCTGCCGCCGGAGAGGCGTTTTCTGGCGGTTATAGCAAGAAAATTTCTTGCCGAAACCATGAAAATTCCTGGTTTTGATCGGGCTCAATTGAGCCCGAAACTTCAACCTAATTAGTCCTATGATCTACCCGTGAGTTAAGGAGAGGGAGAGGACCTTCCTGGCGGCCTGGATGCGGGAAGAGCGGCGGGATGCCATTGTTGACGGCGGCGGCGCTCGGCTTCTGCAACAGTACAGTGGGACAGCCCGTCTTCTCCAGGTAAATGCTCGAAAATATTCCCCTTTGCACACTGATGGTGTTTAAATGGCAGTTGGGGAAGGGGGGTGGCTGGTTCTTCAATGGCCATCAACACCATTTATGGTGTGGCTCAGGTAGAGTGGAGGGGGGCTGAATCCACCCCTTGGTGGCCGGGAAATGGCTGGAATCAACTCCTCTTCCCTAGAGGAGTTGATTGAAGCCATTAAGGGTGACTGTTAGCCTCCCTTGGCCGGCTCCACTCTCTCCCTTCCTCTTCCCCATCTTCTCTCTCCTCCATTAACATGGAGGGGAGCTCCCTTCTCTCTCCTAGTCACCCCTAGTTGACTGGTCAACCTCATAAGCTAAGTGCAGCCCACTTGGTTATGATGAACATGGAAATGGGGTTAGCCTAAGGAAGAAGTGGCTTGGGCTTGGGTTAGCCCTTTGGGGCTAGGTTTGACTTGGCTTAAATGAGGGTTGACCTGGGCCAATTTGACCATCTGGGTTGACCCCATTGGGTTTTTAGTGACCCATTGGACTCCCTTAAGGTCTAGGATTACTTGAACAGGGTTGGTTGGGCATCTTGGTGGTCACATGTGTAACACCCCGAAGTTAAGAGGATCATTTTGAGCAAAATCGAGTTCAGGCATGGGTGACACGGCCTGGGACACGGGCGTGTCCCAGGGCGTGTCAGTTGACACGGCCTGCGACACGGGCGTGTCGCAGGGCGTGTCGAGGTTGTGTCGACGATTGGACTTGGTGTCGACGATTTTCGCTCGACATCGTCGAGAATGGGGCACACGGCCCAGGACACGGCCGTGTCGGATGCCGTGTCGCATACTCGACGAGTGTTACGCGACGATCGTCGAGTATCGCGTTTCAGTGAGGACACGGCCTGTGACACGGGCGTGTCACAGGGCGTGTCAAGGGCGTCGAATTTAGCTCGACGTCTCGGGTTAGGGCGTGTTTGCGGGACACGGGCGTGTCCGGGTGCACACGGCCATGAACACGGGCGTGTGCCAAGCCGTATGCCAGGCCGTGTGAAGTCTCGGGTTGATTTGGGATTATTTCTGTTGAGGTACACTGCCTCAGACACGGGCGTGTCTGAGGGCGTGTCGGGTACACGGCCGTGACACGGGCGTGTCACACGGGCGTGTACTGGTTGGATTGAGTCGGTTGTCCGCCGCTTTAGGGGGACACGGCCTGTGACACGGGCGTGTCACAGGGCGTGTCAGGCCGTGTTTTGGGTTTTCTGGCCAGATCTGAGCCGTTTGTTTCCCTCTTCCTGGATCCAGTGGCTGGGCTTTGTCCAGGTGGCTAGAAGGCCGAGATTTGGAGGATAAATCCTCTTATTCTCTTCTTCTTCTTCTTCATTTCCATTCCAAGGGAGAGAGAAGAAAGGCTAAGGCAAGAGGGAAAGGGAGGAGTCTTCCAGCTGCTGTAGGAGCTGCGGAGTGCGGAACGAAGATCCGAGAGCGGATTCGTGAAGGCAGAGCCGAGGCGGTGATTTCCATCCGGCTACTTCATGGCGCCGAAGCGATCTTCAAGGGTAACGATCTCCTTCTTGGACATCGAAGTCCTTTCTCTATACATGTGCTTGGAATCCTCCACCAAGAGGTGGATCGCGGAAGTGATTCCTTTGTTGTGTTTGCATTTAGAGCCGGAAATATGAAGTACGGTGTAGGCATGCTGTGTGAAGCCCATCTGGACCGGTAGTCTGGATTGGTGATGTTCATGGGTAAACCGGAGAAGACTCCGTGGCTTTGATGATGTGCAAAACGGATTTCTGTTGTGGTGAATGTATGGATGTGATGATTGTGGGGAGGCTTTGGTGAAGCTCCTGGTTATGAGATGATCAATTGGTAACACGCCTGGTTAGTGCGAGAGACGCCCGGTTTGTTACACCACTAGGGTGGGTTGATCTAGTTAAGGTAGGATCGATGGGTGGCAACGCCTGGGGAGCCGAGTTAAACCCGGCTTGCTGCACCACATGTTGTGGGTCGATCGGATTAGGAGGGGGATCGATGGGTAGACAATGCCTGGGGAGCTTAGATAAACCCGGCTTGCTACACCACATGTTGTGGGTCGGTCTGCTCTGTTTGTGATGCTGTGAGGATGGACCTCTGAGTGGCTTGGGCGGGATGTCGCCAGCCTGCGCGCTGGTGGACTAGGGCCGGTCAACCAACAAGTTAAAACCTCGAGAGACAGCGGTGTACGACGGTGGATTCCGGTACGCCAAGAAGGTGCCCTGAGTGCACGGAGCGTTGGTGGACTCCAGCGTTTGTGATGTGATGTGTTTGTTAGGTAGTGATAAAGAGAATGATCCTATGATATGATTTGGTGATGTTTGATGATGCTTGATGAAAAAGGAAGCACTGTATACAGGGAAGGAACCACTGCCCCGGGTAGGGGGTAGGGTCGTTATAATGGGTCCGCAATGCTGACCGTTACTTTGTTTTCTGTGTTGGCTTGGATGATGACTTGCAGGTGCTGCGGTTTGGAACGAATAAGTGGATTGGCTAGCCTGGTGTTCTTAGTCCTTGCAGGCTATGTGAAGAGCAGTGTTTGGATTTCATGTGTGGCCTGCCTGCGTACCGATGTACGAAATGGTTGTTATGTAAAGAGAAACTTGTAAGGCCATAAGGCCAGGGTGTGTGAGTTGTATACATTCCTGGTGTTGTCTATATAAATGTGGTATTTATATCGTGGTGGACATTCTGGTTTGAGTTCATGCTAACAAGAAAAAAATTGCTGCGCTAGAATGGAATGAGTTAAGGACACGAGTAGAGTTTGATTACCACACGTGACTCCTTTGCTTGTCTGTGCTATATGGTGTGGGGCCCCGGCCGGACCCACCGTTATATGTCATGTGACAGGTGGGGGCGTTACAAAGTGGTATCAGAGCCAGGTTTAGATTGTTTGGGAGGAGAGAACATAAATGAACTCATGAATGTCCACTAGGAATGTATGTCATGCACATGATGTGCGTGCGTGTGTAGTCAATGTACCAGTACCGTTATGATTTGGAAGAATTTAATGGTGTTCTGTACATTGATAGGTGGCGAGGGATGGAGCTGGGCCGTCTGAGCCTCAGCGGTCGGATGAAAGTGCAGCACCCGTGGAAGCGCCGATGCCTCCCTCGGCAGAGGCTATACGGGTGGTAGCGGAGACGGTGCTTGCAGTGTTACAAGCACAACCAACTAGACAGGCAAGACCTGGTGGAAGGCAAGAGCATGCTGCCGAGGTGGTGGAAGTGCAAGCAAGTGACGACGCATTATCCCGTTTTATGCACTTTCACCCACCTACGTTTGGTGGAGCGCTTGCACCAACGCAGGCAGAAGATTGGTTGGCAAGAGTAAAAAGGATCCTAACCGCAATCAGGACGGTCGAAGAACAGAAAGTGATGTTGGCCACTTTTCTGTTGGAAGGAGATGCGAGATTATGGTGGGATGAGATTGAAGTGCACCACTTGGCAGGTCGAGGTTTAACGGAGGTTTCTATGGATGAATTCTCTCAAATATTCCTAGCCAAGTATGTGTCGGTGTCGCAGAGGATTGCGATGGAAAATGAGTTTCTCCGCTTGGTGCAGGGTGAGCAAGATATTGATACCTACCTGCATGATTTTACAAGATTGGGGAGATATGCGGGATCGACCTTTGCGGAGGAAGCGCGAAAGACAAATCGGTTTTATGGAGGATTGCGGGATGAATTGAGGTTGGCACTTCCGAGTTCCGTGAGCCAAGGCTTTCAGGCGTTAGTCGATACAGCTCGTGCCTTGGAGAAGGATATGAAGCGAGTACAGGAGAATAAGAAACTGGCAAGGGAAAAGTCTGAGTTGAAAGAATCGGAGTTTCGACGACGGGAGAAGAAAAGATTTAGGCCGGCGGAATCAGCTCCGTCGACTGTTTCTTCAGGGGCGACGTATGGGTCAGGACGTGTGGATACACGTATCTGTTATAAATGTGGGCAACAAGGGCATATAGCAAGATTTTGTCAGAATGGCCCTCCAGGGAGTGAGAAAAAGGTGGGTGCGTCCTATGAAGAAAAAGGGAAAGCAGTGGCCGAATCATCTGCACCCCGGACGCAACCGAGATTGCATGCGATGGAAGTGCAAGAGCCGCAAAGCTCAGTTGGTGAAATTCAGCCTCGAGCGGTTCATTTATCTTTAAATCGTGAATTTCAAAATCGAGAGGCTGAGTGGAGGTGAACTGTGATGTGAAGCATGGCGATGCTCTGAAAGTTGTGTATGTAAACTATGTTTTGATGAATCATAGCTGATGTACAGCACTTTTGGCTGATGTCAATGATGTTGATACTTGTGATTGTGCCGAAATCAATCAATTCTGTCGTTTTGTTTGAGGTCTTATGTAGTTGAATGTGCACAAGTGGAAGTTAGGGATGTTTGTTGTGTTGTCTGTTTGTTAGTGTGTGCGGAGGCTTGCGGTGTACGCGTTTGTGATGTTGTGACTAATTGGCTGTGTGGAGTCAAATTTCGAGGACGAAATTATTTGAAGGGGGGGAGGATTGTAACACCCCGAAGTTAAGAGGATCATTTTGAGCAAAATCGGGTTCAGGCATGGGTGACACGGCCTGGGACACGGGCGTGTCCCAGGGCGTGTCAGTTGACACGGCCTGCGACACGGGCGTGTCGCAGGGCGTGTCGAGGTTGTGTCGACGATTGGACTTGGTGTCGACGATTTTCGCTCGACATCGTCGAGAATGGGGCACACGGCCCAGGACACGGCCGTGTCGGATGCTGTGTCGCATACTCGACGAGTGTTACGCGACGATCGTCGAGTATCGCGTTTCAGTGAGGACACGGCCTGTGACACGGGCGTGTCACAGGGCGTGTCAAGGGCGTCGAATTTAGCTCGACGTCTCGGGTTAGGGCGTGTTTGCGGGACACGGGCGTGTCCGGGTGCACACGGCCATGAACACGGGCGTGTGCCAAGCCGTGTGTCAGGCCGTGTGAAGTCTCGGGTTGATTTGGGATTATTTCTGTTGAGGTACACGGCCTCAGACACGGGCGTGTCTGAGGGCGTGTCGGGTACACGGCCGTGACACGGGCGTGTCACACGGGCGTGTACTGGTTGGATTGAGTCGGTTGTCCGCCGCTTTAGGGGGACACGGCCTGTGACACGGGCGTGTCACAGGGCGTGTCAGGCCGTGTTTTGGGTTT
The DNA here is from genome assembly GCA_039583875.1 of Platanthera guangdongensis. Lineage (NCBI taxonomy): Eukaryota > Viridiplantae > Streptophyta > Magnoliopsida > Asparagales > Orchidaceae > Platanthera > Platanthera guangdongensis. The sequence continues at coordinate 46,424,317 of CM077159.1, read as the reverse complement.
TCTGGCCAGATCTGAGCCGTTTGTTTCCCTCTTCCTGCATCCAGTGGCTGGGCTTTGTCCAGGTGGCTAGAAGGCCGAGATTTGGAGGATAAATCCTATTATTCTCTTCTTCTTCTTCTTCATTTCCATTCCAAGGGAGAGAGAAGAAAGGCTAAGGCAAGAGGGAAAGGGAGGAGTCTTCCAGCTGCTGTAGGAGCTGCGGAGTGCGGAACGAAGATCCGAGAGCGGATTCGTGAAGGCAGAGCCGAGGCGGTGATTTCCATCCGACTACTTCATGGCGCCGAAGCGATCTTCAAGGGTAACGATCTCCTTCTTGGACATCAAAGTCCTTTCTCTATACATGTGCTTGGAATCCTCCACCAAGAGGTGGATCGCGGAAGTGATTCCTTTGTTGTGTTTGCATTTAGAGCCGGAAATATGAAGTACGGTGTAGGCATGCTGTGTGAAGCCCATCTGGACCGGTAGTCTGGATTGGTGATGTTCATGGGTAAACCGGAGAAGACTCCGTGGCTTTGATGATGTGCAAAACGGATTTCTGTTGTGGTGAATGTATGGATGTGATGATTGTGGGGAGGCTTTGGTGAAGCTCCTGGTTATGAGATGATCAATTGGTAACACGCCTGGTTAGTGCGAGAGACGCCCGGTTTGTTACACCACTAGGGTGGGTTGATCTAGTTAAGGTAGGATCGATGGGTGGCAACGCCTGGGGAGCCGAGTTAAACCCGGCTTGCTGCACCACATGTTGTGGGTCGATCGGATTAGGAGGGGGATCGATGGGTAGACAATGCCTGGGGAGCTTAGATAAACCCGGCTTGCTACACCACATGTTGTGGGTCGGTCTGCTCTGTTTGTGATGCTGTGAGGATGGACCTCTGAGTGGCTTGGGCGGGATGTCGCCAGCCTGCGCGCTGGTGGACTAGGGCCGGTCAACCAACAAGTTAAAACCTCGAGAGACAGCGGTGTACGACGGTGGATTCCGGTACGCCAAGAAGGTGCCCTGAGTGCACGGAGCGTTGGTGGACTCCAGCGTTTGTGATGTGATGTGTTTGTTAGGTAGTGATAAAGAGAATGATCCTATGATATGATTTGGTGATGTTTGCTGATGCTTGATGAAAAAGGAAGCACTGTATACAGGGAAGGAACCACTGCCCCGGGTAGGGGGTAGGGTCGTTATAATGGGTCAGCAATGCTGACCGTTACTTTGTTTTCTGTGTTGGCTTGGATGATGACTTGCAGGTGCTGCGGTTTGGAACGAATAAGTGGATTGGCTAGCCTGGTGTTCTTAGTCCTTGCAGGCTATGTGAAGAGCAGTGTTTGGATTTCATGTGTGGCCGGCCTGCGTACCGATGTACGAAATGGTTGTTATGTAAAGAGAAACTTGTAAGGCCATAAGGCCAGGGTGTGTGAGTTGTATACATTCCTGGTGTTGTCTATATAAATGTGGTATTTATATCGTGGTGGACATTCTGGTTTGAGTTCATGCTAACAAGAAAAAAATTGCTGCGCTAGAATGGAATGAGTTAAGGACACGAGTAGAGTTTGATTACCACACGTGACTCCTTTGCTTGTCTGTGCTATATGGCGTGGGGCCCCGGCCGGACCCACCGTTATATGTCATGTGACAGGTGGGGGCGTTACAACATGTCCCTTGGTAAGGGCACTTTGACCATTTTAGGGCTAGAGTTGACTTGGGTCAACATGACCATTTGGGTTGACCCCATTGGGTCCTTGGTGACCCATTGGCTTCCCCCAAGGTCTAGGTAGGGTTATGTAGGGTTACCTTGAACTTTGGAGGTCACCTACCCTTAGTAAGGGTACTTTGACCAGATTAGGGGCTTGAGTTGACTTGTGTCAACCTGGCCTCTAGGACTGGCCCCAATGCATCCTTAGTGACTCATTGACCTCACTTTAGGGTTAGGAGGGCATAAGTGGGGTCCTCTAGGCTAGGAGTAGGTCAATTGACCCTAAGTAGGCTAGTTTGACCCATTTAGGGCTAGGGTTGACCTTGGTCAACTGAGCCTCTTTGGTTGACCCCAATGGGTCCTTATGGCTCTAATGGGCCTCCCAAGGTATTAAGGGTGTTGTGGTAGGGTCTTGGGGTTAAGGTGTAGCCCATGGTCATCCTAAACCATTGTTTAGAGTTCTACTATTTGCAGACCATGATGATTTTCCACATTTTGTCCCCGATCTCTTGGCCCATTTCTGGCTTCCTAGGGTTTTGTCATGACCTAGTCATGGCCAAAACCACTCTTAGGGGTATAGTTGGAAATGGGATGTTGCAAATCCCAATAAACAAAACAAAGATTTCGTCCCCGAAATCAAGGTGGAGCCTACGGGACTTTCTACCGAAGAAAAGAAACTTGTAACATCCCATCAGGACGCCATGTTTGCTAAATTAAGTTTTGAGGGAAACTTAAGTCTATACCCATTTCGCCTAATCGGCAAACCAAGATCCCAATAAATAAAAGATAAGCCCCCAATAAACAAAAGATAAGCCTCTATCTGCCTAGAGCAGCCCTTAGTAGTTTAAAGCAGGAAAATAAATTAAACATCTTGAGGGGTTTGTGAGGTATACCTGACTGAACAGCTCTGGGTATCTTTGTCACATCAAGTCCTGCAGCTCCCAGGTATGCTCCTCCTGGCCGTGGTTCCTCCACAGGACCTTGACTAGTGGGACCTTCTTGCGTCGCAAGACCCGTACTCCTCGGTCGTCGATCCTAACTGGCTCCAAACGAACTGACCGGTCTGAAGCTACCGGCCCTTCGGTGGTCAAAATCTGCTGCTCCGGGCGTAGCAGAGCCCTCCTCAGCGAAGAAATATGGAAGACGTCATGCAGCGCTTCCAGCTCTGGTGGTAACTCCAGCCTGTAGGCTAGGGTCCGATCCGCTCCAGGATCCTGTAAGGGCCCATGTACCTAGGGCTGAGCTTCTTCCTCCGACCATGCACCCGCGAGACTCCATGCATGGGCCGGATCTTCAAAAACACCCGGTCTCCCTCCTGGAACTCCACCTGCCAATGCCAGGCGTCATAGTACTTAGCCTGTCTACTCTGCGCCTCTAGCATCCGGTCTCTGATCAGCCTCACCTGAGCTTCAGTGTCTTCAACAAACTCTGATCCCAACACCTTCGGATCTTCGTCCTGAACCCAAGAAAGCGGGGTCCGGCATTTCCTTCCATATAAGGCTTCGTAAGGCGCCATCCTGATGCTGGACTGGTAGCTGTTGTTATAGGAGAACTCGACCAGGGGTAAGAGTTTCTCCCACGGTTCCCCGCGGTCCAAAATGCATAGCCTCAAAAGATCTTCCAGCGTCCGGTTGGTGCGTTCTGTCTGCCCGTCCGTCTGGGGATGGAATGCAGTGCTGAAGGTCAATCGTGTGCCTAAGTAAGCTTGCACGGATCTCCACTCCCTGGAAGTGAACCGGCCATCCCGATCCGACACGATCGTCTTGGGCACCCCGTGATATCGAACGAACTGCTCCACAAATGTCCGCACTAATACTCCCACAGCGTCATCCTTCCTGATCGGAATGAACCTGGCTACCTTAGTCAACCGATCGACGATGACCCAAATCGAGTCATTTCCCGTTCGTGTTCGGGGAAGTCCGTGAATAAAGTCCATCGTGATGTCTTCGAACTTCCACTCTGGTACCGGGAGTGGTTGCAGCAACCCCGCAGGGTTTTTGCACTCTGCCTTCACTAGCTGGCAAGCTTCGCAGTGGGTCACAAACCGAGTGATATCCTTCTTCATGCCAGGCCAGTACATAGTCTTCTTCAAATCCGCAGTCATCTTCGTGATGCCTGGGTGCACCGAGTATCTGCTGTGGTGGGCTTCCGCCATGATATCCTCCCGGACCTGGCCTCCTCCCGGTATATAAGTCCGACCTCTGAAGCATACCACGCCATCGCTCATCGTGTAATCTCCTGCTGTACCGTTCTCCAAGGCCCAGAATATCGGCTCCAAATTGACATCTCGCCTCTGTCCCTCTCTGACCCTGTCCCGGATATCGTCTAAAGCACTCACCGTTGCTAAATACTCCGTGTAAAGCTCGGGGTCCTCGGATGTCACCAGTGTGATGTGCATATCCTCCAATCTCCTCACCAGCTCCATAGACATAACCTGAGGCCCGACTTCGGAAGTGGCATCTCTCCGACTCAATGCGTCTGCCACCACGTTTGCCTTCCCTGGATGATAGTGCATCTCATACTGATAATCTGCAAGGAACTCCACCCAGCGCTTTTGCCTGATGTTCAGTTCCTTCTGCGTGTCCACGTATTTCAGGTTCTTGTGGTCGGAATAGATGTCGCAGTGGACTCCATACAGATAATGGCGCCAAACCTTCAAAGCAAAAACGACCGCCCCCATCTCAAGGTCGTGCACCGGATAGTTCTGCTCGTGTTTCCTCAATTGACGAGATGCATATGCAATCACATGGTCCTTCTGCATCAGTACAGCTCCCATACCCTGGTAGGAAGCATCAGTGTAGACCTGAAATCCTTCCCTCCCCGATGGGAGAGTAAGGATGGGAGTTGAGGTTAGCCGATCCTTCAGCTCCTGGAAGGCTGCTTGGCACTGCGTGGTCCACACGAACGGTACCTCTTTCTTCATCAAGGATGTGAGCGGGAGGGCGATTTGAGAGAATCCATCCACGAACTTCCGGTAGTAACCGGCAAGTCCTAGAAAACTCCGTACGTCGGTGGCTGTCTTCAGCTGCGGCCAATCCCGAATAGCCTGAATCTTTGCCGGATCCACTGCCAATCCGGCTCCACTGATGATGTGGCCTAAGAAGCCCACCTCCTTCAGCCAGAACTGGCATTTACTAAACTTCGCATATAGATGGTTCTCCCGCAGTCGCTGCAGGGTCAGTGTCAGATGGCGAGTGTGCTCCTCCTCCATCCTCGAGTAAATGAGGATGTCATCGATAAGCACAATGACAAACACATCAAGATATTCCTTGAAGACTTGGTTCATGAGGGTCATGAATGCTGATGGTGCATTGGTGAGCCCGAAGGGCATCACCGTAAACTCGTATAAACCATATCTGCTACTAAAAGCAGTCTTCTGAATGTCCTCCTCCCGAATCCGAAGCTGGTAGTATCCCGACCTCAAATCTAATTTTGAAAAGAACTGCGCTCCCTGCAGCTGGTTGAACAGCTCGTCTATCCTTGGCAGTGGATAGGTGTTCCGGACCGTCAGCCGATTTAGTGCTCGATAGTCGATGCACAGTCTGATGGTCCCGTCTTTCTTCTTGACGAACAATACCGGGGCTCCCCAAGGTGAAGAGCTTGGCCGGACAAATCCGGCTTCCACTAACTCCTGAAGCTGGCTCCGGAACTCCGTCAACTCCTCTGGGGCCATCCGGTAAGGTGCCTTAGATGCTGGCTTGGCCCCCGGCACAAGCTGTATCTGGAAGTCCTGCTCCCTGCATGGCGGTAATCCGGGTAACTTCTCCGGAAAGACGTCCTCAAACTCCCGCACCACCGGGATATTCGATATAGAACTCGTGGCCTCCGTCATCTCAAACAGCACCTCGTAGACCTCCTCCCCCTGTAAATAGGCCTTGACGGCCTGTACTGAAGATAAGGGTATACGTGAGGCAGGTCTTATACCTTCGATGATGATGGTAGAGTCCCCGTGCCTCACGGTGATCCTCTTCGCTTGACAATCAATCTGGGCTTGATTCCACTGCAACCAAGTCATGCCCAGGATCAGCTCGAAGACTGGCATCCTCAGGACCGTTGCCGGAACTTCGAACGACTTCCCTCCAATCTCCGCCTCCATACTGCAGTGGGCTGAGGTGAGTATCTCTGATCCGTCGGGTAGACTCACCCTACTCATCCGGCCTGTGAACCGTTCCACTCCTTCCAGCCCTTCCAGAAAGGCCTCCGACACAAACGAGTGTGAGGCACCCGTGTCGAACAGAGTATAGGCGGGCTTGCCGCTGATGAAAACTATACCTGAGACGATTTAAATGTCTTAGTACTTTATAACGGGTTTTCTTTCCTATTTATTCTACTTAGGGCAGTTCTACTTGTTGTGCAATTGAGAACGGGAATTTAGTTTAAACGATTTAAAACATCTTAGCTTACCTGTGATGACCCGCTCTGGATTTCGAGGCTGTGTCAGATCCAAGGCATATGCCTGCTCCCTTTCCTGTCTTCGGTCTCCTCCCTGGTAACCAAGTCCTCGGCCGCGTCCTCGGCCTCCGAAATGCTGGGCAGGTGGGCCACCCTGTGGTACTGGAGGTGGTGCCCCCCTCATGGGGCAGTTTCTCCGGAGGTGCCCCACCTGATGACAATGGAAGCATTCCGGAGGGGGATACGCCATACCCCCGGGTCTCGGCATCTCCTGTATCCGAAGAGGTTGTGGGGCCAAAACCATCTACTCTCTCGGCTCCTGCCTCACCTCCTGACGAGGCTGCTCCTCTTCCCTTCTCCCATCTGGTATGGTGTTGTTGGGTATTGTATCCACAACATACCTGATTTGAAGAAGCCCCTGAACAAGCTAAGGTAAATAGACAATGTATTTGATAAAATATTTCAAGTTGTGCTTGCAGTTATTCCACGCTAAGTGCACTCCAATGTCAGGGTGCAGTAGGTTAATATACACGGTTCTGCACGACGTAATCCCTCGTTGAGCAGATCAGTGTGTTGGCCTACGTGTACTCTCTCTATTGGAGTGTACTTATTTTCAAGTACAGGGATGTGATTATGCAAGAGCAGACAAGGAGCAAGGATGGGTCAAAGAGCTGCTCATGGGCGGAAAGACGAAAAATCGTCTAAGTGTTAATCGACGAGAATCACCAAGTGATTCTCGCCGATTCGGCGAGAATCACTAGTGATTCTCGCCGAATCGTCGAGAATCACTGGCTGATTCTCGCTGTCTCTTTCCAGCTACCTCAGAGCGTGCAAAAAAGTCTACATCGACGAGAATCACCTTTGATTCTCGCCTAATCGACGAGAATCACCTTTGATTCTCGCCGAATCGACGAGAATCACCTTCGATTCTCGCCGATTTTGCCTTGGGCAATTTTCTGGAAACTGCTGGACCGGACTTTGCTGCTGGCACTATTTTGAACCGGGCTTGGGGTTTTGTCTGGTGGGACCCACAACGGTCATTAAGGAGTATTCTAGTGTATAAATACACGCGTATTTTTGAACAGCAGAGTGACACAGAAAAAGATACACGAGCCGCCGACATGTCCTAGATCGCGATACCTGCTCCGCCGCCGTCGCCGCTCGTGCTAGTCGATCGCCGGCTGTTTGATCGTGGTTTCTTCCAGATCTTCCGGCGACAGAAGCTCTGCCAAGCACAGCGTCTCACGCGTCTAACCAAAGATCCCTTGTCTCTTGATTCGTTGATCGGGAAAACCTTCCCCTTCCGAATCGATCGAGACGATCGATCCTAGTGTGACCATTGGAAGACCTTGCTAGCTTTGCTACGAAGATTGAGTCTCCAAAGTACTGCAGCCACACGCCGTTGTCACCGCCGATTCCGAACCGTGTTGCCGCCCTTCTTGCCGCCGCCGATTTCAGGGAGATTCTCTCCAAGAGAGATCTAGGGTTGTGGACTCTTCGTTGACTTCAAGAACACGTCATCGAACGAAGAGGGACACCTTAGTCTCCAAAAGTTTTTTGTGTTTCTAATACATTCTAGTTTCATTCTTGTTGTAAAGGAACGTTGGATCCTAATTGTAAGGGTTGGGTGCAACCCGTGTTGTGGGAGTGTTGTCTCCTACGTGTGGAAGGGTTCCTTCCGATAGTGCAAGGATTGGATTTCAATCCTGTTGATGAAGTGACCGAGTCGTCCCTTGTTGGGAGATAGGTCGAAGGGGGAAAGTGGATGTACCCAAATCGGGGAACCACTATAAATTGCTTGTGTACTTTCTTTGCTATGCTGTTCTGTTTTCGTGTGCAGGTACAATTTTAATTCCGCAAAAACGCTGCACGTCACCTATCCCCCCCCCCCCATAGGTGAAGGTAGTTGACACTAGGTGGACTTTCAAGTGGTATCAGAGGGAGGTTCCTCATCAAAAAGGTTCACACCTTGAGTAGAATCCTGCCGCTAGTGTCAAGAAGAAGGGAAACATCTACTATGGACGGGCTCAAGTACACAGGCAAGATCCCAGTATGCACCAGGCTCAACTTTCCTATCTGGAAGGAAAGGATCAGGTTCTACATGGAAGCAGTTGATCTTAGACACTTCATGATCGTAGAGGAGGGACCTTATGTCCCCACTAAGGTCTCCACCATAGATCCTACCAAGAAAGTGCCAAAGAAAATTTCTGAAATGGACAAGGACGAGATGGTGCTGGTGGGACTTGACAAGAAGGCGCAGAACATTCTGGTCAGCGCGGTCGATGACTCAATGATGCAGAACTTCGGCAACTGCAAGACAGCAAAGGAGATCTGGCACTGCCTGATTATCCTAATGGAGGGCACTGATTAAGTGAGGGATGATCGGAGATCCCTTCTGAACCAGAAATATGAAGCCTTCAGACAAGGGCCTAAGGAAGAGATCGGAGTCACCTTCGAGAACTTCCTCAAGATTGTCAATGCCCTCAAAGGATATGGAAGAGTGTTCACTGATGGTGAACTTAATGATAAATTCCTTAGGTCCCTTACTAAGGAATGGGACACAAAGATCTGCGCCATCCGAGAGTTTGGCAGACTAGCTGAAACAGACCCGCAAATTCTATTTGGGAAGCTGATGTCCTATGAGCTTCAACTGAATACCAGGAAAGCAGAAGAAGCAGAGAAGGCTGCAGCCAAGAAAAAGACTGTGGCTCTAAAAGCCATTCACTCCAGGAAGGGCAAGGGTGCGATTTCATACCGTGCGAGGAAAAAGGATGAGGAGGAGGACTCCGAGTCTTGCTCCTCCTGCTCAGAGTTGTCTGAGGAAGACTTCTCCCTCATCACCCGAGAATTCAAGAAGTTCCTCAAGATGAGGAATCAAAGAAAGAGAGACGGCTCCTCCTCCAGGCATCAGACGAAAAATTACTCTTCTGACAGGTATGCTTCTAAACCGAACAAACATCGCTCCGCTGACATTATTTGTTTTGGATGCAATAAGCCAGGACACGTCGTGGCCGACTGCCACCAAGGCAAGAGAGAAAAGGGGAAGGGAGAGGAGCACAAGTCTTCTAGAGATAAGAAGAAAGAGATGAGCTACATCGCCAAAAAGCCAAAGACACTGAGTGAATCTGATTCCTCAGACTCCAGTGATGATGAGGAAGCCTACTTCGGGCTGGTGGGTCGCTCCGACTCAGAAGGAGAATGCCCCCCATTTACTGGAAAGGTAAAAGCTCACACCCCTCTCTCTGACTCTGACTCTGATCCTGAGTCTCAGGATGATGACCCTGAGGATAGCCTTTCGGCCCGTTAAGCGGAGCTCCTCGAGAAGTATGAGCTTCTGCTCAACACTTTCGAGGAGTGCCGCAAGAGATTGAAGGCTGAGAAAAAGGAAGTGAAATTTCTTAAGGGTGAGAGTGTCTCCCTAAGGGAAGAGATCACCAGTTTGATCTCTCTCCAACAGGAGCACCTAGACCTGACTTCAAAGCATTCAGAGTCTCTTAAGCTCCTTGATCTTAAGCAGGAGGAAGTCGACAAGTTGGAAGAACAACTTGCGGCAGAAAGGAAGATCGTCAAGAGCTTCTCTATGCCAAAAACAGTTCTTCCAGTGGTTGATATCTTCTCTGCTCAGGCCAAAGGAGCTGTCTTGGGGCATGTAGGGGTATTTGGTTCCTCATCCAGGAGAAACAGGAACCAGAGGAAGAATAAGGCCGCCAAGAAGGCCTCTGCTGCTGAAAACGGAAAGGCTCCGCTCAGTCCTGTTGCGTTCAGAAAGCCTAGCTTTCCTTGCAACCAACATGACTTTGAATCAACCTTTGGTCATCATTTCCGGCCCTCGGTTGCAAAGCCTAAGAGCCGATATGATGGTTGGACTTTTCCCCGGAACTTCGGTGAGAGTGCCTTCAAGGCACCTTATGAGGAAATCCACATGGGAAATTATGGTCAATTCTCCAGCGGCCATAATGGAAAGCAGGCACCAAGAGCCAAGCCTGTTATACTGAAGAAACAGAAGGTGAAGAAGTCATGTGACTGCAATCACTATGAGGCCTCCACCTCCAGATCCAAGGCCCCGGCTGTACCCACCGTTCCCAGGGTAAAGCAGGAGTCTAGGAAGAGGTACAACAGATTTGACTGTTGGTGTTGTGGCAAAGTCGGTCACTTTGCCGTGGATTGCTGGTTTAATCCGAGGTATAACGAGACTCCCTATGTTAGCAATGCGAGACCGACCACTCGTAGGGTTAACCAACCGAGGGGGAGTATGCTAACCAAGAATCTAGGATCCAAGTTCGATTGGGTTCCTAAGGGAAATTAATTTTGTTTTGCAGGAATGTCCAAAGGCCACCAAAACGCCAATATGGTACTTGGACAGTGGATGCTCCCGGCATATGACTGGTACAAGAAGCCTGCTGCGTGATTACACTCCAGTCGCGAATGGACCCAAAGTCATCTTTGGGGGGTCAGATCGAGGAGTCACCAGAGGTTACGGTATGATTTCCAACGGTATAATCTCTATCACCGACGTGGCTTATGTTGAAGGGTTAAACCATAACCTGATCAGTGTAAGTCAGTTATGTGACAAAGGTTATGACGTTAAGTTCTGCAAGGATAAATGCCTGATAATATCATGTGCCTCTTCTGAGACGGTATTAACAGGCATTAGGAGCCGAAATATCTTCTGCTTAAATTTTCTTAGTTTAGATTCATCTACCCCCGTATGCCTAGTGGCAATAGGCAGTGCATCTCTTTGTGAACAATGGCACAAGAGATTGGCACATGTTAATTTCAAAACAATTAGTATGATGTTTTCTAAAAACTTAGTAAGGGATGCTCCCGTTATCAAGTGCATCAAATATAGCCCCTGTCCTGCATGCCAGATGGGCAAACAGACTCGGGCTACCTTTAAGAGCATTGCAGACAAAGACTCTTCCCGATGTCTTTACCTTCTACATATGGACTTGTTTGGTCCAATGCAAGTTCATAGCTTGGGAGGCAAGTCCTATACGCTAGTGATAGTTGATGATCATTCTCGGTTTACATGGGTGTTCTTCTTAAAATGAAAGTCGGATACGTTTGACATCTTCACTAGTTTTGTCAAGCAGGTTCAGAACGAATTTAACTGCTCAGTGGTCAAAATCAGAAGAGACCATGGAACAGAATTCGAATCTGGTGCTATGACAGAGTTTTGTGAAGAACAAGGTATCTTTCATGAGTTTTCCTCCCCGCGCACTCCTCAGCAAAATGGAGTTGCGGAGAGGAGAAATAGAACTCTCATTGAAGCCTGCACGACAATGTTGAAAGACGCTTCTCTCCCAGAATACTTCTGGGCAGAGGCGGTCAATACAGCTTGTCATGTACAAAACCGAGCATTGATCAACAAGCATCATCGTAAGACGCCTTATGAGCTACTGAGAGGCAGGAAACCAACCATGTCCTACTTGAGGATCTTTGGTTGCAGATGCTATGTACTGAATAATGGGAAGTACCCGCGTACTAAATTTGGTGAAAAATGCTTCGAAGGCATATTCATGGGCTATAGTTCCCACAGTCGGGCATATAGGGTCTTCAATAAGAAAACCCTAGTGGTAGAAGAATCAATTAATGTTGTATTTGATGAAGGAAGTTTGCTTAACAGCAATTCTTCCAGCGATATTCTTGAAGATGCAGGTGCACGACTTGAACAGCTGAGTCTCGATGAGACCGCTAAAGATGAAACTCCTAAGTACGTCAAAGTTTCCACCTCAACGTCAACTGGGAATGTTGAAGATCAAAATGGAACAAATCTCTTAGAAGAAGGAGATGCCCAAGAAGTAGTCGAAGCTCCAGACGCCAGACTTCTAGAGCTCCAGCACGTGAGGGATCATCCTAGAGATCAGATCATCGGAGATCCTCGTGACGGTGTCAGAACTCGAAGAGGTACTATTAACGAGATTTTGCATCTTAGCTTCCTGTCACAGGTTGAGCCAAAGAAGTTCGACGAGGCGAACAAAGATGCGACATGGATTTTGGCCATGCAAGATGAACTACATCAATTCAAACGATGCAACGTTTGGACGCTGGTTCCCAGACCACACAAGCAGAATGTGATTGGCACCAAGTGGATCTTCAGAAACAAACTGGATGAACATGGTGTCATCATAAAGAACAAGGCCAGGCTGGTGGCTCAAGGTTACAGACAGGAGGAGGGGATTGACTTCGACCAGACCTTTGCACTAGTGGCAAGGCTCGAAGCAATCAGATTGTTCCTGGCGTATGCTTCGTACAAAGGATTCATAGTCTATCAAATGGATGTGAAATCAGCATTCTTGAACGGAGACCTGGAAGAGGAAGTATATGTCGCTCAACCCCCAGGTTTTGTTAATCCTACTTATCCCAATCATGTATATTTTCTTAATAAAGCTCTATATGGTTTGAAACAAGTTCCACGAGCTTGGTATGAGACTTTATCTAGTTTTCTTCTTGAGAACAAGTTCTCTAGAGGTAAAATAGATAAGACATTGTTTTTCAGGGAAGTCAAAGGCAAGATTTTGCTGGTGCAAATCTATGTCGATGACATTATATTCGGCTCAACGGACAACAATCTTTGCAAAAAGGTTTCTAAACTTATGCAAGGAAAGTTTGAAATGAGCAGTATGGGAGAGCTAAAGTATTTCTTGGGACTTCAAGTGAAACAGTCTGAGGATGGAATCTTCATCTCTCAGACAAAGTTCACAAATGAACTCCTCAAGAAATTCGGTATGGAGAATGCAACCTCTATGAGGACTCCAATGGGATCCACTATGTCTCTAGATAAGGATGAGAAAGGTAAACCTTTCGATGAAACCAAATACAGAAGCATCATTGGATCCCTGCTCTACCTTACTGCCAGTAGACCGGATATCATGTTCTCCACATGTGTCTGTGCCAGATATCAGGTGAACACTAAGGAATCTCACTATGTCGCTGCAAAGCGAATTCTAAGATACCTTAAAGGTACTCCCAATCTTGGCTTGTGGTACCCGAGAAACAATGATGTCGAGCTAATAGGTTTTTCAGATGCTGATTTGCAGGGAGTAGGGATGACAGGAAAAGCACTTCCGGGACGTGTCAATTCCTCGGAAGAAGGCTTATCTCATGGAACAGCAAGAAGCAAAATTGTGTAGCTACCTCCACAGCAGAGTCTGAGTATATCTCGGCAGGCAGCTGTTGCGCACAACTCCTATGGATCAGAAACCAGTTAGCCGACTACGACCTTCAGTTCAAGGAAGTACCAATGTACTGCGACTCCTCCAGTGCCATTGCAATTGCCAACAATCCGGTATCGCACAGCAGAACAAAGCATATTGAAGTGCGCTACCACTTCATTCGGGAGCACATAGAGAACAAGGACATCTCTCTCTGTTATGTTCCCACGGACAAGCAGATTGCAGATATATTCACAAAGCCCTTAGACGAAGCCAAGTTCAGTTTTTTCAAAACTGAATTGGGGATGCTAAACTATGAGGAATGAAGACTACAGAAGAGCCAGGCTCGTGCATCTAGGGGGAGCCTCTGCCAGGAACTCAAGTGTGAGCACAGGTGCAAGAACTGAGGGGGAGCAAGGGGTCAAATGCAACAGACCCAGATTTGCAGAAGCCGAAAAGGGGGAGATTACCCTCTCGGCTAAGGCTAAGGTGGCTCTCAAAAAATTGGTATTGGTAATGAATCTCTCCCTCAACTCAATTTTAAGTTTATGATTTTCATTCTCATACGCCCTATTCACCTTAGCTTGTAGGGTTTAGGCTTCTTCAAATAGGGGGAGATTGTTAGGTATTGTATCCACAACGTACCTGATTTGAAGAAGCCCCTGAATAAGCTAAGATAAATAGACAATGTATTTGATAAAATATTTCAAGTTGTGCTTGCAGTTATTCCACGCTAAGTGCACTCCAATGTCAGGGTGCAGTAGGTCAATATATACGGGTCTGCACGACGTAATCCCTCGTTGAGCAGATCAGTGTGTTGGCCTACGTGTACTCTCTCTATTGGAGTGTACTTATTTTCAAGTACAGGGATGTGATTATGCAAGAGCAGACAAGGAGCAAGGATGGGTCAAAGAGCTGCTCATGGGCGGAAAGACGAAAAATCGTCTAAGTGTTAATCGACGAGAATCACCAAGTGATTCTCGCCGATTCGGTGAGAATCAAATCACTGGCTGATTCTCGTCGTCTCTTTCTAGCTACCTCAGAGCGTGCAAACAAGTCTACATCGATGAGAATCACATTTGATTCTCGCCGAATCGACGAGAATCACCTTTGATTCTCGCCGAATCGACGAGAATCACCTTCGATTCTCGCCGATTTTGCCTTGGGCAATTTTCTGGAAACCGCTGGACCGGACTTTGCCGCTGGCACTGTTTTGAACCGGGCTTGGGGTTTCGTCTGGTGGGACCCACAACGGTCATTAAGGAGTATTTTAGTGTATAAATACACGCGTATTTTTGAACAGCATAGTGACACAGAAAAAGATACACGAGCCGCCGACGTGACCTAGATCACGATACCTGCTCCGCCGTCGTCGCCGCTCGTGCTAGTCGATCGCCGGCCGTTTGATCGTGGTTTCTTCCAGATCTTCCGGCGACAGAAGCTCTGCCAAGCACAGCGTCTCACGCGTCTAACCAGAGATCCCTTGTCTCTTGATTCGTTGATCGGGAAAACCTTCCCCTTCCGAATCGATCGAGACGATCGATCCTAGTGTGACCGTTGGAAGACCTTGCTAGCTTTGCTACGAAGATTGAGTCTCCAAAGTACTGTAGCCAGACGCCGTTGTCGCCGCCGATTCCGAACCGTGCTGCCGCCCTTCTTGCCGCCGCCGATTTTGGGGAGATTCTCTCCAAGAGAGATCTAGGGTTGTGGACTCTTCGTTGACTTCAAGAACACGTCATCGAACGAAGAGGGACACCTTAGTCTCCAAAAGTTGTTTGTATTTCTAATACATTCTAATTTCATTCTTGTTGTAAAGGAACGTTGGATCCTAGTTGTAAGGGTTGGGTGCAACCCGTGTTGTGGGAGTGTTGTCTCCTACGTGTGGAAGGGTTCCTTCCGATAGTGCAAGGATTGGATTTCAATCCTGTTGGTGAAGTGACCGAGTCGTCCCTTGTTGGGAAATAGGTCGAAGGGGGAAAGTGGATGTACCCAAATCGGGGAACCACTATAAATTTCTTGTGTACTTTCTTTGCTGTGCTGTTCTGTTTTCGTGTGCAGGTATAATTTTAATTCCGCAAAAACGCTGCACGTCACATATTCCCCCCCCCCCCCATAGGTGAAGGTAGTTGACACTAGGTGGACTTTCAGGTGCCTCGCCGCTGATCATTTCGGGCCCTCCGGCCCTGATCCTCCGCTTGCCGCTTCCGGCCCCGAGTGGTGTGCCAATCGGCCTCAATCCTCTTCTCCATCTCCAAAATCCGGGAGATAGGCCCGTCAGATACAAACAGCAGGGCCTCCCTCAACTCCTCTTTTAGGCCCTTATAGAATCTCTTGACGTATCCTGCTTCGTCCAGCTGGTAAGAACCCGCATATCGGGCCAAATGGTCGAACTCTCGGTGGTACTCCACCACCGTCCTGGTGCCCTGCCTCAGCTGCAAGAATCGCTCCTCCAACTCATCCCTGGCCGACTGCGGAACAAAGTTCTCCAGCAGCGTGGCCCTGAATTTCTCCCAAGTAATTTCTGCAATCTCCCTATCGGCAAACGTCGTGTCCAACAGCGTCTTCCACCACCTCTTGGCATGGGACTCCAAGCAAGATACCACCAAGGCCACACGGGGGGTCTTACAACTTGTATCGTAAGACCGTGGGAGAAACTCTTACCCCTGGTCGAGTTCTCCTATAACAACAGCTACAAGTCCAGCATCAGGATGGCGCCTTATGAAGCCTTATATGGAAGGAAATGCCGGACCCCGCTTTCTTGGGTTCAGGACGAAGATCCGAAGGTGTTGGGATCAGAGTTTGTTGAAGACACCGAAGCTCAGGTGAGGCTGATCAGAGACCAGATGCTAGAGGCGCAGAGTAGACAGGCTAAGTACTATGACGCCCGGCATCGGCAGGTGGAGTTCCAGGAGGGAGACCGGGTGTTTTTGAAGATCCGGCCCATGCATGGAGTCTCGCGGGTGCGTGGTCGGAGGAAGAAGCTCAGCCCTAGGTACATGGGCCCTTATAGGATCCTGGAGCGGATCGGGCCCCTAGCCTACAGGCTGGAGTTACCACCAGAGCTGGAAGCGCTGCACGACGTCTTCCATATTTCTTCGCTGAGGAGGGCTCTACTACGCCCGGAGCAGCATATTTTGACCACCGAAGGGCCGGTAGCTTCAGACCGGTCAGTTCGTTTGGAGCCGGTTAGGATCGTCGACCGAGGAGTACGGGTCTTGTGACGCAAGAAGGTCCCACTAGTCAAGGTCCTCTGGAGGAACCACGGCCAGGAGGAGCATACCTGGGATCCGCAGGACTTGATGCGACAAAGATACCCAGAGCTGTTCAGTTAGGTATACCTCACAAACCCCTCAAGATGTTTAATTTATTTTCCTTCTTTAAACTACTAAGGGATGCTCTAGGCAGATAGAGGCTTATCTTTTGTTTATTGGGGTCTTATCTTTTGTTTATTGGGATCTTGGTTTGCCAATTAGGCGAAATGGGTATAGACTTAAGTTTCCCTCAAAACTTAATTTAGCAAACATGGCGTCCTGATGGGATGTTACAAGTTTCTTTTCTTCGGTAGAAAGTCCCGTAGGCTCAACCTTGATTTCGGGGACAAAATCTTTGTTTTGTTTATTGGTATTTGTAACATCTCATTTCCAACTAGACCCCTAAGAGTGGTTTTGGCCATGACTAGGTCATGACAAAACCCTAGGAAGCCAGAAATGGGCCAAGAGATAGGGGACAAAATGTGGAAAATCATCATGGTCTGCAAATAGTAGAACTCTGAACAATGGTTTAGGATGACCATGGGCTACACCTTAACCCCAAGACCCTACCACAACACCCCTAATACCTTGGGAGGCCCATTAGAGCCATAAGGACCCATTTAGGGCTAGGGTTGACCTTGGTCAACTGAGCCTCTTTGGTTGACCCCAATGGGTCCTTATGACTCTAATGGGCCTCCCAAGGTATTAGGGGTGTTGTGGTAGGGTCTTGGGGTTAAGGTGTAGCCCATGGTCATCCTAAACCATTGTTTAGAGTTCTACTATTTGCAGACCATGATGATTTTCCACATTTTGTCCCCTATCTCTTGGCCCATTTCTGGCTTCCTAGGGTTTTGTCATGACCTAGTCATGACCAAAACCACTCTTAGGGGTCTAGTTGGAAATGGGATGTTACAAATTCCAATAAACAAAACAAAGATTTCGTCCCCGAAATCAAGGTTGAGCCTACGGGACTTTCTACCGAAGAAAAGAAACTTGTAACATCCCATCAGGACGCCATGTTTGCTAAATTAAGTTTTGAGGGAAACTTAAGTCTATACCCATTTCGCCTAATCGGCAAACCAAGATCCCAATAAACAAAAGATAAGCCCCTAATAAACAAAAGATAAGCCTCTATCTGCCTAGAGCAGCCCTTAGTAGTTTAAAGCAGGAAAATAAATTAAACATCTTGAGGGGTTTGTGAGGTATACCTGACTGAACAGCTCTGGGTATCTTTGTCGCATCAAGTCCTGCGGCTCCCAGGTATGCTCCTCCTGGCCGTGGTTCCTCCACAGGACCTTGACTAGTGGGACCTTCTTGCGTCGCAAGACCCGTACTCCTCGGTCGTCGATCCTAACCGGCTCCAAACGAACTGACCGGTCTGAAGCTACCGGCCCTTCGGTGGTCAAAATCTGCTGCTCCGGGCGTAGCAGAGCCCTCCTCAGCGAAGAAATATGGAAGATGTCGTGCAGCGCTTCCAGCTCTGGTGGTAACTCCAGCCTGTAGGCTAGGGGCCCGATCCGCTCCAGGATCCTGTAAGGGCCCATGTACCTAGGGCTGAGCTTCTTCCTCCGACCACGCACCCGCGAGACTCCATGCATGGGCCGAATCTTCAAAAACACCCGGTCTCCCTCCTGGAACTCCACCTGCCGATACCGGGAGTCATAGTACTTAGCCTGTCTACTCTGCGCCTCTAGCATCTGGTCTCTGATCAGCCTCACCTGAGCTTCGGTGTCTTCAACAAACTCTGATCCCAACACCTTCGGATCTTCGTCCTGAAGAGTCATCACCACAAAGGGAAGAGCGGCGGGATGCCTTGTAAGACCCCCCCCCCTTTTTTTCTCTTTCAACACCGGGGTCTTAGGCCCAAAACCGCAGTTTTGCGGTGACTCCTTCACGCCCTGAAGAGTCATCACCACAAAGTGCCGATTCTGCCGGCCAATTCGATCACAGAAAAGTAGCATAAAGAAGTAATGGAAACTAACAGTCCATAAAACATCACATATCATAGTAAATAGATCTCCACGAAGGGAGTGTCCACAGAAATATGCATCAGAGTGCTAATATATGGGCTTATGCCCGGTACATCATATCCTCACTACAAATCACTCATGCGTAAGCAAAAGCAGAAAAACTACTCAAGGTCGAGACTCACGGTCCAGGCTGTATGAACTCCGGAGCTAGACTTCCCCACCTCCAAGCACACCGGTCTCTGGGGCTGCTCCTCCACGCTGGTCTCCACGATCCCCTAAATGATGCGGTTCGAAAACCGTTAGTCTAAAAGACTAAGTCCTATCATCCCCCACGCCTTCCCCCATGGCTCCTCGGCACCGAGCGGAGAGGAAGAAAGGGGAGGACTTGAAGGTGGAGAATAATCAAAACAGATGGCAGCGGACCTATACTAGCAATTCTATAACATGTATAGACAACAAGCTGAATTATGAAAAGTAACCTTAACTTATGTGAGAACACATAAGCCAAGGGGTCTTCTACAAGGCTCCCATCGTATAAAAAGTCTCATACCAATTTATACGTTGGGGTGTCGGTTATCAAACAGCAATATATATATATCAACATTGACCTTAATTTATAAACTTGCCCACACAAGCTTATAGACCAAGGGGTCGTTTTGCAGGTCCTAATGTATAAGCGTCCCATTCCACTTATATATTAGGTGTCAGGGGTTAAATGAATCGATTATGCTATGACATGCAAGTGGGTATGATGGACATGCAAGTGCAACACACACACCCAATTCTGTGCACACAGACCTTTAGTTCCCCCTTTCGGGAGCCGTAACCTCCCAGGATACCTCCGTAGTGGTAGACGGAAGCGGTGGGTTGGGCCTTGCCCACCTCTAAACCAGTAAAGCACTACCGGTCAGACCTATCGTACGCCTCAACGCAGGGTGCACGAAGCGGACTCCTGCGTACTCTTGCCGGCTGGCGCACCGGACTTTTGTTGGCGAAGTGCTAACCACACTTGCCGAGTCAACGTATTGGCGTCGGTGCATCGACCCTCCAATACCAAAGACCCGCCACCTTAATTTTCCTTTCTTTTATGCACATGCAAATTTAGCGTAATCAAAAATCGAGCCGAAGCTCCCCGGACCAACACGTCCGTCTCAAACAATCGAGCCGAAGCTCCCCGGACCAACACGTCCGTCTCAAACAATCGAGTCGAAGCTCCCCGGACCCAAAGTCCGTCTTTTAACCATCCGAGCCGAAGCTCCCAGCTAACTTCCGGTGCTAACAGTGTTTGTGAAAGGTGCAACCCTAATTACTAAGTTACTCTTTTCAGCTTGCTAAAACAGTTTACGTTAACCCAGGACTGCCCCCGGTATTCCCTGTGAAGGGCTCTCAAGGGGCACTAGGAACTATGTTGGGATTACGCCCAGCGTTCCCTTTCGCAAGGTACTTTTTTTGTTATTGGTTGATTCTCTTACCCATTACTTCCTCATGTTACGATAGGCTAATCGTAAGGTGATTTGACTCCACTCACCTCGGGGAGGACGATCTTTCGTCGGACCCGAGCGCCTCTACACCCTAGACAAAACAACACACTACTCACTTATCTTCCAAAGATGCAGCTAATTCTATTTATCCTTCCAACAAACCAACAAGTCTCATCACATGTGCTCTAATTCATATCCCGAATGATTCCCTGCAGTTTTACTAAATGCAGACCACTTAAGCTATATGACCCTTAAAAAGGGAAGTATGCCATATGATCATCCAATGCTCATATAATATTTATTAGAGGTCTATATTGGCATATGCAGACTGAATCCACAATTTCCTAATTTTCATAATTTAAATGCTAATTTATTTATTTATTTTAAAAGCCAAAAGTTCCAAGGTTGAACAGGATGTACAAGATTTATGCAAAATAAAGCTCCACTAAAATTATGATAAATGCAAGATGGGTAATCATCTACAAATCCAGAATCTCCAAATTTTCCAGCAAGATTTAGGCCCTTAAATTTTATTTCTAATTTATTCCATAATAAATCATTAAAAGGGGATGTACAATAAAAATACTTCCAAAAATTTAGAAAAACTTCCAGGATGATTGTAAGGGCACATAAAACCTCTAAGTAAACTTTCATAATTTGTTTGAAAGAATTATTCCCTAAATTAATTAAATATCCTATTCTCAAAAATATGGCCTTGTAAAGAAAGTTCTGAAAACAGTCCTCTGAAAATTATAAATAAATTTCTACAAGTACCTTTTGGCCTAAAAACATCAAAACCTAAGCATCATGATTTTGCAACAGATATATCATCAATAATGAATTTTCTTTACCAAAGCCCCTTTCTGAAATTAATGAAGGAAGTACCAAATAAAATTAATTAAGAATTGTGATAAACTTCAGAGATGTTCAACTAGCCCTAGAATAACCTCTGACCAAGTTTCATCATATTTTAAAGCACATAATATCCATAATAAAATCAAACATCATTTTGGGCCTTTTGGTAATTAACAAATGAAGTACCAAAAATAAAATCCATAAAATTCTACAAAACTTACCAGAGCTTCTAGGTGGCCTAAAACCTATTCTACCCAAGTTTCATAATATTTGGTGAAGTTTTAGTGGCTGAATCTTCAAATTTGTGCTCCTACCCTAAAACTAGAGTTAGGGTTTTGAGGTGTCTACCTTGCTCCAATTCTTCTAAAGTTACTACCAGAGATCTTAGGTTACATTACCCTCACTTCTACTGGGTCTCCAAGGTCATGCAAGGGCATTTGCCCCCATGTCCTTCACAACCCTCAAAAGTCTTTCCTTAGGATTTGAGGTTGAACCCTAGGGCAAATCAAGCCTAAATCATCCAATTTTCCTTAAGGGGGTGACATTGGCCATGCCAAGTCAGTGTCCAAAACCTCAGCCTCTGTTGAGGGGAGGGGACCACCCTAAGTCCATAGTGCACTTTTAATCAAAAATACCACCTTAGGGCCACACTAGGGTTTGGTGATTCCCTAACTAAAACATATCCAAATGAGGTAAACTTTTGTATAGAACTAGGTCTTGATGCCAGGGACCACTCACCAAAATTTGGGAGGGTTTGGAGGTCATTTGACCACTTAAGTAATTTACACTAGCATTATTAAATAAAAGCAAAAACTTTAGGCAAAGTGTCTCCAAAAAATCCCAATTTTGGACAGACCCTAGGTATAGTTAAGAATGATCCTCTGTCCAAAGTTCAGCCAATTTGGACGAGGGATGAAGGGTGGGCATCCATTTGAATCTCAGGACAGCCCTAGGTACAGGTTCCACCAAAATGGGTGCCCTGGTCCCATCAGAGGGCCAAAGTGGTCGAAATCAATTTTGAATTAAAGTAGACCCATAGGGCTACAACTTTCATATTGAACGTTTTCAAACCAATTGGCCCTACAGTTTTTAAAAATTACTGAAAAATAGCCCAGAAAACAGGACAGAAAATTCAGAAATCAAAACTAAATAAAAGAAATGATGTTGCACGAATCTTAAAGCAAATCGTGGGGCACTTGGTCATCTTCTTCCTCCAGCCAAGGGCCATTATTGGCCGAACCTGGAGCTTATTCCAAGAGCATTTCCCGGCCACACGGCCACCTCCCTGGCCGGCCACCACCGCCACCACCTTCGTTGAGGTGGGGGCTATCGCCGGGCGGCGGCACGGCCGCCGGAGGGGTGGTTTCCGGCGAACCCGACCACCATTTTTTTTGGAAAAACCATGGAAATGAAAACTTGGATCGGCTCAATTGAGTCCGATTCTTGTTCTAAACGATTCCTAAGATCTACCCACGGAAGAAGGAGTAGAGGAGGACCTTGTTTGGGGTTCGATGACGGCGGCGGCGGTGGTCGGCCATGGCGTTTTTCCTCTCCGGCGAGCTTGCCCGAATCCTCGATCCTCCACCAAAACCTTTGATCCAATACGTTATTTTGACTGCCAAGGACGTTCTGAAGGTGATGGCAAGATCAGAAATTGGAATGGGGGGCTGCATAGGGGGATTTATATTTTTCATGGGAGGGGAGGTGAAGGGTTGGTTGGCCATGGTGGTTGGGCTCCCCCCATTAGTGTTGGCTGGCTGGAATTGATAGCATCATCATCCCAAGAGGCAAGGGAGAGGAATGGGGACAATGGAGAGATGAATGGAGTGGCCCATGGCCTCCCTCCATAACTCCTCTCTCTCTCTCTTTTCCTCTTTCTCTCTCCTCCATTAAGGAGAAAACCCTCATTTTCTCTCTCCTAGTCACCCCTCCAAAATTTAGGTGGCATCCCTCATAAATATCAGCCTCCTAAAGTTAATGGGCCACTCAAGTTGGGCTTAGCCCAAGTGGCCCAGAACCGCCGTTTTACGATACAAGTTCTAAGACCCCCCTTTTGATACCACTTGTAAGACCCCCCCCCCCCCCCTTTTTTTGGTAGCACTTACAACTTGACCGTCGTCTTACGATACAAGTTGTAAGACCCCCCTTGAGTGGCCACACTAGGGTTTTGCAAACTCATCCAGTTTATTCTGTGGCCACACTAGGAGTATCGCTCCTCCAACCCTAAGGTGGTCTTTAAACTATACCTGAGACGATTTAAATGTCTTAGTACTTTATAACGGGTTTTATTTCCTATTTATTCTACTTAGGGCACTTCTACTTGTTGTGCAATTGAGAACGGGAATTTAGTTTAAACGATTTAAAACATCTTAGCTTACCTGTGATGACCCGCTCTGGATTTCGAGGCTGTGTCAGATCCAAGGCATATGTCTGCTCCCTTTCCTGTCTTCGGTCTCCTCCCTGGTAACCACGTCCTCGGCCGCATCCTCGGCCTCCGAAATGCTGGGCTGGTGGGCCACCCTGTGGTACTGGAGGTGGTGCCCCCCTCATGGGGCAGTTTCTCCGGAGGTGCCCCACCTGATGACAATGGAAGCATTCCGGCGGGGGATACGCCATACCCCCGGGTCTCGGCATCTCCTGTATCCGAAGAGGTTGTGGGGGCAAAACCATCTGCTCTCTCGGCTCCTGCCTCACCTCCTGACGAGGCTGCTCCTCTGCCCTTCTCCCATCTGGTATGGTGCCTCGCCGCTGATCATTTCGGGCCCTCCGGCCCTGATCCTCCGCTTGCCGCTTCCGGCCCCGAGTGGTGTGCCAATCGGCCTCAATCCTCTTCGTCATCTCCAAAATCCGGGAGATAGGCCCGTCAGATATAAACAGCAGGGCCTCCCTCAACTCCTCTTTTAGGACCTTATAGAATCTCTTGACGTATCCTGCTTCGTCCAGCTGGTAAGAACCCGCATATCGGGCCAAATGGTCGAACTCTCGGTGGTACTCCACCACCGTCCTGGTGCCCTGCCTCAGCTGCAAGAATCGCTCCTCCAACTCGTCCCTGGCCGACTGCGGAACAAAGTGCTCCAGCAGCGTGGCCCTGAATTCCTCCCAAGTAATTTCTGCAATCTCCCTATCGGCAAACGTCGTGTCCAACAGCGTCTTCCACCACCTCTTGGCATGGGACTCCAAGCAAGATACCACCAAGGCCACCCTCTCCTCCCAAGGGCATCGTATCCCAGTCAATATCTCGTACATAACATCCAGCCACTCCTCTGTCCGCACTCTTGACTCTGTCCCCAAGTATGACGGGGGAGAGAGTCCTCGGAAGGTGCTCATCCAGTTGGCCCCTGGGTTTGGCTGCTGGGCCGGAGCCTGCTGAGCCCGGAAGGCCTCAAGGATAGCTGTAAGAGTTTTCCCCATGTCTGACTGAAGGAAAGGTGTGGGGACCATGGGAGGTGGTGCAATGTCTGGAGTCTGCTGAGCTCCACCTTGTGGGGTGGGCTGAGCTAGGGGCTGCAAAAACGAGCTACATTAGCAGGTAATCAACTCAATCCATAATAATAAGTGGACAATTTACATATGATCCCCCGTATGGGCACACCACTGCTTAGTTTGTCCCCAAACCAAACTCGCGCGGGGGTGACCCAAGGTTGTGGACTGCTACTTTTCGATCGAGGTCTGCTCTGATACCACTTGTAAGACCCCCCCCCCCCTTTTTCGACACCGGGGTCTTAGGCCCAGAACCGCCGTTTTGCGGTGACTCCTTCACGCCCTGAAGAGTCATCACCACAAAGCGCCGATTCTGCCGGTCATTTCGATCACAGAAAAGTAGCGTAAAGAAGTAAATGGAAACTTGCAGTCCACAGAAAATCACATATCACAGAATAAATCTCCACGAAGGGAGTGTCCACAGAATAAAACATCAGAGTAGCAAAATACGGGCTTATGCCCGGTACATCATATCCTCACTACAAAATCACTCATGCGGAAGCAGAAAAACTACTCAAGGTCGAGACTCACGGTCCCGGCTGTATGAACTCCAGAGCTAGACTGCCCCACCTCCAAGCGCACCGGTCTCTAGGGCTGCTCCTCCATGCTGGTCTCCACGATCCCCTAAATGATGCGGTTCGAAAATCGTTAGTCTAAAAGACTAAGTCCTATCATCCCTCGCCCCTTCCCCCACGGCTCCTAAGCACCGAGCGGAGAGGAAGAAAGGGGAGGACTTGAAGGTGGGGAATATCAAAAACAGATGGCAGCGGACCTATACTAGCAATTTTATAACAGGTATAGACAATAAGCTGAAATATGAAAGGTAACCTTCACTTATATGAGATCACATAAGCCAAGGGGGCTTTTGCAAGGGTCCCATCGTATAAAATGTCTCATACCAATTTATACGTTGGGGTGTCGGTTATCAAACAGCAATATATATATATATATATATATATATATATATATATATATATATATATATATATATATATATATATATATATATATATATATATATATATATATATATATATATATATATATATATATATCAAAATTGACCTTAATTTATAAACTTGCCCACACAAGCTTATAGACCAAGGGGTCATTTTGCAGGTCCTAATGTATAACGTCCCATTCCACTTATACATTAGGTGTCAGGGGTTAAATGAATCGATTATGCTATGACATGCAAGTGGGTATGATGGACATGCAAGTGCAACACACACACACACCCGACTCTGTGCACACAGACCTTTAGTTCCCCCTTTCTGGAGCCATAACCTCCCAGGATACCTCCGTAGTGGCAGACGGAAGCGGTGGGTTGGGCCTTGCCCACCTCTAAACCAGTAAAGCACTACCGGTCAGACCTATCGTACGCCTCAACGCTTGGTGCACAAAGCGGACTCCTGCGTACTCTTGTCGGCTGGCGCACCGGACTTCTGTTGGCGAAGTGCTAACCACACTTGCCGAGTCAACGTATTGGCGTCGGTGCATCGACCCTACAACACCGAAGACCCACCACCTTAATTTCCTTTCCTTTTATGCACATGCAAATTTAGCGTAATCAAGAACCGAGCCGAAGCTCCCCGGACCAACACGTCTGTCTCAAACAAACAAGCTGAAGCTCCCCGGACCCAAAGTCCGCCTTTTAACCATCCGAGCCAAAGCTCCCAGCTAACTTCCGGTGCCAATAGTGTTTGTGAAATGTGCAACCCTAATTACTAAGTTACTCTTTTCAGCTTGTTAAAACAGTTTACGTTAACCCAGGACTGCCCATGTATTCCCCGTGACGGGCGCTCAAGGGGCACTAGGAACTGTGTTGGGATTACGCCCAGCATTCCCTTTTGCAAGGTACTTATTTTGTTATTGGTTGATTCCCTTACCCATTACTTTCTCATGTTCCAATAGGCTAATCCTAGGGTGATTTTGTAACGCCCCCGGTTTTTCTGTGTTTTGTTGGATCTTTGGCTGGCGTTACGATGACGTATTTCCGGCTTTTTGTTGTTGTAGAGCGTGGTCTTAGCTTTTAGGGTTCCCTGTGTAGCCTGTTTGTAACCTGTTAGCAAGATTCCCCAGCTAGCCGGAGTCCGTTTGATGACTCGGTTGGGCCTCTTAGGGAATGCTTTTGTTTTGGCTTCGGGAGGTGTTATCCCGAGTTTTGTTCGTCGAATGCTAATTTCGACTTCGTAGTTGCGTTCGTAGCGTGGGTTTTTAGCTGCGGCGTGAATTTCGCCTTTTTCCGAGAAGTTTCGGGTTTCGGGTTGTTTTGCTATTAAGTATAAATAATTATTGATATGTGGTTTGTTTATTATTTATACTGATGTATATATAGTCTTGGGTCAGTTTTAGGGCCCTTCTTGTTCTTTTCCTGTTTCCTTGCTTCGTAGAAGCCGTCGCCCGTCGCCTGTACGAGAGGAAGAGCATCGCCGGCCTACCCTAGCCTTCGGACGCCGTTTTCCTGGAGTTTTTGCGGTCGGATTTTGGTTTCGAGAGTGGATCTGGACTGCCCTCGCCTGGATCTGCACTCTTTCTGCTCCTCAGCTGGTGCTCTGCGGCTAGATCCGAGAGTGGGGGACGCCGTCGGCCAAGCTTTTCTGGTATTGAGGCAAGTGATGTCCCCTCATCCTTGCCAAAGCTGATCTTTGTCTTTCTTTTGAGCTAATTTTTATCTCTTTCTTGTTTAGATCTTAGGTGTAAGCTAGGGTTTGTGCCCGATCATACTGTGGTTAGTGTAGAAAGTTCCAGTTAAATCTCAGTTTTCCGAGGGATTGTGTCTTTTAGGGACGGTTTTGGTTCGGTTTAGGTCGAGTAGCTGCCATTGCCGGTGGATGTTGTACTCTAGGGAGAGAGAGAATCTTCGTTTTCGTTCCTGGTTGTGTGCTGGATCTGGCGCCTGAAGCCAGTCAGGGTGTCGACACCTTGGTGTCGACACCAGCCAGTCAGGGTGTCGACACCTTGGTGTCGACACCAGCCAGTCAGGGTGTCGACACCTTGGTGTCGACACCAGCCAGTCAGGGTGTCGACACCTTGGTGTCGACACCAGCCAGTCAGGGTGTCGACACCTTGTTGTCGACACGAGCCAGTCAGGGTGTCGACACCTTGGTGTCGACACCAGCCAGTCAGGGTGTCGACACCTTGGTGTCGACACCAGCCTGTCAGGGTGTCGACACTTGGTGTCGACACCGGCCAGTCGGGGTGTCGACACCTTGTGTCGACACCGGCCGCAGTGGTGTCGACACTTGGTGTCGACACCCGCAGCGGCAGTGTGTGTCGACACCGGCCGCAGTGGTGTCGACACTTGGTGTCGACACCCGCAGAGGCAGTGTCGACACCTTGTGTCGACACCGGCCGCATAGGTGTCGACACATCGTGTCGACACTGGGTGCTGCCCTTGTTTTGGGGTCAGGGAGACTCGGGGATGGTTTTGGTTAGGCGTGCAAGGCCACGTCGGTTGGACCCGACGTTTTTGCCTTGGGTTCGTGTGTTTTCTTAGGACTGTTAGTGGGACTTTTCCCTAGGAGGGGGGCATTGGGTGTTCGGCTAATTTTTTCTGCATGCCGACTCTTGGGTTGTGGCAGGTGGTGGAGTTTTGGTGGCCTCTAGAGGGGTTGTTTTATGTGGAGAGCTGTGGCCACCGCCTTTTGGCCGGTTTGGGTTGGTGTGTGTGGGACCCTAAAGCTGCCACGTTTTGACCCCTTAGCCTTTTTTGGGTCTGATTCTGGTTATGCATTCAGACCCATGTTTTGACCACTGCCGCTTACCCACGTGTTAGGGCTGTTAGTCCCTTTCCGGTTTATGTTTACCCCTTTTCTTTGGCACATGTATATGACTTGATACTGTTGCAGTCTCTCTCTTGGTAAGGCATATTGGTTTTATCGCTCGCACTTGGTGTGCTCTGCGGTGTTTTTGACAGCATTCTTTTCTTACTGTCATCCCCTTTTCTTTTGCTTATATCAGTTTGTTGCCGGATTGGTAAACCCTTCTTCTTATTTGCTAAGTAATCTATTGCTCTATTTACCTTATGATTATTTTCTTGCTGAGGTGTTCTTTTCTTGAATGTCTCAGGTCCAGGTTGTAGCCAGTTCAGCGGCTAGTTCGTTGGTAAGGCTCGTTGGTGGCCTCTTGGGTAGCTGATCCTCGTTTTGTTGCGAGGTAGTTCCTTACTTTTTTATATAGACATACATACTCGTCAGTGGGTTCGTGTCAGGTTGTTGACGCCCACTGGTGGCCCCTTGTGATGCTGGATATGAAATTAAACTGCTGATTTTGTCTTTTGTGGTTGGTTACTTGCTTCTGGGAAGGATTTATGCTAGGTTGCATGTTAGATATTTTAAACCCTAAAAGTATTAATATATGTACTTCATGCATAACATGTTTCCTAAAACAAAGACACTATTTTTTTCCTCAGCGTAAAACACTATCTTTTTATACCTACTACATTCACCTTAGGGTCGTGCACACATAAGTCATCCCCCGGGGACACTTATGCTCTTTCAGGGCGTCAATTTATTGAACCAAAGTATTTTCTGCTGCGTATAAATATAGTTTTAACTGTGGACAAGCTGATCCACCGAGCCGAGGGATACGTCCATTCAACATAATTGATTTTCTTTCATACTTAATTAACCATTTTCCTTAAAACCTAACGTTTGGAGTTTTGCCTGAGCGTGTGCAGTTATCCCCTGCACGACGTGGCATCACGGCGGGTGTTTTCTCCTACTCTGATACGATTTTTTTTTACCGTTGAGAAAATGCGGGTTGTGACAGTTGGTATCAGAGGGAGGTTGCTTGACAAATGGTTGGGCAACCTTTCCCTTGTCTGCATTAGTGTTTAGCATCATACCATTCACACACCGATATGTCATCAGCACGTCTTGGCCGAAGCACAAACACTACACTCATGAGCATAAAGAAGTATACAGGGCATATTATGTAGTATGGGATGCATAATATATGTTTGTATATGGATCCACCATAGGAGGCAACATGTGAGGGTTATGTAGTATGGGATGCATAACCTCACCACATGAATGCGGCTAGCACGTTTTCTTTTCTCGTTACATGGGAATGTTATGTAGTATGGGATGCATAACATTTTCATGTGTATGCCGCCCATGGCATGCACTAAGTCCTTTTTTTAGAAAGCATAACACATCATGCATAGCATATCATTTCATAAGCACAATGTGCCAAGCTAAAGATTTGCAAGATGACATATGTACACACATGGTTTTGAGTCAAAAAGAATACAAATACATGCATTCATGGTTTAGGCACCTGAGTTAGTATGATGGTGGTGAACCATCTTAGGATAAGCATAACATCATCATGGTAAAAACAACTCCCCGAGCAAGTTTTGCAGTTGAAGTTCATATTTAAGTTTGTTTGTCTGTACCGGGTAGTTTTGTTCTAGTTGATGGGCTAGGATTTGTCTAAAGCTTGTGCGATTCTAGGATGGCGAGACGTCCTGCGACGAGATCGACCCCCCAATCCGAGGGTGAGACGTCAGGAGCGCAGAGCGATGCGTTGGTAGAAAGCTTGCGTCAGAGTAATGAGGAGTTATCGAGGCAGGTAGTGGCTATGCAGGCTCAGATTCAGTCCCTTGTAGCAGTTGTGGCGGGACAGCCCCCGAGAGCTCAGAACCCCGCAGAGGGGGTAGCTGTCCCTGCCCCTCCTACTCCTCCCGTGCCTTTGGTTGTAGTGCCTCCGGAGATGGCGTTCATATCCCAGTTTCAGCGGCTGAGACCCCCTACCTATGATGGGCAGGCAGATTTCATGATTCTGGATGATTGGCTGATTACCATTGAGGAGATGTTCTCGTACTCAGGGATTACGGATGATCAGAGAGTGATGCTCGCTGCTTACCAGCTCAAGGGCTTAGCAAAGAATTGGTGGCTGAGGGAGAAAGAGAGCTTAGTAGCAGGTTGCACTTGGGAGTCATTTAAGGTGCTGTTGTTAAGTAAGTTTCTGCCTTCAGTCGAACGGGACCGGCTAATGAACGACTTTCTTCACTTAAAGCAGAGGAAACTCACGGTTAGTGAGTATGGGATTGAGTTTAGTAAGTTGAGTCGGTTTGCTCCGGGTCTGGTGAGTGTTGAGGAAGACCGAGTTAAGCGATTTCTGGGTGGACTAAGAAGCGATATACAGCAGTTAGCAAACGCCTATGGAGCAGTCAGTTATGCCAGCGCGGTTGAAGCTGCTTTGAGAGTTGAGGCCATTGAGAATGCCAAGAATAGAGGCCAGCAGTTAAGGAAGGATAAGCGGAAGTCCGGTGGAGGGAAGAGCCCTCAGGAACCTGAAGCTGTCTCGAGAAAGAAGGTCAAAGAGATTTGTAGCTTTTGTGGCCGGCCAGGCCACCCCTTTGAGAAGTGTTTCAAAAGGTTGGGAGCGCCGAAGAAGGAGCAGGTGCACGCGATTCAGGGTGTTTCCAGGGGAGACGTGGTGTGTGCCTTGTGTGGAAGGAAGGGGCATGAGGCTGCCCGTTGTTGGTTAAAAGATAAGGTCTGTTTTCAGTGCGGCCAGAAGGGTCATCTCAAGACAAGGTGCCCTCAGACCCAATCTATTCTGCAGCCAGTTCCCCTCCAGGCTCTGCCACCGCCTCAGCGAGTGGATAAAGGAAAAGGAAAGTTGAATGTGCTCTCGGCAGATGAAGCGCAGACCTCGACCCAGGTTATCTCAGGTTCGACTCCTCCCCAGTCGTTTCGTTACGTTCCCTTTTCGGTTATAGTTTTCGTTTTAGCGCTTGTTGCCTTAGATGCGTATGCAATTCGTAGGGAAATTTAAGGTAAAGAACTGCTGGGCGCGTGTTCTCTTCGATTCCGGCTCTACCCACTCGTTTGTGGCTAGAGCCTTTGTGGAGCGGTTCAGTCTGGGCCTAGATCATGTTGGTGGTGCCTTCTGTGTTAAGTTCCCCTCCGGTGACTCTGTGGTTACGGACCTGGGTGTCCTTGATTGTCCAATTTTGCTGGGAGATTTTCTAGCCAAGGCAGATTTGAAGGTGATTGACCTGGAGGACTTTGACGTTATTTTGGGCATGGACTGGTTGTCAAGGTACGATGCTGTGATTCAGTGCAAGGGTAAGCGCTTGGACTTCGTCAAAGACAACGGTCAGCCAGGAAGCGTTTATGGATATTCTCTCCAGGAGTCTCCAGTCACTTCTGCGGTGTGTGCTCGGAAGTTGCTTGTTTCTAGCTGTTTTACCGGTGTGGTTTCTCTGGTAGGGTCGATTGTTAGTGAGCCCCGTTTGGAAGAAATTCCTGTGGTGTGTGACTTTTCTGATGTGTTTCCAGACGACCTTCCCGGTCTTCCACCCGATCGAGATGTCGAGTTTGCAATAGATTTGGAGCCAGGCACGCGGCCTATCGTAAAGGCGTCGTACCGGATGGCCCCGCGAGAGTTGGAAGAGTTGCGAGTTCAGCTGGATGAGTTATTGGAAAAGGGCTTTATAAGGCCGAGTTCTTCGCCTTGGGACGCGCCAGTGCTGTTCGTTAAAAAGAAGGATGGGTCGATGAGGTTATGCATTGACTATAGAGAGCTGAACAAGGTTACTATTAAGAACAGGTACCATTTACCGCGAATCGACGATTTGTTTGACCAACTGCGTGGTAGTGTCGTGTTTTCTAAGATAGATCTTCGTTCGGGCTATCACCAGTTGAGGATTCGGGAGTCAGATGTTCCGCGGATGGCGTTCCGCTCTCGTCATGGGCATTTTGAGTTTTTGGTTATGTCATTCGGTTTGACTAATGCGCCCTCAGCTTTTATGGATTTGATGAACAGAGTTTTCAAGGATTTTCTAGATAAGTTCGTGATTGTCTTTATAGACGATGTTTTGTTGTATTCTAAGGATGCAGAGGAGCATGATCGACATTTGCGGCTGGTCTTGGCGACTGTGAGAGACCATAAGCTATACGCCAAGCTGAGCAAATGTGAATTTTGGTTGCCTCAAGTTTATTTTCTAGGCCACGTGATTAATAAGGAGGGAATATCGGTGGACCCAGAAAAGATTGCTGCTGTTATGGAATGGGCGAGACCGGTTACCCCCAAAGAGATCAGAAGCTTTTGGGTTTGGCTGGTTATTATAGAAGATTTGTAGAAGGTTTCTCTACCTTGTCCGCGTCGTTGACCAAGTTGACGCAGAAGAATGTAGCCTTTATATGGGATGACAAGTGTGAGAAGGCTTTTGAGGAACTAAAAAGAAGGCTATGTTTGGCTCCAATTTTGTCTTTGCCTACGGAGGGTAGTGAATATGATATATATATGGATGCGTCGCATGTCGGTCTGGGCTACGTCTTGATGCAGGACGGGAAGGTAATTGCGTACGGGTCGAGGCAGCTAAAGACTCACGAGAGGAATTACCCTACGCATGACCTGGAGTTCGTAGCTGTGATCTATGCGCTGTGTAGGGAAGGCGCAACCAACTCGCCCAAAAGCCCGGACTGTTTGAGGACGGCGCTACCACTCCTTTATAGAGCTGGTTACCCTAGGATCCACGGGGCGGCCAGTTAGGCCCCAGGGGACACACCCTTCTGTTTCGACTAGTGCGGGCCATAGCGCCTCACGCCGTACCTCCCAACACCGGGGGCATTGATGGAACCCAACAATCCCCCCCCCCCAGCAATGACCCCGGGGTTTCGAACCCGTGACCTCCTCTGATACCACTTGTAGGGAAGGCGCAACCAACTCGCCCAAAAGCCCGGACTGTTTGAGGATGGCGCTACCACTCCTTTATAGAGCTGGTTACCCTAGGATCCACGGGGCGGCCAGTTAGGCCCCAGGGGACACACCCTTCTGTTTCGACTAGTGCGGGCCATAGCGCCTCACGCCGTACCTCCCAACACCGGGGGCATTGATGGAACCCAACACGCTGAAATTGTGGAGGCATTTGCTATATGGCGCGCAGTGCAAGATTTTCACGGATCATAAGAGTCTGAAGTATGTCTTCACTCAGAAATAATTGAATCTGCACCAGCGGCGGTGGTTGGAGTACGTGGCCGACTATGATGTTGAAATTCACTATCATCCAGGCAAGGCAAATGTGGTGGCTGATGCCCTGAGTCGGAAGTCGGGTAAGATTTTTAATCTTTCCGCCGAGCGTCTAGTGGAAGAGTTTCTATTGATGGACATTTCTGTGGGAAGCTGTGATTCGCAGAGTAGCATAGCAGTAGCAGAACCTTCGTGGATTTCGCTTACAAGATTGCATCAGAAGGACGATCTCGATCTTCTGCATTTGTATCTTCGAGTTGAGAAGGGTGAATTACCAGACTTCTCTATAGATGATGCGGGTACCTTGAAGTACCGTGGCAGGTTTTGCGTCCCCGCAGTTGGAGATATCCGGGGTATGGTGTGCAGAGACGCCAACGGATCTAGTGTTGCCTACCATCAAGGGTCTACCAAGATGTATCATGATTTAAAACAAATTGCCTGGTGGTACGGGATGAAGAAGAACATAGCCAGATTTATTTCAGAGTGTTTCACTTGCAGGCGTGTGAAAGCCGACCATGGGAGGCCTGGTGGCAAGCTGACTCCCTTGGAGATTCCGATGTGGAAGTGGGAGAGTATCTCGATGGATTTCATTACCGGCTTACCGAGATCTCCTAAGGGGCATGATTCAGTGTGGGTAATTGTAGACAGATTGACGAAGAGCGCTCATTTCGTACCATTTAAGATCGATTATCCGATGAGGAAGATAGTCGAGCTGTATTTGGAAGAGGTTATCAGATTGCATGGTGTACCCGTAAGTATCATATCAGATCGAGACTCCAGGTTCACGTCTCATTTTTGGAAGAGCCTTCAAGAAGGTTTGGGTACAGATTTGAGGTATTCCATGGCTTATCATCCGCAGACCAATGGTCAGACGGAGCGAGTGAACCAGATTGTGGAGGATATGATCCGATGCTATATTCTGGACCACGGAGGAGCGTGGGACGAGCGCTTGCGGCTTATGGAATTCGCATACAACAACAGTTATCAAGAAAGCTTGCAAATGGCTCCCTTTGAGGCTTTGTATGGGAGGCGCTGCAGGACTCCCTTGTTTTGGGCTGAGCTAGGCGAGGGACCTTTGTTGGGACCAGAAGCGCTTGAGGAGATGGAATCCGCTGTGAAGCTTATTCGGGAAATGCTTCGGATAGCCCAGGAGAGGTATGAGAAGAACGCCAATCGGCGTAGATCGGAATTGGAATTTGTTGTGGGGGACTCGGTGTTTTTAAAGGTCTCCCCGTTGATTGGAGTCAAGCGGTTTGTCAAGAATAGGAAGTTGGACCCGAGGTACGTGGGGCCGTTTTCGATTGTTGAGCGGATTGGGGTATCAACCTACAGGCTCGCTTTGCCCGCAAATTTCTCTGGCGTACATGATGTCTTTCACGTCAGTCAGCTGCGAAAATGTGTGATAAATGGCAGGCAGGTATTGGATGCTGTGCCTCAGTTGGAGCCGAATCTTTCTTATGTGGAGGTGCCTGTTCGAATTTTGGATTCTCAAGTTCGGGCGTTGCGGAAGAAGACTATTCCGATGGTTAAGGTTTTATGGAGGAATCAAGATGTGGAAAGCGCGACTTGGGAGTTGGAGTCGGCTATGAGGGAGGCTTACCCTCATCTGTTTCCCTGATCTTGTGCTTGGTATGTTCTATTTTGTGGTTTATTTAGCCCTTTCCCGGCTTTTTCTCTCTCCTACTTTATAGGAGTGTTGTGAGTAAAGTTTCGAGGCGAAACTTTCTTTTAGGGGGAGTGGCTGTAACGCCCCCGGTTTTTCTGTGTTTTGTTGGATCTTTGGCTGGCGTTACGATGACGTATTTCCGGCTTTTTACCGTTGTAGAGCGTGGTCTTAGCTCTTAGGGTTCCCTGTGTAGCCTGTTTGTAACCTGTTAGCAAGATTCCCTAGCTAGCCGGAGTCCGTTTGATGACTCGGTTGGGCCTCTTAGGGAATGCTTGTGTTTTGGCTTCGGGAGGTGTTATCCCGAGTTTTGTTCTTCGAATGCTAATTTCGACTTCGTAGTTGCGTTCGTAGCGTGGGTTTTTAGCTGCGGCGTGAATTTCGTCTTTTTCCGAGAAGTTTCGGGTTTCGGGTTGTTTTGCTATTAAGTATAAATAATTATTGATATGTGGTTTGTTTATTATTTAAACTGATGTATATATAGTCTTGGGTCAGTTTTAGGGCCCTTCTTGTTCTTTTCCTGTTTCCTTGCTTGGTAGAAGCCGTCGCTCGTCGCCTGTACGAGAGGAAGATCATCGCCGGCCTACCCTAGCCTTCGAACGCCGTTTTCCTGGAGTTTTTGCGGTCGGATTTTGGTTTCGAGAGTGGATCTGGACTGCCCTCGCCAGGATCTGCACTCTTTCTGCTCCTCAGCTGGTGCTCTGCGGCTAGATCCGAGAGTGGGGGACGCCGCCGGCCAAGCTTTTCTGGTATTGAGGCAAGTGATGTCCCCTCATCCTTACCAAAGCTGATCTTTGTCTTTCTTTTGAGCTAATTTTTATCTCTTTCTTGTTTAGATCTTAGGTGTAAGCTAGGGTTTGTGCCCGATCATACTGTGGTTAGTGTAGAAAGTTCCAGTTAAATCTCAGTTTTCCGAGGGATTGTGTCTTTTAGGGAAGGTTTTGGTTCGGTTTAGGTCGAGTAGCTGCCATTGCCGGTGGATGTTGTACTCTATGGAGAGAGAGAATCTTCGTTTTCGTTCCTGGTTGTGTGCTGGATCTGGCGCCTGAAGCCAGACAGGGTATCGATACCTTGGTGTCGACACCAGCCAGTCAGGGTGTCGACACCAGCCAGTCAGGGTGTCGACACCTTGGTGTCGACACCAGCCAGTCAGGGTGTCGACACCTTGGTGTCGACACCAGCCAGTCAGGGTGTCGACACCTTGGTGTCGACACCAGCCAGTCAGGGTGTCGACACCAGCCTGTCAGGGTGTCGACACTTGGTGTCGACACCAGCCAGTCGGGGTGTCGACACCTTGTGTCGACACCGGCCGCAGTGGTGTCGACACTTGGTGTCGACACCCGCAGCGGCAGTGTCGACACCTTGTGTCGACACCGACCGCAGTGGTGTCGACACTTGGTGTCGACACCCGCACCGGCAGTGTCGACACCTTGTGTCGACACCGGCCGCAGAGGTGTCGACACATCGTGTCGACACTGGGTGCTGCCCTTGTTTTGGGGTCAGGGAGACTCGGGGATGGTTTTGGTTAGGCGTGCAAGGCCGCGTCGGTTGGACCCGACGTTTTTGCCTTGGGTTCGTGTGTTTTCTTAGGACTGTTAGTGGGACTTTTCCCTAGGAGGGGGGCATTGGGTGTTCGGCTAATTTTTTCTGCATGCCGACTCTTGGGTTGTGGCAGGTGGTGGAGTTTTGGTGGCCTCTGGAGGGGTGGTTTTATGTGTAGAGCTGTGGCCACCGCCTTTTGCCCGGTTTGGGTTGGTGTGTGTGGGACCCTAAAGCTGCCACTGTTTGACCCCTTAGCCCTTTTTGGGTCTGATTCTGGTTATGCATTCAGACCCATGTTTTGACCACTGCCGCTTACCCACGTGTTAGGGCTGTTAGTCCCTTTCCGGTTTATGTTTACCCCTTTTCTTTGGCACATGTATATGACTTGATACTGTTGCAGTCTCTCTCTTGGTAAGGCATATTGGTTTTATCGCTCACACTTGGTATGCTCTGCGGTGTTTTTGACAGCATTCTTTTCTTACTGTCATCCCCTTTTCTTTTGCTTATATCAGTTTGTTGTCGGGTTGGTAAACCCTTCTTCTTATTTGCTAAGTAATCTATTGCTCTATTTACCTTATGATTATTTTCTTGCTGAGGTGTTCTTTTCTTGAATGCCTCAGGTCTAGGTTGTAGCCAGTTCAGCGGCTAGTTCGTTGGTAAGGCTCGTTGGTGGCCTCTTGGGTAGCTGATCCCCGTTTTGTTGCAAGGTAGTTCCTTACTTTTCTGTATAGACATACATACTCGCCAGTGGGTTCGTGTCAGGTTGTTGACGCCCACTGGTGGCCCCTTGTGATGCTGGATATGAAATTAAACTGCTGATTTTGCCTTTTGTGGTTGGTTACTTGCTTTTGGGAAGGATTTATGCTAGGTTGCATGTTAGATATTTTAAACCCTAAAAGTATTAATATATGTACTTCATGCATAGCATGTTTCCTAAAACAAAGACACTATTTTTTTTCCTCAGCGTAAAACACTATCTTTTTATACCTACTGCATTCACCTTAGGGTCGTGCACACATAAGTCGTCCCCCGGGGACACTTATGCTCTTTCAGGGCGTCAATTTATTGAACCAAAGTATTTTCTGCTGCGTATAAATATAGTTTTAACTGTGGACAAGCTGATCCACCGAGCCGAGGGATACGGCCATTCAACATAACTGATTTTCTTTCATACTTAATTAACCATTTTCCTTAAAACCTAACGTTTGGAGTTTTGCCTGAGCGTGTGCAGTTATCCCCTACACGACGTGGCATCACGGCGCGTGTTTTCTCCTACTCTGATACGATTTTTTTTTTTTACCGTTGAGAAAATGCGGGTTGTGACAGATTTGACTCCAACTCTCCTTGGGTAGGACGATCTTTCGTCGGAACCGAACGCCTATAAACCCTAGACAAAACAACACCCTACTCACTTATCTTCCATAGATACACCCAATTCTACTTATCCTTTCAGCAAACCAACAAGACCCATCACACGTGCTCTAATTCATATCCAAAATGATTTCCTGCAGTTTTGCTAAATGCAGACCACTTAAGCTATATGACCCGCAAAAAGGGAAGTACATAAAATACTCATCCAGTACCCCTATGATGATTATTAGAGGACTAAAATGACATTTGTAGCATAAATCCAGAAATTCATAATTTTCCTAATTTGTCTGATAATTTATTTATTTATTCTAGTATCCAAAAAGCCCAAGTTTGAACATGAAGTACCAATTTCATACAAGATAATATTCCAATAAATTTATGTTAATTACAAAATGCATAATCAACTCTAAATCCTAAGTCTTCAATTTTTTCAGCAAGTTTTAGGCCCTTAAATTTAATTTCAAAGATATCTCATAAAAAGTCATTTTAAAAGCTTTTACAGCAATAATACCTTCAAAAATTCAGAGAAAATTCAGGGATGATTATGATGGCCTACAAATACCCTAGAAAACGTTTCATAATTTATCATTTAATAATAAGGCTATACTTGATTTTCTCATGAAATTTCAAGTTTATGGGTTAATGAACAAAGTATACTAATTATCCATCAAAAATTTCCACAAAGATTCCCACATGATAATAATGAACTAGGAACACTATGTATCAAGTTTCATAATTTTTTAACAAGTATTGGGCTCTTGTAAGAATTATTTAGTATGTAACCGAAGTAATGCACTTGTGAAGTAGATGCCCTAACTAGGTATCCAAAAATTCTATCAAAAATCATACATGATCAGTATGGTCTAAAACTACCTCTGCCAATGTTTCATGCCCTTTCAATGGGCAGTGAGATCACAATAGCCAAATTATTAATTAGGGCAATCATATTGGTTACAAATGAAGTGCTACCAATATTGATCAAAACTTCCCAAATAAATTACCAGAGGCTCAGAATTTCCTTATTCCCTCACTACCCAAATTTGATTGAATTTCAAGAAGTTTAGCTAACCTAAACTAGCACTATAAGTTTTATGACCTAAGCTAGGGTTAGGGTTTTTTGGACCCTACCCTTTTCAAATTATTTAATATTTTCACCAGGGGGTTTTATATACTCTAGGACCCTCCATGCAAAATTTGATATTCATCCAAGGTGTTTAGGACTCATGCCCTTCACAAGGCAAAAAGGTCCTTCCTTAGGGTTTGGCCTAGAAACTTAGGGCAAATCAATTCCACACTACCCCACATTCCTTGGGGAGGTGATAAATGCCAAGGCAAGTAAGTGTCCCAAACTTCAGCCTCTGTTGAGGTGATTTGGTCACTCAAAATCAAAAGTGCACTTTTTGAACATAAATACCACCTTAGGGCCACACTAGGGTTTGGTGATTCCCTAGCCAAAACATATCCAAATGAGTCCAAATTTTGTACAGGACTAGGTATTAAAGCCAGGGACCACTCCCCAAACTTTGGGAGGGTTTGGAGGTCATTTGACTACTTAATTAAATTACCCTAGCTTTATTAAATAAAATCAAAACCTTTAGGAAACGTGTGTCCAAAAATTCTGAGTTTGGGGCAGGCCCTAGGTATAGCTAGGTTAGGCTCCCTGCCAAAATTTCAATTGATTTGGGCTAGGGATGAAGTGTGGGCACTCAGTTTAATGACTGCCTAGCCCTAAGGGTATGTCCCACCAAAATGGGTGCCCTGGTCAGACCATGCACCCAAATGGGTTCAAACAAATTTTAAAATAAATTAGACTCAGAGGGCTACACCTTTTGTGTTGGTGACTTTTTCTGCAGAGGGGCCTAAGTATTTTTAAAAATTAAAACCATTTAGTGTATATAGTGTGATAGAAATGAAATAATCAAGAAATTGATTCATATAGTTTAATTTCTGATGGAGCACGAATCTTGGCGCAGAATCGACGGAATCCCATCATCTTCTTCATTGAGCCAACGGCCAGGATCCATCCCGCCTGGAGCCGTTTCCAAGCCTTGCCGCCAGCGATCCAGCCCCTTCCCCGGCCGGCCACCGCCACCACCACCTCCGTTGAGGTGGTGGCTATCGCCATGCGGCGGCTCTGCCGCCGGAGAGGCGTTTTCCGGTGGTATTAGCAAGAAAATTTCTTGCCGAAACCATGAAAATTCCTGGTTTGGATCGGGCTCAATTGAGCCCGAAACTTCAACCTAAGTAGTCCTATGATCTACCCGTGAGTTAAGGAGAGGGAGAGGACCATCCTGGCGGCCTGGATGCGGGAAGAGAGGCGGGATGCCATTGTTGACGGCGGCGGCGCTCGGCTTCTGCAACAGTACAGTGGGAAAGCCCGTCTTCTCCAAGTAAATGCTCGAAAATATTCCCCTTTGCCCACTGATGGTGTTTAAATGGCAGTTGGGGAAGGGGGGTGGCTGGTTCTTCAATGGCCATCAACACCATTTATGGTGTGGCTCAGGAAGAGTGGAGGGGGGCTGAATCCACCCCTTGGTGGCCGGGAAACGGCTGGAATCAACTCCTCTTCCCTAGAGGAGTTGATTGAAGCCATTAAGGGTGGCTGTTAGCCTCCCTTGGCCGGCTCCACTCTCTCCCTTCCTCTTCCCCATCTTCTCTCTCCTCCATTAACATGGAGGGGAGCTCCCTTCTCTCTCCTAGTCACCCCTGGTTGACTGGTCAACCTCATAAGCTAAGTGCAGCCCACTTGGTTATGATGAACATGGAAATGGGGTTAGCCTAAGGAAGAAGTGGCTTGGGCTTGGTTTAGCCCTTTTGGGCTAGGTTTGACTTGGCTTAAATGAGGGTTGACCTGGGCCAATTTGACCATCTGGGTTGAACCCATTGGGTTTTTAGTGACCCATTGGACTCCCTTAAGGTCTAGGATTACTTGAACAGGGTTGGTTGGGCATCTTGGTGGTCACATGTCCCTTGGTAAGGGCACTTTGAGCATTTTAGGGCTAGAGTTGACTTGGGTCAACATGACCATTTGGGTTGACCCCATTGGGTCCTTGGTGACCCATTGGCTTCCCCCAAGGTCTAGGTAGGGTTATGTAGGGTTACCTTGCACTTTGGAGGTCACCTACCCTTAGTAAGGATACTTTGACCAGATTAGGGGCTTGAGTTGACTTGGGTCAACCTGGCCTCTAGGGCTGGCCCCAATGTGTCCGTAGTGACCCATTGACCCATTTAGGGCTAGGGTTGACCTTGGTCAACTGAGCCTCTTTGGTTGACCCCAATGGGTCCTTATGGCTCTAATGGGCCTCCCAAGGTATTAGGGGTGTTGTGGTAGGGTCTTGGGGTTAAGGTGTAGCCCATGGTCATCCTAAACCATTATTTAGAGTTCTACTATTTGCAGACCATGATGATTTTCCACATTTTGTCCCCTATCTCTTGGTCTATTTCT
This sequence comes from Platanthera guangdongensis, assembly GCA_039583875.1. Taxonomy (NCBI): domain Eukaryota; kingdom Viridiplantae; phylum Streptophyta; class Magnoliopsida; order Asparagales; family Orchidaceae; genus Platanthera; species Platanthera guangdongensis. Next base: position 46,383,043 of record CM077159.1, on the reverse strand, counting down.
GGCTTCCTAGGGTTTTGTCATGACCTAGTCATGGCCAAAACCACTCTTAGAGGTCTAGTTGGAAATGGGATGTTACAGAGGTAGACACAGATGACTGTTTCTTACAAAACCAGGATACCAACCTCATACCAAGGAACTGACAAGTCCCTAAGGTGCTTTTCTTATCAACCCTGCATCCAGCAAAGTCAGCATCTGAAAATCCAGTTAAATCAAATTCTAACTCGGCTGGATACCATAGGCCTAGACTAGGACAACTCTTTATATATCTCAAAATCCTTTTTAAGAAAATTATATGAGATTCTTTTGGGTTCACTTGGAACCTAGCACAAACGCATGTGGCAAACATAATATCAGGACTGCTTGCTGTAAGATATAGTAGGGACCCAACAATGCCCCTATATAATTTCTGGTCCACAGGTTTCCCATGTGGATCAGAGTCTACTACAACATTTGTAGCCATGGGTGTTTTCTTTGCTGAGGCATCAGCCATCCCAAACTTTTTGATAAGCACTTTTGCATATTTAGCTTGGGAGATGAAGATGCCATCAGGGAGCTGCTTCACTTGGAGACCAAGGAAGTAGGAGAGCTCACCCATGCTACTCATTTCAAATTTTGAATGCATGAGGTCAGAGAACCTCTTGCATAATTTGGAATCAGTAGACCCAAATATGATGTCATCCACATATATTTGCACTAACAATATTTGATCATTATGATGTCTAGTGAAAAGTGTTCTATCTACTATGCCTCTAATGAATTTATGCTCTATCAAAAAGTTAGCTAGGGTCTCATACCAAGCTCTTGGAGCTTGCTTAAGACCATAAAGAGCTTTATGCAATTTGAAAACATGATAAGGGTGAGTTGGAGAGACAAAACCTGGAGGTTGTTCAACATAAACCTCTTCTTTAAGTACTCCATCAGGAATGCACTCTTCACATCCATCTGATACACCTTGAATCTCTTGTAGGCAGCATAGGCCAGGAATATTCTAATGGCCTCCAACCTTGCAACTGGTCCAAATGTTTGGTCATAATCAATCCCTTCCTCTTGTCTATAACCTTGAGCAACAAGCCTAGCATTGTTCCTCACAATCACTCCTTGGGCATCCAGTTTGTTTCTATATACCCATTTGGTTCCAATGATTGGATAGTCTTGTGGTCTTGGAACCAAATCCCAAACTCTACATCTCTCAAATTGATTTAATTCCTCCTGCATTGCAATGATCCAGTGGGGATCTTTCTCAGCATCATGGATAGATAGAGGTTCAACCTGAGAGAGAAAACAGGAATGCATCAAATCTTGGTTGAGTTGATGCTTTGTCTGTACACATGCTGATATATCTCCAATCACTTGAGATCTGGGGTGATCCCTAAGTGTGACTAAATCAGTGGGTGGAGTTGGTTGTGCAAAGCATCTTGGATTAATTCCTCTTGTAGAATTGTGTTTGTTGTTGGAGGAAGTTCAATTCCTTCAATGTTTTCATCTTCACTCTCTTCATTAACTTGTGGAGAAGGATGTGTTGGAACCTTTTGGGTAAGGTTTAGTTCATCCAATCTCTCACACAAGTGAGGTACCTGCAAAGGGCTATTGGTAGAAATCTCTTTCTCCTTGCAAGACATGTTAGTTTCATCAAAAGAAACATGAATGGACTCTTCAATTTTTAATGATGATTTATTAAAAACCCTATAGGCTTTGCTTACTTGGGAATATCCTAGAAAATTCCCTCTTCAGCCTTAGCCTCAAACTTTCTAATGTATCTTTTGTTATTTTTGCGAATATAACAAATACATCCAAATACTTTAAAATAGTTGCTTTTAGGTTTCTTCCCTTTAAGCAATTCATAGGGAGTCATATTCTTTAGTTTATGAATTAAACTCCTGTTCAGGACATAATTTATTGTGCTCACAGCCTCTGCCCAAAAGGTTAGGGGCATGTAAGCATCTGCAAGCAATATACATGCAGCTTCAATGAGTGTCCTATTTTTCCTTTTAGCTACCCCATTTTGTTGAGGCGTTTTAGGAGTTGAGAAGCAATGCCTGATACCTTCCTTCTCACAGAACTCATGTATAAGAAGAGACTCAAACTCTGTGCCATGATCACTTCTGATCAATGCAACATGAGTAGAGAACTCAATCTGTATGGTCCTGAGAAAATCTGTAAGAACCTTGAAAGTATCTGACTTTGATCTTAGAAAGGATACCCAAGTGAACCTTGAGAAGTCATCCATAATAACTAAGGTATAGGATTTCCCTCCTAAGCTTTGTACAGCAATGGGTCCAAAGAGATCCATATGTAGCAGATACAAAATCCTAGCCGAATCACTTTTATTTACAGATTTGAAACTAGATTAAGTTTGCTTGCCTAGTTGATAAGCCCTGCAGAGGCCTTCCTTCTTGTAGGGACCAGAAGATAAACCTCTAACACAGTTGTCTTTTGATAGCCTAGCAATATTTTTCAAGTTTACATGACCTAGGCTTTTATGCCATAAATCATTCTGATTACTAGTTATATTAAGTAGGCAGATGTCAGAAGTGGCAGATAGAAAATCAACTAAATATATGTTGCCTTATCTATTTCCAATTAAAACTATTTGATTTTCCTTATTAGAAATAATGCAAGAAGATGAGTTAAAGTGTACTTGATAACCTTCATCACATAACTGACTTATGGAGATGAGATTATGTTTGAGTCCTTTGACATATATCACTTTCTTGAAAGTATCTACTCCAATCTTCACTTATCCAAAGCCTTCTGACTGGCCACATTTGGAATCCCCAAAGATAACCTTTGGCCCCATCCTGGACTTGTAGTTGTGTAAGATGTCCTTGCTGCTAGTCATGTGCTTGGAGCACCCACTGTCCAGGTAGCATGTTTGATTATTTGCTGGATAGCTCTTCACCTGCAATGAAAACAGTTAAATGTTCTTGACCCAGGTTACCTTGGGTCCTTTGCTTTCCTGGTATGAAAAGCTAGAAATAGCAGAATATTTTAGTTGGAATTTATATCCTAGAGGGTGGTATCTCCTAGGTGGTATGACCCAATCAGCTAGTGGATTAAAAGCTTTCATGGAGTTATTTAAGTTTCTGTTATAATTAAAGTTTCGGTCAAGTCTTTCTGGGTTCGATGAATTTCTGTGAGTTCGTCGACCAGAGTTCGATGAATTGGGTTGAGATCGTCGATCTCTGCCCAGAGAATGAGCATATTTATTTTTTGTGCCCCACGTTCGTCGACCTCTGCTCGACGAACCATACAGAGTTCGTCGATCGCTGTTAGACGAATAATTATAGCTATAGTTTTTGTTCAGAGTTCGTCGATCTGGGTTCGACGAACTGGTTGCATTTCGTCGATGTAAGTTCAACGAATTCTGCTGAACCTTGTTTTTACTTAAGGTTTTCTGATTTTTGGTTTTCTGACCTATTAATTTGGGAATATTTTTTGTTGTTTGTTTATTGTTTATCTTTTCTTTCCCCTTGGCAGAGACAAATTTGATGGGGGTAGTCAGGATATTTTTCTTGAGGATGGGGGCAAACTTGATGAAGCACCCAAGCCTAGTTTTTCATTGAGTCTGGCATTTACAGTACTTGTGATGTCCATCAGCTTGAGGCTTCTTCCATTAAGAGTTTTCTCAAGTTGTTTAGCCTCACAAAGCTTAGTCTTTAACATTATTATTTGTTCATTAGCTAAGGTTAATTCATCTTTTAACCTATTATTTTCAGAGTTTACATCTTCTAAAATTCCTAGTTTCTCCCTAAGAGTTTTAATCTCCTTTTCTGAATTAATCAAATCTATACACATTGTTTTAAATTCAAATTTAAAGGACTCAGAACTGTAATCAAAAGAAGACAATACCTTGTCAGCTTCAAAATCTGAAGCTGCTTCATTGTCTGAATCATCTTCTTCTGAATGGCTCCTGGAAGCATCAATTGCCATGAGGCAAACCTCTTTGGCCCTTGCCTCTTCCTCATCTTCACTGGAGCTAGAGGATGTTGATTCTTCTTCGGTCTCACTCCAGGTTTCAGCCACAAAACCCTTCTCCTTCTTCTTGTATTTGCTGGAAGAAGGTCTGCTGTTGTGTTGTCTCCTGATATCTTTCTCTCTTCTCTTTTCTTTCTTCTGATTCTCTGGACACTCAGAGATGAAGTGTCTAGGCTTCCTGCATCCAAAACACACAACTTCTTTGGTTTGTGTCTTATCATATCTAGGCTTGTCATCCTGCCTTGATGAGTTCCTCCTGAAATCTTTTCTTGTCATTTTGTAGAATCTTTTGGCAAAAAAATGCATTTGTTCTTCATTTGTTGAGGGAGTCTCTATCTAATCAGCAGCTTTGAATGTTATGCTTTGTTCTTTTCTAG